>MNCL01000055.1:0-600000 GCA_001932985.1 Proctacanthus coquilletti | reverse complement strand
CTTTGTTAATTTTATGAATTTTTCGCTATTCCTCCCCTTTTAAAACAGTAACAGTCCTGGGTAAAAATTACTAACCCGCAAATAGTTTCATTTGTTAAATTCTATTAAAATAGCAACCTTAACCTAAGTTAGTTTCAAATCAGACTTTTATATCTTTAAGTCCCAGCAGAGCCCCCAGAACCACAAAATTCGCAAAGTCTATTATTAATTCTAAGTATTGGACGAGTTTATGTGATTAATTCAAAAGTATTCAAAAACTGGGTGATCTTATTCTAATTATGTTTGAAACGTTACTTTCAAAATCAGGTTATACTACAAATTAATGTTAACGTATCCCATTACTACAAACAACTTGAGCATAATTGAAGAATCGTTTCAATAAATCAACTTATGTAAATATCAGTTGTAAAAGACAATGTAATTATGTCTATTCCCTAAAATATTTGGATTTTGGTGAATTTTATCGGATGAAAAACTCCCATTTTGGTTTCACAAAAACTGAGTGCATTTTAATGTTTTCTACATGATGTAGTTTGAGTTAAATTTTGATCAAACAAATCTAGTTAAAATTTTATTGAATAAATATTAAAAAGCGTAAAATTTCCCAACTTTCTCTCCATGAATTTAAGTACACATGAACTTGCTTTAAAATCAGGATTCTCCCCTATCGTTTTCTGTTGATTTTAAAATTGCTGAAATTTGAACTAAACCCCTTCATAGGTTCACACTTAAAAGAAATAAAGAACGGAACTTGAGTCAGAGTAAGAATTTATAAAAGCAAGGGGTAGTTCTGAAAAAATGCTTATAAAATATTAGTTATAGCATTTATACCGAGCAATTTTCTTAGAATTCCTGTAGCAACTATTTCTGTTATCTTACAAAAATGTCCGATAATTTTCAGCATTCAAAAAAATGTTTATAACATTTAAATTTTTTCTTAACTTTACAGAAGCACTCATTTTTAGTTTGCAAAGCAAAATCTTGCTCGAAGTTCTATTTATAAAAAATTAGTTTATAGTGTGTACAAAGGGTAATATAAAGCGAGGTGTATTATGGTAATAAAATAATTAATAAAAGCTGCCAGTCTTAATTTCTCAAATGCATATTACACTCAAAAACTACAAGGGTTCACAAATATTCAAATACGTCAGTGTCACAGTAGTTTTCAGTAATTTTCCAGAGTCATATTTAAATATTAATCCAATAATTTTAATGAAAAATAAATTTATTTTGAATTTTCTATTGAAAGCTTTCGTTATTTGGGAGCGCCAGCTTGCATTAATGAATATTGAATTTTATCTGAATTTAGGAATTTATTTCTCACTTTTTATTTAATAAAATTTAACGCTTGTTTCATTAAGCTTTTATTTGATTATCGAATTTTTACCTGCGGCTGACCGCGCGACCTTCCCGGGCAAAGATATAAGCTGGCATTTTAATGTTACTAAATAAAACCGAAAGGTTCATTTGCAATTTGAAGTTAATTAATTTAATGTCGCATGTGGACAATGCGCATTTATATTTATGAATTAGGAGTACTATTATTAAAAAAACAATATTTACTTCTTAAATTGTAATACTGCTTCAGTAAAAGTAGAAATTGAAATCACTAGGGTGTCATTCTCGGATTTTTTAGAGAGTAAATTAAATATGACTTTTGAATGCATAATTCATTTCTAATTTTTCATACAAAAATCTAAAAGAAAAGTGGGATATTTGTGCACAAAAGTGCGTTTGCAAGATTTCAGGACTTTATTTTGTTATAGGGAAAATTAAATCTTTTTCCATTTATTGGCATTTGTAAATTTGGAATAAACTGAAAACTAAAAATTATAAAGAACCAAAAAGAAAGAAACAAATATTTCTTTTCCTCTTTCCGAATTAACGGTTAAGTCTCAGTCCTCGTAGTGGCACTAAGAAAATATTACCTAAAAAGAAAGTCCTACACTCTTGGTATTTGTATAGCAATTTTTTCGATTTTATTATTTTGGGAATTCTTATTGAGCATGAATTGATTGTGCAAAAGATAAAAATAATATTCCTTATGCTACGAACAATCAATTCTGCTCTGACAAAAATTATGCATTAGAATTAATTAATTAATTTTTATTATTATTTTGTATACAATGGAAATTTTTGATC
Source organism: Proctacanthus coquilletti (assembly GCA_001932985.1). NCBI lineage: Eukaryota > Metazoa > Arthropoda > Insecta > Diptera > Asilidae > Proctacanthus > Proctacanthus coquilletti. Next base: position 597,858 of record MNCL01000055.1, on the reverse strand, counting down.
AGAATTGAAAGTAGTCTATATTTTAAGATAGATATTGAAATTAACATCTAAATCCATCGAACTGTTCTGGTATGATGAGCAAATAAACATTTCGAAAAAAGTATTCTATGTGCAGACATGTTTATAATACCGACCCACGGGATGCATTTAAAAGAAGTTAAGAATAATTACCGATAACGTGCTAGAGTTGTCAAAAGATTTAAACAAACTATTGAGATTGGGAATGTTCTTTGGCTGAGGATGTTTGTGATATAAGAGCAATTTTCAAAGGGTTGTAATGTGAATACGGCAGGAAGTGAATATTTCAATAAAGTGACTCTCTTGCAAATAGTTGTTAGACATTTTTGGAATACAGGGAGATTGAATTTCTTGAGGAAGATCATTAGGGACGTCTCAAAGACGGTCTTACATACAAAGACGAAGAAGGAGGAAACCCAAAGCAAAAAGGCAAAATGTATCGCAGCTCCTTCGATTTGATTGCACTCATTGGTACGCCATTACCGTCCTGGCGCGCCCCCAGCGTGCTATACGTGGATGTTTGAAATAAAACCACTTAAGACTTAACGAGAACTGCTAAGAAGATGAAAGCCCTTTCGAAGTACTGTTGCGACCCACGAGGATATGCAGCCTCTAAACATTTCTGATATCCGGGGACCAGGGATTTTCTTATATTTTCCCGGGAGTCATTCAAAGGGGCGACGGGTGACGGGAATCGATTGAACACGGGATCGAAAAGTCGAGCGAAAAATTAGTCCAGAGTTCACAACTTCCTGCAGCGTAGTTAATTGGACTCATTGTGGAGTAATCACCAGAAAGGACTCAAGCTCAAACAAGTGACATTCATTCAAATGGGGCTAAATGAAGTGGAAGGCCCTTGCCCTGTCAGTTGATAATTGAGTTCGCTGAGCGCCAGGACGACGCGAATCGTTGGCAATTCGCGGATCAGATATCAGCGCGTGCATCGCTGCGTCGCCTTTGATTCGAGACCTCGTTCCGTGTTGCCGTGCGTTCAACGAATTCGAGCGCCGTTGCTGCTAGCTGTTGCCAATGTGTTTGGCACCGACCGCGGCGAAAGTAAAAGTCGCCGACAAAGCCCGGCCGGACGGGGAAGCCGAAATAAGCAAACTCCCGGCTGTTCAAATAAATACTTTCGTACTCCGGACGATTGCAATCAAATTTCTCTGACGAAACCCGAATTGCGTCACTCGAGTTCAAATTGACTCCACCACGGCGATGTTTTTCGGTCCGAGACGCTTTTGGTCATCATCAACTCATCTCAAAAAGTAGTAAGCAATAGAACACTCAAACAATGCACTTTGCAATCGAATGCACACTATCATTTTTATTTTGTGTTCATGGAAAATCCTTAATAAGATATAAGAAAAAAAAAATATTAAAAATCAATAATAGCAATGTTGCTTTCTATAATATAGAAAAAATCATTTCGAAGTGAATCATCATTTGTGAATTAAAATAATCTAAAATTTTGAAATCTTGCAATTTTCGAGCGCCTTTTGAATAGATGGGTGCTACCTTTTTCAATAAATTCTTTCTTGCACAAAATTCGAAGTATCTTTAGGAAAAAAAATTTAGATTTCTGAAATATGATTTTAAATAATATTCATGTAAATATTGCAGAACAAAAAACAAAACATTTCCTCAACAGAACAACGATAAAACTAGAAATAAAAACTACACAATAAAATACAAATATCCCAATTGATACTCTTTATATTATTTTATTATTATATCTTCATTTAATACGATTTAAAATTCAGAACAATGATACTGCTCTTTTTCATTTATGCCATACTCTTTTTAAGGAGTAAAAGTAGTAGGAAAGTGGTAACCATAAAAATTGCTCGCTTAAAGACTATACAAATTAAACTATAGTCGAAATAATACCTCTAAGTTTAGTGATACATCTTCGAATCGGTTGTAGATATTAAGTGAAGCATAGAAAGCATAAAATGTATCACATATTGAAAAACCATAGAAAGTCACAAAATTTACAGAATGTGTCCCTTTGTTTTGAGATTATATCAGAAAAAACGTGCTTTTAATTTTAACATTATTTTGCTTGAAAAATCGTCATCCATGAAGAATGTATCAGTAATTACTCAAGAAATTGTTATTATCGAGTCCAAGCCAAGTTAAAATCCAATTTAAGACAGAGCAAGTATAATTTCCCCTCTGAAATGTATTACATAAATATTAATTAAATCATTATTCACATAATTATCAATATATTTCTTTATTTTCTTTCTTAATTATTTTAAAACTAAAATTAAAATAATGTGCGCAAAGCAATAAAAGAAATAATTATATTTTGTAGATTAAAATATGCTCATTTTATTTCCTAAAAAGCAAATTTTCCGGAATTAATTTTTTGTTGTTAATTTTATTACCATAGAATAAATACAGCGAATATAGCGTATACACAACATTAGAGCTAACGAGGTATTATTTTAGGTATATACCTGCATACGAAATCGTTGATACTCTGCCATGTTTCAACATATTTAATGATTTACTCATCTACATGAGTGTTGCATGTCTAAAATGCCTATGATGCAAAATTGGCATTCATACATCATACGAGTGGACAAGTCGAATGTCTTGTCGGGTCTTGCCAAACAATCATAACGAATTAATTAAATCATTAATAAAACTTATGATCTTTATTATACACTCAATATAGTGACGATTGAGACAAGTGCCCTGAATGAACAATTCCTTGATTAATGTTGTAATTTTTAGTGTTGCTGGCGCTTTTCCAAAAATCTCTTAATTTGTTCTTTGCCATGGTTTTAGTTGAAAGCATTTCTAAATTTTCGTGGTAGCATCGTCTGCATTGTTAATGACAACTAACGAATACTTTGCTTAAGAGAAAGCACTCGGCAAAATTTCCATTCATTTATTCGCGAATTAAGTTTTTCTTTGAATTAGTCAAAAACTAGCTAGTCAAAATCATATAAAGCTTCGCTGTTCCACAAATATTCGATTGAATCCAGGGTAAATATCAATTCTCGGGACCAAAGTCAGTGATTTCATACCTTAAGGGCACCAAACATAAATGTTATGGATCAGGGGGAGCGCAACTTATTCACTACTCCAGAGATTCTGGGTTCGATTCCTACCTTACCTTTCAAGAGCAAGATTTAAAAATAGGTCTCATTATTTCTATTTTGTTACAACCAAGCCACAGACATTGAGACAGAATTTTATAGATTATGTTGCTTTTGTATGACATAACTGGGAAATAAATACACTGAGGCGAACACCTTTTTGCTTGCTTTCTAGTTAAAAATAGGATTCTCTCTTTTGATAAATAAAAGAGATTAATAGTGATTTGGGTTCGAAGGAAATATCAAACAAAAAGATAGCACGCGAGTATTTAAACAATTAGGTTGGAACGTGGTAACTCATTTCTATAAAATATCTTTTGAATTTGTCGAATTTTAGACCTATCATTCAAAGGTTTAATTTTAATATAAGCTAAAATTCTAAATTAAGAAGAAAGCATTGAAAATTCTGCAACGTAGCAAAAACAATAAATAAAGGTTTGCGACTTTTTAATTCCCAACTAACACAGTAAATATTTTAAGCCTAAAATTCGGGCTTAGGACACGTTAGTTCTATATGCATATGTCATTTTCGGGTTTCTAGTCAAACAAAACAAATTCCTTTATTATAAATTACGTTTTCATTTGCATATACATTAATAATAAGGAACAACAATTATAAGCTGCACACATGTATCAACTTGTAACCATAACTCCAAAAGTCAATGACCATGCAATTGCATATTTGCTTTAGTTTGACGGTAGGCTTTAACAAAAGCAATAAAGAAATCCATTTATGTAATCCAGAAATAATTGCATGTATACCTTTCTATAGCCGTTTCCGTACCACAAAGGAGGAGAATTTGTTTCGTGTATTTCGTGTTTTTCTTTTATGTTATTTTTGTCGCCTATAAAGTTTAATGCTTTTCCCTGGATACTTCCCAATGCAGACAGCGTGGTATTTCCTGTACTTTCGCATTTAATTTAATTTTAATTATAGCGAATCTGTAGATCTTGAATAGATGAAGTTTGAATTGTGCATAATTTGTATTGAAGTTGTTTTAGGTCACTGGGTGTCGATTTACTAGAGTACTTTTTAAAGGTTCTAAGCTACATACGTAACATCAGAACATGAATCCAAACTTTATTTTTTAAAGTACGAGTTTCGCTACTTTCGTTATCCAAGAACTATACTTGTACCCATCTTAATATCTGAAAAATGTGGCTGCGTTAAAATCCTGTACTACAAACGTAGAAGGAATCAATATTTCTCTTAATTTGTACCATCATTACTACCACTTGTGTAGCAAAGACATCCCTGAGCTCTCTTCTGGAACCGGATAACATAGTTATAAATCACGAAGACCTGTATTTTGTCGAACTAAGACAGGTAATCACAATGTCCTTGGTTAATTGCATAATTCTCTTGAGCCACGGAGCTCCTCGGTGTTCTTTCCTTTCTAGTCTGATTATCTGTTTCCTGGTTTTTATGCAAACGGCGCAAAAGTGAGGGTCCTTCACCTTGTTGCCGCTTACTTTGCATGCCTTGCTCGTTGCCATAAATAACGACCCTTCGTGTCATCTGCTTTGCAATTAAACCCCAGTCAAGAACAAGCCGAAGCATATCGAATTCATCGGGAAATAACCACGAAATAGCAGTTAAGTCCTCGTGAATCAATTGTCGCCACAAATCTTCCTCCAGTTCTTCCTTACACAAACTTTTTATCGGGCTTCCTATCGACGGCGCGGGGGGTGGTGCGTCTGTTCGCCCCCGTCCTCCTCGGATTTAAATGATATTTGATCATGAATAAATTACACGGAATTTAGTCGATTATTCCTTGAGAAAGTGGGTTGGCACTGCGACATTGTCAACGGATCGGAGCCGTGTAATTAATTTTATTTTGTTGTTACAAAATAATTGTTTCCTTATCAACTTTGCATTCAAATACTTGCACTTACATTATCTTGTTAATACCTGCTTGGTCGGCTATCAAATATCAATTTGTTTTAGCCTCTGGTCTTACGCCTGTTGAAAATATAAGAGAAAGCATCATCACAACTTTAGTAAGCATCATCACAACTTTAGTAGGGTAAGAATTAGTCAAGTGAGACCCTAAGAAACCCAATTTAAGGTTCTTTAGGCTAATTATGTTTAGGAGATTACGCTGGAGAAGGCAATTTCAAAAATCCTTCTCGGGTAGAAAAATTCTTTTATTCACCAAACAACATACAGCTCAATGAATATTTATTGAAAGGTGTGTATTTACACAAGTGCAATAAAATTTTGATAAATAGAAGCATGGTGGCAACTTTCTTTATCGGAAATGGGTTTAAAAAAGGTTGAAAGTGGATAATAAAAAATCAGCATACCTTCGAAAAGTGGCAACTGTGAGAGCAAACATGAAATTTGCCATCCGGATTTTAAATAATCATTTGTTCTTTTAATTTTTCGAAAGTATGTACCATTAAGAACCCCAGTAAGATTTTGGTAAGGAAATTTAAATTTAGTTTTGCGGTATTTTAAGAGGAGAGCTGCACTGGCGTACAAGAAAAAATAATTTAGTACTTTATTTTACATAGTAGGCCATCATATGTTAAATATGTTGTTAAAAATTTATATTTTTTATATTGAGGAACTAGTAATAAATGTAGAGATTTGGAAAAGTACCTCTTAATAAGCACCATTTGACCAATTTGTTGTGTTCTGGGATTGGTTTATGTACTAGCAATGCGAATTTTGATTACGAATTTGTCCAAATTTATTCAGAAGCTTTTAGTTATCGCGCTTCACTAAAATCTAACATCTCAATTTATAATTTAATAATTCATACATGTACGTGTATTTTTATTTGAATAGTTTCTGGTACCGGATCACTTTCAAAATAAATCGTTATTTATGTTTTTAATAGAAATTGGCGTGTACTAAAGTCATAGATAGGTATGTTAAGGTAGGTATGTTATAGGTAACGGAAACGAAAGCGTGAAGGATGCTGTTCGTTCTAGTTTATGAAATTAACTTGTAAATGACACACCTTTAATTGTAAACTATAAAGCGAGTAACTGATTCGCAATTTTCCAGCATTATTCTCCTTTTTTAAATAAAAATTGCCATTGGTAGGTACCTGATTCGACGTTAGTTAGCAAAAACCAAAGAGCAGGTGAAAGTCATCTATCAATCGGTGCCTACTGGCGCCAAATGGAATTCTCGGCCATGACTCAGTTACGCGTAAAATTACACGTTTCACGAGCAGCATGAACCCTTCCGACATGCGAAATATGACATTTGTTCTGTTTACCTCTCGGCGGAGATTAATGAACGAATTAATTCATTCCACTTAAACAGAAAAGCTGTCGTGGATGTCGTGTGTCACCTGGTTCCTATTGCGAGTTTTTTAAAACAATAATGAAGCCACATTATGACAATGACATAGTAATTCGCGGTATTACTGGCGTGGGAGTTTTTTATTTTCATCGATATTTTATTTTTTTCATTTTGTATGATGTAAATCACCAGGTGAGTTGTCGGTTTTTATTATGAAATGCCAGGAAAAATGTTGAGTAACGATAAACATTTTCTACAACGTTCTACAGTGTTCACACACATACACTGCATAAAAAGTGTACATGTGACATGGCTGTATGTTGACAGTATTGACTACATAGAACAAAAATTTTTTTTCATTCTTTTCATTATTTTGAAGAGCAAGTAGTGTCTAAAAATATTTTTTTTATTATTGGTACCATTTTGTGCTGGTTTAAATTAAGTTGTCCTACTTAAAATATTACTCTTTTCCATTACTATTTCATAGAAAAATATTTTGCATTGGTTTAAAATAAAGCGTAGGCGTATCAGGTACGATAATTTGGTAATATGTTCTTGAAACAAGAAAATACGAGATCTTTAATTCTTCTATAACTTTAAAGATATCTTAAAAATGAAAAATTCATTGCTCCAATTCGACTAAGTGCAAATGTGTGTTAAAACTGATAAACTAAGTTTATTTAAATATTAATCTAGCATCGATAATTTAAATGAGTGTATGTTAATCACAGCATAATATTATGTAACGGTTTAAAGATATTTGGTGTCTAATGGTACTATTGATCTTATTGAACATCTTTCACTTTGTTTTTTTCAAATGATTGTTAAAGTATTATTTTTTTGATATGCAATTGGAAATGTCACTGTCCAACCAAAATTTGTTATATAAAAATGTTTTGTTTAATCTCAGTAAATTTTAAAAATAAAAGCCCAATTAAAATTAATTACATAATTAAAATTTATATTTTATATAAACATTAATAGGCTGCGTATTTTCATAATTTTGGCACTTTTTGGAAGTATAGAAGCTAAAAATATGAGAATTTTATAAACTAAACGTATGGTTGCAATTTCAGTATGCAAGTTAAAGAAACTTTAGGAAAAAAGGGACTTATTCAAACTTGATAGGGACTTTAGTACACGGATTCTCTGAATTTTAAAAATTATATCTACGGATAGTTATGAATAGTTAACTATATGCTGATAAGAAATATTTTTTTATACACAGAATATTCAAGGCTTTTTTAAATAAATGCAGACCTATTTATTAATATGATTATATCTCCTATTTCTTTCAAACATAATACAAAAACAAATATAGTAGTTTATAGTTCGCAAAAAATGCAAAAGTTCACAAACATTTAAGTGGCAAATCAGATAAAATAGTATAATTGTTCCTGAAATGAAGTTTGTTGCTTGAAATGTATCCATAACTTGTACTTCTGGATAGTTTTTATTCAATTTAACGGAGGAAATTTATCCGTATATTTATTGCTTCTATAGATTCTTTAATTTTCATTAAAACATGAAACAATAAATCGACACTATAACTTTTCCTGAGGCACAAATATCCACTAGGCAAATAATCAAGCTGTTCAAATAATTCGTCTAATTCGTATGTTTAATTGTAAATTTATGTTTTTTAAATTCGCTACGCATTTAAAAATTCGCCATATATACCGAATTTTAAGCAACTTCATTCCAAAATTTGAAGATGTGTTAGAAAATTCATGTAAATTAGCGGCACCTAAAATAAAATCTCATTTTTGTTGTAAACTTGACCGCGACGAAATCCATTTTCCGCGTAATGTGAGTCTAAATATGTCAAAATACTTACTCAAATTGAAAGCATCGCTTATCTCGAAACACTATGCTTCGCTTGAATAGTGTAGAACAACAATGATTTTGATCTAAATTTATGTAGTCATTAAAGTTGTCGGTGCTGCAGTAAGTTACCACAAATAGGCGTTCAAAATGGACCTTTTGGCTACTGTTGATATGTTCAATTTAAATATTTTCCCCGGTTCACGATTAATTTCTTCCTCATACCTTGCGAAAATCAAAAATGTAAAAAATAGAAAATATTCTATCAGAAGCCGTCATTTGGCGGAGAGAAATGTGCCAATTAAAATAACCCGAACGCGCAACCGAAGGCGCATTGAAAATATTTCCAAAGACCGCAAGCAACGTTCTAATACGTGGTGGCGAAAATAAACAAACACCTTTGCTGATCGACACCGATCCCGATTTCCGCCAAAAATAGACGTCTCTCGCTTTCGATCAGAGTGTGTCATATCATCTTAAAGTGAACTGGTCCGCGCTAGTAAACAATAACACGGTACTATCTTTCACCTCTAAGAATTCCCTGCTTTGTGCTTTACGTCGTTTTGCACGAGCTCTGTCTTGAGATCGCCTCCTCAGCGGACAAGTGGAATTCGCTCATAATTCTGAGCGACTCATTGAAAGTGCTAACCTCGAGCATCGCCTGTCTATTTATAGTAGCCGAAGTAGATTTGTCGCCCCACCCCCTGCAAGATGCTCCAACCCAAGAAAATTTCCTTAGCTCGTTTTAAAAGGCATCTCAGAAGATGATGAAGGATGCTTTGCCTGCAATCAACGTAATTCCGAGTAATTTTAGTTCATGATTCACTCCGTTGGCCTCTCCGCCAACTAACTATGTATGTATACCCGAATCCGCGGCCAGCTCATCATGGAGCCACAAGTTCGCCAGGTGTAGGAGGTGTCATGCATCTTCGGAAAGTCGGAAAGTCGAAAAGTTTTCTGGAGCGAGTCTTTAACAAGGCTCACACGGGTTAACCCACTTAGGTACACAGATCAATTAAGGTTTCTCTTATTGCAGCAAAATTCGGTCCAGGGTCAGATCCGTGTTAATAATAAGGCACCGTGCCAAGTAATCGTGTCTTCTTTGAACTGTGAAAGCTGAGTTAACGTAGCGGGGGGAAACTTTAAAGCATCATTCGACGAATCTGCGAACTGTTGACAAAGTTCATGCGACAGCAAATTTCTGTATTGAAAGATTTATAACTTTGGGTTATTTCCGATACACCTCAACGCCGCAGGTGTTTTTGAAGGACATTGAGTTGAGGTGCTAAGCAATTTGAATCAATTTTTCACATACTCGAACCATAGTTTAGGTTGTTACTCAATTTTTCCCGAGTTTATTAGCTTTTTTTACACACATACGGAGGATATATTCACTGAGATGAGTAATTTAGCATCTTATATTATTTTTTTGTTTGGTTTTTTAAAAAAATGTTGCTTTTAAAATCATTTTCGATTATTGCGAAGAATATAATGAAATTCGGCCAAGTTTTTTTTTTATGAAATACGAGGAAAAGCGAATTTTCGGACTGCACTTTTCTGAAATACATGAAAATTTTTTGTTGAAATAACTTCTTTTCTTGAAACAATTAATTTTATAAATTAGTGTAACTCAATTTGTCCGATACTCATTGATTGATTTATTTAATATATCTAAATAATAATATTTCAAAAATAATTCCCTTTCTCTATTTTAAATGTTACTGTGGCCTTGCACTTCAAGGTTCTGATTTTGATTCCGAAAGTGTTCGATAATTTAAAATAATAGGAAACCTAAAGTAGTCAATTGTTTGCCATAAATATAGCACACAAAATTAATTTTTGACAAGAGTATTAAATTGTTCCTTATAACCCTTTCCGAACAGACCCTAAAATATGCCTACGATGCAAATGTGAGGTTCACATTAATTTAAAATAACATACTTCAAACAGATTAATTGCATGTTTTTTGGATTCTGCGTGAATCAAAAAACGATTAAAAAAGTCCAATCATCACATACAAGCTGAGCAATTAACACTGTGGTATTTTGAACATTTATAACTACATTTGAACAAAAGAACTCCATTGAATGGGAAAGAGAATATTAAAGAATTCAGTTTTTAATTTAAAACCTCGTTATTACGCTAATAGCTGATATATATTTACATTTTTTTTTTTTAATTCTGTCGCAAGGAGTAACGCAAAAAACATTAATTTGATACGCAGGGGTAGTTAAACTAAAGAATATTTATTTAGATTCTTAGATGCTTTGATTCTTTTGAATTCCAATTAAAGTTAACCCTTTCGGATTTCACTGTCCACTTGTTCAAAAAATAGAACTGTTCTATAGCCGTATATACTCTTGATATAAGCTAGTATTAATTGTGAAACTAAGATTTAATTATATAATTGAAAATAGGTGTACTAGCTTTGATTTTTGCAAGATGTTAAGTAACACTTTATTTAACACCGAAATTTAAACTACAAATTTTAGTCTTGTTTTAATCTTTTAAAGTGAATGAAAATGGAAAGTTTACCAACAAATGAAAATTTATTTTGATATAATTATGGTACCAAAAGCAATAAAGAATTTTTGGGATAGTGTAGAAATGAGTAAAAACCGTACATAGTTGAGGGTTCCGTACCAACATTTTACAAATTTAAAGTAGTCATGTGACTACCTCACGCTTTACAAATACAAAAATAATTAACGTATATTTTCAAAATAATTATCGAAAAAAAAACAATCAACCCCGACAAAATATTTAACTAAATATTATTAGCAACTATTTGACTGACAGAAAAGTGGCAGTTTTTCTGTTATCTACGAACCAAGCCCTGGTAATATCATAATTTTAGCTTTCAAAACCTAAAGATACGGAGGGACGCATATTTGATGTCTAATTTTAACATCATTTCATTCATAATTTTTAAAAACCTATTTTTGAGTTCTTTAAAAATAACCCTTTCAAGCGATACCCCACACGACCCAAAAAAAAACATTTTTGGAGGGGCTCTTTTCAAAAATAAAATAAAAATATTTCACAGGTTTACACTACCGGAATATCTGCGTGTCATCAAGACCCAGCACTGCCAAATTTCAAGTTTCTGCGGCACACCGTTTCCGAGAAAAAGAAAAAAGAGTAATCTTATGAGGGTTCCGTTCTTCCTTTTGAGCTATGGAAATGATAAAGTTTGGACGCAAGATTTATGGGTTGTGCTTTTTATGAACCAAATTACCATAAAAATACTAATTCGTTCTATTGTGCTAATACAAACCTTCAATATGTAAAATTGTACCAGACTTACTGAAGAAAGATCAATAAGAAAATAAGAATTTTAATTCTGTAAAAGCCAGAAGCATTCAGTAACCGAAATGACGCCCTTTACATTAAGCCGGTCATAAACCCAAATTGCTAGATAACTTCATTTGCTCGAGAATTTCTGTCCAAAAAAACAAGTAGGAATTAGGAATTTTGTTTAAAACCACTTAAGATTTAAAACAGGCGAACTTTCGATTTATTATTGGTGTGCATATTTGCGAGTACAAACAGAGGAATTTTGCTGCAGAAGTTGAATACGGGCTAAATTGGCTATGAATATTTCTAATGTGCCCTGCGTTTATGCGAACATACACGCATGTGTGGTCTACAGAATGATTACAAGTAAAGTAATATTCTAATTTTATACTAATTTGCAATAATGACTGAGGAGCATATTTTGAGTGGGTATTCTGCGCGTATGACACACAAAGTGCCCTTAATAAGGATGGTGCCAACTGCCTATCACTTCTTTTTAATATGGGCGAATTTCGTCATAACGAGGGCGACAGTCATTGAAAATGTTCAATCCTCCTTGATACTCCAATTTCGTTACACGTCACAGCGGCAATTAATTGCAAAATAATTTGGAGTCGGTCATAATTTGAATTCCTTGAAGGAATTTTAATTGGACATGAATTACAAGCGTGTCGCATATTTACTTGACCTCATTAATCGCGCCACGTAAAGTGAAATAATCGGCCAGTACGCGCCCAGATCAGGAAGAAGAAGGCGATTTGCATATGAAAGCAGAAGATTAGTCATTCGCGGGGCTTCATGAAATGTGAAATACGATACCCGCGCATATGTGGAAAACGGTATCACCACGGACTTCCCTTTCTTGACTAATTGTCCTTCCTGCGCCTCTAATTCCGCACACGTCGGCTTGATTGGAAGGCTTGGGCCGGGACTCGTGTTAATTCCAATTCCTCGTCAATTCCACTGTAAATCCGGCCGAGAATCCAATTAAGCGCTAACCAAGTAGAAAAGCGAACAGGCGACATCGCACGATTAAAACACACGCTTCTATCGCTCCCGGGTTTCTTCCGACTGTTTCGGATCAATTACTCGAGGAATAATATTTTTTTCTTTTTTTCCACTCTTCCCTTCGAAGCACTTTTGGTGCAGACGGGAGTCGGGAGACGCCCGATTAACGTGGCTAGCGGCGGTGCTGCGGCGACTACGCGATGCGGCGCGGGAGCGATATGAAAGCAATTTCTGTGGCATGAATATGAAAATCATATCCCCATTATGGCGAAACAATAAAGACGAGGGAGCCATTGTGAGACCGAGCGCGTACTAAAAAACCTTTCTTGTCCTTCTACAATCATTTCAAAGTTTTTTTCTTGCGCCGCACCAATAACAACAGACAGCACTCGGCACGGCAAGGACGCTCCTTGTTATGGGCATCACGGCATCAACACACGTCTGTGTTGTGTTCCCGGCAATTCCTGGCTCCTGATTCCTGGTCCCGGCAAAAAACCGAGTGCATCAACATGTGCCGCTGGATCTCATCCCTTCGGCACATTATTCAATCGCGGGAACATATGAAGTGATCTCCCGCTGGAACAACGCTCCTGTCACTCAAATTCTTGCATTGGAGCGGCGGCCCGACGAGTGCTTCCGCCGTATTGCATATTTTAAGGGGCTTGGAAAAGGGGAAGTTGATGCAAGAAGGGGACAGCTGGAGACGGATGGGGTTGGGTGGTGGACACGAGTCCCGATTCCCGATTCTCGACTCCCCAGTCCCGGGATGCTATCAGGACGTCTACCCCCGGGTGCCTGAATTTTATGGATGATTTTACGTTTAATGAGTGCTCCGCCACCCGGGACTCTTCCCGCCCACGGTCCAGCTTCACCCACCCACAGACCCGTAGAGACACTCGCATGCATTTAGCACTCATTTATTAATCTCTGCTGCGTTATCACGGGCCAGTGGCGGCGACGTGGCGGGTGGTGCATGCAAATTGTGATGATAAGTGGATCGATTGAGGTTAAATGTTTCAAAATAACTGGGCGGTCGTTGGAACAGCCAGTTCCGCGAATTCGAGCCTCCAGTTCCGCGAATCCGCCTGATTTAATGTCCACGCCTGCAAATGAATCAACGACAGGGAACCTACAATAAAGATAAGTAATTTGCAACTACGGCCCTGCGCTACTAATCTGAACAGATTAACGACAAAATTAACCACTCCAGGCGGCGCAGCGTGCCATTATTCCTGGGCCTGACATAATTTAAAATCAATAAACAACAAAAGGATTCAATAAACAATGAGTAAAAATTGGTGAAACGGTTGTTTAAATTTTTATCATACCGTTCCTTTGTTAGCAAATACCACCAACTTGAATTAAACCAAACATGCGTTTTCCGTTAAAAGTAGTCTATTCGGTTTCTATAAGCAACTTCTAGAGAAATGCTTTTCGTTCAGAAAGCAGCACCAGTTTAAAAATACACGCCTTTATGTTAAGCAATTAGGCTTTTAATCCTAACGACTTTTCAGTGTATCTTTAACCTTAAGATTGTTTTCGTGTCTTTCTTGCATATTTCTTTTGAATGGACCTATCTTACTATCTTTTATAATACAAATTAGGAGCCTCACTTAGAATACACAAAGTTATGTAGACAAATCTTAAGTGAAATCAAAATTAACGATGTGGCCAAGCCGCCAGAGCAGTATTCAATTTTAATTCCAACATTTCAGTTTACGTAAATATTCGATTTTTATTTCACACCTAGAGTTTGCATGCTGCTCACCATTAAGTGCTCAATTTGCTTCCATTAGAATATTGTTAGAGATGACAAATTGCACTCGTTCAACAAGTACGACTTATCACGAAACGCGTCATGTGCTAACTGGTGCTATTTAAATTATTTCATACCCTTGCCACTTCTCACGTAAGCATTAAAGTATCGATGATACATCGACATATGTCAGGCACCTTCGGCACCTCATCTCCTTAAACATTTGACTTCCGTGTTAAAGTGATACTCCAAAATTTCGACAATAGGACGATTTATGAACTTAATATTCTTCGAAATTTAAATGTTTTATAAAATCACATAAAGTTAAACGAAAAATGTATACCATGAGCTTTTAAGATTTATATAAGTGTCGTGTCTAGACAAAAACAGTTACCAGCAATTTTAAAAACTGAATGAATGAATGAATCAATCAATAATTCAATTAAATTAAAGAAAAATTTTATTCAGTGCCAATGCCAGTGGTATAATTATTTTTTTGTATTAATTTTGGCTTCTTTCTTTACCGAAAACTCTTCAAAATGTAATTTATTACGCTTATTATTAAGTGTTCGAATTGAACTATTTTGTGGCTTTTATAACATTCCATACCTTTTCGAACACAGACATTTTTTAAAATTTGATTTTTATCAAAAACTGGATACAATTCAGCAGTTGTGAGTGAAGGTCCTTAAAATTTCGATAAACACTTCTTACAATTGAATATCACTTAATTGGCACAAAATCACAATTGTTCTTCAACATTTTGAGAAAGATTTGTCAAATTTCAAAATTAGAGGAGTGAGTAGAACGGTTTTATGATATTTAATTTTAAGTTTTTCAATTCTATTGCCCCATAAATATCTCAATGAACTTCAACTCAAAATATCTCAATGAACTTCAACTCAAAAATTATATTATCATTATCTAATTATAAGGAAAAATATCATTTGACTAATTCTAAAAACTATAACATGTCTGATGAGTTCTGTAAGTTCGGAGCAATGATAGTGTGTACGAAATTTTCTCATGCGTGTATGTGCGCATATGTAAAAAGCCCTCATAACCCCCTCCTTTTCCATAAACAATTAAAAATTTAGATTTTCTCTCTTAAAATAAAGTGGAAAATAATTCATTATCTGTTCTTAATTAGGTATCATATTGCATTCTAAATTAAATTCGAGTTGATAGCTTAATTTTGAAAACGTGATTTACATAAATTATTTGCAGAAAGATTCTTGTTGGCCGGTATCTAGTGGAAACGAGTAGTAATTAAACAGTTCAAATTTCAGAAAATTGTCAGTCGAATCGTGTCTGAGGAGTCCAACCAACGTCGACTTTAATTTGACGCGACCCTAGTCTTCACTTGAAAAGGTTTGATTACCATTGCCAATCGGCAGCTTCGGAATATGAGCAGGGGAGATGACTATCCTCATGCTTGATAACGTGATAGAATACAACTCTGAAAAGTTGTGTGCATACTACCACAGTATACATAGGTAACATCCAACAAGCCTTTGAAGTGCATACTTGTTTTATGTCGAGTCACGTTGAAGAACTTATTCAGCTCTCGGTCTAGAAGTGACCTCTTAAGTGTGCATTTTTACCGAACTGCCTATAAAGTAGTAGAAAACGGCGTTTTCCGACCACTATCATGCCGCACAATTTTAAAAATTTGTCATGTAGCATCGTATCAAAAGGAAATTTTCTTCTTGATATAAATTATTTTTGTATCTTATTAAACCTTATTGAACTTTATATTGAATTTATTTTTGTTAGTTGGTCTGCTTGGCTTTTCATATACTACGAGTATTTCATTCTAGAAAACCTTCTTCTACTAATTTGTCTCAATTTTGCCGAATGAACTTGTGAAAACATTTTTCACGCATTTCACATTTTTATTTCTAGATAGTTTACCCATCTTACAACTCAAGCTGTTTTTATTGTAAAACTAACAAATTTTTTTCCTTATTAATTCAGACCTCTATCTGAAACGTCTGCATGCATTTCATGGACGTAGACTGAAAACTGTAGAAACTACGAGAACGTGACAGACAGACGGACGGACAGACGGACGGACAGACGGACGGACAGACGGACGGACGGACGGACAGACGGACGGACGGACGGACGGATATAAAGACATTATAAAGGTTTCATGTTTGACTATGAGAAATGCAAATTAGAAATGCAAAGAGGATAAAAACACCTATGATTTCATATGTTGGAAATATTAACTTTGGTCAAACCAATTACAACAATAATAAAAAAGAATAAAATAAGAAGCAAATTAAAAGGTCCATAAGGTGGAAATCAAGCCTAGGTCTCTTTGACTGTGATCTTTTTCTGCGCACTAGTTAAGGAACCCTAGGTCAAGAGTTTTATGTACGTACATACTATAGTTAGTAAGATTTATCAAACTGCATGCAACCAGCATCCTTCAAAAATTAAAAACATGTCATAGTGATGCAGTGATGAACAATGTATGCTAGAGGTAACAAAAATATTGTGATAAGAAGTTTAATCTGTTTAAAAAATAAAACAAACCCACTGAAACACACTGAAGTCGTGTACCCTGCCAAATTACAGCGAATTACGAGCAAAAGAAAACCCCAAGCCTGTGACTTGACTAATCTGCTTGAAGCAGAAAATGCAGCGAGGCCAAATTAAAGTTTAATCAACAAATAAACACAGTGCACACCAACAATGCCAACAACAACACTGCGAGGAATGTTATCTCGTTGTGTGAATATTCATAACAATTTGAAACAAGCACTTTCATTGCAAAGCGTTGCAATGAGACAAACCCCCGTGCCGGGGTGTGTTCGAAGTTGCGGAGGGTTCGTACTCACAGGTACCCGCAGGTACGCTGCACCAGTTGGTGCTCGGTACGGATGTGTGTGCACAGGACTCACTTGCAATGAATTATTACGGCTGCTTTTAAGGCGCACACGTACATCTAATGTTTCCTGATGTTTCCCAGTGAAATGAAAAGTTTTATCAGGAACTCCCCCTGTAATTCTGCGGAAGCTTTGTGGAAGTTGCCTTGATAGATGCCATTCCCCACTCACAGTAATGAAACCCACAGCCGATATTGTATCGCTGAGTTTTTCAATAAAACACATCCAGTCCACGGCCACATTGTCTTTTGTGATTGAGTAATTTCCCGGGGAGTTAATAAACATCTTCCCCCCATTTGAGCATTTATCCCTGACCGGGCAAGAGGAAGCGCGTGGTTACAAAGTGCACTTTTGCATTATACTGCGTGCAATTCTACTTTTTATGCGTTTAGAGACCACGGCGGAATGGTGAGGTGAATGAAAAGTACGTTGAAACTTATGGCAATCTTTGTTTATTGAGTGGTATTTACTTAGTATTAAACGAGACTCAGATTATGGGAGTTATTTTAGAAATTTTTGCACATTGTATGAAGGGAAAAATAGCCTGTGTAAAAGGAATAATTTCCAAATTGATTGCAACATACGAATCCAAATCTCTTTTTCATTAGAATTTTCATATATCCAATCAGATGTAGACCCTCTCCTCGCATCGTATGAAGCCCGTCTACTTTTTTTGCTCTTTACTTTGCTTTGGGATATGATGTAAGTCCTTTGAAATTAGCATTAGCAATAATGGCAAATGATTTACCAAAATTTTGATGAAAAAAATTTTATTTTCTTTAACCTTTTTAAGTACGAGCAAGGTATAAATTAATGCAACACATAGAGGCATGCAATTTTTGATAGATCTACTAAACATTTTATACAAATGAATAATAAAATTTTAGCTTGATATCAAAGCAGTATTAATTGCTACTTAAAATCCTTAAATGATGCTCTCCTCCTCGGATTCATTGATTTACTAATATTATAATAACACTTCTATAATAAATCATTTTCTGTTCTTGGGGATAATCTGTTTAAATGTATCGATTTGTAGTAAACGGATTGATAATTCGATTGAATAATTAATCCGGAATTTAATGGATCTAATGTTTTAATATAACACTGCTACTATAAACTAATATTTCACACATAATTATATCTAAACAACTGAATTAGAGTGTTGTAATACTTGCGGTATTATTTGTTTTATGTTGACAACTTTTTTTAATTCAGTATAAAATTTTTATAACATTAGTTGACGACATTATTGTCAGACAAATAAACAAACAATTTTGTTGTTAAATTGCAACAAAGGCTTCTTAGTTTTCCAAAATGCTTTAATGAGCCATAAGGTTATAATTTCTTAAATACACAATTCAAACTTGTTTTTCAATTATGCATATTTACAATAGTGTCGTGCTGAAAAACTTAGCTTTTACTTGTCGCATCCTACAATTTCTAGTTTAATTTTATGGCTAGTGTAAAGCCGTTGATTGAAGCTCAAAATATGCTACTTATGATTTGAAACGATCAGAAATAGACAAGCAGACTACAGAATGTGACATGTAGCTGGGATTCTAAAATTTAATCCTTCTTACGCATAATTCCGAATTATTAAGACTACTATTGTTCACTTATTTCTATTGAACGATTAAGTAATATTACTCATAACTTCAATTTACCGTAAAAGCATTCGCTAAACTATGACTAATTAAATATTTACACACCAACCAACGGTTGTAGACACCATGATACAAACTTAGGAAATGCCGCTTGTTTTCGTACTATTAATTTAATGAATGATCTTACACGGATAACAGCCCATTCAGTGAGCCAGTAGTTATTCATCAGCTTTCCCATGTATTTGTTACCATCTTTTAAGTAATTGGAACGTTGGCAAAGACTAGGGAAAACTGCAGTGCCGCCATTATGCAGCAACTCATGGCTTTCGTATAACACACGTAGCCTTTAAACACTTTTATAATAAGCACCAACACGAGGAAATCTTTCTTGTGAAATCAGCCGCTAATTTGTGAATAAAACGCCTGCACACACCTGAAGCGCCATGTTCCCTCAGGATTTCAGGTGAGTGAGGAGCTTCACAGAGCGAAGGGTCAAAGCGAGTTTTGCTAAAAATCAGCTGGATAGTAGTAACTGGCTTTTCCTGTTTTCTAAAGACCCCTCCCCACTGGGCGTGCATCAGACACGCCTTATCAATTTTTAGACGGAAGGCAAAATTGCATCCAAAAGGGCTGCTGGAGCGAAATGGAACATATTTAGTCCTCATTAGACCGCTTTGAAAGCACATTAGCCCAAACCTTGGGACCCTGGAGTCCTTCCAGGAATTTTATTTCAATTTTTAATCATTTACGGATCACCTTTGCCACACATAAAGGGACAACCACCTGCTCTTATCACATCATCGCGCTTTTACGGCTCCCTTCACATCTTCATATTTTCCGGCCAGCCAAGCCATCAATTCAAAGGATATTCGGCGCCCTCTTTGAATTCTATCGGGTGGGCTCTCAGAAGACGGGAGGTCGGATGACTCGGTACAGGAGAGCATGGAAATGCTACAATAAATGCTTTTTATATTCGAAGTGACACTCTTACAGGAACCCTCGAGCCCCATGCATGTCACGTCCTTCGACACCATATCAATTTGCCGTCTGGGAGGAGGCGACGACGAGGAACGGCTGCCTTATGTCCCGACTGAGAAAATTCATAAAAATATTTCTGTACGACCCATATTTTTTACGATTGCTAATTTAGGGCTTACAGCACCCCCACTCGGGGCAACCCTGTTGTGACTGTGACCCGGAGTTGGTACCCCCTTCGCCGAAGGACCGCGATGACAGAAAGAGGTTTTTTATGGCAACGGTTAAAAGCCGCTGTTATGATGCTGTTGCTTTATGCTAATTACGCTAGTTAAATTGCAGCAGCGCGCTCAGGCTAACTTTCGGGCTGGAAAATTTTTATTGACTTTACATGTTTACCGCGCGCTGCGAAGGTTCATACATTGCCGCCATTGTTTGCTTTTCGCGGGAGGGGGAACAAGGGCTTTGTTCCGAGCCTCAATATTCGGCGCTTACTGGAAATCGTCTCATTAACCATTCATGGCTGTGATAGGCCCTCGATATGAATTATTTCTGGTTTCGGTAGATTTCGAATCATGCATGATTCAGTATCGACGAGATAAGCCAATCGGGGTGCTTATGCTTAATGCCAAAACTAACGCTTGAAATATGAATTTCAGCCACTTAAGTACGCCTCGTCGCTAAAGCCGCTGTGTTTAAACATGCCCCGCGTGTGGTTCATGGGAAATTAACTCCGCGGATATGGGACGGGAGGAAATTGGTAATTCTAACGAGATGAATACGAAAGCATCCCTCTGAGTTATTTAAAAGCTTTCGGCTTATTATCGTATTTTATTTAAATCACCGTCGTTTATTGCATTTGCCTAATGCAATTTAAATTGAACCAATCAATCCCCGGTTGGGGAGCAACAGTTGGAAGTCGAAATTGGCATGATTTTATATCAGTACTTCAATGAGGAAATTGATTCGAACTCGATATTGGGAGAAAAACATCGCCACTTATATTCTCTTTTTTATATGAAACTAAAGTTGGCATTATTTTTTGTTTTCCCGCAAGGAAGATTATATCAAGGTATTCCTGCGTAATATTTGCTCCCGTGTATGTTTGTTCGCCTGTAAGTCTAAAGCAACCTAAACTATTTCGACAATAGAACTTTCTACTTACTTATGTAAATCTCGTGAACCATAGTAAGTAGAAGACAAATTAATTACCTGAAATTACAAAATTCTTATTACTTAATTGTCTTATATGCATATAACGATTTGCATATACGTAATGTCCAGTTCTAGTTGTACCTACAGCAAAGAATACACCGATGATTTGTATTAAAGATTTTAAAATACTCTTAAATTATTGATAATTTAATCTTGAAAAACGTTTCATAATTTATTGGTTAAAAGTTCCATGCAAGTTTGGAAAAAATAAGTTTTTTGAGTCTATAGGCATAGAGAAATGGACGTGTTTGTCTAGTTTTGTTATCAAAAACGTCTTAACCGATATAAACAATTTTTAGACGAAATTCCACAGCCTGTTAAAGACTTTGTATCCCTGTATCGTTGTAAATTTTTCTTTTAAATTTCTTTATAAAATTCAAAATATTAATATAAACTGATCTTTATTTTGGAATCAATGTATTCTTAAAATCGAATTTCCATATATTTCAGACCGTATTTTGGAATTGTGATATAGTATTTTACAGTATATTTTAGATTTATATGGTCATATAAACCTAAGCAATAGTTTTATGGGCTTCAGTAAGTATTTGTATTAAAAAATTGCAAAATTTACAAGCCTTTACTTTAGGATTGGCACAAATATTTGTTTCCAGAACTGTCTAGAATTCCGAAAATTTTAATATTGGGTGTGTTGTATGTTGAATAAATGTGAAGAGTCGATTTCAAAGTTTTATACCACACTATTTTATTTTACTATAAGATGTAGCTTACAAATACCTACACACCTACATATTGTGTACCATTTGCTTTTAATTTAGAGATAATTTTAACATTTGCAGAAATATACATTTCGTTCATAAAAAAGTCAAAGACAAAAAACACTTAAAAGTGTAAGGTTGAAAGTTTGCAGGTCCTTATCTTCTTGGTGTTTTATTTAATTTAAGCCTTAAAATAACCTTGCTTAAAATTTTATCTTTACATATCTAGATTAATACAACTTCTAATGAAGTTTTCAAAACATATGTACATAAAATATGGCTTCGTAACGGTATAATTGGTAAATACAGGTTAATTGTGATTATTTTCCTGAGAAATCATTTATAGTAGTAAAAACACTGGAATGAGAATTAGAACTCTGATAAAATTAGGGTACGTATAGCAACTTTATTCCAACATGTATTTAATGTTGTAATAATAGTCGATGAAAAAATTTTGTAAAATTTATTTCATGATTAAACGGAGATATTACATGGCCAAGCAAACTATTCAAGCTACTAAAATATACACGGTTAAGGTATGCCAAGGCGTATCAGGTTTAATTCATGCCTTGCCTGAAACCTTCAATTAGACGATTGTACCGCAAATGAAAGGCACCGCTAAGGAGACACGTTCGTTCTGCGGGCTTCAAAGAGATTTGCAGAAAGATTTAAGATTCCACACAAGGTCCTTCTCGGAACAGAGCAGCAGAGCCCGTTCCCTTTAATTCCTAGGAGCTGGATATTAAATATGCAGTGCAGCTTCCTTGGCGAAATTAAAGGCCTGTTCATCCTC
This sequence comes from Proctacanthus coquilletti, assembly GCA_001932985.1. Taxonomy (NCBI): domain Eukaryota; kingdom Metazoa; phylum Arthropoda; class Insecta; order Diptera; family Asilidae; genus Proctacanthus; species Proctacanthus coquilletti. Next base: position 575,380 of record MNCL01000055.1, on the reverse strand, counting down.
CGAAGTGAACATTTCATGGCCATAGCTAGATTCAAGCCAATGGCGTGAGAGGTTGTTAATTTCCTTGTAATAAATAATAAGCAACAACATGAAGGGTTGGCTCGCTGTCGGCGCACTTTTATTGCCCGCATACGTTAGACTTATTGTACCCTGTACATATCATCTTAAAGTTAATTTCCCTTAAGCGGTGAGCACGTCGAGTAATTAAATCCCTTTCAATGGTGCCCCAAATGCTGGTCCCGACCTTCTATCCCCCCGCTTTCATTCAGGCCGTTGTAACAACTTTTACATTACATGACTTACATTCAAAGCGCGCAATTGAAAATCGGATGTTGTTGGTTCGCAGTGAAGAAGGCCCCCTCGAAAGGCACCCGAGGAGCAATAAAAAGGATAAGAGTTTCACAATGCCCGTGTCCCAGCAGGAGGTCTATGCAAGATACCCCCGTATATTAAGGATGCTATAAATACCGCACATGTGGCAAATATTGTCTTAACCTAAAACTTTTTATTTGATGCTTTTGCTTGCAGCTTATTTATGGTTCCATGGTGCTGCCGCTGGTTCTCCTGCTATCTGCATGTGCTCCCCGGGGAAATGACGCTACTGTTGTTCGGTGTCTGTCTGTTTGTCTGCCTGTGCGACCACAAGTAACGCCACCACTGCCGGACAAGATGCTTCTACCTGAATAAGTAGTGACAAATTTTGCGGATGTGAGCGTGCAGACATCATTTTGACCTTCTTCCTTTCAAATTCCCTGGCCATTCAGTATTTATCTGAAAATTCTTTTGAAAGCGAGCGATCTATTGACACAGCAAGATACCGTGAAGTTAAATAGGAGAACAGACAGAGGGCTCTTATCACTGGGCACACATGGCACTCTCTGTGCTCTGGTCATATAAGAACGTCCCGGTAAACAAAGTCCGATATTAGCGCCTTTCAAATATAGGTAGGTATAAACCTGCCTGCACTTTGTCCAGCCCTAATGGAACATTTTCTGTATTCAAAAAGGACTCTCAGCTCCTGAATCGGGGCTCGGGATGAACTGCTTTGTGATGGCGGCAGATTATGATTTCGAAGGATTTATTTTACGTAAATTATTTACCTGCTCACGGGCTTCCCCAGCTCACGAGCAAACTTACTTTTGAATAGATAGCAACAAAAGAATATAATTAATTACGAGATAACACCTCGATAAGTTCGTCCCTTGTGAGCGGTGATATTCAGGAAGGTCCTTCAGCATGGATGTTATTTCAAGCACAATATTCCATAGAACTCTTGTTCCTAATGACACTCTGTGCTTTCTTGTGTCTGTTGCCTTTACGTTATAATATTCATTTCATTTGAATGCAGGTTGCAAAATTCAAATCAAAAGACTTAAAAAATATGCCCATACAAGGCGATATATAAGAAATCTCCTAATAAAAGCTAATATATTCTGCAAAGTCCTCGTCTATGTTGTTTCTAGAACCAGCCTTCTTACTTATGGCCCAGTTGTGATTTAAATTGTTAGAAAACACTAAGGGATACTTTTTTAAGTTTTATTTACTTAATAGAAACTATTATTATAATCAAAAAAGCAAAACGTTGCTTCGCTGTGAAATCGTTTCAATGAATAAACTATGAAAGCGTATGTTCACATGTAAATTGTTTATCAAGCAATCGACGACACGCTGTGTAATAAATTTTATATACGGCAGCAATTTCAACTCCAAAATTGATAGAGAAAAACAAATTGACTGGAAAATATGTATTGACTGTTGTTTGAAGAATTCCACTTGATATGAAAAATCTGTTAGTCATTTCGGATTCTAAAAGGTCTAATTATCAATATTTAAAATTTATGAACTTCATAAAGAGTCCACTCAATTATTTTATTTATTTACTTTTTATATCACTAATTTTATCTCAAGGAACTATAATTTTCGTTGTTTTTAAAATTGTGTATTAAAGTACACTTCTTTCAATTTTCATTCGTGTTCATTTCTCAACTTGTGCATTATTTACATATTTGCCATTAAAGTATGATTGCCTAAATAATAATTTGGTTTATTGCTCAATTACATCCTATCTCATTAATAGTAGACATTGGCAAATTCTGTAGGCCTTAGGCTTCCGTCAAAAACTACATTCGGCTAATTTGTTAGCCCGCATGTACTCCAATCGAGTCGAATGTAAACAAACATCCTGCCAAAATCTGGTTTGGGCGCCATAAATCTACAAACCTTAGCGGCTTAGTGTTACGCTACTAAAGGAAATGTTTAATTGATAGAAAGCCAGTCCCGACGGGCAGGCGGCCGGCTAAGCCTAATTTACACCAGCATGTTACGAAAGGCCATGGTGTCCATGGGGGGGGCTCTGCCCCTTCGTAGTACACAACGCACATAATTCTTTGATTTCCGCACCGATAAAGTATTTATGGTGTTTACATTACGCATTTCTATAAACGAATGTATCCGACGGAACGAGGGAAATAAAACATATTGCTCCAAATGGAGTGGACGGGATGGGATGGGCGTTGCTGCGCACAGGAGCTATTTAAAGAGTTCAAAAGTGTACAATTTTTTATCCCCAACGGAGCCAAAGTGACTATAAATGTTGAAATGTCAGGTTTTTACACATTTTTCTGTAACGTGTAGTAAGTTTGGTAAAGTTTACAACCGAGCTTTACGTTTATCTTAAAATGAGTTTTCTAAATCAGATACAATTTAGGCCCATCAGTTTGAGCTCCTTAAGAAATATACAAACACAGTTAATATTTATTTGTTTGTATTACATTCAGAAATATGCGGTGGATTGAGAAGAACGAAATTTTGGCGAAAATTAGCTTTAATTTGCTTAAGCGTTGCAATCGTTTACTTAACACGCGACCTTAAAAGTTTTAGCTTCTACATATTAAAAAAAGACTAAAATAATATAGAGTAACTCTTTTTTAATAGACTTAAACCACTTTAAAAATATAAAACATTAAAATATTATACGTTCAGACAAAAATTATTGTAGAATTAAAGAAAGTCTTAATGTTTTCACTACAGTTTTTTATAAAAGGGATGTCATAGGGGTTTTGGTTAGATTTGCTAAAAAGCAAATCAAAAATAACAAAATTTTTTTTGAATTAATGTTGGACTTTCGTATGAAGAGAAAAAGTTAAAACTATAGAGTAGGACTGAGCTCAAAACTCTAAGATACAAGTGCTAAAGGACTGACTACATGATTATGCAGTATCAGAGATTTAATTGGCATCTGAAATCGCCAAAAATTAAGGTCCTTAAAGAAGTAACAGCTACGATCATTCAGTTACTTACTTTTGAACTTTAATTTAACTTTCAAATTCAACCGGTGTGTTAAAATTATGTCTGCCTTGCGCGACAAATGTTGATTTGATAAGTTAATTTTTTTTAATGCATTCTGAAGGTGACATGAGCGCGACCTCAAGATTTGTACGTATATTTGTTAAAAAGGAAAGATAAAACTCTTGTATGATCATTTGCTCGTCTTATGGTCAGTTTCTTCTAATCGGTACGTAACTAATTAGTTAAAAATTCAAAAATATTTTTCCATGCATTTTGGAAGCCAAGAAATATAGTCTTGCATTCGATTATGTTGGTTATCAAATTTTTAATATTTAAGAATTATTGCTTTCAAAAAATTGAAATACTGTTAAAAGTTTATCTCGAAAATTAATTTCAAGCATAAGAAGTATATAAAAGTAATATAGTTGAGCTAAGCCCTTGAAAAAATAAGAGATAAGGGTCTGTGTTATAGGAAAACTGCATGCGAATTAAAAAAAGACACTATTTCTAGTTGTTTAAAACAAGATTTATTTCCCAAACACTTGAATTTCGAAAATTGATTTCCAAATCGGTCTTTTAATCGAAAAGGGATAAGTGTGTACCTAAAATTGTATACATATGCGTCATAGGACTAGAAAGGGCTAGAAAGGACTTATGAAAATCATAGATTAGTTTAAATTTCGGAGAATTTAGACAAATTATAAATCTCTGAAATGAATTAATATCATAATGCAACAATAAAACGTTGTCACGCCTGAAGGTTTTGATGTTCGGCGTTGTTCTTGCTCAAGCACCGAACGCGCATGCATCCTGACTCCCTAGTGGTGGCAATGGAAGGCATTTCAAAGGCGTCTCATTCAGGATCTAGGAAAAAATGCTATGAGGGAATAATTACTTTGAAATTCAAATGCCACGGCGACCAGTGTATAATGAGCAGCAGGAGTAACGGCTGCTTTGTCGTTTCTGTTGTCATATAGCCTATAATGTGGCATTCCCAGTGGTAATTAAAATAAACAGAGGAAGGGAAAAATAATTCAAAGCTCCTTAATCCACAGAAAAAAGGAGACCACGACAATATTTCGCCCTCAATTCAGCGGATATTCTCCGGAATTTCAGTTTTATTGAGGGGGAATTCCCGGCATCCCTATTGTGCTCTTTCGCCCTAATCCCTACTACACCATTTCATATTGAATAATAATTTTCCTCTGTGCTTCCATTTGCAGATTATCTGGGAAACAGGACTTACCGCAGCCCAAGAATCCCAACCGCTTGTCCGGGCAGGAAGGACACCCTGTCCCTGTTGCCCAAGTTGAAGTGGATCGCCGGACCAGCTGCATAGCGTCAACGGCGTCAACATGAAGATGTCAAAGTTGTCCAACCAGACGAACTCGCAGGACCCGCAGGCTGTCAACTCTCGGGTCTTCGTGGGCAATTTGAACACGTTTCAGTGCTCTAAAACCGATGTAGAAAGAATGTTTCAGCGGTATGGCAGATTAGCAGGTAAGAACCCTGCCAGTCCGACGAACCCATCCGACTCTTCCTATCGTTCATTATCCCGAGGATTCTCGGGGAATCCAGTCGCCTCCCATTTCCAAATCCGAATCCACACTTGAATGCAACCCTATACCTATATTTTTTCGCTATGAACGCCCTCTGTAGCCCGGTGTGTGTACCTTTCCAGGGATTTCAATGCACAAGGGATATGCCTTCGTACAATTTACGAATCCATTTGACGCTCGCAATGCATGCCATGGGGAAGACGGAAGGACTGTACTTAGCCAAGTTTTGGGTGAGTGGATTTTTGTAATTTATTTTAATGGATCTTTAACTTGGCATTCAGGGACGTTGGCTTCCCGACCACCCTGTCTGGGCGAGAAGCGATAATTTAAAAGTTTTGTTTCCGGGTGCTGGTCTAACCCCGCACTGGGAGGAATTGGGGGACCTGCGCGGGTCTGACGGGAAGCGTTATTGGAAACTCTTGCAATTTTCAGTCCTCTTAATTTGCTCGAACTTAATGGCGGCTGAAAGTATGTTTTAAGCCAATTGCAGGAAATTAAGAAGATTTAGCTAAGTGCGAACAATTTAGTGCTCAGACTGGTAGTTGCTTGCTTGGTAGCGCGCCTTTTCATGCTCTTCGCTGTTTCTTTATTGGTGTTCAGCATCAAAGATCACAGTACGCTAATTAATTTTTGAGACACAATGTGTGCGTTTAGAGAATTAGTTTGTCTCAGGGAAATTGTAGTTGCCTTAGAACGTCTCTACAGAGTTTAAATTACTCAAATAATAATTCTGAGAGAAATTTACTAAATATTAATGAATGATTTAGTTTAACTTTTGAATCTAATAAAAATGATATTTAAAAACTAAAGTCCAACAGAAAGAAATGCAAATAATTCTCAAACTACGTAAAAAGATAAGATATAGATATATCGGACCTCGATTATGAATTCTTTCCTGCACGTGCCATGAATTTGAAACGCCATAGGTGGAAGTCCCTAAATTTGGTATCATGACGAGCCTTGATAAAGAAGATTTGCAAAAATAACGATGTAGTATCTCACTATCGTCATAAACATACATATATATACCATATATCACAATCCTCTTCTTGATTATTATACTATTATTAATAGTATACATTTTAACAATTTTTTAATTGTTTTCCGAGTTATTATAAAACTTGGGAAAGATATAATTATTTTATTAGAACTACAATTAAAACTTAACCTTTAATTTTATTTTGCACTTCAAGTTCTTATAATTATAAAATCCTAGGATGTCCAAAATGCAATTTAAGAATAAATATTATAAATAAATTTAATATTTTGCGCTTTAGTGAATTTTTTACTTTTCACCTATGCAAATGGAATACGGAAAAGTCTCCTCAGCAAAATACGCAAGAAATTTTAATTATGGTTCATAGATTCAAGTTCAATATACAAATTTAGATATAGAAGCCCAAGCCTAACTCACATTTTCATCGGTTTTATTTCATAAATTCTAAAACATATGATTAATTAAATTTAATCATAGTGTATTATAGACTCTATAATTGGATATTTTAACTATTTCAGAAACAGCCGGGTGTTAAAAAAATATACCTTATGTTTTAGTAGCTAAATTTATATCTACTTTAGCTAAATATACTTTCTATAGAAGAAACGCGAGAGTGATATCGTTGTTGTATGATTTCCTGTGACATGAAGGCATCTTTGAACTATCCCAAAATAATTCATAAATTATTATAAATTATTTTGTCAGTAGTCATAATGCAAAGAATTTCACCAGGAAGTGTTCTGCTTCCTGAAACATAGCCAACAAAAGAGCGGCAGTGCCAAAACAACCAGGGCGACTAGAGTGGTGCGAAGAGCTAAAAAGGAGACCTTTATTTTCGGCACAAATATTTTATTCATAATTAAACAGATTATTTCAGTGCCCCTAATGATTATGGGGTTCATTCATCACCAGACGCATAATAAGGCAATACGCGATATTTACATAGTAATCATTTGTCGCGGACCCCATGAAAATAATTTGGCCTGAATTATGTCACAGAATAATCTGCGTCGCGATGAAACGCCATTCCGGATGGTGTGGCTTGTAATTAAAGCGATTCGCAGCCAGAACTGCAGGTGGATTTGTAAAAAATTTAAATCTAGACTCAGCCGAGTATCGACTGCACTTTCGCCCTCCCGGCCAGTCCGACCAACTGGCTTTTAGTTTATTTTAAGTGAAACTCACTGATGGTTTATTTTGCCACTAATTTGATACGCTTGCCGGTCAATGGGCAGTGAATCATTGTGTCACAGCAATTAAAAAATCCGAATTCCAACGGTGCTCATGTTTTTAGCGTTCCTTAATGGGAAATAATTTCAAAAGTCTGAATTATTGGAATTAGACGTGATCGACATTGAAAGTAATTACACTGGGCCAATGGAGCTCTTATAACTAAAAATCAAAGATATTACAGCAATGCAGCCAAAGTTTAAATCTTTTAAATTAAGATTTACAATTACAACACCTCACCTCTGTGAATCATATAAGATAATAATAATAGTAAATTTTATTTCATTTCTACTTATTTCAACAAACGAACACCAGACGTAAGATTCGGAAATTATAAACTATAAACTATACAAAAACTTTTATATATTTTTACGCTCAGTTGAGAGAATTTTTTTATAACGAGAGCCATTTGCAAAATATTTTCCTTTTGGAAATAAAAGCAATAATTAGATAAAATTCTATTTTGAAAAATAAAATAACCTACTTACTACTTAATAGTAAACAGTGCCCAAAAATTTAATAATGTTATACAATAAGAATTTCAAAGTTGCAAGTCTCACAACCTTCTGAAAGACAGTTTAGTTCGGTATGAGTGAAAAACCTCTATCATAGCATACAAGAGTTACAAACTTAACATCATACAAAAAGTACTACAGACTATACAAAGTTTGTGAGTCATGTTAAGATACTTATATAGATAATGCCTCCTAGACATTGTATAATTCTTTATGATATACAATTCTCTGTTTCACTTAAGTATATCTTTGCAAAGAAATAGCCGCTAGTGCCCACCATATTAAATTTAAAGGAATGGCATATTCCTTATTTGTTTTTTTTTTCAACGCTACAAACTTCAAAAGTTAAAAACACTTTAATAAATTTAATCATTAAAACCACTTTAATAAATTTTATATAACAAGCAGTCAGAAAAAAATATTGTAAATACTATGGTTTATTTATAAATTGGCAGGCCACCTTTGCAGATTCTTTACATTACAATTGTATATAAAAATGGGCATTGTATATTTTCATATTCTGAGAGTGGTCGTTATAAAGTGTATTTTATTATGTATCTTAATTAGCGTAATACTCCAGAAGAATTCCGTTACCATTTAATATTGACCTTTCCTATAGTAGATACGTGTACAAATCATCCTACAAAAATTAATTCTGTCGACAAGCTACAATTAGTCAACGCTGACTCAATAGCTAATGAATCGAAGTACACCTACTTGTAGCGAAAACCTCTATGTCGTCAAGGACGACGGCAAAGTCATCTTCATCACATCTGAAGAGGTATCCGAATGTGGCTTACACTCGGCACTCAGTCAATTTGTCAGAAACACTTTGGCACTCCGTCATAAATTCATCAGAGGGAATCCGGCACGGCGGCGATGGGTCGTGGACTACCCGTCAACCCGTCAGCCCGTCAACCCGTCCCTGAGTCCGTGCCGCCCGAATTTTCTGAAAAGTTGATGCAAAGCAAACTGAAATAAAGAAATCCCTGTTCCGGGAGATTCATCATCAAGCCATTATCCGGCGTACCCGGGCATTACAGTGCTCACCATGTCGGGAGGAAACCTGACGTTCATCGCGCCACCGAACCCTCCGAACTCAGTTCCACAATCCAGAGCGAGTAAGTTACTCAGTCTTCAGTCTAGTGGCGCCACAAAGCGGCTATGTATCCCGATGAATGGGTACAAAGTAAAATGGGCTATTGTTCTTGGGTCCCTTTCAACCCGTCCCAAAGATGCAAAGGCGCCCGGTAACTCTTTCAGCCATTTATTCAACAGTTGGTGTATTCTCCCACGAAAATTCTTGGGGATTTTTCACTCTCCGACATAAAAAGCGGGCAAAATATCAAGGACACGTTTTCGTTTCTTAAGAAGATTAAACAGATTCCCTTGTCTACCGTTAAACACGAATTGTCTGAAATATGAAATAATAGAGTTCAAATAAAGTCACCATTCACCGAAATCTATCATCTGAATACAACTTCAGAAAAGTATTTGTAGGACGCAGAAATTAACTCGTCCATTGTTCTAACAAAGGCACCAACACGTTACATTATGCACATTTTCCCAAAGGGGGCGGTTCCATTTCGAAATTACACCGAACCACAAATAACTCCGAAAGGTAAAACACGAGATGCGAACGTACAGACTTGATTCTGGCAGCTTTTAGTAGCATTACTACATTTTCGAACTTTCCTTACAATCCGCATAAAGGAAATCACACATCCGCAGTAGCCTGAATAATACGAAGATTTTGCAACTACTTTAAGAGCAAAATAAGTGTAGGATATTTTAACATTTTAAATATGGTTAAAAAGAACAAACTTTGGTGTAACTGACTTCTGGATGTTTATGCACCGCTTTTGTTATGGGGGTTCTATACTCTTTATTTTTTTCTAGTTTTGGCCATTGATGGTATGACTTTAACAAGATTTCGTTCCCAAACTCGTCAATTTATCACAAAAAAGAAAAGTCGTAATGATTGCGTTTCCATTTGAGCGTTATGATTTAATCCTATACTCGAATCTGTAGATTGTGTTGGGGCTGCAATACCCAAATATTCAAAAAGTTATAAAAACCATGCGAACATTTTTATTCAGTCTTCAGAAGCTCGATTTAGGAATATTACTTTTAGGTTCTAGTTTTTTAAAATAGTGTGCTCTACGTCAAATTGCATGTACCATACACTGCAAATTTTTCTTAAAAGAGCTCTACGATTTTGCAATATTTGTTACTTTTACATCATACGCTACCTTCAACGGGAAAGAAAGTGAATGTTATCACTTCTTACATTGTCGTTTAAAACTAGTTACATTTCAATATGGAAATTTGTAGTGAATAAAAAGCATAAGGGTGTTTTTCAGTTGCTCCGTAAGTCCCAATTTTCCGTAGTTCCACACATAAAGTGAAATATACCTTCATTTAATGAAATCAAGTGCGATATGGGTTAGATTATATTCGCACGTCGCTTTTTAAGAGTCGTGCATCGCAATAGCCACTTTACGTAATGCGAAGCGACGAAATAAAATGTTTGAGAATCCACATGTATTTTCCATTATTTGATAAAACATCTAAAAGACAAATGATTTTTCTCACGCTTTAATCTTCTTCATGTGTACTCCCATATTTTCACTATTTTGGAGTAGTAGTAAGAAGAAATTGGAAAATAAAACTGGTGAAATCGAACACAGCTAAGCGGTAAGCTTGGGGGATAAACGTTGTAATTACACAAAAATGGTCCTTTTCGCGATCTTTTTTCCTGAACTTAATAGTTATATACATTTTTGTGAGATGTGTATCTTATTACGGAAAATCATAAACAGGTAAAATTTGTTTACCCGTCGAGGAAAAGGAGAATTTTTACGTCAATTCTCTACGCACAAAAATCATTTTTCCATAGATAACTAAGTAGACAGAGACTTTGTGAGTCAAAAGGGCAATGTATAAATTTTTAAAGTACTGCAATTGCAAGTAACTGATTAATTCTGATCTGTTCCTCAAGGACACTTCTCTTGGGAGATACTACAGCCGAAACATAAGTGGGTCAAATTGTTGGTCTATTTAGCACTCGAAAATGCAGCACTGAAACAAAACAGAGCTTCATTTTTCTCTAGTGTCAGATATTTTACAAGGAGTTCCTCTGGCAGTCTCCCCCACTTATCCCTTGCATGATTCGGTGGCATATTGTGAAGAGGAGTCCACTCAAGGACTACTTCTTCCGGAAATGGGTATTTTCCCATCATAGACTGGCATGACGGTCTACTCAGTCATTTTTGTCCCCATCCTGAAGGATATATCGACCCAGAACTAGTACCAGAATTCCTCGCAGTAATCATCTGCGCTGTCTACCAGTGCATATGTGAGAATCTCATTCCTTCAAGTATCCTTTTATTTGCCGTCAAAGGACGTTGGCCAACGAAATTAAAAGCGCAAAGAGTGAAAAAGGAGCTCCCGGACGGACCTGCAGTCCCAGAAAAAAGGCTCTCTTGCTTGCATTCACAGAAGGTTTTCTCTTTCTCATTTCAGACGTTAACATGGTCGCCGAGCCCAAGCCACATCAAATTGGTCGAAAGCGACAGAACGTTACAAAAACAGGAAATGACTGGTAAGTTCCTCCTGGATTTTGTCATCCGGAAACATTTTCCCGCTTTCCCCGGTGTCCCTAGCATGAAACGTTGCGCTAATATTTGTGTGTCAAGAGGGTTGTATAGTTTGTGAATGATTGATTGACTTTGAGACGTTTGAAAAATAACCCAGGTGAAGGCACCTATTGAGTCCCGAACGCGAACACCAACCTCGCATCCGTGGAACGAGACATGGGAGCACGTTTCTGAATGCATAATCAATTGGCCGTCGTCACCCCGTGACCTTAAGTCACCGGGTGACGGTGACAGTAAGTCCTCTACCGCGTGCGACACGACGTCCTGCCGTGCCGTACATTATGTCTTGCTCCACCTTACCCTGGTCGTCCCAGGATATTTATTGTCAACGGAAACTACATACAAGCAAAAAGTAGTAGCAAAGTCGACTGTCGGGCTCCTTTTTTGGGCCACAAGTTACAGTTATTTATTCCCATCCTGCAGGATGGTTAAAATTTGGTGAGCGAACGATCGTCGTGCCGCGCGTGCAAAAAAAGGAGTTAACTGCAGCAAATTTTCGCTATTAGCAGGTGCTAAGACGGCACTTCATAATTACATGCATTTGCGTCAGCATGCGGCTAAACAACCATGCATTAGTTGCGACGCCTGGAAATTAACCTTAAAGTCACCTTTTGGAGTTACCTCGCGTGGAAAATTTTTCAGTATTCCCATAGAACACCCCAGTTCTCGGTTGTGTTTCCCAGTGTCGTACAACTGGATCCCAGTCATACACCTCGCCGAGGCAGGTGCTCTGCAACCTGTGCCACACTGCATGGACGTGGTGGTGTAGAGCGCACTGGAAAGGTTTGAAAAATCGCGACAACCTTCAACTACCCGGCAAATACACCGTCAGGGTCGAGATAAGCCCATTTTGCTGGACACGGTCTGGATTATGGGCGCCGGGCTCGAGCCCACAAACGACTTTAATGCAAATATTGACTCTGTCCAAATTGTTGATCGTATTGCTCTTTTGGACACCTTCATGCCGCTCCCAGCGCCCCCGGGCGGTGCGATTTAATTTTCTGTTTGAGACGTCGTCTCATGCTAAGTAACACCTTGGTTGTCGATATTTGCCAGGTTATACTACCGAGCCCTGAGTTCTGATCCTGATGGCTGAATGAATCCGTCCAAACTCAATTTCCCTGTAACCCCGAAACCGGGATCCGGCGTACCGGGAACCGAGAGCGCCCGCCGTCTTCTTATCCCGTGAGTCAATGTTTGTTTCCGAGGTTAAATCAATTTGTTTGCGTATTTACTGTTAGTCCTTTTATACCAACTCCTTTGGCACTCTCTTGACTCAGCCGGGTTCTGTTTATTTGCGAATTAGACGATAGACCGTTCTAGCGACGGCGAGAGGGACGCCCCTCGCTGTTCTCCTATAGACGACGCACACCCGTCTGGAGTATGAATCAAACGCTTGTATGTGCTTTAAAAGAAATTCTAGACTTATAGACTTACTTTTTTTCACCCTACTTAAAATGGAGATCTGATTTTCTTTCTTTTTTCTCTTCCAGGGATTATTACTACGATAGGTGAGTTCGGTTCGGTCCTCGTGAATTTCTTTCTGAGATCTTATTTGATTAGCGGGAGGAGCAACTTAAAGGCATTTCTACAACAAAAGGGGAAGCTTATTTTCTTTTCCACAGCTAAATTATTAAGTACAACCCCTTTGTGGCTAACTGTGGACGTATTCGCGTTTCGGAAGATACTTTATTTCATTATTTTACTTACATCTTTTACTTTAGGGACGAGTTTCCACATTTTTAAGGATTCCAAAGTCCTTAAAAGGAGATGCTAATAACTTCATTCAAGAAAGATGAAGCAAATGCTATACTTAATTAAAGAAAAACTGAATCTTCAACGCACGAAAGCTCGTGGTCTTATTTTTAACCATTAAGTCCTTGATTTATTTTAACCCTTCGTGCTTTACATTTTAAATTTTTATGATAGAGAGAAATACTGAATATTGATAAACGAATCAAGCGGGACATTACACTGAGCTTTATAAAGCTACAATAGCTCTTTTTAATGTTTTGTACAGTATGAAGCTATTGAATCAAAACGACGTGGGACTCGTTGGCTGGTATTTTGGTAGAGGTCAGGTGCCAAATATTCTTTACACTTAAAACAGTAAAGTGTGTACATTGGATTTAAATTATTGCCAACACACTTTATATCAGTTTTGTACTTCTATCTCCACGATTAAGATTTCAAGTTATTAATAACGTCCGTATATGCCAATTTAAATCCGTGAGAATTATTTTGGGTTCTTTATCTCAAAATTCAAATTTGTTTTTTTTATTTACTACTTTTGGAACTACAGACAATATTCATAAAGTCAAGATATACTAGCCGAAATTACTTTCGGTTAATAAATTTCAACACTGAATTATGTAAAAAGCGTTGTTGGTTTTTTTAAGACAATTACGTTGAAGGATATTAGAGACTATTTCGAAAAGTTCTTGGCCCGAGAAAGGCAGTAATAAACTCAGCAATTTCGCCCTTCCATGGTGTACTTACGTCCTTTTTTCCACACATTGTTTGACTATTTTTTTGAAATTTGACGTGTATCTTGTAGTTGATGTTTCATCAAAAGTGACAAATCATCATAAAAACTCGGTTGAGTGCTTCTGAAGAATGTTCAATCAAAAGCGTCACATTTCAAGAAAGTAACAATTTTTTGTTCGAAGAAAACACTTCAGTTCTATCTAAAATTTTACAGTGCACTTTGCGAAAGGTCAAATCTTCATTGTTTGTCACAAAATTTCAGCTTTTTATAAATCCATAAAATGGTTTAAAGTACTTCTGAAAGAATAACGATAAACCTGTATTTTAGTGCTGTCCTTATGTAGCCCGATTTTATTGCAGAATTGGTTAATAAGGCCCTTGCATTGGTAGTGCACTTCAACAACAATTATATGCAAAACGCTTCTGCTTTTGAGCTTCAAAATTCCGTGTTGAAGCTGTTTTTATATTGGAGCCATTTATCTATAAAATGACTTAAGTACACTTTTTTATAAATTCCTATTTCATATATTTCTAGCTTCTATATTTTATAAAAGACCAAACTAATATGGAGTGAGTTTTTTCTTTTTGCAATGGACTTAGGCCACTTTCAAAATCTACAACTCATTTATTTTATGAAATGTTCAAAACAATGGTGAATTAAAGTCAAACTGCATCGCTCTGTGATTTGAGCTAACTCAACTATTTCAATACACAGACGACTTCTGCTTTCTACCATTTTAATCTAATTACATCTCACGATAAAACTGCTTTCGTACGCTTCCTATTGGACTTATCCTTAAATTTTTTTAATTTTCAATGTGCATTAAATTATGTATTCAATATATATAAGATAAAAAAAAAGCTTTGAAAAAGCATATTTTTGAGAAAAAAAAATTTTAGGCCAAACCTAGTGATTTCTTTCTTTCCATTTTTAGTAAAACAAGTTGTTATAAAAAATAGAAATTATCAAATTGAAATTCTGCAATTTTTACCGAACTATTGGCGTTCGAGATGTTTCGATTGAAATGCGGTTGTATCTGTATCAGACGCTCTAGCCACATGTGCTAAAATTAAATTCAACTTGAAAATATATACTCAACACAATAGTGTTGATCCCCCTTCTGCTAATATTGTTTCTGGCAGGCTAAGAACTTTTCGAGCTATCTTCAAGCCAAGAAGTCTATTAATTCAAGTAGGCTTTCTTGGACGTACCTAGAGAATCCCGAAGGGAAATCCTGTTAAAAAAGACTCGACATAGCAAACGATTTTTGTTTTTTTTTAATTTTAATTTTTATGGCCAATATTTTAGTTTATCAAAGTATAGACATGGTTTATATAAAACTGGAGAATACCATTCGGCCGTTCTTGTTAGTCCCGATGGAAAAGGATTTAGTTCCGAGGCCTTCCGTGCAATTTTTGACGGCTATTTTCGATCAGTCCCCAAATTTACAAAAACTCACACGCACGTTTCCTTAACGACGAACGGACCTCACACCGCAAGTCTAATTTTATTTGAGACACACCTCGTGCGTAAGTTGTGCTTGCCTGCGTGTGTGACATGTGAGCTGAAACAGTTGCAAAACGATATGTTCCCGCCTGTGATAGAAACAAATGAAAGAAATCTCTTGCAAACAGGGAAGTGATTCTCCAAAGTCGGGAATAGCGCCATTAGCATATTCAATTACAGGTTCAAAGTACTTAGAGCGCCTGGGGTATCCTTGGGGACCCATCGGGCAGGCTGTTTTTTGCTGCTCGATAGAAAGGATTACCAGGATCTCTGTGCCTACGGCAGGCATTGCAAATGGAGTTGACTCGATTTTTAAACCCGTTCTTCTCTGCTCTCTCTTTGCATGTGTGCGGGCGAATCGGAAACTACAGCTACTACGCCTCGACGCTGTTCCCGGCCAGCGGGCCGCGCCCGATGAAGCGCCAGAGATTGATGGCGCCGCAGAGCCGGGTCGGGAATCCGGCTAACGGCGGCAAAATTAGCGCCGTACAGCAGCAGCAACAGCAGCAGCAGGCGGCGGCGGCCGCTATGGCGGCGATGGCCGCGTCCGCTGCAGCGGCCCAGGCCGTCCAGGCGAACATGCTGCCACAGCAGCAGATCGTCCTGCACCAGCAGAGCCTGCTGCCCAACGGAACCAACGTGAACAACATCGTCGCCACGTGCAACGGGAGTTCGGCGCCAAAGGCGGCGGGCGGGGTGCTGCTGGGGTCGCCCCCGACGGCGACCGGCGCCCACGCAACGACTCCTGAGCAGCTGTCGTCGCCCTGTCCGAACGGGCAGCTCCTGCACCAACAGCACCAGCTGCACCACCAGCTCCAGCAGCAGCAACTGCTCGGTCCCTTCAAAGTGTACAGTGAGTATTAGAAATTGTTGTCCTGGGCAACTGTGATCCGGCGTCCTGTCCGCCCGGTCCCGCAGCCCGGTGCCCGGGACCAGGATGCGTACGAAAAGTTTTGCGAAGTCCTGATTTATGGGAATGGAGGGATAATGGATAAACAATTGCCCAGGCCTTTATTTGTGTTGCGACTTAACGCCATTCCCGGCCAACTGCAACTCTCATCTTCTCATCTTCTTGTTGTCGTCCACCCTGCTCGCTCTAGGTAATCCCGACACATTAATTTGCGGCAACTGCAGGGAGTGCTTTTCAGACCTCGGTGAATTATTGGACCACAAAAGGACTTACTGCAAATTAAGGTTCACATGCAAATGCCAGGACCCCCTCTTGGCTACAAGTAATTAGTTTTTACCCTTTTTCGTCCTTTCGCGTTTTTCACCACCTTCTAGGGGATGAACGACGCCCGGACGTAGTGCACAAAAATTAATCTTTTGCCAAATATGCAAACAGTTTAAAAGAGTTTTCTATGAATTTAACAACACCAACAAGTACGCAGTCAATTGCATCAAATGTGGAATTTGTTTCTTATAAAAAGTTTCCCATCTCATTTTACTTTGGTACTTGGATATTAAATTCTTCGAAGTAAGGCCTTTTACTGAATGTTTAGAGTAACTCTATAAAATGGAAGACTATCGTAAATTGTACACACTATTGCTAAATTAATTTTCCTTCAATTTCTGTTTTAAAAAATCAAAAGGTAGAATCCACGAAAAAGTGAGTACTCAAGCATGACTCCAAATCTCAGGTCTACTTTATCCGGAATTTAAAAAAATCTACTATTTTCTTGAAATGCAAAAGTGTCATTATCGTTAATTATAGACGTTTTCCTCCTTTCGTTTTTAGTACTTTAAGGGGCCAATAATTTTTGCATTTATAGTACCTGAAAAGGGGTTACGCGTAAATATAGTCCCTGCGATTATAAAAATGTCCAGAAATTGTGGCAAAACAAACGAATGCTATTATATGCACATAAAGGCTCCTTTTCCACTCCAGTTTCTCGGATAGAGAAACACCTGTACAATTGCGTTAAATTAGGAATTAAAAATACTTTTGTCTGAATTTAATTTTATATTTGAAATTAAAATAGTACTGTTTAAATAGTAAGCAAGCTAAGAAATACAACTTTCTTGCTACTAATACAAAAAGGTTTTTATCAAAGTAATAAAGTTTTCAAGTCAAAATTTTGCGTGAACGATTTTTGATACCTCCCTGGAATTTTAAAAATATATTTTGCGAAAGATTAATTTGTTTAATCCACTGTACTTTAATTCAAGACATTAATTCTTTCGATCTCCCTCTTATTCCCTGGATAGAGAATCCGCTGCCAACCACGAGGCTGTTATGTGCCGTATGCAAGGATGCCTTCACAAATCCTTGGGATCTCATGGTACATGCACAGGCTGCCCACATGGTTAATATCTACGAATTAGGGAACGAGGCTAACAGCGGGTCCGAGCCCGAGGAAACCCCCCGACCACCCAGCGGCGGCCCCGTGAATGGTGCCACTGATCCAGAGCACGCCATCGAGATGAACGGAGACGTTGGAAGCCCCGGTGGCTCGCTTTCTAAGGAGGTAGGTGCATTGACTAGTGATGTTTCAATTGGGATTACGCTAAACCCTGAGCCCCAAGCAGGTGCTTCACCTCAGGGCGCCCTGCTCCTGCCGGTTCCTTAGCCGCAGGCCACAAATTCAGCTCCGTTTTCAATTTAAGCTCCCTAAAACTTCGAATTTATGGGCGTTCGCACGTTGAGCCATACTTGAACCATAACCATACAGCCCATATTGTGCGGTCTTAACTTGCTCACCAATTGCCGGGCTCCTGTGCCAGAGCCTCTTGTACTTCACCCACCATAACAACGCACAGGATACAGAACACCCAATTTAATAACATGATCTTTTCCTCCTCGGCCCAGTAAATCAGTTTCCAGCTAACTCGCGACTAGGGCGAGCAGAGCAATCGCTGTACAGAATCTACCTGTATAGTATTTACTAAATCGAATGCTTAAAAAACGTTAATGACAGGATTTTGCCTTAAGTACACGGCACAATCGCGGTCGGAACACAAAGACGGAACACGTGGACGCAATTCGGTAATATGTTTTTAGCATCAATGGTCACCTTGAAGCGGTGTGAAGTATTTTAAAATCCATAAAAATAATAAAATTAAACCGCGACCTAAGTGGTATCCAATTCTCAATGCCACAAAATAATACGACGGAATTCAAACTTCACTTCAGAAGCAAATTCTAAAAAGTTTTCAAAAAAGGCTTCTATAGCATTTGTATATAAAAAGTATTGTATATAAAAAGTATTTATCCACGAATCTGAACCGGCCTCGAAATAAATTAGTTTTTAATAAGGCCTTTGGATTCACGTCAAGCGGCAATAATTGTCCTAACGACTTGAATTAGATTCAGAACTACGAAGACCTCCGCTGAGTGGATCGGCGACAAAAATCAGGTTCGGGAAGTGCCGGGAGCCATCGCCGTCATCGGTCCGCTTTCATTAAATATGCCGCGACCGTGCCACAAACTGATTACGGCCAACTTATTAGCCCATTTACTTGACGTGCAGATAGCGCGGCGGTCGCGGAGCCCCCGCCATCCACCGGGATTGAAGTGCAATTTCCGGGAACAGTCTAAATCCATTAAAACGGTCGGTCGCCTTCCTATTCAACAGTTTTTCAATTACTTAACCCGTTATTTAATTAGTGTTTAAGACCTCCCCGAGGGATGTTTGTTTTTGTTGGCTCTGTCTGCCGCCACCGTCGCCGTCGTCTTTCTTATCCGACAGAGAGGGCCCCATTTTAAATATTCATTAGGGAGCGCCTGAGATGAATGCAAAGTTCCTCTGTTGTCCTAATTGAAAATGATTGATGACGACACCGCAATTTTTGGCTTAAGTTAATTAATTTTCATTACTTTTCCCGGCTGCCCACCTTCTTCGGGGTAAAGGACGGCCACACAGATGATACGTCACTTGACGGAAGGATGTCCTCATCTCCAGCCCCTCAGTCCGAGGACATGAAGCTGAACGGGTCCGTGTCATCACGGGGAAGCTCCCCGGCACTAGACGGAGACTCCCCGCGAGCGTGCATCGTCCGTGCCCTCAGCATTGTAAGTATCTACCGAGTAATTTTAGTAATACTATAAGATCAACCAGTCACCACTATTGAAACGTAACTATTTTATACTGAGCTTCAATAAATTTATCCACTATTCGCGTATTTGGACTGATCATGCCATCTCTAGAGAGTTTACAATAAAAAATAAAGAAGTGCAAGCAAATAGATCCAACTATTTTATACGGTAGATACGTCTTTAAAAAAATCTGCCAAAAGCGTGTCAGGCATGTGCATAGTTCCGTAGCAGTATCAGAATAAATACCCACACATCTATTTCAATTTAAAAATAAAAACTATTTCCCTTGACAGCACTTAGCGATAGTAACAAAAGTAATTTAAACAATATTCCGTAATTATTTCATACGAAGCGAATGGATTTGAAGAAAATGATTTTGAAAAAAGTTGTTCCTTGGACCGTGTTATTTTAGAAGTGTGACTGTACAACGTTATTCATAAAAAACGTAGATTTGCGAGAACAGTGCGAAGTATAATCTCAACTTGTAAACAATAAAATCTATAAATGGGCTTGTGATCAAGCCTAATACCCTGCTTTTCATAGAGTTCTTAGATAAGCAATACAAGAAAAAAAAGTGAGAATTAAATAAAAAAATAGTCAACATTAAAATAGGATATTTAAAATGCATGCAATGATGCTTCCCTTTCACCATTATGTGCATAGGTACGTTACATTCAATGCAATCGTATAACAATAATCTTGAAAATAGAATTTTTAGTTATTACCTTTACATTGAATTCATTTTTGGTCTTGGTTGATTGTGTTTGTGATGGAGAAATAAGTTATTTAATTATAGCTTTTTAATATGTCTTAGTGATATTATCGGACACATTTCGTTTGAGACATAAAAAACAGAATGCTAAAATGCTCGACAATGCAAGTACATCAAAGACGCCTAAGTACCCGAAATAGACGAATAAGAAAAACAGAAAATTTATTGGAAGTCCGTATAAAATTGTTGAATTTAATATACCATTGTGTCACAAAATGAAATCGGTAAATACAATTTCAAGCTTAGCGTCCCTCTCACATTCGCGAAATGCTCTCTTTGACATTATTTCGTAAGTATTAACGCCTCTTTATTCTCGCTCGAAGGAAGCCGCCTCCGCCTCCCAGCCCCCAGCGTCGATCGGAATGGTGACCACAACCCTGGCAATCAGCTTAGCAAACGGCTCCGCAGCAGTATCGTCCCAGTAGGGCCACGTAGTGAACGGGACCGCCATTGCGCCGCCACTTATCACGTAACATTAGTAGTTATTTTTAATCAGTTGCTGTCGGTAACGAGCCGTGTATTTACTGCATTTGGTCTGGAGGCCTCAGACGAGGAGGATCGCAAACGGTTCAGGGCTTTATCGATTTTTGCATTTCTGTATAGATTACACTTCCCCGCCGCCCTTCGGTCAATTGGACGGCAAGACGTTGGGAAGGCCTTGGACATTTTGACAAAGGATCTAGGCTTAGAAGGGCTACTTTCGATCTTTAATAGGGCCAACAAAAATTTTTCTTGTTTTGGAATGTCCCCTAATATTTCTTATATACTTTATATTTCCATATCCATGTTTTTCTCAATATCACCATAAAATACTCTACATAATTACTTGAACTAGATTTCGTTTTGCGATTTTTACGAATTTTTCTTTATTTTTCTTAAAACATTGACCTGTACAATCTACCACTTTGGTTCTACATACTTATGAAAGGTATCTAAGATTAATATATCTCAAAACCGGAGTGGTATATTGTAAACTTTTTACAATACTTTTTTTAAAAAATAAGATATTCTAAAAAATCGTCAAAATTCCTAAAAATCATAACAAGACACAACAAAGTCTAGGTTTGAGGGATTCTCTAATTATATATAATATGTATTATATGAATTAGGTATAGTGATATTTAGAAAAATATATATATAGAACTATAAAGTAAATACCTCCAACTTATTAAAGTTGTTTAACCCTACGATAGTACAAAAATAGCCTTTATGTTATTTGGAACCTACGAGTGGTATATGAAGAGGAATATAAGTAGAGACTTGCACTTTACAACTTTGGAACCTTCCGGTACTTGAATACAATTTATACTTAAAATTGGATACGTTCAAAATGTTATGAGATGTAATTGTGTGAAACAACCGATGAACTTATATAATTGACCTATGGTCCATCGATTAGAAAGCGAAGTTTAAATTAAACAATACAAAATAGTAATTTTAAAATTAGCTGAATTGACAAGAGGTGAAATTTATTCCAGAACTTCGACGTCCATTATTGTTTTAGAAAACAACGAATTTATTCTGCATTTGCTTAAACTACTAAAATCAAATAATTTGCACTTTAAAATCCCTGTGAATGTGCTAGTCCATCTTCTTAAAATATTTAAACTTATTCCTTCTTTCATTGGTTTTGGCAAAAGAAACTAGTTCCGCTTTTTCTGACTAGGGAATTAGAGCGATATTCTTCCACATTTACTAATTGCTAAGAAGATGCCTACAGGTTAAATACCATCGAAAATAATTTTGCATCTCATAGTGGAACATCTGTTTTGACGTAACACCTTATAAGATGTGAAAGATCTGTCTAAAGATAACATCTTCTTAATTGTAAGCTATTTTAGATGAAGCTTAATTTGCAACACCATCTTAACAATAAGTAAATGTGAAGGAATATTGTTTTAGTTTTCAAGTCGAGAAAAAGGGGGTCTAGTTGCCGACATAAATTAGTTTCATTCATGGTGGAAATTTAAGTGACAACTGGTTCAAAACTATTGCGGGAATCAACTAGTTTAAATATTTTAAGAAGATGAACAAGCACACGAACTGGGAATCCCCTAATCGGAAAAGAGGAACTACTTATTAATGTAAATCAGTTTCTGGATACCTTAATCGAGATTTCTACAGCAGGGCGCTTTATATGAACTTTTACTACAGCAGAGAAAAATTCATCGGTGGAGTGGTGAATATTTCGCGGTAAACGTGCAAGCTAAGAAAATCAAACCCATAATCAAATTGAAAGAAGAAACAGACTACTACAGATTACTTTATGTTGAAAAAAGATTATTAAAATAATGTCAACGTGTGCCAACAATAATGTCGAAAAAATATATTTTATCATGATTTTACTTTACAATATCTCAAAAATATTTTATCAAAATTTCAAGTAAAATTTTGAAGAACTTTGAATTAATAAAGTTTCTTTAAGTGAATTATAAAGGCGATTAAACTTCAAATTCTTAATCATGATAACGCAAATGATTAATCTAATTTTTAAAAACATTTGAAATATTGACTTTTATCATACACATCCTACTTGAACGTAATCCCTTCATTATAAGTTTTAAAATTACGAGTCAAAAGGGTTGTGAGGTAGTCCTCAAAGTTAAAAATAACAAGAATATTCAGAATTATTGCAATTCCTACATCTGCAGAAGACGCAGGACCAACAAATTTAATATCCTGAGTACGTTTTGCAATCACCTGACCAAAGATATTCGCCTTGTATCACACATGTCCAGGGTCTTTCTGTATGTCTTTTAATTTATTGTAAGCACAGCATGTGCGTATCAGTTCTTCATGAAATTGTACATATCATTTTACTGAAAAAGAAAAGAAAATGTTAACAGTGAGTTGAGGTTAAGTTAGTGTTCGTCTTCAAGCCGTAGTCTAGTCAAATGCTAATTCATGTAAAGTACAGGACACTTAACAACAATTACACGTATAAGTAAGGAAATTACCAGTACAGATTGTTGTGAATATCATGTCGAGCATACCAAACGTAAGCGTAAATAAGTGAAATTGTAGCTTCAAAGCACTAAAAACACTGTCTCTGACCGAAGAAGCCCCAGGCAGGATTTTTGTACATAAACTGCATCGTTGAGCAACCAAGTGGACCGTTCAGAGTACATCAGTCATATCATTAAAATTTGTTTATTATAGAAAAAAAAACAAAATATTGGGTAAATTGTTATTTATTGCTAAATGTATCTAAAAATTTTTAATTTCTATACAACGCTAGTGATAACAGAAAACTAACTCGGAAGCGCGCTTTAAGCGTCGCCACCAGCATGTAAATCCAAAATTATAATCAGGTGAATAGCTTAGGTCTAAGATTAAGCGTACTTTCAACAGATAATTGTAAATTTAATTTAACTTCTAGTTAAAGTGTAAAAATATATATAATGTGAAGTTAATATCAAATAAATGTCACATTTATTACAAGTTGTCTTAATGTTATCTTCCCACTTTTGCAATATTTAAACAGTTTGGACTTCTGAGCCGTCTGCTCCTTTAATAAATTAAAACTATCTCCAGCGGATTTACACACAAGCAGAACTTACGAAGTTTCAAGATAATGTATTTGGATTGTTTAGATACAAGTACTTCACAACACTTGTAAGCGTACATCTTCCATTTCTGGTTTTTGACTTCCTAAACTCGAGCAACACCTTCCGAAGTCCTGAAAAATATAATCAGCCTCACCATATACAGTTTATACTACATCCCAGGCGACCTACTTACTCACGGCACAAAAATTCTTAAACAACCGAATTTCGTGCTTCTTTTTATTTTTGTTGTCTCAAGATGATACTTATCCTATAAGCTTCTGGATCACTAAGGTACGTATGGTATATGCATTGAGTAAAATGCGATTGGAATATTTTTATGCATAGTTACGTGGCATGATAGACAAGCAGACAAAAAAGAAATATAAAAATTATTGTTTGACACCCACTGGATAAGAAAATTAATATGATCATAAAGTACGTGCCAGTATAAATTGTGAAGACATCTTTTAAGAAAAATGAATTAAATGCGGAATGTACTAATGACCAATTCCCATGCTCAGCAAACTGGAAATTGAAATGGAAAATGAGGAACCAATTAATGATGCCACTTTGAACTAAATTCCTGAACTAGTTTCAAAAATATTGTTTCGCCTTCAAGATAGCAATAATTTTCCTTTTTTCTACCAAAGGCCTACATCTATCATTATTATACATACTATTAGTTTAATCTCAAATATGCACTAATATGTGATACTAGGGATGAATATAAACTTTAGGCCTTTCAAATATCAACTTTATAAAAAATTTATAAAAGTGTCGACTCTGCATACACCAATATGCCCCAGTGGTAAAAAGCCGGTTCCTATCTACCTCAAATTTGTTTATAGTTTGCTTCATAAAATAAAGTATATATGGAACATAAAACGATTAGGGTGGGCCATAATTCAGATTCATTCTGTAATGGAAAGCATTGACACAATAAAATTTATTACACTTAGGTTAATTAATAACTCGAATTAAACATCGACTCGGAAACTTCACTAACTAAAAATACCATTGAACAGAGCAAAATCGAAGAATGTACAATAAAGTTCTTGTCCCAACTTTTCATCAAATTTTCGCTGTTCTTTCCTTTTAAGGAGTCATAGGGAAGGAAAAAGCATTAGTTTTAGACTTTTTGGTTTCCAAGAAATCGATTATTCATTTTTAAAGCATTTTGTCTACTTTTGTATGTCGAAAGCAATTCAGAAATTTTTACAAATAAACATTAAAAGTCATAGGAGGTATGACCACTATAGGAGATCAGTTAAAAAATTGCTTCGATTTGAAGTATATGAAATCAGAAAGCTAATGGGGTTTTATTTTTTACTAGCTCGTACCCGTGGTTTGACAATGGCTTTGTATCGTTGTTATTTCCGTGGATCGAGGGAGTCGTCTCCAAACTCCTGAGACAATTTTGAATTTTTACCGAGCTTTGGCTATCTTGCAAATTTCGTAGGGGTAAAATCCTGTAAAGAGTGTGAGGTTTAAGATTTTTATGTTGACAGTACTTTCAGACAATACTTAAGAGTACCTATGCAAAGTTTTATAAGGGGTGTTATAACTTCAATAACATTTATCGGATCAACTTCAAATCGAAAAATGGGACTACTAAAAGTTGTAAAAATAGCTTTTTTAAAGAATGACCACGCATGAACCCTTAATGAAAATAACTGAATCCTGAAAATATACAAACAATTATCACGTATGCTACTTTCATTGCACCACAAAGATTAATTGACTTTATCTACCACCAATTTCATTTAGCCGCTTTGGAAATTTATGCTATGATCTGATCACGTGTATTTTATTTTATTTATGGAAAGTTTAATTACCAAGAATCCATATCGGTTTCATACAGTTAAGATTTGGAATGTACTTTGAATGTATTTTAAATTCCAAACACAAAAACAAAATTGTTATGGCATATGCTGGCCATATGTATTTATACATTTCCATTATATATATTTAATAATTTAGCCAGAGAAAACCAAAGAGCGCCCAAATTACGAACGGCAAAACCCTATTAGCATCCGTCAAGCACTTTCTAATACTAGTGCTTAGATAAACAGACAGGGTCCATAAAGTGATATTGTCCTGGTTCAGTAGCTTACACGCACTGCTAATTTAGACAAACATACGCAAACAAACGAATTAATAGACAAACGTTATAAAAACTAATATTTTGATACGTATTCTTCATAAAATAAATATCATATATTTTCTCAATACTGGTTATCTACTGCTTAAAAGTAAAATAACTTCTCCTTGCATATTTGCCTTTGATCTTTAAAGGCAGCTGCAGCTTTTAAAGAAATACAAATATTTTAAAGGCCAATTATGGATTCGAAAAATTACGAGTTTTTTAACTAGACTTAAACAGAAAGACATATCTAGGAGCATCGACGTGTCAGATGGTTTTTAGAATTAACTTTTAACTTCCACTTCCCTACGTTTTGTTTAACCTAGTTTTACAACGACTCTGTTATAGCATGATATCATACATGCAAAAACTTCTCTTTATTGAAAGTATTACGCGAAGAAATAACTTCTTCTACGAATTTCAACTTAAAACTATAAAAAAGAACTTCTAATATCAAATTCTATATTTTAATCATTTAAAACATTTGGAAAATTTGAGACCAGTTCTCGATTTGCCTACAGAAATCCCATTCTGGCTAATACTCATTCGGTTTTTACATATCAAGCTAGAGCTGAAAACTTTACCGATAGCGTTGATAGTCCACTTTAATAATTATTTCTGGTTAAAGTTAAAACAAGTACGAGAAAAACCTTTGTCGACCGTTCCTGACTTTATCAAAAGTACACTTATTACATTTTAATCAATTTGTCTGTATGAAATAGTCGAATTACCGTATATACCGGACTCTAAATCTCATAAAAACCATACCATGAAGGGAAATAGTCAACGATACCTTTATCATTCTCACGTCACCTCATCAGCAACTTTTATTTGCACCAAGAAGAAAGGTGCTCTATAAGATTTATAAAAAAAAATTTCGCTCGAAATTTACAGCGTCATAACCCAAACCACACCCGAAAACACAACTCGAATATCAAATTAGGCAGACATCACGTCTAGACAACACTTACTTGATTTGTTTATAGTTTTTACAAGAGTGTTTATCCTGATGTTTGTAGCCAAAAATGCTTGCCCAAGAAAGGGGGATTAACCCGATTAGGGAAACCGTCAGAAATTCGAATGGGTTTGTTGTAAAGCACACCAATTATTGGCCATAAAAATGCCGAAATTGTTGCTTCAACTCCCGAAGGAGGGTAAAAGTCCCATTCCCCGGGAACCCAAATTCCCGCAACACTTTCTGATTTACACCCTTTTAAGAAATTGACTAGAGAGTTAACCACAAAAACAGATGACCATGCTCTCCCAACAAACTGAGGAAGACATTTTTGAGCATATCGAGCTGTGAGACTGGGATAGCGTCCCGAAGGATTCTGGTGTATGTACTACCACAATCGAAACGAGTCCCGGCAAAAAAGGGGGAAACAGGGAGACTGTCAGGATTCCTTCTAGAAGAACAAATGCCGGGAAGCGCCAGAAAGCGGAAAACATCTGGGTATAGATCCCGAACCGCCACAAGCAATAACAACCCGAAGGATAGGGCAAAAAACAGAATTCAGCTCTCGCCAACATTCTGACAGAGCGGGAAGCTAAAAATTCTATTAAATCTTAATGCTGGTGACGAAATCGCTCGGAATGGAATTTTAATCAACTTTTGCATTTAAATTGTGGAATTAATGCGGGGACTTAATTGTGGCGAAAAGTTAGATGTCGGTCTAGAGGCCCCCGCCGCCAGCTTCGCCCAGTAGACGCCCGGGCTATAAGGCCCTGCTTATTATTTGGATCTCCGCATCCAGATTTCGATGGAGTCGCACTCAGGACCCAGGACCTGTTTCAGTGTAAAGCCTGGTGGCTTCCGAGCATTAATCTATTCTGCAATTTATGTTTTCAGCTGAACACCCCCGACTCCGCTGCTTATAACGTTGCTGGTCTGAGCTCTGATGTGGCACATCCTTCGGGATCATGAGAAGAAAGTGAAATGACCGTACATGAGTTGACACTGAGCTCAATCCTAGAATCATAGATGCAAAATAAAATTTTCACAGGAATGCCAGAAGGCTCGTGTGCAGCTATCAATCTTTAGCTTTAGTTTTAGAACTTGGCGATGGAATTTTAATTTGTGGCAAACTCATACTAAGTGATAGTACGATGGGTTTATTATAGTAAAGTTACTTCTGCGATCTTCCATAACTCTCGTCAGTTCATCACAATGAGTTTCGTTAAAAGTAGTAAGTATTTTCAGGAATTATACGATATTATTATTTTCTAACTTAGTATACTCTTTAAAATTTTTGGATACTTAGAAAAATCATTCAGGACTTTAAACTAGGTGTTCACAGATATTCCTACACTCCATGAAAAAGTATGCAAGTAATCCCACAGTAATCTAAATTTAAAATTTAGTCTTAATTGAATTTCGGTATTTCAAAAAGGGAAAGAGAAACTCATATGAAACTTGACTTAAAGCTACGCTTATGACGTTTTTATGAATTTTATTATATACTTTTAATACAGCTTACTTCTTATTAAAACAAGTAACAATTTTTACACATTTCCACTAATTTTTCTATTTTTTAGGTGCGACAAATTGCAAAACTATTGTTAGATACTTTGTTCTCTGTACTTGTACAAATGTGGAAGTATCAAAAAATAGCGAACTAAATACTCGTAAAAATTCACACATTTAACAAATAACAGGGTGATTTTAGAAAGTATATTTAAAATCAGATCACAAAAGCAAGATAGCTTTATTGTTATTTTCGTAGTTCACAAATAACCGAAAAATATAACCGATATTTGTGACAGCGTTTTTTTTAAAAAATATGAATGATTAATTAATCGTACCCATCTTGTAGGTCCAGCCAGATTTGCGTTTAATCCCCGTTTATTTTAACCAGCATTTAAAAGTAAACGTACTTTATCAACAAAGTGAAGATTGGAGTTCTTTATTAATTTGTATGCACGCGTTTCTGGCAGTGTATACAACACTTTTGATGAAAACCCGAATAATTTCCTCAACTGATTTCAAACTTGGCGTATACCTAACTCAACCAAATCTTTAACTCGTGTCAAAAATAGTCAAAAATAAAGCTTTACACATTAAAATTCTTATATTTTCCTTTTCGATCATATTTTTTGTATTTTCTTATCTTTGAGCTGAAAATAAATAAATCAGGCTTAAAGGCTATTGATGATCTATAACAAAACACTTCAATTTTAATAAAGTGTTTAAATAAAGGAATTGTCTAAAACTGTTTTCATTATGTTTTTATAATGCTCTCGTAAACTATTTAAACAATTTTGAGTGTTATAATTTGATTTTTCCTAACACTTCCTCTTACACTTCATTAACCAAGTGGACTTATTATTTTAATAAATTTCCTTCGGCAATGGTTTGTTATGGAATCTATTCATAAAAAATAGTCCTGATAGGTATCAAAATAAAGAAACTGTAGCAATGTGTAAGTATGTATGTACTTAAAGCAACATTTCTTATCAAATTCAATGTATATCATTCTATACCTGGGTAATTTGTCTACTGCGATCAGGCGATACTCAGTATAGCGTCAATTTTTTTCCAACTAGACCATAATTGAAATTAGAGTGGAGATCCGAGCAGTTCTAGTCGCATATTCCTTAGGAATCTATTTCCGAATTTAAGCAAATTTAACTAAATTCTCCTTTTAAACAATTAGCGTCCTCTGTAAATAAAAAAAATGAATTCTAGCATGGATATCTAGAAAATCGAATCAAATCGTGTGCTGGTATATCCTTATATTAAAAGTATATAAAATAGAATCTAGGTCAAGGCTTCTCAAGCTTTTCCACTTGGCGACGCTCCTTACCCGAACAAATATTTTCGCGACCCTGGGTACACTAATTAGGAATTTCTAAATTAATTAAAACATTTGCTGATAAGAAATTATTAAAGAAAATTATTGCAAAACAATTCTTTGGTATACAAATAGAATTTTTTAGTTTTGCGAGTGGCACTTTCAGAAGCCCTGAACTAGATGATACTATCGTAGGTTCTAGCGAACGCAAAACAAAAGTCTTTAATTTTCTAAGTTCGATTTAAATTTGTTTTATCTTTTTGAATCACATTTTCTTATGCTTTGTTTTCCCTGTATCAACGTCCTCAGCGTTTTTTTTCTAAAATCTCAGACGCGCACTTTAATTAATTAATGATCCACAGTCCCGTATTAAATTCTGGGATAACCGATCTAAATGAATATAAAATTGGTTATTTCAGCTAAGTTTACCTTATTTTCTAATGAAATACTTATTTTATGTTAAACTTATTTCAAAGTTATTGAGATATAACTAAAATGCTTCTAGCTTATTTCGCTCGTATATTACATTTAGTTAAACGCACTAGATTTACTGCTAATTGCTTATTTTTTTTAATTATCTAGAAAACTACTAGATCCTATGTTAAAATTCGTCTAGTAGGAATTCACTAGAAGAGAGTTCGATTGTTATTACGTTATGAATTAAAACATAAAAAGTATAGTTTTAACATAAAGCAAATTGATTTTATAAAAATGAAAATTATTACATTTTAGTTGCATAATTATGGCCATCGCTTTGATTAAAAATTAGCCAGAAAATGTTTAGTATGCAACGATATCGGTCTAGCAATTGGCATCCTAAGAGGACACTGCAGACTCTACCAACATCTTTTTAAAATGCGTATGGTGCAAACACCGCCGTGTGCATGCCTTCGTTTCTCCCGCGAACGTACAGACATCTTTGGAAAAACCATATTAACCAAAGACGACGGGGGAAGTTTTACCAAACGACTAGAAACTTATGAAGGACAAAATTAAAAATGTTGACAGAGCGTCCTCTGAGTTATGCACAAAGGACCACATGGTCTAAGTGAGGGGTTTCTCATACCCACGTCTCAAATCTACAATCTCTTTATGTTTAAAGTGATTATTACAACATAAATAAGTTTTAAATAAACGATTTTGAATAGTAAGCAAACGGTACTTTCAATGGAAAGCACAATAAAGCTGACGACTTAATCAGATTTCGTTCTTTAAAATCGCTCTTTCACCTTTGACGAAATCGAATACTTCGATTCCTTCGATTCCACTTACAGAGTCCATCGAATCAGGTGGGAGGGAGGTATTCAATTTGCGGCGAAACTTATGCAAATCGCGGTTGGCCTACACAGACAAAGGTTAGTGTCGCCGGATCTTCCGGGAAATTGATGTCAGTCACTTTGACAACCAATTACAATTATGATTTTCAGATTTCCATTGCCTCCCAGGGGAGTGCAAATGATACATCGGTTCGGTTATCAATCATTTCTGATTATGCCGGGAGAGGTCTCGTTATCGCAGCAGCGTCTTTTTCGCGCTCCGTCTGCCTTAAGATTAAGGCAATTTTATAAATGAAAAATGCAATTGGCTTCGTCCTGCATGTCGTCGAGAAATTAATTAGTTTAAGGAGTGAGGGGAGATGGACTCGCGAGTCCGCGACCCTACAATAGCAGTTTTGCGCACAGAAGACTCGAACACCGAAGACCGAAGTAATAGTGGCTCAGTCAGTCTGAGGCTATCTTGGTAATGAGGTTAGCAGATTATAAAAATCTCCTTAGGGAGAACAGTGCCCTCCTCAGACCTCGTACTTAGGTTGGCTTCTTAGAGGGAATCAACAGTTGTTTTCAAATCCCAAGCGGGAATGTGTTTGACATTAAGAAGAGCATTATCCCCTTTATGACGTGCAGATCTCCACTTGGAAATGGGACAATTTTCGAATAAAGCCGTCACGTAACTCCAAAGATCCTCTAGTGCATGTCGGCAAAAAAGCTCTTGACTTGTGCTACTGCCGCACCCACCCCGCCATCCGCTGTAGTACCCACATAAGCTCATTACACGAGTGAAAGCGGATGACGTGCGGGCTTTAAAGCAGAAGAAGTCCGCTTTCCAAGACGAAGACGGAGCATGCTAACAGATGTAAAGGACTTTTAATAGTCCTATTAAAAACCATAAAAGATCGTGTCTAATGGTTTATTTATGTACGGTTAATGATGCGACTGTGACCTGGACCTGGATGCTGCCTTAAGGGCATCAGAATTTGTTGGGGCGATTTCTTTCATTTGGCGAGACCTGGCCAAGACATTTTATTTATCTACGCTAATGGACGACGAGCGCGGTCGCAATGTCTTCCTTTGTAAGCCATTGGGTCTAATGAAGTCGGAAATAAAGGATCGTTTTCCCTGACGCTGCGGCCTTAAATACATTCCTAGATATTCGAGCTTTACTTAGCCGTACTCTGTTTTAGATGAAGTATCACTGCTGTATCTGAACAGGAGCGCCCGAACTTTTTGAAGGTTCCTCAAGAACTTAAAAATATTACGAGGGGAGCTCAATGTCTTAGAAATTTTTTTCGAGGGGCTAAGCAACAACTTGGGGTTGTCCATGCAAACACAAGAAGACAAAAACAAAGGAAAAGAGATAATTTGACAAATATACTGCTAAAAATTATTCTCTTCTGTATTATATTTAAGCAAAAATCCAGACTATTAAAGTATATAGTACTAATATATAAAAAAATAAAGACGGTTTAAATTATCATTATTATCATACTCACAAAGCACCAATATATAATTATTTAATATTTTTGAGCCCGTGCGAGTAAATCTCGTACTTGACCATTTTTTCGTTAGCATGGCATTTTGTCTGCAAACCCGCAGTTTTCAGGAAATAGCAGCCCAAGGTTTTAGCAGTTCGACAGGAACATTTTAAAAATCTTTACTGAGTACAAATAAATTGAAAAATTCGTAATAAATCTGATGTTCTGTTTAAAGACAGCATTTCATTTAAAGAGCCATAGAATCATATACTGATTGAATTTGACCTCACCTCTGGTGTTTTTTGCACGTTGTTCGTGCTAGTTAAAAGCTATTTCACAACATGCGAGAAAGTTTCAGAATTTAGTTTGCATATGATACGATATGCTAAAATTTTGTCTGAACAATCGCAAAACTTGACCAGATTCATATCCAATCCTAATTGCGTCCCTGTTTCTCGTGAGAAATTTTTGTGTAAATAGTGCAAGTGAGCCATTCGGGCGGACTTTGCATTTATTTCCTCGGAATTTCCACGTTTTTTGTAACGCCCGCGGACGAACCACCTCTATAAAATTTTTATTGTTCTCAGCTCACCAGCATTGGGAGAGGAATAGTCCACCAGGTCCTGGATCAGGGGATTTGTGTAGTCACGGAGTTGGCCACGTTGCAGTTGAATAACAAAACCCGAGTTTGGTGGATTCATTTGTGTCGTCGATACTCATCTTTTTCGGTCCTAATTCGGCGAACGTTTTTCCACCGCTTTCAATTCGAGGCAACTCTGCAGCTCGATATCCTTTTAATATCCTCCCGACCAGTTGCACAACTCCCCGGCATCGGAGATGTATTTTTAAAAAGCACTGGGCGCGTTACGTCGGACCGGGACAGATCCGGATAGTTAGCCAGAAATCGTATGGACGTGAAATATAAAACAAAAATTCCTCTGTAAGAGATATGGATGCATCTCTGTGTAGGAGCTTAGCGCAAATCTGGATCGGACTTTGGTTGTTCAACATGCAGACGCAGCGCAGCCAATCGGTCGACGCTCTCGATTTTTTCCATTTCCTGCTGAATTCGTAAGACCATGAAATATCAGTCGACTGAAAAATTTGTTTATGGATGCGCCCGAACATTCCCGTGGCTCCTTTCCGTGCATTGCCAATAAGTCCCCCTATCTTCCATATTCAATTGAATGGAAAAGCACGGGGTTCTTCCATTTAAATCGACCTACTGCTGGCAACGTAAAAATGCCAAATGAATAAGTAAGGCTCAAATGCACGTGAGTTCTTGCATCCTGGGGACGCCGCCGATGGCCTGCACTTTCGAATAATTGTTTCCAAAGAGGATCACCGGCAGTTGAATTAAAAACAGCGGATGTGCTTCTCGGCAGCTTTGGTTAGGGATAGTATTCCATAAACTTACCTTGCAATCTAGTTTGCAACGTTAGCATTCTGGGGAGAATGGGACAAGTGATTCACTAGCTAAGGGGCATACTTTTCGGTTCATAAAAGTCCAATTTAGTAAATTTAGAGCACAATTATGAAAACATAAAAACTGCCAGAAAAATACGATTCATGCCTCAAATAAAAAATCATTCTAGTCAGAACAGAAAACCAACATTTCGGCTTTAACGAAAATACATGATTATAATTTCCAAGTGTTTCATATTTTAGAGGTGATAACACTCGCAGCTTATACTGCAAGCAAAAAGGAAGAAGTCAACAAATCATAAATCAAAATCCTTGTCGTTTTGAAACGTTGTCGGCACACATTCTCAAGCTGTTTTTACTTGTCTTGCAATTTTCGATTTCATCAAAAAATGAATGTCACCCCTCATTGAGGTTGGGTATTACCCTCTCAAAGATGTAACCCTACCTCGTTGGGACTCTAGCGGGCAGCACATTTTCTTGTTTCAAGAAAAGAAATTTATTTTTATATTATATTATATAAATTATTACAACAAAATAAAGAGAAAAAGGATCAATTTAAATGTGATATTGAATTAACAGGGTCTTGTGGACCTACCCCTGTCCGGCAATGGCTAAGTATTATTTTGTAAAAAGATTGTTTTGATTAAATGTAAGGAAATTTCAGAACTATTTTAATCCACAAGCAGTTCACATGTTTGAAGTACTCTTAACCAGACTATTCACCATTATCTGATAATTTGATATTTTTAATTTTAAAGAAAATAGTCGAACACACTTGCTTTTCAATACCGTGTTAATTAAAAGAATAGGCTTACGTGCTTAATCGCCTTTTTATGTTAAAACTACCAGAAACAGCTAAGATCAGAAGCAAAAGTAAATCAGTGTAAAGTAATGGTCACTTGTGGTATATCTAATTAATGTGACTTAGCTATTCAATCCATCAATCCGGACCTAATTGATTCATCCAAAGCCAGTCTATTCACAGCATTATTGGCGTTGCATTATGACGGCAATTTAATTACGTGCACGCTGAGGAATGTTTCATTCGTAATAAGAGGACATGTCGTAATAGCACACCGATTGTTACGGTTATTGGGCCCAATGATATTCACATAAATTAACTTGCCCGAAATAATTGCGAAGCGTCCAAGGAATTATGCTGGCCACAATTGCTCCAGGATATTAAAGGTGCAGCAACACGGACATGATGTCCTATAAAACGCGGACGGACACACGAAATCCCTCCGTTAGCCGTTTTCGCGAAATTAAATAAATGCCGCATCGGACTGCACTGGACCAAGCGTTATGAAATAAAATCGCGCGATCCAGTCGCATGCTAAGGTTTCCATTATTGTGTTTCATAATTGTTCTATAACTACGACATTAGAGGCAGTAGGACGGTAATTATGGACGATAGTGTTATTAGATTTTAAATGCCACTTGATGCTGGCGTGGCCACAATTCCCGGAGCCCCCTCCCAGTGGACCGGCAGGCTCTTATTATTCCATTCCCGTCCACCGGTCACAACGTATAATGCCCAAAACACATTACCCACTGATTTTTATGTACTTGTGGAACCCCAATATTCACGATTCCTAGTACAATTCCCTCATAGGGTTCGTCGGGAATTCTTCAGTGCCCCCGTCGTCGAATCCCTTTGGGTCTTCCACCGTCCTTCTACACCTCCCTGGGCTCCGCTGCTGTGAGCCCGTTTGTTGGTCAAACAAGAAAGGCACAAGGACATTATTTTTAAGAGTTATTTAGGAATCGTGTAACCGGACCTCACGTGAATCACACAATTCATACCGCTCCGTGGATGTCGGGTACGTGACTCGAATCCCGAGATAATTTGTAGCCAAAGGATAGTCTACGGCTCCGAGGACTCTCGCCGGGAGAAGACTTTTAACTTGAAAAGCCGAAGAGGAATACGGCGAATCTTTCCAATGTAATCACACTTCAACCGGGGTGCAAGCAGCAGCCAAATTGTGAAACTGGCTGTTAATTTGAACAAATTATTGCCATTAGGGAAAAGGATAACTTCCTAAGTGATATGTTTGCACTGCTGTCACCTGGCCTGTAATTAGGGGAAAATTATCTGAAGAGAGTACCTACGAGAGTTAATGGCTTTAAAAATTTAAAGATCTTTGGAAATTAGATATGCTCATTATGCATATAATACCTTTTGTCCTTTAAAATCTCTTGATTTTGTCTTTTTTTATATGTTTATGTTTGCTGTTTGACATAAAAGTTAAAAATATTATTCTTTTTCATTAAATGTGGATTAACATTGTTAAAGTTGTTTTTGAAATTCTCAGTATATGTGCAAAATTACCTAAGGGTAAGGTATTTCTTAATTTTTAACCTTTGCTAAATACTAGTATAAAGTTTCACTGTTCAAAAAGTAGATTCCCGGCACATGATTTTCAGTAAGAAAGTTTTTTTGGAAAAATAAATAATGTGATAAAATCAATTACTTGGTAGAGAATATCGTAGTAGTAATTACAAGATCCCATTTAGGTCGGCCTGGTGGATTTCAAGAAAATTGTAAAAATTATAATAAACCTGGCAAAATGAGAGAACTTTTCAAGATTGTTAGAAAACTATTGCAGTTGATTTCTATTTATTTTATTGTTGTAAATTACAGCCATTAAAATTGATGAATCTGGTAAAAAATTGCTCGTATAACATAACACAAGGACTAATTATTGATTTCCTTTAATTTAATTTAGCTCAAAATTCACTCTATGAGTCTTACAGGTTTTTTATTTAATTTGTTAAATACTTCAATTTAAAAAATTGTGTTCAAGGTGGCAAAAGCCGACTTTTAATCATTCCCGAACGAGTATATAAACAAAACTAGAATTTTATGTTTTCTGTTTTTGAACACCTATGAAAGCTTAAAAATAATTTTAACAAAAGTTAAGCGAACAGGAAATTAAAACTTTGCAACAAGTGAAATTAAGCTCGAAATTAAGTAGTCAGCAATTTATTTCAGAAAAAACTCGTGTTATTCAGAAATTTTCCAGTCCGAAAGGTAAAAAGCTGGAGTTACTCTGGAATTTAAGGCCGCGAATCCATCAGATATTTTAGGCAAATTGGATGATTTCTTTGTGTGCAGTTCAAAGACAAAAACAGCACCCTAGTGACCGTGCCGCAAACACAGGAGCACAAAGGGCCGCGCGGAAGGGTAAATGCTCCCGATTCTCAATTCGCGGCAGAACGCGAGTTTCATCCGCGTAATAGGGATGAATGTTGATGGCAATTCCGCAGACTTCAAGAACGAGTATCTATTTTCCACCTGGGGTGCAAACAGCTCGTAAATTGTAATTAAATGCGCTTTCCCATTGTTTAAATAATTTTATTTTGTGCTCATTGCCTGAAGTTAGAACAGCATTTTTCATATTTACTGTTATTAAAAGGTACATCCAGGTGTTGCACTGCTGTAGCACATTTAACCCTTGGCTTGGCTGGATGTCAAGGAAACTTTTCGAGATGAAGACTTTATAAAGAATTTCTGTTATTTGTTTAAATCTGCAGTGCGATTGCAGTACACCCATACTCACTTACTTCTGAAAGCAAATTTGACATGAAGCTCGCCTTTTCTTGTCTCTAGTAAACTTATAAAATGTTCATCACTACTATTAATCATGCTATGCCATTTCTATTCATTGACAATACATACATTTATAACACAACGGGTATCCAACATCTTCCCTTGAATTGATATAGTACGCTTATAAATTTAAATAACAGTCAATATAACTTTGATAATCAATATAAAACCTATTCCTTTAAGGAATGTTAAATTAATTTCATAGATGCTGCAATTAATAATCTTTTAAACGAGTTGCAATAAATTCGTGCTAATTATGGGAAAACAAAAATGTCCATATTTACACAGGTGAATCAATCACAGGCTTTCAATTCGAATATTTATTAATACGAATAAAATAATAAGTATATAAATAAGATTTGCTCTTTGATTATTTCATTAACAATAGGATTTTAAGCTGAGTCGAAGTTTTAAAAGTTGGAAAAAATAGGAAAAATGTTTTATTTGGTCTTTGAAGTTCGTTTTTCTTGTAAAAAGATTCAGGAAAATTATTATAAAAATATTAAAAGTTCTAATGATAATCAATTTTATAGGCTATACAAGTTCTACTTCAAAAATAATGTAAAGATTTTTTTTAAAATATGCTGCTAATCGTAGCATTTTGCAGATCATACAGAAATCATGATTTTAGGAAGCATTAAATTAAAATTTATTTTTAACTGGAAAATATGTGATTACAATTTTGAGCAAAACGATCTACAATTCTCAGAATTGCCAGCCACGGACAATAATTCTTGTTGCTATTTCGAAACATTTTTTATCGAAGCTACATTTTTTGACTTTACATTTGTTCGCATCATCTCAATTAAGTAATTTGAATCACTGTTTGCATACATTGAACTATTATTTCCATACTAGATGAAAGGCTTTCAATAGTGGACTTTTATAAATCAAAAACTGGCCGAATTTTCAGAAGAAAATAAAAAGACACAAAACTTGATTCATGTCTTCTATTTTACTTTAAAAAATCCCAATCAATGACTAATTTTAGTTATAAAATGTGCGTAAATAGGCAAGAATAAAATATATCGAAAACTGTTTATTATTTAGGAAAACGCGCCAGAAAATTAAGTCTGTTTAAATGCAAAATAAGTAATTTTTGAAGTCTTGAAGGCCAAGCGATTCCACACCCTTTGAACTTAATTACAGAAACTTTTCATTTGCTGCATTACCCCAAGTGGCGCAGAAGATGGTAAACCACCTCGGGGTGAAGTAACTCGAAAACTGAAAGGTCCAAATATTCTTGGAGTGGGTAAAGAAATCCAAAACATCCAACCTGGCCGCGTAATTTTCATCGTTTTCTCTGTTCTGCGTAATTCTACATAATTCTGCGTACAGTGCGAACCGGCCCGGCGGCGAATTCATTTTTTCTAACAACTCAATTAAACGCTGTTCATCATCACCATCAGGCGAAAGTTTTTGGGGTGCAGCCCGAGCCCATTCTAATTAAATTCCCTTGTAATTGAGAACGAAAATTCTGAAGCATTCCTGCCGCAAATTTACAAATAATAAAACCATTAATTAAGCGCCCCAGGACTCGGCCCGGGAAGACCGGGAATTAAAAAAGCCTCCTTGCCCAGTGCGAAATTCACATCGGAATTGGAGTCGACGGGGAGTCCCCGACATGTGCCCCGCGAATGGGAAAAGTGAAAACGCAAATAAAACGAAAGCGATGATAATTTGAAAGGTTGAAATTATTTATAAGCGTTGAGTGCTATCGTCTTTTCAGGGAATTTATGACGCGCCGCTGGTGCTCGTTCGCCCTCGTTCCCGCCCGTCCCCGCCCGTTCCAGGCATGTTTACGTGACATTTAAATTTTTCTAGATCATGGGCATGACTGAGCGGTGCGCGAAAGGGTTGCTCTGTCGCCAATAAATTCGTTCCCGACGATAAAAATTTATTGCAACTTGAGCGAAGTGTCGCGCGAAACTCATCAAATTGCACAATAACGAAAATGGCCGCCAGTTTAGCGTTAATTATGCAGACATTACCGCCGCATTTACGCGTCCCGCAGATCGCCATTCGACCTGGACACGACACACCCGGCTACCTCTTCCAGCAGTAACTTTTATAGATAAATTATTTTTAGTAGATTCGAAATGAGCATTTCGTGCTTCAAAATGGTCATTGTGGAGTTTCTGCAAGTCTAACGGTTCTTTATACAATGTGTAAGTTTGTATATGGACATTTACAAATCCTCAACTGCAAATTCTGCGGAATGTTTCCAATTATTTATTACAAATAACCAAACAGAAACATAATTAAGATAAATGTCGATTCGATAAAACTTCCTTAACTAAACGTTCTTAAAGCATGAAATAAATTACGTCTAAATCTCATGCATACGCACAAACAATTCGCATATAAAATGGCTCAAAATCTGAAGAAAGCAAAACAATTTTAAAAAGTTCGTATTAAAATTTATGCCAGAACCATACAATTTTTACGTATATTTTTACATCGCACATATTTCATAGGTAATGTAATGAGTTTTAATTATTCATTAACCCTTACCTATAGACGCATGTACAGGTCCAGTAAGTGGCCCACGCGGGATACATTCGCCTAAACTACTTAGCACCGAAAGGGTTAAAGAAAGTCGTTTAGCACAATGCACATTAGAGCAGTATTAATTGTTTACTGAATGTTATACATAAAACTAGCCTGTACTATCTGACAAGCCGCATGGTTTCCCAAAAACGTGACCTCGTATCCCTCGTATATAAAAACTCATATAAATTTCATATAGAACGGATTCTAGTGCGTCGTTTTGAAAATTGCCACAAGTACCCTAAAATTGACTTGTTTTGGTTTCTTTCCACCACCTTGGGTGTTTAAACTGTTAAAAAATATCTTCACAAAGGAGAATATTTAAGGCCATTTAAAACAAACAATTTTCAGGTAAGTTCTTTTATTTCTATTTCGCTATGTTCACTCATAAAAACAAGAAATTTGAGATTCAAGTTTTTTAATTTCATGGACTAAAATATCGACTCAGAAATTTTGCCAAGGATATTAAAATGCCTTAGTTTTATTTATCTTAATTTTACTTTTTACTTGACTCTCAGGGTTCCCGCTTTACCGACAAAGGGTGAAAATTACAAATAACTTTTCTTGGAAACGTATTTTAAAAACTGAATGAATAAAAAAAAAACAGAAAAATTCGCTCTTTATGGAATACAAAAATGCCGTTATTTTCCCATGTTCCCAATTTGTACGTTTTGTCTGTGCATTCATATCACCATTTGCCTTAATATCGGTAATTGACAATCCGGTGCGCTCTGTTTGAAATACTAACACATTGCTTTACTAGACAACGAGCCAGTCATATTTTACGCCAAACTACGTCTGCTTGGCTATAAAATCCGTCTGTATATATTCCAGAAACATTAATTAATTTGCTTTTTGTTGTAATAAAATTTAATAGAGAACAACCATCTGCGATAGGCAATATTGTATTTGTACAAGTAGTCATACAGCAACAAAGCAACAAGGTCGTACATAGGCTAATATTTCCCAAATTGAAGCTCACGGGCACTGAGGGCCCATGAATACAACTCACGTAGTCTGCATCGCTTTTTATGCCGTATGTATTTTAGAATGGAGAGGTGACAAAACAAATTTCTGTCACAAAAAGAGAAGCCGCCGATCTTAACACCGAGAAAGAGCTACTTAAAGTCCAATTGGAGGAATTCCAGGACTTCTAAGGCTGAAGAAAAAATGCAGAAAACTGTTGAGGCCGTCCGAAAGGAGAAAGAAGTAACAGAAAAGTTTAACATTCTTCATGAGAACTATGAACAGCTTAAGTGTAAGTATGATGACCTCCAGCGCGACAAGAGGGCAGAGGTTGCAGAGCTAAGGGTTAAGGTTGGGGGTGGTACACGAGGATTTAACGCAGAAGTATGACGAACTGATCGAAACGCTTAAAAATGTGGAGAAGTCTAATGAAGAGTTGAGAAGGGCGAATTGCGTAAAGGTGACCACCAAAATATCGCTAAACAAAGTTTTCAAACTGAACCATCCATTGACTTGAATTGACCACCCTTGGCCTTAAAAACATACGTAAAACATTTTCGGTGACTAATTTTACACTAACACCTAGGTGCACATAGCTTCCAAAATTTCCATAATTAGGGATGGTGTGACACGTTTCGCACTTTTACCTTACTTCTATAAAAAGTCCAGGATATTTATCAACTTCGATTTCAATAACTTTTGTAATAAATTTAATACCAAAATAAAACTTATTTCCTGGGAA
The DNA here is from genome assembly GCA_001932985.1 of Proctacanthus coquilletti. NCBI lineage: Eukaryota > Metazoa > Arthropoda > Insecta > Diptera > Asilidae > Proctacanthus > Proctacanthus coquilletti. The sequence continues at coordinate 533,800 of MNCL01000055.1, read as the reverse complement.
AATGTTGCTTAAGTCTCAGGGACCTCATATTAAATTACTGCCGACGAGATACGATTGATTTTCAAAAGTCACGAAATAAAAATAAATAAATAAAAGCAGCGTTCATTTTTTATTCCGAAATGTACAGAGTATGCAACAAAACGAGTGAAGTAGAGTAAAATAAAGAGCGAATTTTCAGATTCAGGTGCTTGCACCCTAAGCTGGTAATTGACTCTAAAACAGAAGCCCTGCAGACCTACAACAGCGGTGCACGGGTCTCAATTAAACGTTCCCGCTTCCGAGCGTTAATTAAGTTAATTACTTTGTGTTAGACCACGTCCCGTTTCGGCTATTTAAAAGAAAAATCCTTTTCACTTTGTATATATGTAAAGTGTATGCTAACGCATGGTCCAGAGTGCGAGGGTTCGGCTACTTGAAGAAAGACCGGTCGGAGGAGACTGCTTTTAATAAATTAGCCCGAGGAGCGAAAACACAGAAATCTTTTAGGTGCTGCGGCCACATGACCGCTAGAAAAACGAGGCAAGCACAGCCGCACGGAATCTTGTCCGCTTTCACGGATCAAGAGTAACTTGTCTCTACTAAGAAATGATATGAAATATTTCTAAGTTGCAACAGAAATTTGAATGGGAATACCTCTCCCATCTGGGTTTTCGTCCAGACTCAAACGGACTTTCTGAATAGATTCATCTGGCAAAATGCTGACGTTCCAGGAAGGGCAAATATACCCCGAAAGTAATGCGAACTTTTTCTACACACTTGCTTCCCTTCCGTTCCAGGAGAATGGATGTATGCATTTTTCGAATAAACAAAAAGAAAAGAGCTCCGTCTACATTTCGTCCGCCCGACTATCACCGGACAGCGGCCTTTTCAGGCCAGCAAGAGCTGCCAAGCTGTCAAACTGGGACCAATGGTGGTGGTAGGGAACTGGACAGCCTTTCAGAGCACTTCCTGGGTTACTTTCCAGAAGGCACTGCGGGCTTCCTGATCTTAATAAAAATGCGCCTGTTTAGCACCTGTGAAGAGCGTCCCAGCCCCGGTCTTTCACGGTTTTTGATCGCAACGTGTGATTGAAAATGCACCCTGAAGCGGAGTAGTACGCCGAAACAGGTGTTTGCCCTGCATGGCTGCAGGCCAAGCGGAGCGGGATAAATCTGCGCCTGTTAATCCTTGGTCCTTGGAAGGATCAAGAGGGGATTCGTGGATTACTGCACTTGTAGGCACTCGACCGTTCCTTTCGGGGCAGTGCGGGAGGTTGATATGGCTAGTGTTCACCTCGAAAGCTCACAATAACGGCGCTTTGTTGAAAGTTAAATGAACCAACACAATGGCACTCATTGCTGAATCCCCATCCCTAACCTTAAATCACAACGGTTGGTATCCTGACTGCTCTTATGTGCTAAAACGTCGGGAACACCGGGACGACCCTGAATACGAGGAAAACTGGGAAGATGGGCTTAATAAAGTTAACGTGTGGTTGTTTGACTCCTCTTATCCCTCCAAGTTGCCCGAGTGCATTCCGGACGCTTGGTCTGGGAAGGCTTTGGCCGGGTGCAGTTTCGAAAGGGGATTACATGCGGGTCATTTAATTTTATTGAAATTTGAGATGCTACAGCATGTTTGGTTATCTGACAAATTTATAGTGACCGGCATATCCTTGCTGTTAGATTAATTCGAAGGGCGCTTGGAATGATCGGTACCCGAAAATTCTTAACAGAAGATTGTCCTATCCCAAGTAATAAAGTAATAACTAGGAATTTAGTAGTAGAGCATCACAACACACAACACAACATCGATTAGTTTGGATAAATTCCGGACAATTTGGGATAAATTACTTCCACAATTCTGGTTTTTGTAAGAGAGATTATGCAGGCAAGTATTAAGACATAACAAGCAAAGTAAAATTAAACGAAGGTTAAAGAAAGGAACAAGCTTTTTTTAGTTTTTTTACTGAAACGAAAAGGAGGACAATTAATTCTCATTTAATAAAAGAATTAGGTTCTAATCTTCTATGTATTACAAAAAGCAGTCTATGGCATTTGCCAATTGGGAAAGAACTCTCCGTAAAAGAAAGACTTTTGTCTGATATTTGGAAAATATTGGGTTACAATCCTTTTGAAAGCAACAAGCCAAATTAAACCATATATAAATAAAAAAAATAAACATACACCAAATTTTGTGCTTATTCACAAAAGTTATATATAAGAGAGAATAGTCGAAAAGCCACAAGACGTTTCATCCCTTTTCTTAGTTGAAAATTTACATTTTTTGGATAGAATTATGATTTTTACTCGTTGCTTAAAAGTTAAATTCTTCATAATTAATTTCCAATAATTAAATTTTTATAACCTAAAAAGTTATTTAAAGTTTAAATGGTGCAGTAGATTTTGGGCCACATTATATGTATAGATATTTGGACGTTACAGTTCTCTGTAATAGGGTGTGACTCAATTTTAAATTTTGAAAACAATCTGTAGGACTAGGATCGCTTGGAATGAATTAAAATGTTCGGATAGCATATTACAAAATTGAAATCTGAGAATTATAAGTTGATTTTATATAAGAAACCGAATGAAAAAATTATGTAAAAAAAGGGAGTACTGAGGGCGCCGAAAAGGAAAATTACAACACATAAATATTTTAATTTTGCGATTCATCCATCCTCTTGTTTGACACAACAAAATTTCCAGTTGTAGAACTTGCATGTCCACGCACATTAAAAAAAAGCGTTTTTGAATCATTCGAAATTGAGGCCATCAAAAAAGAACGATATCTTTATCCCTTCCATCACTTTTTTGTGTGATCTGGGGGTTATATGCGATCGAGAACACAATTTTCGACTCCACCTTGATAATATCATAAGTAGATCTAACTTTGCCCTTGGTTTTGTTAAGCGCTGGTCTAAATTAATCCCTACGTTACAAAATCCCGATTCATCTCCTTCGTGAGACCCTTGCTTGAATATGCTAGCCAAGTGTGGTCTCATTCCCAAACAACCTACATAAATAGGTTCATCCGCTTCGCTCTACGCGATCTTCCTTGCGTTGACCACTTCCATTTTCCGTCGTGAAATCTCAGACATTCTCTTTACACGTCAGCTGCTAACTAAAGCCTTTGATAGCCCTTCGCTTCTGCAAGCAATAGCTCTCTGTATCAATCTCCCGATAAGAAACAAATTGGCTGTAATTAACAAAAATTCAATTGCATCCATAGTGAAATTAATCAATTACGGAAACAGTCTTAAACCCGAAAAGGAGAGATTTTCACTCTGCGGAGCACATTGTCTAATAAAATAAATGCACACTATTGGGTATTATATGGCCTTATACATGTGATACCACAAGAGTCCAACTCAATAAACCCATACTTCCCATCGGGATCCTTAAAAGGAAACCAAAAGTAGTTCTCGCCGGGGAATCCAGTATATTTTGTTATAGTGTGCAGGAAAGTATAATAAGATTTGTAGTCTTTCAAAGTGGAAATTTCCATGCAAATTGTTACGGACACTTGAACACGTCTAACAAGTCCGGTCCAGTCGTCTTTGCTAGGAAGAAGGACGGCACTAATAAAGCTGAATGCATAAAACTTATGTTCCAAACAGCCGCATGCTGTCCCTACTCCTTCCAGTCCAGATCAGGTATGGATGGAGCTGGCACATCGGTTAACGTGTAATTATGCTCGAAAGGAGCTTTCAAATATAAATCGAACAGACTGAATAAATTTTCAAGTACGATTTGTGACATTGGGAAACCCTCAGCTGAAAGCAATACTTGAAATTGCCGGTAACTCATGAGCAAACTGCGAGGCAAACTGAAGACGGCGATGTTGAGCAGGTACTTTAAGCGCAACATCAACTGAAATTCCCAAAAAATAAAAAAAAATTAAGGAGGGTTGACTGCCGACTAAGTTCCCTAAACCCATCTAGAGCTACAAGAAAAAATGTAAGGAAAAAGCCTCGCCCCCTTTTTTCGCAGGATAAGAATAATCTCTTCATTTTGGTCCTTAGCTGTGGGTACCCTAAGCCGCAAGGAGGAGTACCAGCTCCTCGACGAGATCGGGGCTCCTTCGAGGACATTAAAACATGCCCAAAAAGAAAAATCCGAAGGAGACGTCTGCCGGGCTAAATGCGCGTGAGTCAAAATTGAATAAAATTTTGTCGAGAGGAAAATAAAAAGTAAATTACATGCTCAAAAATAACACATCGGGAAAATTAGGTGGGAGGGATGAAACGGTTTTATAATCAACAAAGACGGAGGTGCTCCATCGCCGCGTTACCTGCGGCTGCTACTGCCGGCGGAATGGTACCCTGCAGAAAGGGAAACTTTGTCGGAAAACGTTGAATTTTGGATTGTAATTTTCTTTTATTGCGCCGCGCTGAATGAGACATTAATGCGACTTATGCCCGAAATTAACATCGCGGCTACGAAAGTGGTACACCTACCTACACACTCGCAGAGTCAAAGTGTGAACGGTTTCAAGCGACCTTATAAGGAACTTCCCACAATGTAACGACCTCATTCTTTGACCTTCCAGGAATTCTCTTAACTTGTCGCATCGCATAAATAAATTGGAGTTTAGGATACCCTAAATAGTTGTAGCACCCTTCACAGGTTATCCTTTAGATGTATTTTAATATGCAGTCTATTTTATAAGTCTTCCAACAAAAGTTGTGGTAGGTTTCTCACTGTGAGTCCTCTGAATAATCGAGTTGTGTCGAAATATAAGTAAAAGTCAAATCTATAATGAAAAAGGTTGATAAAAACAGGAATTACTAGAAAAATGTTGACCCAATCTGGACTCAAACCAGAATAGTCTCAAAATTTCTGTTTGTTTTCGATTTGAATTGTTTCACCTGAATTAAGTGGACTTGTTAAAACAATGTACATACAATGAATTCTTATTTTAAATAAAATATTTGATGACTTTTATGACTTCCTATTTTGCAATTTAATCAAAAATACATTTCTTTTACGTATTTATCGCCTATGCGGAAACCCCTTTCTTATAATATTAAAATATAATAAAACCTACTACAAAATTTAAACTCACAAAGGTATGATCTAAACATTTTGAAAGTATTTACCTCAGTTTGTATTTGAATAATTAAAAGAACTAAAGTCGATGCGATGCAGCCACTTTGCCTCAAAACTGATTTATTTTTTCCAAAACTATGTCCAAGTGTTAGGCATGTGTGGGTGGTCAAAACGTAATTTAAATGTGATTAATAATCGCTCGTGATGTGACCCCGCACTCCTGTGGCACCCTACCCTACCATAGGTAATCACGAATCTCGAATCAAAAATGATGCTTCCGTTTTTCACGCCAGTGAAGAAAAACTCGACAACAAAATTAGAATAGGATTTTTTAGTAACTAAATTGTTAGTTAAAAATAGAAAACATTTTTCGGATGTTCCGCTCAGAGTTCAAAAACTCAGCAATGCAGATTGTTGTTGACTCACCTAGAGAATTTTCAGAGGCATCCTGTTCCTAACAGAATTCCACTTTACGTTCTGTTAACTTCTAATTTTGCAAAACCGTAAAGCTAACTCTATTCGAACGAAAGCTTTTCTGATTAGCAACGACAAATTCCTCGCTTACTCCGCTGCTTGCTTCCTTTCGCGCGAATTCTACTTTCAAGTGCTCTCGGGATCAGTTTAAAGTTTTCAAGTGCGTGAAAATTCAATTGAAAACTTTATTAATTTAGACAAATCTGGGCACACCCAGAAACCATGTAGCCTGCTTAAACCTAACCATCGCAAGGCAGGAAACCCCGATTCATCGAAATCTCCTTAAGTTCTCAATAATTCATTCCTTTTCAGCGGCCGGGAAGAACCTGAGGTTCCCCGCGGGCGCACACCAAAAGACAGACCGACGGAGATCTAGATAAATCGGATCCGATTTTTAACCCGGTGCAAAATTATGTGCTGGCTGTTCTTCGAATGTAATCCGAGTCGTTCGTCATTGGCCCGCGCCCCCCGGGCATGTTTTTCCATTCTCACTTGGATTTAATTAAAGAACTCACACCGGCCCGGCCAAGGAATGTTTCCCATGTTGCCATTCCTCTTCTTATTATCGTGTTACTCAATTTTCCTTAATTGTAACTTTCGCCAGGGCGATCTTGCTCGTGACGAAAGCGCTCAAAGCCAGCGCCGAGCCTTCTTGCGTCCAACCGGGCGAACCGGGCCAATAGCCAGAGCCGGACTCAAATGAAGTGGCGGAACGTGAGAACTTAACAACCCCCCAGTTTGCAATATATTTCCATTCGATGTCGGTGGCCAGCAATCGTAACTTGTAAATGTGCTGGCGGTGGCAAATACTTGTTGTTCTGCCGTTTTATTTCTCCGGCGATTGCCTCCAATTTCAAGGAGTCAATTACTTTATTGGAAATAAAATCCGTCCTCAGTTAATTGGGAAGCCGAGCTCCAGGACATGAATCTCGCCCCAAAAGAAAATATGGCCCCTGTTGAGCTGTTTGCAGCTCCTATCGCAAGGAGGTCACTGAACACTAATAATTCCTTTGCTGTTGCGGAACCATTCTTCTTCAAGCTCTGGGAATGCTTCGAAGCAGCCAACAGCAATGCATAACACCTTGAACTAAGCGAAGGCTTCTCATCTTAATAAACAACCAAGCACCCACGTGGATACAATCGATTTATAAAATTCGACATTTGAAGGGCTAAAGAAGATCATTTTTTTAAATATCAGCATATTTATTTTAAATGAAGAATTTGCATATTAAACACTTTTAACTCGTAAGCCGTTTTTTATAAAGATGAACCTTGACCTCTTCGTGGAACAGAACCTTTTTTATCTTTGGTTTACAAGAACGAAAATTAATTATTCTTAGTTATGTTAATAATACTGTCTCATGGGTTGAAAATATTTTTCGCAAGCTCCGTCAGCTGTGCCAATGATCATTTTGCTTGAGTTCATCTGGAAGAAAATGATCTTATACTCCCTTAAAGTAGATGAATAAAAGTAATCTTTAACGGAGCCATTTTCAACAGAATCGAACAAAAATTTTTTAAGCGATTGTTTGAGGAAACAGGATTAAAGATTTTAAGTAGAGGCACCCCGGGGAGCAGATCAGGTCAATAACAACCACTTTTAAAAGTCTTTAATAATATGATGTCGAAATAGTCACAATAATTCCACAGAACGATGTTAACAATTCGCAAATACTTCAAAAAACGTAATTGAAAGCAGGAAACTCTCAGGTCGGTATTAAAATCGGCGTGAGGAACATCAAAAACGTGTTTCCTTTTTATTATATCGTTGTAACGCGGCCAACTGAAAAGCGTAATAGTAGTACTGTAAGTGTTCTCTTGGTAGGGTTACTATAAAAAATATATTTTAGCTTGGAGTCAATTAAGGTGAACAAATGTAGAAATTTTTATTTGCAATTGCAGTGGAAGAAACTTACTTTAGATAATCTTATTCTTCGCGGATGAAAAGTCTGTTTTACTTTTCTGTCTGTCATTTCACGTACATGACAAACATGCCTTTTACATTTATGCAGCTATTGCCTTTTTTGTTGTGAATCGCCGCTCTACACAACCTGCATAAAGATGTCTTTCAGTTCAAGAATTAGAGAACGGTCAGGAAATTCGCTTAACTTGCCCGAAGGTTTTCCAATTTTCACTAATGAAAACCGAAAAAACAGGAATCGATTGCTGGGACTCGAGGCCCAAGTGGGCCCTATGAATTCATTGCGCCTCGCCCACAGTTGCCTGCCGTCGTCGTCTGCTTTTGTGAGGTTGGCAGTCAATGAAAGACGACGTAATCACATACCTCTAGCCACATCAGCAAGGATATGTGCCATAAAATGACATGAAAATTCTATTATGTAAATGTGAGAGCTTTATTCCATTTTGACAATCTGTTGAATGCCATCCACCGGCGGGTATGCCGGGTATGAACCCGGTATCGCTCTTTCATGATTTAAGCGAGTTTTTTGCCCGCGGGCTGTTGCTGCATTGGTAGAATCTCAATTAGGGCACATCGCTCGGTTTAAGTTTAATTCCTGCCTTTGTCGGCTAGAACGGTCTTTTAACATTTTATTGGGGATTAGGGGGATACCTGCCATCGTTTATGCAGCCGAGCACGCACCCCCGCCCGATACCGGTTATGAAACGTTTAATCCGTTTTTATAGACCCGTGCCTAATCGCTGCATGGCATGTTTGGATAAAAATAACCCCCTAAGAATCGTTTTAATGCGGAATATGTGAACTTCTTCTGTGTTTCACAATCGAAAGCATCTTAATAAGCCATTCTTTTTCTGTACGCCTTTCTCAAGAACTATTTAGTTTTTACGATCCATGTTTCAATAGTGTACAATTTAACAATTGTTTTATATTATTTGGAAAACAAAAGAGTGAAGAAGTTATGTTAGTTAATTAACTAAGTTAGTTACGATAACTAGCCTACGGCCTATACGGTTTTTTCCCCGGAATTAAAAGTCTAGCCACAATGCAGGCTACAATTTGTTTGTTACTTTATCACACTAGCACTATTGAGTTAATTGGTGCAAGGTTTTCAACATGAAATAGTTTACAAATAAACTTGAAATAAAAATAACAAAGCTGTTACTTTTTCTATCTATGGCGGAAGAGTTAGTGTGCTTTTAGGGAAGCTCCTACTCAATAATTTAGCAAAAAGCCCAAAATAATGTTTTGGAACTGGTATGTAGCCGAGTCATCGTATGCTTAACTTATGATATTTTTGCATTAGCTCATTTTCAAGCTTAAATATATCGAATTAAGAACTAGAAAGAAGAAACTTCCAGCACGTAAAAGAAGCAAGCACTTAGTTTCTTAATTACAAATTTCACTCGAAACGAACTTATTAAAAAATTGCACACGAATTGAGACAAGGGGTTTTCCTATGTCAATGTATAAATTAGATAAAGGAAGCTTTTGTATATAAATAAAAGAAAATTTAATTTCCCAAAATATATAAGCAACGCTGATCTTTGTTGTAGGCAATTTGTAAAATTCTAGAGAGAGATATAATGAATCCTTAAATTTGGAAATCGCGCCCACACCCAACTGACGAAACTTTTGAATCATTATATTTTCTAGTATATTTAAAACATGACTAGAATGGAATCGATTATTTTGTTTTGTTCGAGATAGGCCAGACTAAGATTGTACTTTAGAAATTTAGTACTTCATCCTAAGTGAATGATTGCATATTTGACTATCTTAACGCAAAACCAACCAGCCGCTTGTCAGAAACGCCCAATTGTAAATTCTTCGAGACAAATCGATAAGCTTTTTCAGTCTAGCATTAATTTCACTAGGGTATGTATGATACATTTCCTCCTCTTACCTGTGCGCTTTCAAAGGTCTGCCATTCACTCACTGTCTGCATTTATTCTTTGCTGGAATACAATTGGCAATCAAAAACCAAGATCTAGGGAGACTTGTTCTTGAAAGTTGGAGTAGAACAAAGAACTTGAGCAACGCTCAAGAGAAAACCCACAAATGGAAGCAAAGTTGACATCTTAAAGGGAAAAGAGATTTCCAACTCAAAAGTGATTACCCTCGTCTCGTTTCCTTGCCTTTGTAGGTATCGACCGTTGCAGAGGCCCTAGGAATGGCCAGTTTGCATCGGAGCAAAATTCTCCTGCATCGTAAACACAAATTTTGGCTGAATTAAATTAAACGTGTCCACCCTCAAAATGAGAAAAATAGTTACTCTCTATAATAGAGAAAATAACTTTTAAACAATCTAAAAATCAGCACATATAATACAACGTAAGAAATACTCATTTGTTTATAATGTGCTAAAAAACAGGCCAGAAAAATTATGTAGCTTTATTAACATAAGCCCAAGTTGTGATTTTGATGTGACCGCTATCAAGTTGTGATTTTGATGCACGTTTTATTTCAACAGACAGAGGACAGGAAAAAATGCAACTATAAAGTTTGAAAAATTCATAAGCTCTGCCCATAGATCAATAAACGAATACTTAATTAATCGTTTTTAAAAAACACATTAAATCTTCGAAAAACGTTTCATATTAAGTGGTCACTTTTTATCTGATAAGACAGAAGGAATCCTTAAACAGGTATTGGGATTATGATTTAATAATGTAATTTACTCCAACAATAAATAACAATACCTAATTTTGATTTATACAAAATTCGTAACTAGCTTTAGTTACTTTTAACGCGCAAATCGCTTTAAGAATTCAAAAATTATTCACTTTAATTTTCTATGATATCGTAATTTCGTAATTTAGTATTACATATCCAAGTGGAAATGTGTCGCTGTGTAGTAATTAAAAGAAAAAATTGCCAGGTTTAAACAACTTGCCGTTGAACTTATTTCAGATATCAAAAGAATATACAAAAGAAATAGTATATTTTTAGATTTTTAAAAACATGGTCCTGTAAAGACCATCTTCAGAAAAAGATCCCTGTTAAAGAAACTAAAATTATGATTAGTAAAGAATAATTCACTTTTAAGTTGTATATTTTTCCTTAGTTATTCTTATTACTTTTTCCTCAATACCTGCATGCTTTTTATTGATCAGCAACGAAGCAACATTAAATCATTATAGAGATGATGTTAAAGGAAGTTAAAAACGAAAGGTGCGATGTGTTCCCAGAAGAATTGTATTACGAAATTTTACGTTTTTAAGTTACAATGAGTATATCCGAAGACTTAGTTTTAAGATTCTCACTGAAGGTGCTTTGTCTTCACTCCATTCTTGGACCAATTCCACCACTACGGGTCAATCAGAATGAGAAGCCAGGTATGAAAACCGGGTCAAGCCACGGAAACCGTGCTGACTTTGACAATTAAAGGAGATAATAGACAGAAGGACACAACATTCCAAATTATTAATTAAGGGGTAATTGAATTTTTCAGCACTGTCACCGGTTATAAACTGCAACCTATCGCCAGGGGGAATAATTAATTTCGGTGAAAGCGCTTAATTAAAATCTTTGTGTCGCGGACTAACTTATAACGAGTTCGGGCCGGCTACTAGCGCGCTTTCGCTTCCTGCTGATTGCTATTACAAGGGCGAATTTCGAATTGTATGAATTAATTTCGGCAACGACAAATGCAGAAATCCGCCGCAAGCAATTATCGCGTTGCCATTGCGTTTCGACCGATTTTTGTAACGAAATAAATAACATTATTTTAATTTAACTGCTCCTGTCAGGTCCTGACCCGTGTACGAGGTGCGAGTCTGCCGGGTATTCGGGACAAGGTGCCAACAGCGCAATTTTGCAGACGCCCGCATCGCCTGCCGAGAACCAGTGGGATATCTTGGCTGCGTTAACGAAATTAAGCCGAGGCGAATTGGAATTAATCAAATAATGGCACCCCGGTGAATACTCTCGACCAAGAGCCCAGCAGCGACGGTTTGTAAGCCGCTAACAAAATAAAATCAGATTGAAGTAGGACACACACAACCGTTTACCAAAACAAAATAAATCCTCCTTGAAAACAATAGTTCTAAAAAATATAAAATATTTTAATACTCTTGCCGTCGCGAATTTCAGTGTCAATTATCTCTTAAATATGTACAAACTCAAATATACATTTTCAAAGGAAGTTCTGTTTCTTTAAGATTTGTTTTTCAATTTAAGTATTGGCTAGATGCTAGTAAAGATTTTCGACGTTCAGACGACATGTTTCTAGCTCATGCACGCTATAAACTAAAAACTATGCGGTTTAAAATTAAAAACAAACGGTTCTAGAATGTGCAAACAAAGCCTCCATTTGGACCGCTTTAGTAATGAAATTAAACATATTTTTAAAATCCCCTTACATGTGCGTAAGCACGTCAACAAATGTGCCAATTTCAAGTCGCAAGGACTGATAGTCGCTGAGATAAATACCTATAACATACAAACAGGCAGACAGACAGACGCCGAGATATCCTTTTGTACCTTTTTTTACGAAACCCATAGAACGATTGTTGAAAATCTTTACCAAGCTATGAATCTAAAACCGCAGTCACACAAAGCGGCGTCCGGAAGAGAAATCGTAGAGAATTTTGTTGTTTTTTTTTTCAAAATTACCATGTCATATTTTTGTGTACGTCAACAGTAACGAAATAAAGAAAATTAAAAAAAAGTGAAGTAGAACTCGAAAAATCCTTTTTTCTTATAGAAACTTTCGGTATTGGCAATGATAAATACGGTCCAACATTATCTTTTGGTTATTTTAAATAATTAATTTTTCATCAAACACTTAAACGTGAGTAATTCCGTGACCAGGTATCGCTGCCTAAAATAAATATTGAGAGCATTATAAAAATAGCCTGTGGTGACGATGACGAGAACAGGTCAAAGGTTGCCGGGAATATCAACGCGGATGCATTATTTTTGCAAACGAATTTCGAAAGGACTCCTGTGTGAAAATTTAGCGATTTTTTCCTACGACCACATGTTTGCCTTGCATAGCGTGAAGCCTAAAAATTCAAAAGTTTTGCTAGGGATGTTTGTTCTGCAGACGACTGCTGGTAGGCAAATTCATTCACTCAATTGCAGCCGACAACCGCCGCGGCCGGCAAAAAGTTATGGAGGCCTTTCACGTTGTTGACCCGTTTCTATCTCATGATATCAATTTAAACTATTTCATCCCGGCAGAAAGTTTATTTTCCTAATATGCAGCCCGGTCGTTTTTCGGGGCCGGAACATTTTTCGCCGGGTTCTTTGGACCCGGGCAAAAAATTTGACATTGCATCAGCATTCAGGCATTGCCGGCTTTGTCTTCCGCTGGCGCTTGTAGTCCCGGATTCTGAATATCTAGATCCGCTTCGAGGATCCAGACAGAGCCGGGCAAAAAGGGTAAATTAGCACCGTCCGTTGAACTGTTTTACATCAAAAGGCATAAATGGCGCTGAAGCTTAATATCGTTAATTACTACTGCACCCCGAGGGCTCCTTTTAATATCGCGCCCGGCATCCACACGGCACGCTGCCGCTGTTTGGTTTGGCAATTGAAGCTTACACAAATCCCACACATGCAGCCGGGAGCACGAACGCGGCCGTCCCGGGGATCCCGGGCGTCCCGAAACGCGGGCAATCCGCTCAAAGGAAAACAATATTATTTTCTTCGCCAGTTTATTGCGCCATTCCGCTGCACTGCAATTTATGCATTCTTTCGTTTCAAAGCCAGCGAGATATGAAACCGGAGCCGGAGCGGGCGCTGCGCTGATTACGGGTTTCATTTGGCGGACCAAATCTGGATCCGGGGATTCTGGGAGTCCCGGACACCCTATAATTATTTCTCAGTGACGTCAGCGCGGGACAAACAAGCAAATTGCCAACTGTTTACGCTTAACACTTTAAAATGAAAAGTGTAAAAAAATACTGCTGATCAAGTGCCATCGACGTGGATTACTTTTAGATGCATACACGCTTTTGGTTTTATGGGTACTTTTATTTGAAGGACATGCCACCACTAACCTCGAGTAGAATTTTCCACTACCCCTGAACTAACACATGCTTCATCCATAATTAAAATAAAATTGGAGGATCGAAATGAGAGCTGCTTGCCACGACGTTCCATGCACATTGTTCTCTGACAGGGTAGCTCGGATTTTTTTGTCCTGAAGCCTTTAAACAGGGTTATTCATCAAACGACATTTGTGGCATGCTGCAACTGTCGATTCGTTAGTAAAGGTCTCAAGTAAGGCCTACTCTAAGTTTGAACAAGTAATATAATTCAGATTAAGTAAATATAAACTGTTGACGGCTATGACTTTTAACACTAAACGTACCGAACTAAAATCTATGATTTCATTATGGACATTTATATGGAAAGTGGTGTAAGTCCATCTAAAAAAAACATCATTTCATATAATTTTGGCCTTTTTTGACTTGTAGAACCTAAAAATGTGTGAAATAGCATTTTTTTTAAAAATGAACTTACACCACTTTCGAACCAAACGGTCCATTTGGGGAGCATTATGATGTTCATGTGTTGGACGTGATTCTAACAAAAGTTAGGCCAGTCTAGGATCAGTATACTACCGATTGACGTAATCAGATAGTTGGAATAAAAATATCGCAATATTACTAAATTCCATACTGATTGCATCCATACGAGAAAAACTGGCAATGTCAAATATGCCTATTTCTTTTTGGTTATCACCCATGAAAAATATGCTCAATTCTGTTTTTGCATGACTTTTAAAAGACGAAAATATGCTGTACTTTTGTAACCATTCAACTCTTATCTATTTAAGTTGGAGAGAGTGACAATAAAAATTCCACGTTTTGAAAGAACCGATTAGAAATTTAAGGAACTGTTTTAAAAGACGAAAATATTTTCACTATAAAGCAATACTATCATTGTTTCATTCACGAACATACGGCGACTAAGCGCAAAATCGTGTCGCTCTTAAGAAAGTTTAAAGCAATTCAAAGTAAAATTTTAGAGAAAACATTGATTACCTTTTAACCACTTGTAGTAAGTATTCTTCATTAAATAATTTATTTAAAGTGTCCTGAAACACTACTTTAGTTATTATTTAAATTATTTTATCAAACTTTGTTATTTCGAATAAGACAAAGGATGTTATTATTTCTATCATTCAGATATTAGTGCTTACTAGAATTTTAGTTTTTGTCCGAACGTTGGAATTTTCCTTGCAGGGAACAGGTAACTGTAACACATAATTTACAGGATTAATCAATTAGAGAATAATCCCAACTATTTGAAGCAACAATATTGACTAACTAACTAAACGTAATTTACAATTTTACTATTAAAATAAAATTAGTATCTAAGGTTGGTCCAGAAAGCCCTTAGGTTAAAGAAATAACTAAAAAGTTACTTTGCACCTGACGAGATTCTCTTAGAGGTAAAAGAAAATTTTTAATTTACAAGTTTCATATTTAACGATGCTTGTTTCTTAAATTTTAGGAAATTCTCGGAAGATCCCACTTAGCCATATTGCTGATAAAATTTCAAATATTCGACACTCCTTTTCCTTTATCCGCGGGTAGAGTGGCGCAACCTGCAACAATATTTTGTTTTATCACATCCAGCCAAGGGTAAGCATTTTCCGGTTTATGAATTTCCTTTTGGCAACTTTTATTTTACGTGAACGGAGAGTGTAAAACCGACGAGGCATTTTATGTGTCATCGCCCATCGCGTAGTTTTTATCGATGGGACAAAATATGATACATGTGGCTATTTTCCAGCTCAGCATCCCGCGTTTGAATATAGCCCGTCACCGGAGGCTGGGACGCCCTATATCGTTACTTCTATCGATAAGTGCTACTCGACACCGGCTGGGAGCGCGTCCTCCGCTTTTATGGATGATACTCCCAAATGCAATTCATAAATAATTCTAGGGTGGCTGGGAAATGAGGATATCAAAGAAATGGGGAACGTCTTGTAAAACTGGGATAAGACTACTTATCGCGCATATTGCTCGTCACCAGCCCAATAACCGATCAAATTCTAGGGTTACTCACGGGAAGTGGAATAGAAGGGCTCCTCGGGGATACGCTGAAAAGGAGTCGTCTTGTAAAACACTAATTACACGTGTCAAGAACAAGTTGTGGGAGTAATGAGAATCCTTTAGGGTGCAACAAGTCACTTTAATTATGGACATTTTGTTATTCTTAACAGCAGAAAATTGGTCTCTTACTTACTTCGCTTAACAGCAGCAGGATTAAGTGAATCTGAGCAAGCGAATCAGTCATAAGCTAAAGATTTCCGGCTGCCAAGCAGTAATTAGAAATGGGAGCCATTTCCTTGTCACAGGCTTTCACCATAAAATAGTCCGTGACTTCTGACACTTATGAGCTTACCGGGCCCATTGTTCTGGCCAACTGAAAAGAAGCAGAACTAGTACCAGGACCAGATACAATCGAGACCAGGCAGCTGCCGCGGGAAGGGAACCGAAACAATGAGGAAAATAAAAAGAAAATATGGAAATTGGGCTATTTTGCCCCTGTGGCAAAGGAGGTCGTAATCATATCTGACAAGTCACGCAAGTTCCGGGACTCACGTGACCAAACTCATGGCAAGAAGGACAAGAGGCCGCATTTCCTTAATCATATACCAATTGATTTTGCAATAAAACTCACTTTATTGGTTGAACATCTGCAGGGGGCATGACTGTACCAAAGATCAGGAAGAATTAGGTAATTAGGATATGTGTATCAGAAGAAGTAACCAATAGCTTGAATTCCTAAGTAAATACTAAGAGTCTGCGCCATAAAAGTCCATTTTTCTTTGATCGATTTTAATGTGATTTAAGATTTAGTTATATTAAGCAATTTTTCATGTGCGCTAAAAAGGAAAAATCTTAAACAACAAACTTAATTCCTAATCAATGCAAAACAAATATAACATCGCAATCAATTACCTACGAGGAAGATTTCTCTCTGGCTGTCTTTTCGTTGATACATTAGTTACGTATATCCGCCGACCAATTTTAAATGAATCTTTTTTTTTTGGGATAGGACCCATGGCGTTTAAAAATGTTTTATGTCAATACATGACTTATGAATGACGTGAGCAACAAACCGCTCTGTATTATTAGTATAATAAACCTTATGCCTCCTGCTTGAAAAATATAAAGCAACTACAATGAACAATTCCAAAAGTTCGGCTTTGCCTAATTATTTCTGTCTGCTTGTACTCACATCGCATAGAAATTCATAGACGTATGCAGCCAATTCACTGATCAGCCATCTTTTGGATTCTGAATTCTGGCCCACTGTAAGACCATTGCTGATAATTTTGATCTTGTTGCTCCTACTGAGACATGGCGAGATTTAGATCTCTCTAGCAATTATTTCAAATTTATGTAAGTTGGCAAGTATACGAACATTTCGAATTTTTATGTAAATATCGAAACTTACCTAGTCCAATATAATCGTATAGGAACATAATATTTTCAATATAAATTTTAGATATAGATTTTTGCTTAGATGCTTTGTCATACTAATGTCCTTGGTGGAACTTATTTTATACCACATAAGTAGCTTTCTATTACTTATCTCAAACCCTCCTTGTGACTGTCAAGTCTTTTTTGATGTAATTAATGGCTCTAATTGGTTTTCGAATTCGAGGTTTGTAAGTCACAAAAACTTCTTTTCAAATGAAACAAGTAAAGGACATATTTAAAAAGTATTATGCAATTTTTGCACCGTCTTGTAAACTTAAATTGTATTTTTAAAAGGAACTAAATATCGATTTTTATCGAGACATTTTTCATGTTTTTTTATTATACAATTTAAATATGTTACGAATGTTTATAATAGACTCTTCACTTTACAAATCCTTTACAAAAGAAAGTTGGACCTGACACCACTCACTTAAAATAGCGTTAGTGTGCCGATGGATTCGAACGATTTGCAGGGGATCAAGAAAAAAAATAAAGACCTCTACAATTATTTTGACCTTCGACCGGGCGCATCTACAAATGACCATTTACTTAGCTCATATTTGGCAATGGGAAAAATCCATGAATTGGGAAAATCCTCTTTATTGACTTGACACGAAGCACTCGGGAGTGGAAATTCATGTTTTCCAAATTGAAAAGCAGACGCAAAAGCAAAGAACGTGCTGGAGATAAAGAAGCACTTTCGACTGTCTTAAGCCCGTCGCTAAGCTCAGATTTTCGCCCGATTTTATTTGTTGATCCCATTTGAAGAGGCCCGGGCTCGCTGTTAGCCGATTTCCCAAAGAGCACAATCGGATAATATGGTAATAAAGTATCGAAAGGGTGCACACTAATAGCACTCCTCATAAAACTCATCCGGAGCAGACACCTGAGTGGATTGTTTTGTATGAAGATTCTGATCCTATTTTGACTAATACAAACGACGACTCTGTCTGGTAGGTAATGTATCACAATCCGCTATTTCACCAAACATTTGCCTTAAGTTTATATCGCCCTAATTTTTTTAAATAAATTTTGTATTTTCTACAAGATGTTGCTTAAAAAAATACCTCCTCGACACAACCATATTGTTTGGATAACCTCGTGCAATAACTCCTATTAAACATTCTGAGTTTATTCCAACAAGATTTGACGGCATAGCACTACAAAATCTCCAAACTAAAATGTTATATTGTTAATAATTTAATTCTTCTACTGATATACCGAAAATATATTTATGTGAACGGATTTAATTTAATTAATGCTGCGTAGTAATTTTCCTTCTTTATAATTTAAGTTAATCATAATGTTGAGCTTGCGGTTTTCTTTAAACTAAGTACTATAACTTGTAAATCTCTTACCTGTCTTTTTCACATTTATAAACAAAGAATAAAAACATGTTTATACTGAATTTATTTATTTGAAAGATTCGTAAGATTAAATCGCACCAAAATATCGGAACATTTCCATAATGTAACGAGATTGAATCTCTTTTGAATATGTCATGAATTGCACCACAAATAGCAAATATACGTATATTATTAGGTACGTATGCGACGTAATGTGTTTATTGGCACGTCATGTTCATCTTTCACCGTAAAGATGGGAGCTTTGAGTTATAAAAAATTATATTACTAGGTATTTAATCACCACCTCAATCATCATCTCTAATTTCAAAATGTTAATTCTCTAAAAAATTTTTTGAATTAGCAGCTTAGCTAATGTAGAAAATTTAAATAATTACAAAATTTCTAAAAGTAAGTATATTTTTATCCCGTAAATACGTACAATGCTAACAACAATAATAAGCATGATAAATTTAACGCGATTACAGAAGATTTCATACTTATTAATTTAAGAATTATTACAAGCAAAGCGTGAAATCATTCTTACCTACAGTTTTCTTTAAGAAAAGGAAGAAAAGAAGCATAAGCATGGTCCAATCAAAATATGTTGGGCGAAATATTCTCAAAAGAATTTATCCAGAACATTAGAGGGAAGAAATGTTGAATAAGACGAGCGCCATTGAGCAAACGGAACTTCCTTCAAGTGTTGAAAGTTAGCATACTTAATGATTAAAAAAGGTGAAAAATATCTGAAAATCTCCGAGGGTAAAGTAACAATTGCACGTGCACGACGACACGCGGGACTCATCCGATATTCCAGACATCGCTTCACACTTATTCAATCAACGGCGCGAAAATTTGTCGTCTAAAGGACGTGCGACAGTTTAAAATTTCAACTCCTCAAATATCAAAAATGGAAAATCTCGGCAGCCGTCGTCTCGATATGTGATTCATTTCAGCAGTGCATGGACACAGGGCTTCCGAGATTCCCGAGTCCCGAGACAAATTGAGAGCACTTCAGGAATTTATGGTGGCTGGCTGCACAGCGCAAAGGAAGTGCTGCCGCTGCAATTATTGTTTCGCAATAATTCTGCTCTGTATCCAAAAAAGCATTTACAGAAATTGTATCTGAGGAATTAAAAGTTTGGAATTGGGTCGAGGATTTATACGTCCGTCTGCCCTCACTTAGCGACCGGCCGGCGGACCGGCCGCAGCCCCATGTATCGATTGCGCCAAATTATTGTTTCGAGTTTCAATAATGCGAAGCGAGCGACCACTATTCAATCATGCCATCAGGCATGATGAAAATTCTTATTCAATCGACCGTGGCCGAGTCCATTGAATCGTATTCTCTAAACGATTTTTGCATATTGCATTTTTGTCCTGGAGATCGATAGCTGGCACAATGGGCGACCGAGACAACGACCGGGGGAAGATTGTCGTCCAAGTATTTCGTGAATATCCGATTTCAAGTTTCCTTTCTATGGTTTTTCCTGATGCGATTTGAAATTGTTCCACCTCTCTTCCTCGTCGCTAGAGGAGGCACTGGCATTGGCAATGCGAAGATCTGCTTGAAGAACTCTAAGGCACGAATTATCAACGTATAAATGAAAACAAGGATTCAATTGCAAAAGAACTTTTATGTGGATCACGAACGCACTCAGGTGTATTAGCGACAGAAGTATTTGCCTTAAGTTTTGTGAATAGGAGAATAGATTGAAACCAGAATTAAGCGACTAAATCACGTGTGCTGCAACAAACAGGATTTGATACCGACATCAGAACGAAAAATGTTGGTTATAAAAGTATGGAACCTTACGTTACATACGTGATAAAATTTGTGATATAGTAGAGCACCGCGAAGAGAATCTAAATTATTCGGAGGAAAACAAAAACACTTTATACCTTTTTTCTTTAGTTTCACACCGTGTAACTTCCTTAGCATGCATTCTTAAACAGTCAGTTTAATTAGTCGTCTGAAAATGTAAAAATTCGTTACCAGTTTTTCCAACAAATTATTCCAATTATTAATAAAATTATTAAAATTTCGCATTATCAAAAGACGTAGCTAAACAGACCACCGCCAAAGGATAAACATGGCAAGGCCTCTAAACACTTAACCGGCCGGTAGGGTATTAATACCCATTTAGACTTTGTTGTAGATTGTGATCATCTCTTCAATCAATCACGTTTTGGTCGTGTATATTTCGATCTATGTTGAACAATTTAAAAGCAATAAATAAAATCGACGTGGAAATCGAATAAATGCCATTTCTCCATTGCCATGTCCATGTCCATGTCCATGTTTCACAACGACTTCAGTTATCTCTTTTGAATATTTAAATATAATCTAAAGTATTTATTATTTATTATAATAATTATTATTTTTTTTCTTGAGACTTTCTTTTTTATTAAAGATTTTTTATGACAGGTGCTATTTCATTTAGATAAATGCAAAAGGAAATTAAAATCTTTCCTATTGTTTGTTTATTTGTTGTGTTCTGTACAAAAATTGGAAAACGTTTATAGAATAATGTTTCTCTTAGAGACTGTTTGACACTGAAAATATCAATTTGGCACAGTTGCAGATACTTGTGGTCCAATTTAAGGGAATAGTTTTTGATAGTTGAAGAAGGGATAATTTTTTTTTTTTTGTTCTAAGATCAACTCCTCCAGTTCGCCCTATCACTAAAAATATCGCTCAGAGAAATCTCGAAAAACACTAAGAGTGATAGTTATAAGTTCTAGATTTAAGATTATCGCAAAAATTTAATTAAGAGCTATGAATTTCCAAGATAGCTTTGATCTTTTCTTAATTTTTAAATAGTGCTACTATAGCACTATTTCATCCTACGAATTTCTAGAATATGCAACGAATCCCCTGTCATAATTATAGGGTGAAAATTTTACCGGAAGACAAATTTAATGCTCCATTGTGTTCTGAATTCTTCATTCAAATTATCGGATCTCGTATTCTTGTAATTTGTGTAAGATTGTTTACTTGTTAAAAAAGTAATCGGGTGATTACATAACAAGTTTCTTGAAATTATTGCAGATCTTTCTACGAATGAAAACATAACTCCACAGATTAAATTGCAGTACAGAACACTTCTCATGCGAGTTTAGCTCGCAATTCACGTGTTGTTTATAGTTGTATATCCTTTTTTAAATAAACTGAATTGTAGAAATAATATTAAAGGTCCTTTTTCAAATTTCGCACATTCGCAGCTACTTAGACGAGTTTTTTATTTAATACATAAAGTAGGAAATTCTGAGTTTGTGCATTTTGTGATGCGATGACTGACGTGAAGAGGCACGCTGCACCGAACGGAGCAGTTACGTAGAGCAATGTAGACATTTTTTAAAAGGGATTCTCTATATAAACAAAGGCCTCTCCTCGTCTTCCTTGTAATGAGTCCTTCAGTTTTAAATAGAGAAACTTTCGAAGTTTCTTTCATCGGGCAGGAGCAGATTGCAGTCGGCATCTGCTGAGGCACGGGAGCAACAGTTTCATTCTGAGTCGCAGCACGCAAGTGTTCTTCATCTTCAAATTACCATCTCAAAGCGCTGCGGCGGGGCAGACGGGAGACAGGCAATTTGCGTAAAGTGTCCTCTTCAATAACAATATCATCAAATACCCCTAAATGTGTTGGTAGACACAGAGCAATGTGGAGCCAGGAATCCTGGGTGCCCGGGCTAGGACCGGAGCAGTGACACTGCAGGCGCCAGAACGTAAGTCTTTGGCTGAATGTGTTCACTTAGCTCGGGCATATATTGAATTTGCACTTTAACAGGATCGAGGCATAAAATAGACATGAATAATAAAGTGATTGTAAGAGCCCAATATCCTTATTGGCATCCTCGACACCCCTCCCGGGATGATTAAAGTGCTCGCGGCGCAGACGGCGGCCCACGTCGGCGGCTAAGTCGTTAAAATTCCACTTAAAATGTTCGCGGTTCGAAAATCACGATATCTGCGTGTTTTGAAAACCGATTCGAAATTGGCCGCGCACACATATGGCGGCGGATCAAGTGGCTCGGGCTGGAGCACCCACTCCCGGCGGAGCCAAATACCAACACGTCCTGTTCTGCCGGAGCGGTATATGACTGCAAATTGCCTTATGTAAGGCAGTAAACGTGATAAAGTACGAATTTTATGCAAAAAAAAATTGTCATGGCCCCGCAGGAAGCGACTTTCTTCCAGCCGAGATGAGGTCGAGATGAGGTGTTAATGACTTGTTAGCCGGAGGGTACCTTTTTTTATGGAAAACGCCATTTTAATACGAGCGCGTTAAGTTGTTTTTGCACTAGCTGAAAATGGGTTTTCGAGCAGCACCAAGAGAAAACAGAAAAAACGCCGCAAATGAAGGACACCGCAGGTTAAATATTCAAATTAGATGCAAAAGCCAACAGTGGGAGCATTCGCGGAGGTGTACACCCATAAACACTTCAGGTAACACAATACATTCTTCTTTCATTCCACAGCTCTTCGCGGGACAGATCTTAACCACTGGAAAAAGTATTAATGGCGTAAGGAGCTAAGCTCTTCAAACTGCGCTTGTCTCAAAGAAGACCAAGATTGTCTACAGTTTTAAAAATATATTTACACGAGAGCATAGTTAAGTTCAAGAGTTATCTTGTAGAGCTCGAAAGTACCTCCCCAACAAGTTAAGAGGCGATTTGAAACCGAGAGACACAAAGTGTCGCTAAGTCATTAGTGTAGTTGCGGAGATGCTGCAGATTAAAAGAAGACCCTTTCTAAATTTGCTTCAAACAATTTTAGTTTGAGCGGTTTCATCAGCATGAAAAATAAGAAAATATAGGAAGGACCTTATTAAAATAAAATTTAGGAATGAAAATCTAAATAACCTTTCTTCTGAAGAGTCCTCATATATTCATAGTTCTTTTAAAAAACATTTCAAATTGAAAAGTCAAACGATCTGAAACTAAGAATTTCTAATATTTACCCAATTTCTCGCATTTGTGTCTAGAATGTCCCCTTAATTCAAAATCGTTCCAAAAAGCAAAAGTAGTAAATTCGTAATGTCAAAGAAAATAGAATTTTGTATTCTGACTTTGGTAAGGATTTCCAGTAGTGTTGGTGTTTCTAATTAACGAAAATTTAAAATTAGCTCGTGGCAGATTACTATTTCATTACTTCCGTCCAGTGAAATGTTTCCCAGTTGAAATGTAAGCTTAAAACTGAAATTGCCAAGTGAAAAGTAAATCCAACTGTTGCGCACCAATTTCGATATTGCATACGGCCTGATTTGGCGATTCTCGAAAAAACCGAATAAATATTTGAAACCAGACGAATCGCTGCATTATTCACCAGCGCGGCTCCATAAATAAACAATGCGCTCACTGATTTCGGTGTCGGCAACATTTAAAGTTTATGAATTCGGTGTCATCCACTAGTGCGGCCGAAATCAATACAAAATGCATAAAACTTTTAGCAAGTCGCGATATTTACGGCTGAGCGTTTTGATCAGCCGAAATCGCCAATAATGATAATTCATGACGTGGAGTGGGACCGCAAAGGACCTGTAACTGTTTCGGCGTAGGTTCGCACATCAATAAAAGTCGGGCCAACGGGCAATTAATCGAACGATTAATCGCAGGCATTAGTTCTGTTGAGCTCGGACTCACCTATTCATCCCATTTATTACTCGCTCTGAGGTGTAACCCAGTGATTACAGGGGAATGGGACGCAGGAATCGCCGCAGGAGTGTGGTTTAAGTGTTGATATCTGACGCATTTACACCCGCACCTGTATCCGCATCCATGCAGGTGGAGCGCCCTAAGTGCTTGCAATAAACTAGAACCCACCTAAAGAACGGTCTACCACAATTCGATGATAATCAGAAATTTATCTGGACCAGAAAGTGCTTACTCGCCCTCGCCTCCATTCAGGAAAGTGCAGGCGTAGTGCGGTGGGTCAAGGAGCAATTGAAAAGAGTCCACTGTACGATTTTTCTCTTTAAATATTTCATTAGATGGCGACGTGCAAAACTTTATACAGGTAGAGTATGTTGTGCATAGAATTGGAGATTCCCCCCGAAAGTGCGGACGTTCTTGCAGAATGTAAATCGCTTGTAGCATGTTTGAAGATGAAATGCGACAAATGAATTTTAAGTAATTGTTGATGATCAAACTACTCAATCTCATAATTTACAAAAAAATAAGTGAATTAGGATATTTAGCTAGATCTGTTTAGAAAAAAAAAAACATAGTCTAAGTACTTCGTTAATGATACGGAATTAAATTTGGTATTAGTGCTTTGTACTATGTTCTAAGTACATTTACTTAAGTCTAGAAATAAACTTAAGTACCTACAACTCGTTGCCAAATTAAAATGAACAGCCGTGATTGTTCTGACCCATAAAAACTGCGTCTTAGACCTACATTTTATTTAACTTCGTTTTTGTTGTAGTACTTAGTACATGCCTTGTAATATGTCATTGTATTATGTATTTTGAGTCACAGACTGTTTAATAAGAGCATGCGGGGAAATACTTAAGTAAAATAAAGACCTGACCCATTCCAAATTAGCTGGGAAAAGATGTTTCACGCCTTATCTACCGCGAAATGTATTACTTAGTTCAGTTCACTTTTGCATGCACCACTAAGAGGTACAACGTCGAGATGAGTACAATATTTAAAAAGAGGTTTGAAACCGTGTCCTTAGTTCTACACCCATTAAAACCTTAGATGAAAGTGAAAGCCGTTGCAAAACGTTTAAAATGTTCTAAAAACCGAAAATAAAACGATTATAAAAGTTTTTGAGAAAAACTCTGCAATTACACTACGTCAGACACAGCATGTTATATTTACGGACTTATAGTAAATAATAGTATTAAATGACCATGGTGTAAAAAGGGGAAGTTTTTCTTCAGCGGTCCGTAAAATATCCTACATAGGTTCACACTTATGAATGCTTCTCTAAAAAAGGATTTAGCAAACTGACAACGTTCACCGACGACCTCAATGCACAGAAAATGATAAATTTATACCAACAAAGATTGTTAAAGTCTGTCCCTATGTTATATGGAGAAAAAGACAACAACTGAGGAGTCCTTTACAAGAGACAACGACCTCAAGCATCCAAGTCATATTTGCATAGAGTGGAAGACCAATAATGGTATAGCTACAATGGACTAGTCCTCGCAGTCGCCAGATGCGAATCCGATTGGAAACTTTTGGGCACGAAGCACAAACTGCGCCGCAAAGAAATAAAAATAATTTCTCACTTACAACGTGTTTTGCGAAGAGTGTATATGCTAGAGGTCAGGTTATTTATCATGTATACGGGCATAAAAACTACACTGCATACAATTATAAATCAAGTAATATCAATGCCAAAATCTTTATCGATCAATTTGACAGTTGAAACATCACTGAGGAACGAATGTAAAAAAAAATGAACATGAAAATATTCATAGTTTAGTATCGGATTGCATACAATATACTGCTTAATATTAAATGTGTGCAAAAATAAACTCTAATTTGAGTCAGCTCCACCCATCCATACACTGAATCAACTCTTACACCTAATTTCATCAAAAGCTGACTCTGTGTGAAATTAAGAAATAAAAAAACTCAATAACGAAGAAAATTAACCGCCGTTTTTAAATAAATTGAAATCAATGTACTTATAATTGTTAAAACAGTAGATTAAAGACCGTCGTTAGGAATATACGAACAAGAACAAATAATGATAATAGATAATCAAAAGCTGGTCAAGGTAAAATGGCACTTTGATAAGATTAGTTCAAAGAAGACCTACAAGAGCAAAATAAGAACAATTGATGTTGAATAGGCCAAAGTAGACTTTTTAGAACATCACACACGAGATCCATAACCTAAAATAAGTCTGCGGCATAGTCAAAGATACAAAACAAGATCTGCACTTTAAAATACGAAAGGTGGACTTTTACGTCTTAAGGAAGTATGTTCAACTTTTATTATAACAAAAAATTAATTCGCACATAACAAATTTTAAGCCTCATACTTCGTCGTGTGTTTAAAGGCAGACAAAAGTGTGATTATGGTTTAACGTGTTCCATTACAACTTGCAAACAGACTTTAAAATTACATTGGAGGCTTATCGGAACTCCTTCAGCAGCCCACGGACGGTATAGGCAGTCGCATCCATAAAATATGGTCGCGATGGGAATCCACGAGGTCTGTAAGCATAAAATACAGCCTTTCGCCGTATTGCCACTTCGCCAGATGATTTGCACATTACGAGAAAATTATCAGCTACCGATGGCTCCGGAGTTCCTTCTTAAACACTAAAACACTGCCAAGGAGGCTGTTAATATTCAACCACGTGCAGCTAATGCCTTTGCATGTGAAAAATTTATTCCTCCCGCCTCCTTCGCGTTGTTTGGAATTCGACTTAATTTGCAATTGGACTGGTATCTTGTATCCTTGGCCCATCTGTTCTCCAATCATCCGCAGATACGCCAAATGTAATAGGCAGTATAGGACTCATCTTGTGCTCGGCTCCCCAAGTTTCTGAATTTTTACCACAGACCCGCGCGAAGGAGCCCTTCTTTAAATAAAATATTAATTCCCCCGTTTCCATGTCGTTGCTCGGCAATTCGTTCGAGCTTAATGTGCAGAGTAACCCGTAAAATATGCCAATGTTTGTTATTCAAACAAGATGTTCTTCCGCAGCTGAGATGGGCCCTCGTATGGATTTAAAACCCACTTCCAATCCAAACAAAGGCACACATAGTTCTCCACTTTGTGCCCTCATAATATTTTAAAAAATTGTTGAAATCAATTGCGTGCATCAGAGAACTTTGCTCATAGTTATAATACAAAACAATAAAAAAATATTTACATACGTAAGAAATATTTCATTTTTTTTACGGATATTTGCGTTTCTGGAAATGCAAGTACTTTTATATATTATTTTAATCATATACTGAAAGAAGAGTTCAAAACACATGTATGAATATTTTTTACCTATGCAAGAAAATTTACGTATAGCTGGAACTTTCCTTTCCTAAACTATTTTTCCTTGAATTTTGTAAAGTCAAAACCGTCCAAGAAGATATTCTGCTGACTTTGGCAAGTTGGCCCCCTGTTGAACTTTCTTCAAAAACTTAAATCAATAAAAATGGATCTAGTGTTATGAAATGCCAAATTACAATTCTAGATTACGAAAGTTATAAATAAAGACATGGATGGAACATAGTACTATAAATTTTTGTGATTAGAGATTATTTTAAAACTTCTCTTAAATTATGTATGAACCCTGTACAAACTAATGAAGTAAACTTCTTTACGAAAACCCTTATAATAATAGTGCAAGTTCAATTCATACTTCAGGGGGTATCTCTATAAACTGGGTCAAAAAAGTCGCTATTACTATTAGTTTCTTACGCTATTAAATTAACAATGCCTTCTGAATAAGTTTCCTCAGTTCTTCATTCGTCCAAACTAAAATTATTATAAGTGTTGAAAAATATTTCCTATTTCTTAATCCTTCGAATCAAACAAAATCATTACAAAGTATGCTCGTTGTTTTAAAATTGCAATTTTGTCCACAATTACTGAACTGCTATGAAGGCTTCATTTATATTACTGGGATTTTGACAATTTGTCTGTTTTGTCTGTTCTGATATTGCATTCTTCTGTTTGTTATCTATTTGTATGTTCTTGATGTTCTCCGAAACGGCTAGACCGATATGCTAAATTTTTTCTTTCTTATACAACTAAGCTTCCAGGGCGCTCAGGATTCCGACCTTTCTATAAATTTAGAATAAAAGAAATATTAACGAAAAAGTAAAGCCTCCGTCAAAACTGAGGCTCTACCAACACGAAAATCAAACAACTATTCTTTAAGTGCTACAAGACAACCTGAATTTTGCGAAGTTTCATTTTTGCGACAAAAAGCTTTTTCTTATTTCTCACTTAAACTTAAAAACATGTCCTAATAATAATTAATGGACGAAATTGGTTCTTAACATTTTCATTAAAACATTTCTATAAATTGTTGTTAACTACCTAAAAGGTAGTTTCTTTCTATAATTCTAATTTGTTCTGAAAAATGATTACTTTAGTTTCGCATTACCTACAATTGCTACTGAGCTCACACTGCCAAGAATTTTTTACAGAGGAAGACATGTTGACGGCCTTGCCGCCCAATTTCCAAAATTTCTTAGAGTAGCTTTCAAGTTCGGTTGCTAAAACCGGGAAGTTTAAAATAACCAAGGACAATTTCATCAAACTCTGCATTACAGGAAACTTACAAGGCTGCCAAAATGTTCAGCAGAATTATAATCCCTCGATTTAGGAATTATTTTCTAGTAGTGTGTCCATGTAGAAGTGCATTTAATTTTGAGAGACAAATAATTGGAGAGCTCATTTAAAAAGTGTGTAGCATTTCCGCACAGACGGATAAAACTGAAGAAGATCGTGATCACATTCGAAATGAACCTTAGACTTCTCTTGCCCCTTAAGTATCCTTGAGTATAATTTAGTATGAAAATTGATTTTCAACAAATTCCGCCGCCAAGAGTTGTTCCATAAATCTTCAGTCCAGCACTCACAAGTTGATTGATTACAAGGATACGAAAATGAGGAATATCCTGCCCAGCGAATATTTCTTTCCATTTATTTTCCATTAGCAAGTCTACACCCCGATCTTGTACAACTTTGTCCAGGCGGGAGAGCGCGCCGTTTTTGCCGGAATTAATTTATTAGTCCATAAATATTAATAAGCTCCTTGACGGGTGTTGCCTGCAGCCATATCCACACAGTGCTACAACATTTTCTGCCGTCATTCCAGGGCTTTGTTCGGTCACTCCTTCTCCCGGTCTAGCACCTCCTTCGACACGGGGCAAGAGGAGTTTCTTATCGATGCCGACGTCCCTAGTGGAGACTTTGCTTCGTGCTTTTCTCACCTTCGCCCGATTTAAATATTTTGGGCCACTTAAATCTGCCGAAATTCAGATTCCAGCCCGTCAAGAGTCCGCATTAATTTTTTGTACCAGCACCTGACCGGGACTAGCTTCGGTATTAATCCATTTGCTGCTGTCCCCGGGGGGCGTCGCCACCGTCTGCGGGTCCGGGACATACCCCAACAATGCCGGGGATAAACGTTTCGCTAAACTTTGTACACCTCGAGGACTCCACTTAATCTGATTTGGACAGTTTTGTACTTTTTGCATATATTAGGGTGGCGTGGCGTGACACAATTCATGCTATCGTGTCCTCCAGCACCTATTTATTTAAAGGTGCCTTAATGGGTTTGTTTTGGTTGTCCTCCTTAGCCTCCTCCACGAGGACTTCAGCCGTGAAATCCTGGCGAGAATTAACAGTAATTAACATTTTAATGTATGACCCGTGGTTTATGAAGGAAGCCTTCCCGAGTCTGCTCGTAATTTATAATGACACGCAATGGAACGGACGGCATACGTGTGCACCTGTATTTTGTAGTGATGACTCAAAACACCAGCGGAAAGGTTAAGGGATCGACCGGGTAATTACTCTTATACCATCGTTCCATTATGGTCAGTCAATGCTGTTGCAAGGGTTTCATCGAGGGATTTCTGTGTAATTATCACCTCAGCGATCATCGCTGGGATTATTTCAGAAAGAACATTTTCAGTCATACGCGTAAGTAAACATGTAAGTATTAATTAATAAAACATGTCAATGGCAGCAAGGAATCAATTTCAATGTTTATTCCCTATCTGTCGATGTGACAGGGGTCTTCACAAGTAACCTATATCCAAAGTAGAATAGCTTAGAAGTTAATTGCCAAGAAATAACAATTTAAGCTTGTTTACGAATAATTAAAAAGTGCTATTAAATAATTGTTTACTTGAAAAATTATTCCTAAAAAATTCAGTTTAATTTTCAAAAGACGGTGCGATTTTATTTTTTCAAACTAATTTCACTTATACTTTAAACTTTTTATTTCAACGAGCTCTCGCTAAAGGATTCTAGTAAAGCAGTTTAATATTTCTAATAAAATTTTTAAATTAAAGCATGAAAAAGAAACAGTAAATATAAAACTAGATCTAGTTGCAATATAAAATGAGGGATTAGCTATCCAGCTGAATCTACTTTTTCTAGTAATCGTTAAAATTCACTAAATCTTTTAAGATTTATTAAGACCCAAGAATTCTAACGATTACTAGAAAAAGTAGACTCATCTGAAATAATCAGTTTTACCATTTTTTATATTATCAGAAATATTTTAAATCTACCATTTGATTACATGAATACAGCATAAGCTTATGAATTTTGGATTCAGGGAAATTTGTTTTTTCTTTTAATAAAACCTGGTATAAAATTTGATGTAATCTATTTTACAAAATATTTTATGAAGGGTTGAACTAACCAAATCTTCCTTAATAAAATATTAAAATACGTCGCATTTAAATCAACTGGTTTAAAAGCTACTCACTCTACACAAAAAGTGTTCCAATATTCGAAAATTTTGACTAAAAAAGTTCTTACGGAATGAGGTGGAATTTTCTCGAAAACAATTAAAAGTTACTTGTAAGTAAGCAACTAAGAAAATGAGAATAGGTATCCAAATCCTAAATAGAGTTTTTGAAAATTTTAACCCCTGAGAGTGAAACTTTTCTATTTAAATCAATTCAATAGACATATTTTTATTTAATCATCTTTTCTTGAAGCATATGCTAAAATTGTTTACCGCGTGCGTATTAATTTGACTTTCAGAATTTATAGTAGTGAGGGAACGTTCATATATCTAAGATTTTGGAAAAAATGTTACCAGAATACGTCACTATAGTAAATTTGAAAAGCAGTGCAATTACAAAAGTTCTGATGATGGGTAAACTTATAGAAAAGTAGTGCATATAAAACAAAAGGTGTAATCAAATTTTAAAGAAAATTTTAATTACTACCACAATTTCCGACCTTCTGAAATTTTGATTATTGTAACAGAATAATTTAATTTTAAAAAGTAGCCTCATATCTAGAAACGTTAGGATCTCAATTCAAGGGAGATTTAACATGTACTAGTTCGGAAAAATGTTTAGCTACGATTTCGTCAATATTCTACAATTCAGAAGCCACATCCAGTGTGCATGAAACCAACTAAAGACAGAAAAAACTACGCAATTTCTAAACGATTTATTCGCTAACAATCTTCACGCATTTGTCTGAAAAAGTTCCCTAATTATGTGCTACTAGATTTCACTCACTTTGGCAGATCTGACAAAAATTACATAGAAAATTGACAGCGTCAAGGGTGAAAGTTTGGACCACAAAATGGTGCGAATAATGGATCTGGACTGGTCAATGGTCCAACCTGCCGTCCTTAAAAATGCATCAAGTGTAAGCGGGGGACTCTATTAAATTTTCATCACCGAAAAAAAACTCCAATCGCAACAGATTCGCAAACAACAGACTGCTCCGACATAATCACCTGTTTATGTTTTAATGGAAACCTAATTTAGAGGCAAACTTTTCAACATCCATCTTACATACTGATGAAGTGTGTGCTCTTCCGACAGTTCCCAGTCGCCCTTCTGGAAGACGTCGTTGGCGGCCTGGAGGGCGGGCGGACGTTCGAGGGGCTCATCCAAGACGAGAGTTCAGGCTCGGTTAGTCTAGAGAAAGTTTGAAAGCTGTTTTTCTTCCGACTAGTTTCGTTTTGCTTTGCCATTTTATTGCTCTCCTTGAAGATCCTCCGAGCAGAGCCAGACTATCTTAAAAAAATCCCATCGCCGTAAAAAAATTCAGCGCCGGAAGAGCAGAACTTGTTGAACTGCTTTAAGTAGTTTGATGTCCGGTGATTAAATTTTATCTCAGCAAGTCTCGGCCGGAATTAATCTTGCGGAGGCTAAAACGAAGTGCTCTGCCAAAGACAAGATGGGACGCGCGTAATGTAGCGAAAATGAAAAATCGCTATAATCCTCCCTGTAGAGGACGAAATTAAACGGCTAGATGACGCTCCAGCCGGGGATGGCTAACCTGTTGTCGTGGGGCATGTGTGTGAAAACGCAGCCCGTAGACGAATTGCTGCATAAAAAATAACAATATCTTCCCCCAGGAACTCCATCCCGACTTGTGGGTGATTGATGGCCCCGCCGACACAATGACACAATTTTTCGCCTCTTTTTTTGCAAGAGGAAGCTACAAGTGCTTCTCCTCCCTCTTCGCACTCGCCTACTTCTCGGCCCGCGTTGTGTCGTGTCGTGTCTGTCTGTTATCACTTTTATTTCCGACAAATTGCTCTTGTCCCACGTGATTAATGGATTTCAGGTCTGGATGCCTCTTTAGATCATGAATGTATGATAACACCCGAGCAATTCCTATAACTATTAAAAGCTTGATAAATCTCTTCCAGTTAGCAACGGAACTTGCTAAGTATTCACATAAAAAGTATTCCTCATTTCTAGGTTTCTTTAGGACACAACATAAGCTTTGGAAAGCAATTACAATCGCGGTTATCACGATTGATGCTTCATTTTCGAAATTCTTAAGGCAGGACTATTCTATGGCAATTATTCTTCGAGTTTTTATTTAAAACCAAAGTAAAGTTAAGATTAATAGAATTTAATTTGAACGTGGTTCCTTTTGAAAAAGTTTCGATGCATAAACTTCTGTAGGGAAGATAAAAAGTAATAAAGTAAGCATCTACACGACACCTTTTTTAAAAAATATTTAAAAATTCTCAAATATTGCTTAAAAAATCGAATTTTAAAAAGTTCCAAGTTGATTAACTACCTAAAATTCAAACTATGTTATAAAGAAAGCGTTTCAATTATTCAATCCACAAAAACTCCTCCTGAATTAAAATACTGTTTCTCAAGTGCTATCTAAAACCTCTTCTTTTTGTGATTCACTTTGAGTTTTTTATTAAAATCTTCGCACTACCGTTGTGCGTTTCCAGATGCCTTAATTCCTTAAGGTCACTGCACGAATTGGTCCATATCGAAAATATTGATCACCAACTGTGAATTCAGTCGACTGTGGATTCACTTATGCACGATATTCCTTCAGACCCGAATAGGTCCCGGAAGAGCCCTCAGGAACGCTGTCCGCCTACAAAGCCCCGTTCGGTAGGAATAGGGATCCAACTAGTACTTTTATCAATTCCACAAATGCATCGAACAGTTGCTCTCGGCCCGACCAAAACTGTTGCAACAAAGCGCCGAGGAGCCGGACAGGCAGTCCTGTGGGAGCGCACTTCCCACTTATTTAATTCCCGAAATCCGTCCGAGTAAATATTTGAATTAGCTTCAAGTACTGAAATTGGTTACACACATCTTGCACTCCCCTCGACCCCCTGAATAACTTTAACTCAAAGTTCTCGAAGGGCGCCCAGGGAAAGTAAATACGAGCCCAAGTTTGGGGCGAAAATTTGTTTACTCAGACAGTTGGGATGCTTCCAGGTGTAGGCAAGAGATGGTGTATTTATACGTCAGTGGAGCCGGGAGGGTTCGGCGGCGCTGCGGTGCGGAGTGCAAATCCAAATTGTATGGAGCTCAAATATTTGTCCTGAGAATTAGCTAATCTATATCTGATTTGGGTTTATTATCTGCTCATTGTTTGATGAAGCGAACTTTGAGCTGTGGCTTGCAGACTTGGAGCAAATACCACGAGCCGGCTTCGATGACGATTGTTCGTTGTGCCACCGATCACCGCATTAAAATCCAGTCCCGGGTTCCTTTGAGGAGCCTTCCGAATATTGGCCAATATTCAATTGGAAATTTCAACAGAACGCCGATAGCATTAATACGGAAATGGAACCATTATGGGTCTGGATGGATCGCCCATAAATGATAAATGACGAATTGTAAATCAGTGCATGATAGCAAGGTGCTATAAATTAACTCTCTACCGCCAAAATAAATTGAATGCACGAAATTACGCAATTTATTTCTGAGTACCTCTATTTATTGTTTCATGTGGGGTCTATTAACGCTTCGAAACTGTTTTATAATAGCAGGTATAATAAAGAGCTCTTAAACGTTTCATGGTTAATAATCCTATATGGGGCGAAAAAGTAGAGGTGCTAAATATAACAATATAGACAATAACGGACACTTTGTTTAAGGTAGAGTATCTTACAGATATTAAAAATAATTTACAAAAGCTAAGAAACTGTTCAATGAGAACTTTTGGGGAATCCAAAAACAGTTCGCACTTTTTATTTTAGAGTGTTAAATAGAGAAATGTATTGATATTATTCTTATTTAATCTTAACATAGTCAACTTTAACAGCAAATACAGTCGTAAATATCAAAATAAACATATAGGAAATAAAAATTGGAAACGTAATATATTATATTGACTTCTGACTGGAAATTTACAGATCAGATGGCAAATAGAGGAAAAAGGGCCGTATTATTTCCTGTTAGTTTTCCCTTGCTCTAGCCCTTGGTCTATATTTTATAAATAGATTTAAACTACTAGAATCTCATTTCAATTAATATGAAACAAAACTCTGGAATCTCTCAAAAATGTTCAACAGAGAAATATTTTTTGATCTTTTCTTTTTTGGCGATAACATTTGTAATAACTCGTATTTACTGAGACCCGTGCGTCGTATGCTGGTGACAATCAATTAAATCTATCAGCCTTAATTGTCCTATTAATTATAAATACTGTAATAACCTTTATATCATGGAAACCAAAATTTTGGTTATAATCAGTGAAAAACAAGTTAAAACTAAAAGTCACAAGAATTTGTAATGAGATAATTCACGGGATGCTGCCATGCACATCCCAACTTCAACCCTGAGTTGCAATATTTACAGCTTAATTACTTTAAGTAAAGATCTATCAAATGAAGGGAAAATCGCACGAAAGCCTATGGTAAAATTTCTCTTTAATTAAATATCTTTAATAGCTCTCTACAAAAATTTATTTTCACTAAATTTATTCATCATACAAAATCTCCTCTACGCCTCTCGAAAATCTCATTCTGGGCTAGTAAGTACCAACTACCATATGAAAAGACTCTATTAGTAGTTTAGTGTGCTCATTTTACTTAACAATTATTAACGTATTTCACACAATACTACATAAATTTGAATTCGTGCCGCCCAACACCAACAGCTGAACATCAAATGTTTTATAAAAATGTAATATAAATTTTGAGTGAATAGAACGTGTTAAACGTTAAGGGGCTCTTGATGTAGAAAAGAAGATTTAAGCAATGTGTGATATTGACAATTGGCTAAATAAAAACGTCCCCTTTTTCTAGAACACCCGATGTGGCAAAAAAATTTTCAGAAAAAGCTAGTTTAAGCATATGATTATGAAATAATAACGACAGAATGGGAGTGAATTTAATTGACCAGCCTTACTAAAGATCGTTCTAATCTACTTGCAGTCTGAAAACTTCTGAATACAAACTAAAATTTTGTATCCCTCTCCGTAAAAATTTGTCTTACTTTGCACGTAGATGTTGGAAAAATGTGTGATATGATGCTATTTTTTTAGGCAAAGAAGCCATTTTTCTCCAGAATAAATTTAACAATTAAAAATATTAATCGTAATTTTTGAAATGATTCAGTATTTCAATTAAAAGATTATTTTAAGAAAGCCTTCTGAAGTGTACTACTCTCAGAAAAAATTGCAACTTTATTAGGAAATAAGTCGAATTATAAAAATTCCAAGGATTGCTGCCAAATAGGAAATAAAAAAATTGGAAAATGTCTCAAAATTCTGACGCGAGCTATCACTGCTTTTAATGATAATGGAGTTAAGAAATTAGTCAAACAATTTCTAAACTAAACTAAACTTGAATTGAGAATATAATTTTATATTCAAACCTAACCCTTTGGTTCGATCTATCTACGACCTTCAGACTTCTAGGACGGAAGAAATCGCAATTTCACTATAATATTATAATTTATTTCACAAATTCATTTCCGTATTTCTAAAATCACTAATAGGTTTCGGACTTTCATGTCTATGCCATACTAAATATGACTACAAGAGTATTGACACTCTTTTAGACAATTATCCACAATAATTGAGTTAAGTGAATTATAAGTGCGGTTTTAATTTAAAATGGTGATGTACGATTGACTCTGTGAGAAATTATCCCTTATTCAAAGGACAATAGACTGGCAGATACGCACCGAAAATAAAGCAACAAAGAAGTGAAATTTAAACAATCCACCCTGAAATTAAAATGAAAGAACAACACGCCGTTTGGAGCTCGAAGAGAGTTTATTGTCGAAAAAATAATAGCTCCTTTGAATAAATTTTTGGCGGAAGGATAACAGAATACTACGGAATTTATGCAAATGGAAAGCAATGAAAGTACACTCTGATGAGCCTCATCGCCGCATAAAAAATGTCACTTTAAATTCATTGGTGGCGAACGAGGGGAGTCCCCGAAATTTTTCACGACCACGAATTGCTGGATGATTGTTAAATCACTTTTCGGTTGTTGTCTTCTGTAGATGCCGCGGAAGGGCCACATGAAGATGGCAAGGAAAAAAATTAATTCCATCCTGGAGCAACTGGGGCTCTGGGTTTATTCATTCGAAAGACGGAGGAATTAGAGGGAATACTCGTAGAATACTTAAAGTAATTGGTGCAGAAGTCAGTGGTGAAAAACCGCAGTCTTCTATGCTAATTTAAGGGAATCAAACAGTTTTTCGGTCATTTTTGAATATTATACTGATGCCGTCTGGGCAACGATGGTCTTATATAAGGAACGACGACCTTCTTTGAATTTAAGTCGAATACTCAAGAAAGTCGGAAGACAAAAGTGGTGCTGCTGATGATGAACCGATATTTTCCTTCAGGAAAATCACTTGTTACCCTAGAATATTTGAACCGTCTTTTTAAGAAACCAAAAGTTATTCTCCTATTTGAGTTTCTCAAGCAAGTTCAACACCGAATAGCGTCGTTTGGGCGCCTATTAAAGCTGAATGGGTAATTTGTGAAGTTCCGTGCAACATATTTTAAAGAAAGCTTGGCTTGTACCAATATTAGCCGAGGATTGGGTCGAGAGCGGAAAACTTTGCCCTGATAGTGAAAACTAGTCTACGGTACTCACCATCGCTCTACTGCGTGAAGGCCGCAAGAGTTAAAAATAAGAAAAATTAAAAGTGAAACTAAAATCTTCAGAGCCAAACGTGCGCCGACGAAGTACTTACCCAATGGAGTAATCAATGGCAACATTATGTTTCCTAAGGAAACTAACTTTTTCAATAATTTTCCTTCTCGAGGGAGACCAGTTACACGTCCTATTTAGCAGCTTTTACGATGCTGAGGAAAACTCTTTAAACATTTTGATTTTATTTCTTGAAACCCTAAGAGGAAGTTTTCTTTTCAAAGTCCCAATTTTTTGTTCGGACTCTAGAGACCATAAGAAGGTATACTTTGGCGATATACCAGCATACCACAAATATTCATACCAGTGCAGTAAATGACCCAAATAAGTAATAATTTACCATTTTATCTTCTTCGAGACCTTGCTGGGGGACATTAGATTTATATGCCTGATTTCGACACCAGCCCTTTTGTTTTTCGTCGTGTCATAACATCGCCCTCATTTCGTTAATGCAAAAGTTTTGAATGCTCAAGATATCAAGACTTCAGGACTTCTTCGAGACTTGAGGCATTCTCCGATAAATTTCAATTACGAACTTCAGTCAGAGGAGGAACGAAAGAAATCAAATAAATATTCATAAGACGGGTTCTTTTTTCTTCGTCTGACACCCACGTCGGGTCGGCTGTGAGCGGCAGGATTTTATGGTTAAAGCAACGCCATTCCGCACTTTACCTTACGCAACCCAAGCATCCTTCCAAAAGGTGCCTTAGTTTTACTTCACAAAACAACTTTTACTTTCGAATGACCCCTGAATCTCTCAATTTATTTCACGGTGTAAATTGTATCGTATTAAATTATTTGTCATGTTGTGTTACTGTCCGTGCACCGCAAACAGTATTAATATTTACTGCCCTGAGCAAACTTTCTGCTTTCGGAAGAAGACTGTGAAATAATTTAGACAGTTTTATGTACGCAGATTCACTGCCTGCATGTCGCATGTGTTGAAACCAGCAGAACATTTCGAATTACGTTCTTCAGAACTTTGATCTCGAGGTTTATTGTAATTATCAAGCCGGAAACCAATTCTTTATCATAATTTCACGTTGCATGCTAACATTGCAATCCAATTATT
Source organism: Proctacanthus coquilletti (assembly GCA_001932985.1). Classification (NCBI taxonomy): domain Eukaryota; kingdom Metazoa; phylum Arthropoda; class Insecta; order Diptera; family Asilidae; genus Proctacanthus; species Proctacanthus coquilletti. The sequence goes on along the minus strand of MNCL01000055.1, from coordinate 495,430 downwards.
CCACATCATATTACAAACAGATAACTTTTTATATATTAATAGTATTTATTTATTTTTGTTCCAAGAAGTGTGCTTTTCACGAATGACTTGTGTCTAAAACAACCCTGTAAAGTTCTCGTTATGACAACAAATGGTATGGGAGAACAGTGCCCATATTTCTAAAATAAAGTTGTCGTAAAACTACTCAGGTAAAAGTTTCCCGGCTCTAGCTCAGTTTGTCTTGAAGCAGTGAGAACTTTTGGAGTAGACCCAAACGATCCATATTCACAGCGTTCGTACATATTTGCCAATAAGTAGACATTCTTCTTTCATAGAAATATTTTTTTAGACTTAATTGAGCGTACCTAACAACAGTAAAAATCACCATTATTTAAATAATTATTATCTTAGACGATAAAGCAATCTTTACATCCGAATTATAAACTTTCAATTGAAATAATTTCCATAACAGTTCGAATTATCTCTATTTTAAAAGATTCTCCGCTGGCAGATATTAAAAATTTTCCCTATTGAGAAATAATTCTTTTAATTTTAAGAACATATTTGAATTATTTTTTTTATTCTTCCAATTTTGATCAGCATATTCTTTTGTTAATTCATTCAGGAATTACGCTTTTCTAAACAAAATCGTATATGATAGGTCTTTCATCGCAAATGTTTAATAAAACGTAGGACTCAAATTTTTTATTAAAGTTACTCGAAAAAACAAATCAAGTGCTAACTAATTTTGGCCTTTGACAGTTCCATATCTGCATCTTGAATATGGACTTATACAAGTCAACTTATTATTTACTTCAAGGAAGGTACCAATAACTTTAAACAACTTGAAATCATATTGCTAAAACACTGACCTACTGGTTATGTTATGTCCTAAACTCCTTTACGCAGTTGTTTTTGCTGTAAAAATCATACGTCTAAAGGACCTCCAAAAAGTTCTCATCCACGTTAAAATACAAACAACGCCATACGCATGAATTAATTTAAAACGAAATTCCATTTAATGCATTTCTATAATTTTTCCGCGCGGTGGTGGAGCATAAAAGTAGCAAAATGGCAGTATCAAAGGACTTCAAGTAAACCTGCTTAATTAGGAGCTCCACTTGTTTGGCAGGCGCATAGAAGCAGACGTAACGTGCCGCATGCCTCATATTCCGAGTAGTCGCATTACCAAGTTTCGCTCTTCGTCGTTGGGAAGTTTTAAGCTACGATTGCACGTCTCCTTCAGTCTCCACCTGGCGTCTTTTGTTCAGTCTTAGTCGCCGACTTCTAACTTCTGGCTTCTCCGGGCCAAGAACATACTCGCGTTTAATTCCCCATTCGGAGCAAATCTAATCAGCGCAGTGAAACTTGTTCAGGACGCACTTCCACTTACCTCCAGACTCAATCAATAGACAAAGATGCCGAATGTAGGCCAGTGGAAAACGGCAAAGATTGTCGTATGTCTTGAGTCCTGATCCGATTGACGGCTCAATATTGCCCTGCAGGATTTGCTCTCACAAGTGACGGCAGTAATTGACTTTTGAAGGAACTTTTACTTAGCTGCAGATGCAGCCGAGCTACAAAGGACTTAAGTGTATATTTCAGTTCTGCTCAGTTCTACGACGAATTCGCCAGCGAACGAGGTAACAGGGAATTTGTTGACGGTGGAACTCAAGTGTGAAGGGATACCTCCATCACCTCCCGGGCTGCGTGTCAAGCACGGCGCTGGGCTAGCACTTGAATAACTTTAATGAGTTTTAAATAAATTTCGGTGGCACAACTGCATTAAGCTCCGTCGTCTGGAGCTTCCTTAGCCGCGTCGTCTATCTACGGCTGAGGAAGTTCAGCTGAGGGCTTTCAGTAAATTACACTGATTGAGATAAAACTGCTTCCTTGGTGTTACGCCAACAAGTTTAATTGCATTTCTTACATCAGTGGATCTCTGCAAAGGTATGCTGAGGGTGATGTAGACTGTTGCACCCACCTCGCCTTGAGTAATTAGCACAAGTCCTGATTTTGAAGATATGTATAAGTCGTATCGATTTTGGTGCTTAAGCTACACGGTTTATTTGATCAGCAAAGCATATGTTACGATTTAATAGGAGCGACAACATATTTGTAATTTAAAAATAAGATCACTGTGGACTTCAAATTCAAAAATCATATAAAACTCGCCGTGATCGCGAATTAACCCGTGAAAATTTGAAAACAAATTTATATCTGGTTGCGTAAAACATGCAATATATTTAAAAAAGGCAAACAAAACCAACAACAAGGAAAGATATCAAAATACCTTCATAGAAGGTGCATATATACACGTGCGTATTACCTGCGCTAATACACCGGCCCTTGTAATCCTTTTCTCTCATTTCAATTTCTTTATGTAGTAACAACGAAATAGGTCCAAATAATTGAAAGAGCCGATAAAACAGAAAAATAATACAAAGCACTTGCACTCAAGATCAGAATGGAATAGATCGAGTACTATAAGTATAACAACTGATACCAATACGTAACTTTTTCCTGTGCAAAACTCTAACGCCCCCTGGTGTCACTAAAATCAAATCTCTGAAATTAATATTGAATGAAATTTGTTCACGAGCCGCGACTGAAGCTCTCGCTAGCGCAGGCAATCAACATTTAAAATTATTTGTTTTTGTTTTATTTGGGAAAATACTGTGCTTCTGTCAATTTAGATATTATTTATTTCCATGCAATAATCCCTAGATATATTTCGCACTAGCTCCCACGGCAACAAAGTCAGCAACCTCTAGCAGTAAAATGTTTAAAATTATATGATGTCATACCTGGCTGTAACTTGGTCACTTAGCTTACTTGGGCATAGCTAGTACAAACGCTTCACTGCATTAGTTTTGGCTACCCCGCCAAATTGATGACTTTTCTAGAAAATGCCGCATTGAGAGTTCCCAGCCGCACAATCTCACACAAATTATGTATTGAACAAAATTGGCTGATAAGCAAGGTTCGGAGACTCACGCTCAAGTGCGTGCGTAGTCGCCCCATGAACCATTTAACGCCTCACAGCTCATGAGGAGTTCGGAAAAGGTCATGAGGGCGTGCGATTGTGTCATGTGGGGAATGCTAAATAAATGAAAATACGTTTTCTTTAATATTTCTTTATGAATATTAATTAATTTTTCTAGAATTATCTAAAAATAATGAAACTTTCACTTAACATAACAAAAGCTTTAAAACCATACTGTTCGAAGTCCCTCCCTTAAATTGCTTTCTTCAATTCAATTTAATTGAGTCGTTATATTGTCACCTGGCTGTGACTTAATCATATAATACGTATGCTGCTGTAGCCTGGGCCATTGAAATCAGAGATTACCCAACACCCTATTCTGCGATAATCCGTGTGCCAATATCCGGCTCTATTAATTGCTTAACAATACGAAGACTAATTTATTAATAAGAACAAAAATGATCTGGTGAACACCCAATTCGGAGGGCTAAATAATAATAGCATTAAGTCTGGCCAAACTGAATTATCGTCCGTGATACGCATAATCCCCGGAAAGCCACTTTGCAGCTTCCTGTGTCGGCATCGCACGTCTATGAGCACGTCGCCTTATTGGCAGAGGATTTCTATAATTTATCTCCGTAGAGCAGGCTGCGGTAGTGAGGTAATCTCTCTGTAACAACCCACCTTGTTAACTACACTTTCGCTCCAGTATCTGCTTGAACACTTCCTAGCAGCTAGGGATTTAGCCATCCAAGTGGAAAACACCAAATGTGAGCGAACGAAGCCGAAGAACGCCAACTTACATCAAACTTTTAATGCGATTTAATATGCTGTTAAAATCGCTTGAACTTCAACAGTTCGCGGCCTATGTTTACTGCAAATAATTTCCATCGGAAATCTCGATTACGACGCGATTCCAGACAGAATGACCTTTAAATTTGGAATAAAACTTCTGGCATCGGCTTATTTGTGGTAAACAAGTTTAAACGTCTCTGTCACCAGTTTTACAAAAATCTATTTGAAAACAGGCTAAAGACAAGACTCTGGTTACACCAAAAAATTTATCAGTTTTAATTTGAGGGAACTCTGCGAACTGTTGCTAGAAAAAAATACCCCGGCGAAATACTTAATACAAAACTCATTAAAACTTCTTTACACTCCATTAAAAAAGTAATTTCAAGTTGAATGAGAAATTATGCGTAAATTTATCAATTTTCTCTTTTCTCCATTTTATATTTTTATTTTTTATCGTCCTCATTTGCTCCCTTGGTTTAAATGTACACCAATTACAAAAATAATCGCCACCTCGAACTGAATGAAAATAAACGAGAAAAGTTGATGTTGTGGATGGTTTGTTATAAAGCGATATTTCCGTACCATTCGCGCGGAAGTTGTATAGAACTGTTGGGCAGATTTAAGCATTTAAGACGACACTATTGGCTTTTTGCCCACACTTAGGTAACAGTAAATTCTGGTGCAGTCGAATCTGTACCATAAGCCAGGATTTTGAATAGTAGACGCATGTCATTTAATTATACTATTAGTTGTTATATATATTCGTATAAACTGTAAACTATAATACTATTTCGGTTTCGATTGGATTGGATTCGACCTGACCTACGTCGGTTCCTTAAAAATTCGCAGCAAAGTCCCTAGTCTATTCTCTACTAAAAAGCAAAATCCTTTTTCGGTTTTCTTCATAACTTTATTGGGAAATAATAATAAATTACACAAAGTCATAAAATTGCATGTCCGTGATTCACATATTTTCAGAGTTATTCAAAAATTAATCTCAATTTGAATGTAAAATCCCGGCTGGACGGGGGCTAGTTCAATATTACAATCGACTTGACTAGTTTCGTCTTGACCGCATATGCGATGACCAATCCATTTTTAATTCCTATCGAAGAAATCGATTTTTTTTTACTTTATTCAACTGTTTATGATGATAAAAATGTGCGTGAACAAGGACTTCGCTGGGTCAGGCCTAGAATCGAAGTTATTGTAGAATTTCAAGATTTCTTCAGTACATCTCTGGCTTTAGCCCCGACCAGAATACCCAAATGTGGCCAAAACCATCGTTGAAATTCGAAGTATTGTATTTAAATGTCTGTCATTTTGAATCTGATACCTGCTATAGACACAAAAGATATTTTCATATTTTTGTTTAAGATGTCCATGGCAGACCTGCTTTTTCGAGGTGTCTTCACGAGTTATTACTCACACAAATGCGTGTATTTTCTAATAAAATTTTATTTTATTGTATTAAGGTTATTAAAATGAAAATAGTTATAATTTATTACGTTTCGTTTTGCGCTATTTTTTAATAAAAACGAAGTTGCTTGCTCTTGTTACAAAACTGTGGAGTTGCTGCCTAATTATGAAAATTACAAAAAGTAAATGCTATGGAAAAAGTGGAATTCCTCAATTACAAGGAGCATGTGAAACAACATTTGGTAGGCGCCTCGCGATAATAGTTTTTATCCAGTACACCTTCCGGAGCGGGGCAGGAGCGGCCGCGACCATTAAGTCATAAACATTGTAGTTACCGCAACAATAGTTCAAGCGAACACAATAGAAGATTATGGTAATACTCGCAAGCAAAAGTTTGTTATTCGCCCGCGAGGGATAAATAAAGTCATTAACCCCATCGTTTCATTAGGGAGCAGAGAAGACCTGTCATATCACACCGTGATTGAACAGTTTATGGCTCGCAGTCACCCCGTATGAAACCTGCTGCACCCCGTCCCGCGAAGGAAACGTAATTACCTGGACGGTACTGGCTGGTACTCATCACCGGGTAATAAATAGAACCTTTAACCGGAACCCCGTACTTGTCTGGAATTAAAAGCAGCTTAGCGGAGCGCGACGGTTGGCTTCCAGTGAGCCCTGCTTCCGAGAAAGGTTCCCGTGGGGCTCCCAATTCCATTGTGCGGCTTTCGCCGTATTCCGTTCCGCAGTCCAAGGCTTTTTTGTCATCTTTCCACCTTCGCCGCGCCCACAAAAAACTTTGCATGCATTAAAATTTCTCAGCGGGGAGGGGGCGACACACAGCAGAAAGTTTTCTCCAACTTAAACAATTTGTAGGTCCTTCGGTTAGGTCTTGCGTGACAGCGCCGGGCCACGACAGTGCCCTTTATTAATAGCTATTTCGTACAGTAGTCGACCCGCGCCCACACCACACCCCCGGGCAAACAACTTCTCCTGAGGAAATTAGCCAAGGGTGAATCCGAAGTCAAAAATGAAATATTCACTTGTTCAGCACGTTCGCTTCGCTTTAAATTCCGCAATTACCTCAGTTATATTTTGGAATGTATCTCCAAGAGCGTTATAAATAAAAATAGAAAGGGCTTAAGCGCACTAGAAGCGAAAGACAATAGGGAACGCGCAGTCTTATGTTTAAATGAGCTCAGCAGTTCAAACGTGATAAACGGACAGGTAGGCAAAAAGACACCAATTTTTACCCAGTATTATAAATCAATCTACAAGTATGTTATAGCATATTACCAAATTATGTTATAAATCAGCAAAGATTCAAAAAGTTAGATTAAGTAATCTTTAAATAAACATCTAATGAAGTACAAACAATGGCAATAATTCATTCAATTATTTTGGCTTTTTGACAAATTTTGACAAGAGCTCAAAGTGCTGGTGTAAAAAGCAATGCCGTATTTTCTAGCTACGCTATAAGCAAACGTGGGTAAAATGAAAGAACAGGATTCTTAAATACGACAGATTTTTAAAAAACATTCCTTAGTTTTTGCAAAAGTCTTTAATTTAAATAGTTAAAAACTTATTGTCACGCGGCAGGTGCATAATCTTGACCTTTACCATACATTCACGGGTGAAGTAATGTTACTTTTACTTACTTCATAGTAAACAAATTGTTCGTCGTTTTAAACTGTATTCAATTCCTTGAAAATAGATCGGCTCTTCCAACCATGTTTCTTTCATGAATTTTTCAAACGTTCTTTAAAACTACCCTACAACGAGGGTTATAATGCACCGGGCAGTGTGACCGGGGTTATACCGCATGTGTCGGGCGGGGCCTATCGCGCGCGTTATAACCCAATCCGCGATATAACAAACAGCGTTATAACGAGGACTCACTGTGTTTACAATTTACTGACTCTGTTCAATTACGGTTTTTTAATTCTTCTGTTGTCTTCTGGACAACATTTACATGTTGATTACAAAATTGAAAACGGAAATAGGTTATAGGTCCCCAAATTCAAAACATCTGTTTATTACTAATTTACTAATTTTTAGATATACCAGGCTAGTGTAGGCGCGACGACGCACTTTTTATTCGCCTACTTCTCCCTTTCAAACACTGAAACATTTGAACATGAATTGAGTTTTTATTGATTTTTACTGTGGAGACAATGCAGAACTGTACTAGCCAATTGAGCCTATATGAAATAAAATAAAATAATGTAATAAATTACTACATAAGTAGACAAATCAATAAAAATAAAAAGTAAATAAAAACAACAACTAATTATTTAAAACAATTATTGGAATTGGATATTAAAAATATCGTTGTATTAAGTTGGCAACAGGCTTTACGACTGTCTAGTCAATAAAAAAATGTTATACATGCTAAAAACACCTTAAATCAAAAACATCGCTATTTTCTTTAATACAAAATGTGTATAGGACGTTAGATCGGTCGATAGGAATAATAAACAAAGTGATAGAGGATTCACGACATAACTAAAAATTTTCAAACTAATTTTTTACATTTCGTAACTGTGATTTTCAGTTTATCAAAAGAAATTGAAAAGTCCAAATGATTTTTAAAACCCAGTAATGTTTTCCTTCTTTGAGGTAATAAACCTATTCAGAAATGCAGATATACCTTCAAGTGTGAAATCTTCTTCAATGATGATGTTTCGCGTTGAAGGTTGTCAACCTTAAATTTGGAAATTTTTGAAAAAACATGACATGTTGAGCCGGAACACGACAGTGGTTTTGGCGGACATTTAAATTAGGACTGGCGTGACTGCCAAACGCTGCACTACTCTTGGGAGAGATCCTGTGGGCTAACGACGATCGCCAGACAAAAGAATGCGGGCGAAGAACTAATTCAGTCGAGTCGAGTCGCTATTTTCATTAGGCGGCGTCTGTGGTTCCGGAAGGCATTTTTATGTCAATGTTAAGGCAATTTCCAACTCCGACTCGAGCTGCAGAAGTACTAGCCGAGGGGCTGGAGGAGTCTTTTTCAACCCTCCAAATTTTAAGAATGCAATTTCATAGCCCAAAGGGATTAACTCCAGTGCGACGATTTTTAATTAAAATGTTCCCTGACAACAAAGAATGAAAGGAATCCCTGCTTCAATAGACGCCAGGGTGTTCTCCTCCAGTTTTTCTTCCATTTTTGTGGCCTGTCTTGAAAACGCCTTAGTGAAAGTTATTGTAATTTAGGAGATGTTCGAATTACGGCCCCACAAATGGTGACAAATGCAGCTCTATTCAGATATTCGAAATTAGTTCGTATTATAATGACGTGAAATTCAGATCATTTTATTTCTTTGTTCTTGAAGGATATGATCCTTTTAACAATAAATAAAGAAAACATTCGGGAAATTTTTTGTTTGTAATAAATAAAGCTCTAGTTGATGGAACACTATAAAATTCTTTGTACTAGGTTTTAGGAATTACGTTCAGAAAGGCAAAAAAGCGAAGCAAACAATTTTCGAGGCACTTATTATCATTTTATAAAAAATCGTCTAGATAAGTAAGTTTTACTTCCGAGGAAAATTTTAGTCCTTAAGCAAGATGAAATTCACACAATGGCAAGATGAAATTCACAAAATGGAAATGATATACAATGGTAAACAGCACCTCTTTTAAAAACTTACTAAGTTCATTCTTCAGTAACACTTAGTTTATTAAAGTCCTGGTAACCCGCGCTTCAAATTAAGAGCTAGCTCGAATTTTTAAAAATGATGATATATCATGATAATGATGAAGCTTTTTTGCGTCCAGTTTTTAGGATGGTTTTACAAGATACTAACCGATGCCCGCAACTTCATTCACGAGAAATCTTAATAGAGCAGTTGGAGTTCCATACTATTTTATTTATACTCCAGGTCCACAGTGTTTGTTAATTCACTGTACGAAATCTACGCGGTTCCAAATGAGTTCATCTTCTAAAATGTACGGAACTGGTTTACATTTCAGCGGACGTGTATTTTGCATTAAAGCTCGTCACATTGTTGTCGAAATTCTCAGCTCCACTCCGTCTTTAGCACAATAACCTAAAACAGTGGATTAGAGTTTTCGTGGAAGCAAATATTAATTTCGCCGGCAAAGACTGGCGAAACACATTATGAATGCTCGGTATTATCACATAGAGCTCGGATATTTTTTGCACGGCACTGATCTGCTTATATACTTTTTTCCACTGCAACGAAATGTTCCATGGCAGAAAACAAAAACTCTATTTGCCTGACATTACACCAAAAGTATCCTTGGAATACACCGACCAAAAAATGTTTATAAGTGGAAAAAATCAACAATTCTGCAACAAAAACCAACGACAACCCCGGGCTACCAAGCAGCGGGTTGCCGGGATATGGTGGGCTGGTAGGCCGACTGGCTCGCCGAGCCCAGTGCTCCCGTTTCCCCGAGGACTTCAACGATGTCCCGGCTGGGTGACAAAGCCCGTCAGATGAGCCCCTATTCTTTTCGCTCTGTTGTTTTCGCTGCCGCACTTTTGTTGCATTTCATCACGTTGTGTGTTTTCTTTCCTCAATGTAAATTTCTTTGTGTGAAAATTGTGGCTCTGCGGTGATACAAAACACTCGTTGTTCCCTTACCTGTTCGGGCCTTTTTCGCCCCGCGCGCTAGAACAAGGCCTCCCTCCACCCACATGAGGCTTTCAATTAGAAACCGAAACGATGAGATTTCTAGGATTTGTCTCGCGACTGACTAGCAAAAATTCATATTTTTACTTTCGCACGATTCGTAAGATAGCCTTGGTCCTTTCAAGGATTTTTTTGTGTGGTCATCTCACTTCATTCGTCTGTCTTTAGCAAATTAATTACACCTGTGTCCAATATGTGAAATTTTCCCGAATTTGATCCTAACTTGTATGACTTTAAAGAACGAACTTCTTTAACGCATATTTAAATACGCAATTTGATTAAAAAATCGGCATACTTATGGATACGGACCTAGGGTGCTACGGCTTAACAAACCGAAGGCGCTTTAAAAAATGTTGGCAATTCATTCCAAATATGAATCGGCTTCTTAGAGTTTCTTTATGATAGATGAAAAAGTAGTTGAGTATTAAAAAGGTATCAATCTTCAGCCTCTGAAGAACCTTGTTTTCAGCCCGCCTTAGGCATACACTGAAAGGAAAAACTGTTGCCAATTTAAATACCATTCGTTAAAATGAAACCTAGAGTCAATAAATAAAAGAAAGAAAACAAAAGGTTTTTATAAGTTATTAAATTAATTAATCAAAAATTCGATCATTCATTCACAAAATTTAACTATCGCTTAACGATACACAGAACGTACGTCCTTTATTAGCTTTAATTTTACACCGCGATCTTAAAATAAAAAATTTCGTTACCTCCCCTTCTACTCCACAAAATCCTCCCTTAAATCGAAATTCAACTCCTCGTACTTTACGTCTGTAATTGGTCCACTATTTCACAGCAGTGGATTTCATGCAGAATTTTACATGCACACGAAAAAATTTTTGCTTAAATGTAAACTCATTACTTGAAAGATTTTCTGATTAAATTGATCAAATTGATTAAATTGACCTACAGGGATATTAAAAACCAAGCATATGTAGCCCATCTTTTGCCATTTCATGAAACTTGTGCAGTATGTACAAAAAAAAATTTAATTATTTTATGGAGCAAATAGACCAGTGGTTTTAACTTCTGTTAGTTTCGTGAAGTCAGAAACAAGGACAAAGGTAAAAGCTTGAGACACTCATTTAAAAATTTTGAAAATTGACACCTTGACTCGAAGTTTTATCTTTACTCACATAAAATCTCTGAGCTCATTGCACACATTGAAGACGTTTTCTTTATATAAAATACGAATGCTTACTTTACACTTTTTGGCCTCACTATAGTCAATTTTCACACATATTCATCCAACTCAGGAGTCTTCTCAATTAATTCTTTTATTCTTAAACATGTTTTTGAGGAATTTTTACGCGCATACATATACTATAAATTACTTAAACAAAAGCGAATATCATAAATAACTTTTTTTCTGTAGAGAAAAGGATTAAATGGTGATTAGAAAATCAAACGAGAAAGTTTACTGTGCATCGCAGTATTTTTACTTTTTTTCTACTATTGTGCCTAAAAGATGTAGAATATTAATTCGCGACTGTGAATCGCGTCTGTAACGCAAACGGTTAATAATAATGATAATTCTCAGCAAAAGTCGAAGGCCAAAATTAAATATAATTTTCCATCAATAAAAGAAAATAAAAGAAACGCTAGAAAATGCAAGACCAAGTAAAAATTGAACTATATAATTTTCTTACATACACATGAAGCTAAATAAAATCATTGAATTAACATTTTTAAAAATAACGATTCATTATTATTAAAGTTACAGACCGAAACTGCCCATAGAACTAGTTTTGTTTTCATTAAAAACTTATAATCCCTAGATTCGAGTTTTAATATAAGCATAAGCTTCCCAAGTTCCTGGAATATCAGCATAAGATTTAATAAAATTATCTGGGCATTCGTACTAGAATTAATTTATTTTTACTAAAAGTAATTTGTTATTTTGGACAAACATTAGTTCTTAAGTAGGAGAATTCAGCTTACCAAAATTGCAGAAAAACTGAGAACTAGCTTTCGGAAATTATCGTCCGCTAGACTTAAAATTGAAAATATAAAAGGAATCAAAATAAATGTAATTTTTTTGTAAACTTTTAAAATATAAAGGTATTAAGTAATTTTTAAAACTATTGTAAAGTTGAAAGCATCGTTATTTGTTAAACGAAACGCTTCTTGTAGGAAAGCCTTTTGGACTAGGTTAATTTTACAAATTGCTCAAAACTTATCTCGTTTCAGGTAAGTAAATCAATGCAATCTCTAAATCGAACTAAAAGCAATTTTCACTTTTATTGAGGGCTCAAGGGCGCCTCTAGTGCAATAAATTATACTCCTTTCTGCTTTCATAGGCAGATCGGTAGTACTCCGATGCACTAGAACAGCGCCAGAACAAACGCGCTGAATTCAACTAGAGAGACTTTTCGAAAGTCCTTTTTATCTTTGGCGCACTGCCTAGTTCTGCCTCGTTTGAAAAAGTATCGATCGCACGGCGCCGTGCCTTCAAACGGTTTGCGTGCAGCCCTGTAATTTGATTTAGATGTGAGAACGTTTCATCAAATAATCGATTTTGCATTCCGCTGGATGATCTCAGATTTATAGCTTGTTTTCGTTATTAATTAATTGGATTTGCCGTTTAGCCCATAAATGTGAATGGCTCCCTTTGGCTTGCACGTACCCATATGCGAGGTAATTAGCGGCTCTGTTTTCTATATTACCTGAGCTACTTTGCATTAAGATGGTAAAAGTACATACCGCAATTGTTTTAAACAATCCTAGAATTTCTCTGGCGGCCTAACCATAAGTAAGGAAATGAAAGATTTTCCATTAATCGTGTAGAATGCAAAGAATTAATTTATTAAACGACGACGTAAGGTTTAACTAATTACCAGCGGTAATGACTGTTATAAACTTTTAAAATGGAAATTAAGTCGCCTCCTTGCTGCTTTCTTATAATTAAAGACTTTCTCGGCTCCAAAAAGGGTTTTGCTCGAACATTTCCGTCACGTATGTGTCGCCCCTACTCAGCTTTGTCTTGCTCAGGGGTGCACGCCGGCACACTTCACAAATTACGAACAACCACGGGAAATTTTATTCCAACTTTCCCAACAAGGTACGTAGTAATTGAGACTAAGAAGAAGAAAAGACACTCACTCCAGTTGCAAAGCAGCCCGGAATTGTTCTTCACTACCTGAAGCCTATACTCTAATTAAGTCCAGTTAAAAACAACAAGTTATAAAACACAAAAACTATGAGCACCTGTTTTAAATGATACACTTAACAATGTCAATGAAAAATCAGGCTTAGAGGTTAGTTCTTTTTGATCGATCTTCATGTTAGACAGGCACTCAATAGAATAAAATTTAGCAGAAATATTCTCAAGATTATTCACTATTTTAAAAATCGCACTTCTCTTCATACTCTTTAAAAATTCAGTAATTGAAAAAATAAAAATGGAACCTTTTCAAATCTAAGTTTTTAGAAATTAATACTTAAAAGTTGACTATAATGGACTTGAGAAGCCTATGGCTGCAATAACTCAATTAAAATTAATTATGATCTGTTGAAAAAGGAGTAAAGGCGCATTTTCTAAAGGAAAATCAAACAATAAAATCTTTTCAGATAGCTTTAAAAATTTTTAAATTTAAATATAATCAAAATTTTGTATCAGTTTAGAGGTAGATTTTAATAATGTATGCATATATGCCAATATGTGTGCATGCATATATTTTCTAATCATTTGACTACTTATTTAATTATTTAACTTATTTAATATTTCCCTTAATATTTCCATTTCTCGCCTCTCGTTTCATTCATAACAAAAACAATTTAATTACAAGCTTTTTTTATTTCGCTCTTCTACTAATTGTCGGTGAATTTTAAAAACTTTAAAATGCACTTTTCCTTAATTAATTTAAATTCAATCAGCACACGAACTGAATTCCTTGATCCCACAAAAATAATCAGAGTTTCATTAAATCTGATTTACGTCCATAATGGTCGATTACTATGGGCTTCCCGTGCAGACTGACATCATAAGTTGACTTAAGTCCATTACATTCAGCCCTTTAAGCCGCCCATTGAAAATTTGGAAACGGCACTTCTGCACATCTACAAAATATTCGTCCCCGAATGTCAAAGGAGGATCTAAAATTGAGACTGCAAAATTTATTTTGATCCTAGAAAAGAACTTGATTTTCATTTGAAAGGAATCGCTTTGAAAATTATAAAAAAATATCTGGTTTAATATTTAATTGGATATTTCGAAAAAACGCTTTTAAAACTCTATTGCATTCCGTTTCCGATTGCGAACGAGTGTGAACATTTTTTGATTCCACTTGGTAACAGTCATGAACTTCTATAAGAAACACCTTCATACAAAATGACTTGTCTAAATGGTCTTAAGAAAATTCCAAAGTAAATGGCTCATATGTTGAAGTGATTTCATAGAAAAAGGAAAGAATAAAAATTAACATATTTATGAATATTAAAGTAACCCAATGGCTTGGAAATAAAATTTTCTCCGATATCTACATCACAATTGAGCATAATACTAATCCAAATTAATTTGTCACCAATTGGCGAAATTAAAAAGATAAATTCTGTTTTCGATAGTTTTTCTTCATTCAAATGGCTTAAAAACGAGTAATTTTGAAAATAAATCTGTGACGATAGTAAGCCATTGTGGTTCCGGTTTCCTAAAAACAAATTCAACGGTCGAATTATTGCTCTTTGAGGTATCGTTAACACTAGTTCGGGATAAAGACGATTTAAGCTTCAACTTCGCATTGCACGTGTGCACACTTGTTTCTAATTATAATGCATTTTTGCGAACCTTGAAAGGAAAAGTTATACACGTTATACTCTTAGAAATAAACCCTTTAATTATGAAATGATAGCTAAACCTTTTTATGGCTTTTTATTTCTTTCTCTACGTCATTTCCCGAAAATAATTCCGTGGATTATTTTTTTAAATACCAGGGTAGTGGGACAAAATGATTCCTAAGTTTATAATTTAAGGGAGAATACTAGAAAGTCGCTGCTCTATAATATTTCAACTTATGACTTCGTGACAAAATAGTTTCATACAGAAATCATTTTTACAAAATGTCCCGAAAAAAAGACTCTACACGTGTATACACGTCTATCATGAAACCCGTATTATTCCAAAAAATGGCCTTCAAAGTGATTTAAGCTATTTTATTTTTATATTATATATTAAGACGATTTGAGATATTTTTGTTCATCATATTTTCATAAAATTTGTTTATCGAAAATAAATAAAATTTACTTCCATGTTGTAAACGAAAAGATGCATTGTTACCAAAACGACGACATTCAGTAATTTGGCTACGGGTTTTAATGAACCACACCGGTTTTTCGCAACTATGCAAACGTTTGAATTAATATAAAGTGGACACTACAGGTTACAAATTAATTCACAACCACCTCTACTTTTTTCCATTTTGAAGTACGTATGAATTTAAAAGCAAAAGATGGCCAAGGAAAACGTAAATTAACTTGTGAAAGTAAATAAATTGATTATAGTATATTTTGTTTGTTAGCACAATTACGTTTCTGTAACAATAAACAACGATATTTGCTTTCTTGTACGTCCAAGTATATGTAAAAGGTATAAGCATATTTTTATTACCGCAGCTTATTGTACAAAGGCTATATTGTCTGCTGCGGAAGGCACTCCACTCTTACAAAAGAGAATTTCTGACCAAATCCCATCTGAGCAATGGGTCCGACATCTAATGCCCTGCCAGAAAATCGCAAGTCCATCCTGGGTTAAATATAGCCAGCGAGAGTTGGTAAAACGAATGATTATCATTTCGATGCCTACATTTTATATAAGGCGTGTTATCCGCGCCATAAATGAGAATAAGAGAGGAAGATGCATGCCTAGTGCACCCCGGGGAAATTTCCGAAGTACACCTCCCTGCAGGAACAACTCCGTGAAACAGAAGTATCAACTCAGTGGCAGTAGCGCCATTCAAAGGAATTTATAAGACGAGTCAATCTCCTTTTTTAGCCAACCACCAGCGTGCCACCGACGCCGGGCCATGAGCAATATTAACAATAGTTCCCATGTCCCACAGCATCTGCATAGCTCACCTTTGCGGATGGGAACTTTTAAATCAAATATGGAACGCGCCAGTGTAGCTGGTGCCTTAAATAAGATTACCGCGTCTGCCACTTAAATTCACCCACTCATCCTTCGGGAGCGCCGGGTCTCAAGTCCCGAACTGAAAGCCTGTGGGCATGGAACGTTCATCTCGATTCAAGGGTCGTAAATCATCTGGGGAATTATGAGATAAAATCTCGTTTAGTTGGGCTTAACGATTCCGCTTTATATCACAGTCAATAAAACAAAGGCCTTTTTCTGATTGTCTGATGTACGCACTGTACGCTGTCTTCCCGTTCGCGCATTGCAATCACATAACTCGGCCGCTTTTATCCCCAAGGCTTTAACAATAAAAATACGACGGAAATTCAAGTTGTCGAAACGCACTACGTCGTTTGTTTTTTTTTTTCTTTTTTGAGAATTACTAAGACGCCTTGGTTTTTTTTTTAAATTATAAAGGAATTGAACGCCAGAGTGAAAGGAAATAATTGTGAGTATTTTTTATTCAAAAAGTAAGAACATTGCACTTTTTGAAAAATACCTGTAAAATTCGAAACATGGAAGATACCTATTATACCTTGGATCTGTCTGTGTCGTGATTTTCCAAATTTTCCGCCGCTTTGTTTACATTTCCCGTTGAAAATCAAACGTGAAGCAAGTTCCAAAACAAATACCTTACTCGTATCTTTAATTATTCTCTGTATTTGAAAAATACAAATATTGGTAAAAAGAATCATTCATTTCAAAGTCACTCACTTTGATGATTTTTGAAAAATTCGCACAATATGTGTTCTATAATTTTAAAAGCTTCGTTTTTCATTTGTCCTTAATTGCCAAAAAGTATTGAGTTTATTATTAAATTTTAATCCTAGAAGAAAAATTCAATCCTAGAAAGAAATTTCAAATGTGATCACCACCAACAATAGTGATCTAAAAATTAGAATGATCGGTACTCAGTTCCTTCGAAAGCAAAGCTTACATACTCAAGGTATTTTTTAAAAACGAAAATAAATACAAATATTTGTTGGGCGTTATCTCTTTCAATTATATTTGAGCCGTTCAGTTTGAAAATGGTCTCAGTTCATTTAAAAAAAACTTTATTTCGGACGTTTTTGTTATGTAGAAGCTAAATATATGCGAAACAAAAATTTTCCAACAATTCACTAAAGCCACTTTGAAAATAAATGGCTCACATATTGAGACATATGGCTTTAAATAGTTCAAATAATTACAAACATTTTGGACTTTTACATACTTTAAAGATTTTATAAAAGGTTTCATTCCAAACAAATTTATTTTAGCCCTTATAAATTTAAATGCTTTATTAAATAATTATCAAACTAAATTCTTAACCTACACTCAAAAGATCTCTCTCTTGTTTGAAATAGAATTTGACACGAAAAGTGTCAAGTGTACACTTTGAATTCATCCCTAGACGAAATGTATTTCCAGAGTTACCTTGTTTCGATTAATATTAAAATGCTTCTATATATTTTGCTTCAGGCTCTTTTAATATCCGCTGTTATGTTCACATTTTTTTAGTAATTCCGAGATATTTTTAAGTCCAATACACCCATAGCTATCTGAAATAAATTTTTAATATAAAAAACAGGATGTATGTAGAAAAAAAAAATGAGACACACCTGTACATGGTTCGTCGCGGCTTAAAAGTATTTAAAGTCCCTTCTTTAAAGGCAGGTGCGTGTAGGTTTGCCCTAATTTGTTCTTCCTTCACGACACCTATGTGTAACCAGGCAGGATGCGGGCCAGTTCCCACCATCGCATATGCAAAAATTTTAAACAAAATTATGAAATGGGGCGGCGCATATATTTACGCGAATATCTAAAAGTACTCACCTCAAAGTGCAGTGCTCGCAGGAAGAGAAATTTTATATCTACGGGCAAATCTGGGCTCCCTCCCGGTGGAGCCGCGAACGCTGTAATAAAAACATGAGTTATTAGGTCACAAAGGTGTGACTAACTGGGAAATTTCCTGATTAAAAATTCCGGAAATCTGAAATTATTCTTCTCTACGGCACTAGAGCCACAAGTTGGCAATTTTTATAGGGCTCCGCCTCG
The DNA here is from genome assembly GCA_001932985.1 of Proctacanthus coquilletti. Taxonomy (NCBI): domain Eukaryota; kingdom Metazoa; phylum Arthropoda; class Insecta; order Diptera; family Asilidae; genus Proctacanthus; species Proctacanthus coquilletti. Next base: position 477,432 of record MNCL01000055.1, on the reverse strand, counting down.
ATATAGTTTCGCCGAAGGGATGGGGTAAGCTGTTCGTGGTTGATCTAGATATGCACGAGACCCATCCTTTAGTCCGCGGCGCTTTTACGTTGCTCTGTGCGGTGGGCAAATAAAAATTATTAAAACTAAACGTTTCAGCTGTAAGATCGATAAAATTTTGAGGATTTATCGAAAATCTTTAATCCTGGGGCAAATTTTTCCTATGCAGTATTGTAGTTTTGTTTATAAACTAATTTTTTCTTTAATTTATATTTTTTAAACTTCTAAATATAAACACTAAAAATTTTTTTGTTCACATTTATACAAAATTTGTAAATTATTAGCAAACAAATTTACGAAGGATCTTCCCTTTTGAATTAAGAATATTAAAAGGATTCTGTCTGTTTGTTGTTTTATGTAGCGGTTTCCGAGAAAATTCGACCATCTCAGTAGTACTTTGACATGATTCAAGATATATTTGAAGACAGACCATGATGTACACATTTTCAAAATGTTAAAATTATTTTATACCTTTTAGAGTCTCTTTGAAGGAAATTTTGTTGGTTTTTTTTCATTAGAAAGTTTTTCTTCAAAGTATAAGTTATACCAATGCCAATCTTAAAGGAATTCCGTGTATCAGATCCTTCTTTGCTGTTATAAAACTTGCTTATTTACATTTCAGAGCATTCCCATCGTTTGAAGACCGATGCTAAAGAGCCCAAAGTTCTGTACAAAAGAAGAAACAATCAAGACGAACACATAAATTATGGGAGTTTTACTAAGGACGTGTTTAATCTAAGATTAGTACACGATCAGATCTGTCGAGTTACCGAACATCATGTATATATGTTTTGTGTGATATTATTTTAACTATTTAATTAATTTATGCTTAAAAGTGTGCAATCTGACATTCCCCAGGGTCCTACGGAAATTAATAATGCCGCATAATTACATTTAAAGGCAATAAGTAAGCGACCGCAAGGCGAGTCTGTGCCGAGCAACAGCAACGAACAAAATGCGATACTGCTTCTGATGGGTGTCCATTTTTCATGTAGTTCGCGTCGACTGCACGTCGGTTACGATGCTGGTAGTTCCCGGCTAGTACGCGACTCTAGCCCAGTCTAGCGCTCCGTCCGCGGAACTGCCACTCAAATGGCTTTCAGCGAGTAAACGCGACGAGGCACGCGTGCGGCGGGGGTCGGGCTTGAAATAAATTACTTCCAAATTGTTCCTCCATGCCTTTTATGATTTATGACTACGTCCAGCCCTTCCGATCCTTAGCGTATCCAGGGGGACTAAATTATTTAAACTTAATACACTCGGCGCTTAAATTTGCAGAGGGTTAATTAAGTCCGAATGTTTATAGCTCTGGTTGTGGTAACGCCGCTACTTGGCAGCAACTTCCGCGGGTGCCCGGCACCCGGACCGGGGCCCGCTGTACCCATGCTGTAAGCCTGCAGTAGGGCCAACTGATTTTCGAGGCGGCTAATCCACGTGCAACTCGACCATTTGTTTACTGGCCCATGCCGGTGCGAGTGCTGGTCAGAGTCAGGCTTAGGATTAATATCCTGCAGAAGGTTGTTTCCTTCGGTTGCGGCGCGCTGTGCACTTCGTTGAAAGTAATTAATTTCAGCAAACAGCTCTCTCGCAGAGCATTAAATTGTTTTGATGTGAAATATGCTTTGGTCGCGCACAAGCGGCGCGGACAGGTTTTCGTGAATGCCGAAGGAAATCAACTTTTAATTGTCATTTTCCCGTATTACTAGATAACCGCATTTAGAGCAATACTTACAGGTTTTTGAATAGCGTTTCAAATGACGACACTACTCACAGTTGCGAGCATGCATAAAGTTGAAATCTGTTTCGTTCTTATTAGTGGATTTAGATAGTCTTTACAAGCATTTGAACATTTGAACCCTTTCCGGTCGTAGTGCTTCGAGGAAAGTGTAGTCAGGTGGTTGCAGCACATCCCTTATATTCTTTCTCATCCCTTATATTTCTTTTCCGCTACATTTGAAACCATACATCTTTAGATCTGCAAAGTGCGCCAGTGGAAACATGAAAGATCTAGAATAGGCAAAGATCTGAGCCGGCAGATTCCCGAACTACGATCAGAAAGCGTTAATAAGATCTTTAACCGACCTCAAAAAAGAAATATTATCGATTAACTTTATAAGAATTCATCTAAATTTTTAATAACGTATATCCAAGTAATATTTTCTTGCTAGAGTCACGAATTTTGATAAAAAAGTATATTTGAGATTTGAAATTTTAAAAATTTAAAAACCAAACAGAATAATTTTTGTGTCCGTTTATTTCTCACAGCGCTTTTTCTCAAGCACAGTTTAAGCTCTACTAAACAACTATTCTGACTGAATATAGCACTCATACACATCCTACAAATATTTTATTCAACAAGAGGAGGAAAATATGTTGGAGTGTTTTCAACTTATAAACTTTTCACATGTCTTACACGTCAAAATGGCCCCGGAACTAAACGCAAAACAAAAGTTTTTGGTCCTAAAATAAAAATTATTTCTCTTCAGAAATGTGCTAAAATGGGGTTTTAGTAATATCATGAAGTCATTTTAACCCCTTGCAGACGGAGTTGCCTGTAGAGCGAACGTCGCTGTAGACGAGAGGTATCGCGCGCATTTTGTCAAAATACTTGTCTAATGCCTAAGATACAAAACTAAAACCTTATTACATAAAGAAAATATATTTTTCCGAGTTAGTTCATTTTGTACTACAGCATTGTAAGGTTTCCCTCAGGAAGCAGTCACCTATATGCAACCTCAATTTAGCCGAACAGGTGTCACAATAACATGCACTTTCCTGTCTTTCATCTTTGACTTTTCTATTAGAGGATACTACGCAATCTTTACTTCTTCCTTTATCATCCTTTTGAATTATACGTAAAAGAAATCTGCGCCAAGGTGCCCATGATCAAGTGTTTATAAAACTAAGAAGACCTGAATATCTTTCTACAGACTGCATTCTGAGTCTGGGTGTATATGATACGGTGGACTTGCGTGAATTATCTCTTAAAACTGATAAAAACAAATGGCCAACACATGTCTATAGCATTAGGAAGGCTTCGGCGGTTATTTGCTGACACGCGTCCGCAAGACTGACGAATTCTATAGCGAGACATTTTATCCATTTCGAGTCATAACATAGAAAATTGAACTTTAGAGTAATTCTAAAAATAAGGCCCAATAAAGCAAAAATAATTAAGTTTCGATTTTAGCAAAAAAGTTGTGTATTTTTGGACTTGTTCTTTAATAAGCTTTCATGTAATACTCAACACACTTACCTTAAAGTAGAAAAATTGTTATTTAAGGTTTTGTACTATAGTACTAACTTTCCTCTGAGAAAGATCCCTGATTTCTTGTACTCTTTTCCAATTTTTATAAGGAACATACACTACAAATTTATAGATTGTGTTTAAAAGTAAAATTTGTTTAATATTCTTTTCCAAAAGTTTCTTCAAAATAAGCTGATTTCTTTTTATTGTTATCAACTCCGTAGGCAAAATCAAATATAATGTATAACCCCTCATATCTGGAGGTTTCTGGCGAAATTCACCATATTCAGCTAAATAATAATATTTTTCGGTGCTGTCTTACATGGGCATTTATCCTATAATCAAAATTCATATTGTAATAAAAAAATATTTTTACCATTTAAAATTTACGTAAATGTACCTAAGAGCTTTAAATTTGCAACTTTTCCTTATTCCTTACACAATAAGCGGGATTTCTCCCTTAAGCATTACCTGCAGAACGTTTCCATGAAAGGTAGTATTGTGTTAATATTAATCAATGAAGAAGTGGCATCAAATAACAGGTGATTTGTACCATCGACTGCGTAAAGGAATCAATTGTGCGAGAACATTGGCTAAATTCATCGTCTTCCTCCACGGGATAAGGAAAGGAACCCGAAGAATCTTAAGCTGAGTAAGATTAGGCTTAATCCAAAGTGCAAAAAGCGGAGACAGATCCCTTTATTCTCAATTAGCTGGCGGAAAAAGTCCTCGAATTACCGTCACAACAGGCTCCAACATAATTAAAAGCTTAAGAGGTGAAAAGGGATGGAAAAGCCACAAAAATCCTCAGACAGGAAGCCAACCCTGATCCCGGATCCCGGAGCCCGAGACTTGCACACGTCTCTTTGCGAATACGTCGTCACTCGATCGCTGCAACCGGAAAATGCGAAGGAAAAAAATGAAAATATAAAGAAAACGAACTTCAGGGAGCTCAGGGAACTCAGAGCTTTCCTTGAGTTCGCAGGGGGATTTCTTCCATCTGATATTTGCCGCCCTTCGCGGCCCAGCGAGTGCTTTATCTAAGCTTAACAAACGTCTGGGGGTGCTCGGAGGACCGGCTCGGAGGTTTTCCATCTCGCAGAGGGTTAAGCGAAAGAAAACGAAATACAGGACGGTGGAAAATGAGCTTAAATCAAGGCAATTGCATTTGAAAGGTCTTTCATTTCGCGGAGAGTGCCGCGAGAATGCGAACAAAGCGCGGCTTGGATTTCTTGCCCTTGCCTTGCCACCAACAGGAAAGCAAGGACTCCTCGTCACAGCCACCACGTCGCACCTCCGTCGCGGTTGGATATATGTTCATTACCTGTCCCGGTCCCGCTGGATCGTGTAACACAATGAGAATATAATTTCGCCAGCAACTTCAAAAAGTGGCCTACGAAGCCAGATGGAATTGGGGACGCCTTTGAGCTTCTTGTTTCAATTAAATTTTCCATTTGTGGAGAGAATCTGTAGCGAAATTTGCACGCACCTTCGTAAAACCTCGCCCATCAAATCGCTGAAATTTATGAAAAATATTGCATTTTAACACAGGTAACACACGTTTAAATTGAAGTGCCAAGAAACGGCAATCACAAGTATACTCATTGTCTAATTTTATGCATAAAATTAATTACACATCCCAAAATAAATTAATTTACAAAGAAATAACACTAAGAAAAACGCATATACAATTAAAAATAAAACTACAAAATTTTAAATGTGTAAAAAGTTGCCCTTTCTAAAACTTACACTAGTTGAAAACATATTTGTTTTTGGCCTCAAATATTACAAAAGCAAATTGACTGCAAGAAGTCAAAACCTATTAAGAAGAGAAAAAAGCTTTCTTTTAAAAAATAAACTAAAGTGTACGAAAGAAAGCCTTAAATAATACAAAAACTCTTTAAATTCGTAAGACTGAAAACGAAATATGGTAAGCCGCTAACGGAGAACACATTACAAGTCATTAAAATAGCATAACATTTTAATTAGTAAATCTCAATAAAAGAACCCAAACATACATCCCATTTTCTGTATGCGATAAATCATACCTTCTTCAACCTGATCGGCACGCTCTAAAATCTTTGTTCTGCATCTTAGGAAAACAGCGCGCAAAGGCTTCCTAGAATATGTTGATAATTTTAACAAGCAAGTTAATTATATTATTCAAATCTTCAAAAATTTTAATGCATGCAGCTTATTTAAATCTTTTGACAATTTTAATTTTTAGGCTATTGAAAGAGGACGAGGATGAAAGATTTTCAGAAGTGACACATTTGTCCAACAATTAGCATTATGTTTTAGAAAAAATACTATACATGCCTTAGTAAGTTTGGCTGTCTTTTCTTCGAAAATCAAAGTATTTGGTACAGTGGAACTGCATTTTTTATAATTAATATAACTTGATGTTACTTAGGCTTTTACTTAGTGTAATTGAACATCCTTAGTAAAATTTGTTGGGATAATGGCAATTTGTTTGTGGATGTGAGTTCACCAGTGACTTACTCCTTAAATTTTTCTTGTTTTTCCACTATTGTCTCAAAAAGAGAGTAAACTATATTTCGTTACGCTCGTCATTTTACTTCTCTTATTTATGAGAATGTTAATATTTTATTAAAATTTACTTGGTTTATTAATTTGCAGCCGAGTATTTATTTATAATTTTATAAGATCAATCGTTTTATAAATTTTTTTTTCAAACAACATTACAGGTAAGTTGAAAGAATTGTCTTAGATACTGAAAGTCTAATGAATTCATGTTAATTTCCTATGTGATTACGAAATAATAAACAAAAGTTCAACTACTACACAAGCGAAAAGCACGTGGATATAAATCTTCCTGTTTAAATGTTAAAAGTGAAATCTCAATTCCGGCTGATTAACTCGCTGCTGGTACGTCAGCAGCAGGCGCCTTAATTTTTCATAAAGGTAAGCATAAACAAGTTGAGTTGATAAGAAGTCACCCAAGCGGTGTATAATTTTCTCAAAGCGGTTTCACTTTCACCGCCGCGAACTTCACAAAGTCATCATCCCCCGTCGGCGCCAAGTGGAGGCTAAGATCGCCCCTCAGCCGCGGTGCCCCTCGTTTTCCAAGTTTCATTCAAATTCAATTTTTTGATTAAACGGTGCCCGCTCCCGTCTAGGCAGGAGTTCAAAGGAAAGTCTCTGTGTAATTTTTAAGAGCTCCGCGGCAGCCAATAAGCCCACTAAATCAATTAGGGCTCAATCGGCGCAGAAAATATGATTCCTGGTAAAATCCCTGGGGATGGGAATCTTGGGAATCCTCAAGATTGCCGGTAGGATTGCCACGAGCGGTGTCCGCCGGCCGATACCCTGGCCGCAAGGAGACGGGTTGCCGCCAAAGGGTTGCTATAATTTCCTGCCTGACTGGGCCGGACGATCCGCCCCAAAGGAATAAATTCCTTACTTTCGGAGAAATAACATGTCAAATAAGAATCCCCCAGCGCTACATAAGGAAAACACGCCACTACTCCCGAACGGGGAGTCCAAAGGCGGAAGACAAAAGAAATGGAGGCGGCGCAGTACAAAGCGGTCGTGCAAATTGTTTCCTTTGAAATGTAAAACGGCTTCCAGTCTGCATTTTCTTATTTCGTCGGAATCCTCCTTAAATCCTTTTCCATTCGACTGCTCTGTTTTCTAGTGGTGCACTGGGGTCTGGGGTCGACACGGGGCGCTGACGATGGTGACGCGACTGTGTGTATTTGCAGGTGCAAAAGTAAACAAACAAAAGATAATTTCTCATTAATATTTATTATCACCTGGCGAAATGGGATTACCACGCGTTTGCAGACTAACAGAGGAATAAACGAATTTCGAAGGAGCCCAGGTAAACAGCCGGGAAAACACTCAAAAAGACGCTCGATGTCTGATTGCTTCGGGGGCTTTCAATTTGTTTTCACTCGCCCTTCGAGGAATTAGGTCCTGAGAAAGGTGGGGCCAAGTAGCAACACTATTGTAACAAAGTCGAAAACTTAATTATCTATAGTTCGTTTCATGCGTCTCACAATTTATTTTAAAAATCTCTCTCAGCATTCGTACTCCGTAGCTTTCAATAGTTTGCTGGAAATAACACGTTTAAAAACAAGAGCAGTTTAATACGTTTAACCCTTTGCGGACGGAGTCGGCCGCTTGGAAAAAAGCTTGGGCGGCTATTCATCGGCACTCGTCCGCAAAGGGTTAATACAAACACTTTTTTTACTGCACGTCCATCTCTACTAAAAGCCGTGAAGTAATATAGAATTTTAGAATTTTTCATGACTTAGTATGGAATGTAATGTCAACAGTTGAATTGAAATTATATGAAAGCAATTAAAATCAATTAATACGAAGCTTCTTTAAAAGACCGTAACCAAGCCTTATTTTATTTATTATAATAATGAACGTTTTAGTGATAATGGAGAATACGTTCTTACCTAAAATCATATTGAACATTTATTTCCACCTCGTTCCAATTGTGGCACTTATATGCAAATTTGTGAATGAATGTTGATATAGTAAAATTGTCATATTTTTATTAAAATGGTCTAGTGGGTATCTCTAAATTATTTTAAAAACATGTATCAGTACATTTACCAATTATATAAGGATTTTTCGATTTCGATTTCAAAAATGTAGTACGAGTACACGTAACGCTCCTACAACACGGTTACTCTCCTACACAATAAGAAAGGTGCGGAAACCCTCGCATAACACGGCACGGCAACCAACGCGGTTTATTCAAATAAATGTTAAAGGTTCCATAAATTTAAAGATGTTGATAACTGATAACATTGTAGTATAATGTTTTTGTTCTTCTTTCTCCAGCAGTATTTTTTAACCTTCTAAAAATTGCGTCCTGATACTTTAACAATAAAAAAAAATAAACGGCTCATTTGTAATATTCAAATTTCATTTGATTACTAAAGCTTTCACATAAAGTAACAATATAAAATATAGGAAATTTTCATAATATGCATATAGAGAATTGCTCAGCGCGAGCTGTAAAAGCTTTTATTATAAGACTGCCTTTTTAATATATCGCACTATATAAATGTTTTATAATAACAAACGTTTCCAAATGTTTTATAATAACAAACGTTTCAAATACGCGCAAATATTACAGGACAACTGTGACACATATTCCTCAGATTCAGAAAAGGTATTATAGATTTTTGCACAAGCATATTTTTTCAATTCAAGAATAAAAATCAGTATCAAAGTTTTGTTCTTAAAGCTTTTATTTGTTCAAGTACTAGTCTATGATTTGCAACGACTGTAGATGAATATCACGCATTGATACGGAGCGTTATTTTTGGTACCTGCCTGAAATGTGTTGATCCCCGAAAGCTTGCACTCATCCCTGTTTACAGTCTCTTTACACCGCTGCTGCGATGATATTAATGAAAGCAGTAAATCCCTCCTGTTTATGTGGGCACCTTAGCAGCTTTACGGCACTCTTTAATTACTTTAACGACCAGATAACACCTCGATTTAATTAAGTGCGGAATTATGACAACTCCAAGCACCTGGAGAATAAAAACTTGCCGAGTATCCAGTACCCAACTGAGATACCTCTTCTCCTAAGCCGGTGTTCCTAGAAAATCCTTAAATGCCGACAAACAAAGCAGGCTCTCGACTCCGTGACTCCAGGACCAGGAGTGGGAGTTCCGCTAGGCGCCCAAGTCCAAAGTCCGGAACAGAACTCATATTGGACGAGCGGGTGACGAACACCCGCTCCAATGTCCCGGTCCCGGATACATAAATGTAAATTAACTCCAGCTTCCGACATGCTTAAGCTCGGTGCGGTCGTGTGTACTAAGTTAGGGCGTACGTGGAGCGATTTTCGCAATTTATTGAACATGTCTAGCAATGTTAGATGGCGGAACACACTAGACAAAAACAGACCAGGTCTAGTCTAGGCCGTGATGGTAGAGCGACTACGGTCGCTGCCTAAGCACGTTAAAACAACTAGAAGAGGTGTTCGGGCATCCTTCAGTCAAGTCCCGTCTATCCCGGAGGCCCAGATTAGCCACACGAGCCGGATGGAAGGGCTTTAGCTTTATAACATTAATGTGGCGGCTACACGAGAGACGCTTCATGGACCCTCTGCTGAAAAACAAGTCGACGGAATCATTTTACATAGGGCTTATCAAAACTATGAGTGACCACCGGATAGACCTACAATTTCGCAATTTCCCGGACACTTGACTGTGACAACTGGAAAGGAATTCATGGTTCTGCGATTTTCGTAGGTGTGTTGTTTTCAACAAGACTCCTCTTTCGGGGCAAAGGCACCTCTACGAGGTGAACCATAAACTTCGAGTCACTGACATTGAGTCCAAAAGTCCTAATAAAAAGCATTAACTTTAGCACTTTTCTGATATTATAAATAATTATATGAGGCCATCACTTTACCAAATCCATTAACTTCTTAAATCAAAAACTGGAAAAATTGAAAAAATTGTCTTGTTAGAAACATGGTTCAAACCACCGTGTTTTTTGGATTATACATAAACCTCAAAGCAAAGCCGTTGCATTAAGTTGCGTACCCAAGTATAGCCATCGACTCTTTAGAGTGTCTTCGTGAACATCATTATTCTGAGACTCCCAGCTCGAGTTTATAATACGTTTCCTGAAAGAGAATACACCTTTTTCTCTGTTCTCTATAAGAGAAGTTGAAAAACCCAAGTTTTTTACTTTAAAAGCTGCAACTTTTCGATACATAACGTAGGTATAACCAAATAATTATCATAAAGATCAAAAAATCAGCGTAAGGTCTAATCAATTGCCTATGGAACCTTGCCTTGCCTTTATCAAGATAAAAGGAAAAAAGGAATAAAAATGAACCTTTTTTAAAATATGATAGTATTTGAAAAAAAAAAAAACAAGAAAAATTAATTTAAGAACAATGTATGCTTCGTACCATCATTAAATTATTACATAAAAAACACAGACCAACGATAAATGCAATTGGATACAAAAAATGTAATAATACTATACCCGAATAATTGATGTACTTTTTGAGGGTTCTACATTGTCCATTCGTATGTAATTCTTATCTGTTTGTATTTTTTCGACTTTTACTTTTTACACGAGAAGAATTTTTCTCTACAAAGCTCATTTAATTCAACAATCAATTTAGAGCCTAGTATACCACAAAAAACCGTGATAAGCACCACTATAAAAACAAAAGTAGAAATACATAATTCAAATTTTTATAGATCAACGACATACATAAAAATTAATTGCAGATTTGAAAGCACTGCCGACAAAAACCAGTAACAAAATAAATTCAGTTGTTTCAGAGAAAGTGTTAATCAACACGCACACGAACAACATTTTATTTCAAACATTCGGTCAAGGATGAAAAATACCACTTTAAATATTTCATAAAACGATTCATACTTCATCACTCAAATGACCATAAAAATGACCATTGCAGCTTTTAATAGGAGGGAATTCTTCGCAACAACTAATCCATTCAATTTCAAATCTCAAATAATTGCTGATAATTGTTTTGGATTTTGACAAAAACAAGTTAATTACCATAATTATTACCGCAGTGAAAAGTGTATCTACACTAACATCATTTAAATTATTTTACGCAATTTTATTATCCAAAAGAACAACCAACCTTTAATAGATACGGAGTCCAGCCCAATTAATCAACACTCCTTTCGGAACATTTTAATGTAGAAAATAATTCCTCAATTAAGTTCCTACATTAATTAATTTCATGCACAGAGAAAATGGTAAAATTAATAGGTACATAAGAGTCCATCGAAAAGTACTTGAATTTATTTTCAGCCAGTTTGGTAAGTCGAAAGTTTTGGGTCTTTTCCAATTTTTAACAATTTTTCACTCGGTATCATACAAATATCTCTTTTAATGTGTGATTATTACGACGAATAAAGTTTACATACATTTTACGTTAATACAATAACACATGCAATCACATAAAATGAGAAAAAACTGGATTTTCCCGTTTTCATTCCAATCTTATCTGATTAAGCATTTCCGATAATTTACAGAAAAAGTGGGTGGAAATTACCTGTGATTTTATTAATACCATGAAAAAGAATCACCTTCATTGTAAATAATTAGCCCTTTGCGCTTCAATTTAACTCTCTTGAATATTTTTCTTTCACTTGTTAAAATTACTACGCGTCACGCGAGTGTCATTTTTTACATTTTACCGTCGATAGTTTCTAAGCCGTTAACCAACCATTGGTATTTATAAATTACATGGTGTCTACCATTAGGTCTAGCAAATAGTGATATTGCCTTAGCCCTTAAAAATAAAGAGATGAAATAAAGCCTGTAAATTAACAATTTAGCGAAATTACCAAATTGAATAAATCATAACAGGAAAAGCGCAGATTTATTTACAATTTAAGCAATAATTAACCTGTTTAAGAACTTAAGCCGGGGCTTAGAACTTTGAAACTATGTACTTAGCCTTTGATTTTACTTAATATTCATATGACGTCCCGACGAAAAATGTGTATGCCTATACCTGTACCTATTTCCTACGTATTCAGGCGGGATAACAATAACCCAAGAATGGATCGCAGTTGGACATCACAGAAAAAACTAAATACAATCGAACTACATTTTATTTGAAGCTTAATTTTGCGAAAAGCAAATGAGAAAACTAAACTAAAATTGCCGCTGAAGAATAAAACTTTACAAGTTAGTCAATTGATTTATAAAAAACCACACAAGTTGATCAAAAACTTGCTGCAGATTGATACTCTTTCCAAGCGAAAATCATTCACATTTTTTTCAGCTTTCTTTAAAATATAAATTTGCATTGAGATTTCAAAAAATTAATTTTTTCTTCTTTCATTTTTTTCAAGACTAACTTAATAAAATTTAGGGATGCATTCTGCATAGATTCGGTAGAATAATTTACAGACTTTTCCAATAGGAGAGGCGAAGCAGCCACAAAGACCTCACAGACGACTTACTTTTTTAAAATATTCAAATTATTTCAATCGACTTGAAATTTTAACACCATTCTACAAATCGTAGCCTACATCCCGAACGAGTAGTAGTATAATTTAAGATTTATTTTTTAAAAAGTAAAAGCCTTTAAAGAGGAGTATAAATTTTATTTCTTGATTCATATATCACGAGTACTAATTGCAAACTCATCAAACTCATCCCAGTGTTCAAAACCGACCATTGTAACTTATCACGTCATTCATCCCTGAGACTTATTTCTCACTTATGGAAATAATTCTTTGTACTAATACTGAGGCAAAAGGTTTACAAAGCTACAAAAGTCGGAAAATAAAAAGCGATTTCAAATAGTAGCATCTCCATTTAGTTTTAGATCGTTCTGCCTAGTACATATATGCGTGTTAGACTTGAAAAAGATCATGACTGATTTCTATTACTTAGGGAGAACTGGAGCCCTATTGAAAAGTGTTAGGTATTGATTACATCAAGGCCACAGGCAGAAAAAAACACAAAGCCGAGGAAGGCAAAAACGGATTCAAATAATTCGACGTCAATGCCGGGCTGCCAGCATATCACAGAAAATCCAGAATGTGCCATACTTCACCCAAGAACTCGGAGCGGAGCAACAGCACTTTGCACGTACCTAAAACCCTTTTCGCACTCTCATGCAAATTTTCTGGTGGAAAATTTTCCTGTGAGTTTTTCCTCTGCTTTAGTCTTCTACTTTAGGCGGGCAACTGAATGTACAGGGTGACTCTGACTGCAGACTTACAGGTTTGTTGCCTGTCTCCGAATTACGTCTGCGAACGAAGGGCCCAGCGCTGTATTCTGAAGGAAGCAAGAAAGTTTACGATTCTTGTTCACAGATTTCACATTTGCATGGAAATTTTAATGATGTCGTAATAATAGTAAATTTCTTGCAGCAAGTATGCCTCAATAGTCTACACGAACGCCCCGACTTCTGGTCGTATACGAACGCTTGCGGTGGGCTTTATTAGAGGAGCCTTGATGCCTCATTGTTCGTTATGCAAAACCTTTTTGTGTCTACTGTCTAAATTATCCCCCCCTTGGTGTCTGCCAACAATAGAATTTATGAGTTTTTGCTTAAGAAAGAGCAATGCATGGGCCACCCCCGCCAAAGTGGTAGAAAAGTTACGTGAATAAGTTTCTCTTTGTTGCTATGCGGAAAAGGCCAAGTTTTAACACTTTTTATCTCTTGCAGTTCTAGTTTATGTAACAAGGTCATTTAAAATAATTCACTATCACTCGATTGCTGCGGTCAAAGCGGCCCAAGTTTTGGCTCTTTTACAGACTTAAAACTAACTAGACATTGTGCAGCTGTCACCAAAAATAATCTACGCTGACAATGGAATACCAAAGGGGAGTAGAAGAATTTAACATAAATAACTTGATGTAAACTTTGTAGAAAACTTCTAATGTCTTTGTTTACAAATGTTTATTGATTTTTTTCTAAACGCATTTAAATTTTGTTTACTAAACACCTTATACAGTACTTGCTTGCTTTATACTATCTTATCCTACTTTGTCACTATAAATTTTCTTGAAAGGTAGATCGTATCCCCAGCCGATTTTCAAACCTTATGCATCTAGTTTCTTGTTTTGATCGCTCTGCCACCTGAGCCGCCGAAACGTAAACGATGTACTTAAATCACAGAAATAAACGGCGTACCCAAATAAACAATATGATTCAAAAGGTGATGTAGCTTGTAGCCCTCACCAACATTATTTTCGTATAAGTAAAAAAATTCATATTTCTATTTTATTTAATCTGAAAATTGTTAACCATCCTTCATTTCGCATCCATCGAAATCTAAAGTTCAAAAAAACAATATAACAATATACACGAATGGTTTTACTTGAAATTATATGAAATTATACAAAATAAAACAACCTATTTTAATCTTTTTTGAAAAATAAATTATATAGTGATCAAAGTTTCCGCACAAAACTATTTAAAGTATATTTCTGAACCGTTCGAAATCATTTCTTTAGATTTTTTAATTCGACTCTAAAAGATATCCTCCAGGAAGTATTAAGAAAAGCAGTAAGCGTGTTTGTATTTTTTGGTAGTAATACTCGTGTAGGCTCTGCATTTTTGTTTATGCTTTATTTTTAGCTCCTAAACTAAAAGAAACTCTAAGCACCTTCAGAAATTATGAAAAAGTATGTTTTTACTTCGATCTAGTTCTTCTTGAATAGAAATTATTGTTGGATTTTATTTTTCATATTCACGATGTACAGGAAAATTAAAATTAGTTAGTAGAATTTTGGATATAAAATATTTCTTTTAAAAATTGACTAGAATGCTTTTGTAATAACCCGCATTCAGACAGATATAATTACAAATGTATTGAAACAAATTGAAAAAGAAATAAGCAAAATATTTCATCCTGGTCAAAAAGTATGTAAAAAAAGTGTGAAATTCCAAAAATCCGAAAATGCTGACAAAAACCACGTTTAATCGAAGTTTTTATTTGTTGTTAAGTAAACATACCCGCACTTCGCATTTCTACCCGAACTTCGCTTAAAACTTCTAAAAATTTTTTAAGATATGAACGCCAGACCCCTTCTTAAAAGTTAGATAAACAAATATGAGAAAAAATTGCACAATCGGAGTAATTCATGCCGCGAAGGTGCAAATTATTGTGCACTTTATGCTACCGATGCCAGAGGCACTTCTATTGAATTCGACAAGGAAGGAAGTGGAAGCGATTCGTTCTATGTGCGGGCAAAAGAATAATTGAAAAGGGCTGCGCGGCGAGTTCAAAGCGAAATCAGTTTTTGGTTATCACTAGCCGAACGAGAAATAAATTTTCTTTAGCGGCATTGATTTCCCATTAAAAGTTGGTATCTGTAGATTGCCTGTACCGGTTCCACTCGAACTCCGTCGAACATGTCCCGGGACCAGCCCCGGAGAGCTATTAGAGACGAAATTAATGTAACTGCATAACTTTTGCCCCTTCACACTCGGCGAACCCGGGGGTGGTACATGTTGATCTTCGCACTTCGATTTTATGATTTTCATATTTTGATTTATGGCCGCCCGGCAGGAGAGAAAGGAATTTCGAGTAGTTCATAATGCCAGAGCGCTTGGAAAAATGTTAAGAGCTTTCGCCGCAATTTACAGAAATTTTCCTGATGCCGAGGAAAGCAATAAATTCTTCCCTATCCCCTGCCGAGCCGTTCCTGTGGTTAACTTTAATTTTACCTTTTAGCTTTTCTGTTCGAGTCTTTTCTTTCGAGACATTATTTCACCTATTTCTTTCTAAGTAAAAGAATGAAAAAGTCTATACGAACGCACACGTACGCATTTCGTAATATTCTTGTACCACAGAAATTGATAATTTAGAGAAATCTAAGCCGAACTGCTAAGATGAGCTTTATCAATTATGGAGCAAACTTAAACAATAACGGTCCCTGAAAGTCCTTGACTCAAACACTATCTTAATTCTCCGTCTAGTTATACGTAGGTACGTACTGGTCTAGTACGAGTTGTAATTTTGCTTAAATGTTGACATCATACTATTTCTAAAGTTGTTAAACATTAAGTTGTTTTCGAAAATGTTCACTATTTTTTGAAAATTTTATTTTTTTTTTGGCTATAATTGCTCGATTTGAAATTAGCATTTGAGACATGATAGTGTCTTAATATACCTGCAAGGCAAAATTCTCATTTTTCTGCAGACTCCACCTTGGCACATACTCGCAGTACACACCATCGTTTGGAAATAGTTTGCATATTCTACTGTACTGAGACACCTGAGTCAGTATCGACTGACGTGGGCTTTCACAATCCAATTGAGAATTAATTTATAAAATTTACTTTTACTTATGACTTCACATAACACCATTCATTTGTATTCAACACGTTGGAATAGTAACCAAAGTGCTGGGCTTTCGGGATATGATTCAAGTGAAGAGAGTCTGCCAGTTTGTGCAAGTTTACGCACCCAGCAAATTAATCCAAAGCAATTTTTTATTAGGATTTATTATTTTGGTTTGGAACACTTTTTTAACATTTTGTAGGAAATAAGGAAGGAAAATTTCTATAAGAATTTCAATATTCTTATCCAACTTATACAAAATCTATTCTAAATTTTTTCATACTAATTCATACTATAGTTATATTAGTAATACACAAAATAACATACACGTCGTTTTACACGATACGTTTTTTAAAAGAAATACGCGTAAAAGGAACGACAGACTCCATGCATTTCTATTTTTGAAATTCTTTTAAATTTGCGAGTTTCTTTTACTTTAGCTTGATCGCGTTAAAAAAATTATATTTTTATTTCCCAATTCGCGTAACTCTAAATTCGCGAAATAAGAGGTATAAATGTACTTTCAATATAAAATTCTTTATAGGGGTGCTTTCAAAATAAAAGTTAAAAAATAAAATATTTAAGGAACTAAATGCTATGGCTTTTAACTTCATAAAATTATGGTTTATATTAAATTTTAATTAAATTTAAACATTAAAATTGCAAATTTAAACTGCAAACTCATAACCTAAATGAACTCATTTTAAAGTGTTAATCAAAATTCATTGAACAGTGGTTTTTATTTACCGCCGCCGATGTTAAAAGAGATTGTCTGGGTTGTAACCATATCAGACCTCAGACTGCAGCCACGGGGGTCTTTTATAAACTCCAATGAATAATTGCAACTAAAACACGGGCTTACTGCGGTACTCATACAACAAGAATTTCAAACACGCCCAGTGTCTGCACGTGCACACGTATTGCGGCTACTTCAGCACGTGCTGTATGCCAAGTGGAGAATTATTGTCAACACTATGAAACAAAGTTAATTAACTTGCATCAATTGGCTTTCATAATGGTGGCAGGCACTTCCCATTTACCAGCTCGGACATTTTCTAAATATTATTGACCGGTGGCCGCGATAAAGCGTTAGTTTTATCAGTAACCGCTGAAGCCATCACGGAAACTCTCAAATATGTTGAAAATTAATTTATCATTTAATTGTTATTAAGTGACCGCTGTCCAAGGAACAAATGCTGCATATAAATCAGGACTGAACTCACGCATGTGTCCCACTTTGCATATTTGTCAGAAATCATTTGGTGCACTTGATTGACCTGCAGCCATTTAATTATTAAATTAGTTCTCCGTAGCAAGAGTTCTGAAATTTTCTAGATTACTAATGTGAACTTTTTCCTTAACTTTGTTAAACTCTAGCTAAAACTAAGAATAAGACAGCTTTCTTACTTTCTGAACATTAATTCTGCATTCGATTGTTTTGTTATCACCAAATCACACAGAAAATCTCAGCAAAACAAGGTAAGATTCTACTTTTATTTTACTATAAAATTAAAAGAGGAAGAAATTGGGAGAAACTATTTAACAAGAAATAAAATTGCCAATTTGGCATTAAAAATTACACTTACAACACCTTTAGGGAAATCGTTTTTTTTTTGTTTTCTTCATTTTCTTAAATAAGAAATCAACTAAAACAACTAAACTAAAAATATTGATTACACATTTCTTACCATTTTTATCACTTCAACAAATAATGCAAAACTTTTTACAAACTAATTTTTATAAACAAATTAATTGGGTTTAAATTTATTCAAGTTCTTCAAATTTAGAAATGAATTGCGATGCACACAAGAAAACGTTTTATTCCAAAAATCTTCATTTCTATTTATGTTATCTAATTTTGCCTATTATTTGGAATGTTATGGATAACATTTTGATAATGTTGAAATTATGCTTCTCAAAATTAAGAAATAATTTCAATTATTTTTGTAAAACACTGGAGGAAAGCATGTGCCCTTTTGACGTTGATACTAACAGCATAGTTACTAGTTTAATAGTTTCACATAATTTTATATGACTGATTCTTTTAATAGTAGAAAGTAGTGGACTAAAATGCATCCCTTTTTATAAATGTATAAAGGTTTTTAAAAAAACTCTGTTGTCGACGTTTTTAAATTTCTTTTCTTAATCAAACATCTACGGTTACATTTCTTAAAGGCTGTCGGACGTTGGGATTGAATTATGAACTACGGCGTAAAAGTCCACTGATATACCACGGATTTAACCTGAGCCTGCATTCGCTTAATCTAGTAAGATCTAATAACTTACACTTCAAATTAGCGTGTGGATGCACTTCTTTGAATCATTCAAGTATTTAAACTAATTCTCCCTGTACTAATTCTAGATAGGTTCCTTCAAAACTAAGACGAAATCTACGAAAATTTAACACATGACTTTTGCCTGCTTCCAAGTCGCGCAATGTTTTTACTGATGGCAATTGAAAGATTTGCAAGAATGTGTTAAGTATATTACTAGAATCTTAGAAGAACTTTAGAAACTGGTAACTTTTAACTATGAAATCCGGGGATTGACGGCGACATTCCAAAACAATTATTTGTATTTTTACTTCTACTTTTTCAAAAGCTTTTCCTTATCAAAGACTCTGAAGAAAATACAATTATTTCAATATCGGATAATTTTCTGATGGCATTCAGCAGATTTTCCTTGGAAACCGCTCAAGACAGAAAAGTGGTTTATGTGGTTTATAAAGTAAACGAGGAAACAACTTTTGATTATCTTAGATGACATTCAAGGCGTATGGCTTTTTCCCTTTTTGTATTTATATAATTGAAAATCTAATAATATCATTTTTGGCACTGTTCCGATATAAACCACGTCTCGCGCTGATAATCGAGACGCTTTTAAATATTTAAATACTGATTGAAATGATAATATAATCAAACTGTTCAAAATGAAGTTATTTTGCGTTTTTTAAAGGCTCAGCTTCGATTTTCGTTGAAAAATATTTTATTAGTAAGATATTTCTAATTTTTATAAGTAATTTTTTGTTATTTAACGCTCTTTAATTGTTTCACCATATGCACGCATTATTTCGTAACATATCTCAGTGTAACTTGAACGAGAGTTTGGTTAGCCATAAATTTTAAGTTAACAACGAGTGTCGATTTTGCTTGTACATGGGTCACTTACAGTTTCTTGAGATGAGGAATTTCGATTTGTAAGATAAAGTGAAGTGTCGCAAAGACCAGCCATGCAACAGCTAGAAGAGTATACCCGTGTGACCGAAGCGGCCTTGGAGATACGTTTTTAATTACAAAAAATTCCTTTAATAAAAAGTGCCATTTACAAAACTACTTTGGGAAAGCAGACTAGGAGGAGAAATCGAGGCCCGTAGCAATCACGGCAATCCAAATTAATTCTCGGAGAGCTCTTTGAGTTTATTGTTTTCACTTGTTAATCCACCCACTCGGGGCTGTCAGGGATCCCCCGGAACAGGGAATGAAAAATGCAAGCTCCAAAATGCAATTTCAAAAGTTGTCCAAACACGACTTTTAATTTGCACTTGCTCTTGTTCTAATCCTCTGCAGAATTACTCCAAATACTGGGACCCGGTGCCGGGGAGCAAATAAAATGATTAAATGATGTGACCTGGTTAGCGGCTGCTGGCGCCATCGCCCGGCTCAGCGCGACTGGAAGTGTTTCTGGAAAATGGGATTTCGGATAAACTAGCGAATTAAGAACCGTAGCCCGAGGAACTCGTGTTGCTTTCTTTGTTTTTCAATTACGAGTGTATCGCTTTCATAGTAGCAGTAGGTACCTGTTAGCGATTGCTGGATTCTTTTAGGTGACATCAGGCACCTTCCTGCTACTGGTCTTAAGCGCTTGGATTTTTCAATAGTACGCGATGAAAAACACTAGGAAACTATACGAAGTAGTAGCCAAAAACTGATTTTTTATGGGATGGAGATTTTAACTTTTTGAATGTTATTATCCTTTAACCCGTAATCACACACTATACCATCTTAATGTCAGTTCAAACTACATGAGCCCGTCTGAATTGAAAGTGTCTGTGGTAATGAGATAATCATACAACTAAACGATAAATTGCATTTAAGTGTCTCACAAACCTAAGCGGATCCATCTGGAATAGCATCACCGAATACATAGATCGAAAATTTGTTCACTTTACCCATTCTAAAGTCAGAAAACGCCCTTCAGTATGCTTTATATATTGATCAGGAATACATCAAAGTTTGTGTATGGAAATTTCCAAAGTTGTTTTTGCCAAAATGTATGATTCCAAAATAGCAAACTCTTAATATTTTCATAGTCTCTACTTGCACGAAATGATAAACCGAAAAGACTTGAAATTGTAATTCAAATTTGTTAAAACTGAACCCTCTACCTTATGCCTGACAAAAGTAATTTTGATAAGTATTTAAAATGGAAAACCATTAGCTGGTCTCATTAAACATTTTTCGGCTAAACAAATAAAAAGGGGTTAGATTTAGTGTATAAAACCTCATTTATTGGAAATTAGTAACATTTTGTTGGAAAAACTGCGAAAACTCATTGTGTTCACCATTACATCTCATTTAACTTCAGCAAATGGCAAAAAAGATAAATTTAAAACAGTGTTTACAATATTCGAAAATACATTTTTAAAATAAAAATCTTAATAATTCGAAATCACTCAGTGCTTACTATAATTTATTTTAAATACTATTAGAAAGCTTTGCTGTTACACAAGAAATGAAAAGTAACAAGCTCCCCAAATTTCCTTTTTGTAAAGGAAAAAAACCATAAATTTTGTAAAACCTTGATAGTTCGACGATCTCGATTGTTCGAAGTTAATGGCAGATGGTTGCGTTTTGAATTATCAAAATTCAACTGTTTGCCTCTATATGGGAGTATAATAAAGCAAAAATTCTGTTTGTTGCACAGTTTTCAATCAATCGCGATGAAATTTTGCATAGACAAAGCTCAGTAAAACTTCAAAACTATCATAGGAATCCGGAGGCAGCTCGCTCGATGCATTGAAATTCGGCAACGGTACGAGATTGTGTGTCCAAAAACTCATGGCCAAAGTTCCAACTTGCAATTCCCGGTCCGATTTGCATTCGGAATGACAAAAAAGTTGCAGGGTTAATCGCTTAAAGTAGCCGGTCTCAATTTGAAGAGCCGTTGCTCTTGTTTCAAGAGCAATTGCGCGCCGTTGTCTTTCAGCCTTTGATAAAGTGACCCCGGGCGATGGGGAGTTAACCATAAATGTGCTGTATTTGATCTTTTCTTTCTAATTGCCTTAATTGTCTTGAAAATCGTAATCGTAAAATCATAAAATCATATTCTTGAAATTCGTAGCGCATTTCTATAATACTGAGTGATGCTGTACACAATATTTTGGTGAACGAAACCTCGGATATCTACTGGTATTTTTATAAAGATGCACGGGCAGGTAAAATTCATTTTCGAGGAAAGACATTTTACGCATATCCTCACCTCTCCTTTATCATCCCTAAGTGAGGGATAAATAAATCAATATATTCCTTTTTCCATGCTACTTGCTTTTGTATATTTTTCATTAATACTCAAGAAATCGCACTTCAAACTTAAAGATAGAAATTTAATTCCTTGTATGAATAAGAATTAAGAATCTGTTGCGATTTATTTATAGCAATAATTTGTCGTAACCTTCAAAAAATTTTTGTTATAATTTATTTATCTATGCAGAAAAGTGAGCAATGCTTTTGGAATAAGAAAAAGTTTTACAAAAGTTTTGCTTTATTCTACCAAAAGGAATTTAAATGCCAATAGGTACTTAAAGCTATTTAGTTTTTGATAAAGTATTTTTTTATTAGAGACATTTTACCATTATTTGTTCCTTGTTTATTTCCTGTTTCAAAATTTGTTTAACAACGTTGGGCTACCCTCGATTTTCGTACTTCAATTTATGTTTATGTTAGCAATATGTACCAGTGTATTCTATGAATAGGCTGAGTGTTTTGTTTGTAACTGTAAAATATTTTAAAACTCCCCGCCATTTGAGAACTGCTCTTTTTCAGTATATTTACGAAACCAATAACTCATACAATGACAAATTCACCTTTTCCGCCATCCCAGCAGAACCTAAAGCGGCGAAATATAAAACTTTTCTCCAGGACGGCAAGTGCACCGAGTCCTTAAATTACCATCAAATTTTATTAATGCTCATAATTCTTTTAGATCCGAGGGAAGAAGTTCTTGACCAGCGCTTTGCAGGCGCAGCGCCCGTGTGTGATCCCGCCTCCAGAAGCTGCTCCGGGAGACGGCGGAAGAATAACAGCTTTGGTGGTACACAATAAATTTCCCGACAGCTCCACCTGAGGTCAAGTGTTAAGGGTGCAGAATTACGTTTGGCTATCAACTACCCGTCTTTTCTCAGTATATCACCTACAAGTGCTTTGTTGCCTGTATTTGCCATTTAAAGTTCTTTTACAGGCCACACGTGAGCATATTGCAACTGTGCATTTCCTCAAAGGGGTACGGGATGTCCAATTGACTTGATTTACTTGAGCCAGAAAGCCCTGTTTGATATTACAGACACGGGGTGTAAATGGGTTTTGAAAGAACTCCACGAACTCCGTTTGAGCCACGTAACCCGTCGAGGAGGAAGGACGACGGAATTCCGTCGTAATTCTATTAGACAGGAGTTTGTTGCAATATACCCGGTCAAATTAATCGCGACAAAAGTTATTAGCCGCGCGAGGAACGAACACCCGGCTAGTCCGTACTTCATTCTCTATCCCCTTATCCCAAGTCATCACATAAGCCTTAATAGCCATCCGCACATAGGCAGCCAAGACGAAGTACTAGCATTGCCAGGTCCTCAAACACTTTACTCTTCAAACCACTAAGAGATTTCTCTTTTCTAAATAAACCCTTTCAAAAGCATCAACACTGAAAACGTTAAGAAGTAAATTTTATATTTTTTATTAAATATAAATGCTTAGACTTTTTCAAATCTTTTCTAAAATTTTGTGCGTCTTCGAAAAGTTCAGAATCTAAAATCAATCAAGAAAACGGGAAGAAATATGCTAGCAGAAATCTTTTCATCTGTATCCATTCTAATGATACGTCAAAGCTTGCTTTTTTTTGCTCGATTTAATATTAAGTACTAAAGCGATCAAAATGTAATTTGCGTAGATATAGACCACGCAGGAGTGGATTGGGTCTAGATGTATTGTATTTCGAAGTACTCACAAATTAATAATAATATAGCAATCAAGTATTACTCTATTATATTGATTTGTCTGTATTTTTCCAAAAAAATGGCGAGCCAAAATCATTTCCAACCAGGAATTTACCACACTAGAGTTGGGCTCCTATCTTTACGAATTATAAACTCAGTGAACGGAAATTTCCTGCAATTTTTTCTAGTTCGGCACAATCACAAAACGAATATTAGTCTTCTCTATAAATAGAAAAAACAGATCTTTTTTCGGCGAAATCGAGCTAGATTCGATCAATATAAGACAATAAAAACTATCAGTTTAAGTCAAAATCAGTCCAGGTCACTAATTTTAAATACGATTTATTCAAAATAACGAATCGAAACTGGTAAGAGGAAAAATTCAGCAGTTTTGGAAGAAATGAGTACAAGTAACTTCTCGAACTCTCTTATTTGTGATATAATTTCTCAACTAACAAATTTAAAATAACACATCAATTTTGGTTAAATAATAATATCACAATGATTTCCAATATAAGTCAATTTAAAAGAATTTTTGAAGCCTTTGTCCATAACGTACTCCAGAGCAAGAATTCGAAATGGAGGTTTTTGCAGTAATTAGATTTGTGGTTTTCCTGAATGTTGTTCATGCGTACGTTATTAGAAAAATAATAAAAGATAACCACCAAATTAAATTTTTGGAAAAAAAAAATAAATTTTTGATATTTGACCGTTCGGCACACCAATTTGATTTAATTTGAGAGATAGACGATTTCGACAGAATTTCGTCGGTAAATTGCAAAACCCCTAAAGCTCAACACTAATAAAAAATAAGCCTCTGAGTTTGTGCGCAAAATTCGCAATGTCATGTACAAAAGTTTGAACGAAAGGTATTTTGGAGTCTAGAAACGATATTACGATAAAACCTAGTGAAAATTTCTCAGAGTCGTAACATATGGATCTACTCAGTAAACATCAACCCTTTTCAAAGAAAAGCGTGGTCTTCTCGATGAGACTATTCCGAGAGTCTATATCTTTATTATGCAATGCCCTTAAAAAACGTCCTTTTGCGATTTTTGTAAAAAGGACAGCATTATTGTATCTAAATCGCATATCCCTAGCTAAATTTGGCAAGTAGTAACTCTAACAGACATCACCGAAGGGAACAGGCGAAAGCGCGGAAAACTACATTTCACCCAAAGTCATCACGGTCAGACAAACACGGAATCGTATTAGAAGTCAATCGTCACAAAATTGGGTTTTGATTGCTTATTTCGATCTCATCATTCTTATATTTAATAAATCCCTGCCGAACAACTATCGTTCGAACTCTATATTGATCCTGAGGGGGCGCGGACCTCGGGACGATGATGCTTTTATTTATTTATGGATTTCCGGCTTTCTCATTTCTCCGGGGCGCTCCTATTGTTCCTGGGGTAATGTGGCTAAGGTGAGCACTGCAAAAAAGACGTACTGCTCTCTGACGGAGCATTTCCGCAAATTCCAGCTAATTCAATTCAAGATTTATGTCTTTCGATATAAAGCTAGCCAAAAATGTTCTTGCTTTCCATCTGGGACTCGCAAGCGGGGGGGGCAAATTAAATCACCTTTGATTTTATTTGCTACGAGGGCGCACCGGTAGCCAGACTGATATGAAATTCCAAAGATTCACAATGCTCACACCGGGAATCATATCGGGATCTATATCGGAAAAATAATTGCACTCATATCGAAGAAAAGTGTAATTTAATTTTCCGCCGAGGACAAGGAGATCGTCTAGCCTAGCCACTTTCAAGGACTACTTTCTGTTAAAGCTCTGCACTCAACTGGGTGTAAGTTGATTTTAACATTATCTCACTGCTAAACTTAGCTCAAGTATCAATTAAAGGTATGTAAGTTTTCCCTTGAAGCAGTTGTGGACTCCCAGTCCCAACCTCTTTAAGACCACTTTTCCTTCTTAACTTAAAAGATTACCTATGCAGAAATTTTTGCTTGCAGCATAAGCAGGTAAGCACCGAAAAACTTCCCTAAAGTTCGTGAGGTTCAGGCAGGAAAATTCATTTTTCTTATAAAAAGTTAAGGTCACATTTCACATTTAGTTAATTTACTCACCGGGCTGTTATTCTTACTTTTCGTACTTTTATAACGAGCATCCAAAACTAAAATTCGTAATTCTCTAGAGCAAAAGACGCAAATTGTTTATTGAATTTATAGCCTACATCCAAATTTTACAAAGTCTATCTAGCCCTACTTTTGCCTAAGAAATTAGAAGTTCAAGTATCAGAAGCAGTTGCATTTATTGTACATTTCGTATAGCTATTTTAACTAAAAACTTTATCAAATAAGAAATGTTTCCTAACACCTAAGCTGGTAATTTTGCTTTCTAAAAAGCCTTTCAATAAGATTACAACCATAATCGAAACGGATTAATTAAAATCAATAAATGTAAAGTCTTGCTCAGCTAAACTTTGAAGCCATCTTATGTAAATCGTTCTGATTAAAGTTAAAGCAACCTAAAACGAGATGATTTGAACTATTATGACTCTACTTCAGTACTATTTTTAAAGCGATATTTCATGTGCTGCATGCTCGTTCGAAATAATAAACTAGTTATATCTAAAGTTTCGAAAGACAATTTCCAATATCAAATCACTGATCTTTATAACTCGTATTTATTGATTTTAATTGCGATATTTTCTGAGTATATTTAATTACCAATTAATTAAATATCCATTAATAGACTACAATATATTTATTTTCATAAAATAGGAATCTCTGTCGCTATTTCTCATTATTTCATATTCATCATTAAGCAATCAGTCGTCAATTCAGCTCCTGCTTTCTTATGAGTAAGCAGTTTGTTGAAATTTACTTGTGTTTTTATGCCAAGGGGACAATATATTTAAAAAAATATAGTAGTAGCCTATCTATTCAACGTCGAAGTGAAATTTTATAAAGGATAACAACGTTTTTAGGTAAAAATTTATATTCAAAAAAATTATAATTGTTAAACGTTAGGAAATAACAAGGAAATTTGGAATTAATGATGAATGCAATTAACTCATTAGGTATGAAGATGTTGTTTTTTATACTGATGTAAGATGTTTTTCCGGAAACTTGCATAAGCAGCCACTTAGCGTTCAGTTACTAATAGTATCTATTTATTTTCACAGGATATGTAGAGCAGACCCATAACAGCCAAAACTATGTTACAATATACACTAGAAAGTATTTCATCTTCAACCCCTCACTCTCATTTGAAAGAAACAAAAGCTAGAAGCACAAGTTTTTTTATTATTATTCAATTTTTTCCATTCATTAATTTGAATTTGGAAAAAACTGAAGACTGTGATTGCCTTTCTTATTGCTTCTGATATTTACTTAAGATTTCGAATTTCAATTCAATGTGAAAAATAAACGCTATTTCATTTAATAAAATTATTATTTTTCGATTATTGGTTTATACTAATGAACTCTAAATTAATAAATTGATTATGAAAATTTGTGGGGAATACCTCAACAAGTTTGCTGCCACGATGGTACCCTAGAGCGGCGATGTTAAATAGTTCAATCCAGAATTTTTATCCCATTTTAATCAAGCACATTTTAAGCAACGTTAATAAACAGACAAAATAACCTAACATTTTACACGAACTAAATGTTATAGGTACTGCGTTAATACGTTTCAAACAAACGTAAAGGTTAAGGAGATTTTTCTGCATTAAAATCGAAATCTTTTGATTTCTCTTAGACTTGCAGCAAGTAAAAATTTTTAAGTATTATTAGGAAGGTTCAGACATCTGCAAAATGCTTCATGTACCATTGTAGGAGTACCATATTTTGTCATGTTAATGATGCTAAAATATTGACGATAAATTTCATAAATTAGACTTGCGACTAAGGTTTAGCCAAATTAATTTTCTGACTAATTCCGTAAAGTTAAATTAAATTATGTGTTCTTTTAATTTAATAATGCTTATCACTTCCAAAGCCATTATATGCAGTTTGCAAATCCATGTTCAACTAACTTTTATGTGAATGATAAAAGTGCATGAAGACTAATTGTTCCTAATTGAGGCTAGATTCGATTTGTCGAATTGGGGTCTGTCTATTTATGTTTATATTTGTATTTGAAAAGAATGTTTATGATTTTTTTTACTTTAATACTCATGATGCTTACTAACTTTTGTTATTAATAAAGATTTACAATTAAAAACAAATATCTGTACTGTCTTCGTTTTTATTTGAACTAAGCCCCTGGTTCACTGTGCAATTGGTAAGTGGTTCAATACATACCAGGGGTAGTGTACACAGAGAACCAAATCCCTTTTTTCAAAAAAGGGATAAGGTCTGTTTCATTTTATTTCTTGAAGGATTTAGGTCCTTTTCGATAAAACTACTTGAAAATGGTAAAAAATTCGCAGCTATAAAATCCCATAGTTGCTAGTTAAAGGTCCCAGAAAAATGATGGTACACTGTTCAGCAACCCACCCTACCTAGATGCAATACATTTTTCTTGGAAACGTGTCTATAGTGCAAAAACAGGATTATGTGTATATCAATCAATGTTCCTATTTAAATTTTATTACTTTTATTATGTGATTTTGTAGCCGACCCTGTCACCCCCTTGTGGAAGCTATGGTATACAAAATAAAATGACTATCCCTGTTAAGTTAGCAGCCCATTAAACACGTAGATCTGTACAATCGCGTAAAGCAAACGAAACATGATAGTGGACATTGCGCCATTACTAATCGTTTAGCAATTACCAACGCCGACGCCGCTGTATAGTGACTTAAGCAGTTGATATCCGCGATGTTAATAAAGAATTGCGGGCCGACAGAGGAATTGTTCGCAGCTGAAATTCCATATCTGGGATAATAACTCACCTGGGATTACGGCCGCAAACCTCACCGGCGCGGCAGGGAGGAAAGCGGGGCGTCGGCCGCAGGCCGACATGTTAAAATGCATCTAATTATAGTGGGACGCCCGCGGGAACTCTCAGTCGTCTTAACGGTACACCTTGTTCTACACGAAAAGTTCCTCTTATCGGCTATCACGACAGCCGAGGCGGTAGGTGGGGGAATTATTTGAATCCACTTTGTATGCAAATGATGTCCCGGAAGGGTTTTTCCTGCAGACCGGTCGAACGGGCGGCCAGGGGGCGGGCGCCTGACTGGAAACTGGAAATGAATGGACGAAAATTAATCTCCCGAAACGTTGACACGGGCGACTCCGAGAGGCGGCGTGGTGAACAAAAAAAAATATCCACTCCTTGTAATTTATTTAAGTCCTTCGGTGTTTTCATTTAATAACGGATATTTAATCCCCGCCCGCTTTGCTCGTCCCACACAGACGGAAATTGCACAATTTTTCCACTTTGCATTTTTCTTTGGCAATCACGCCTTTGCCAATTGCTCCTTTCGACTTCGGACGGGCCACGTCGACGCAATCTCGTCACAAATTTTAATGAGGACACTTCACAGGGTGTAGAGAGACGAACGGCGAAAGACCGTTACTCGCCCAGGTGGACATTAATAAATGACCCGGCAGCCGGAACATGCCGGAGCGACCTGTACTTCGGTCGCCTCTTCAGTCCCTCCCCTTGGATTTCACTTTCTCGGTATTGTCGCCGCTTGTTCTTTTCAGCGCCTGGAATTGAGTTCTAAACCTTAATTTAATGGATGGACAAAAAACTGGAGGCGTCTTAAAACTACTTGTCCATAATAGGGACGCGCCAAGACGACAATTAGCGAAATCATCTCCTGCCCGGCTTTTTGCATCTGCTGCAGTAGTAAACAAAAGGTAATTAACACAACGGATGTATAACGATATCTCGCAATTCATGTGGTGCCGTTAATGTCCGTTGTCAGTTATAACGTATTGACAAGAGGTACGGTTAGGAGTTATCGGTAAAAGTAGACAGTATAAAGCAATTAACAATGTGAGAGAATTCCATCAATACAACGTGAATATAAACCGTCGACCTTGCTGACCACAATAGTATTTTTGGAAAAACAGTAAAGCGGACAAAAAGGACAGTACTTTCTTTGATTACCTCTGGTCTTTCCAATTCTTACCGAATGCACACCAAACGCTGAATCCCTAAAGTAATACAAAATATGGAACTTTTATTCTCGAAGTACGAAGGAATTGGCTTACTATTGAAGAAACATAGGAGTCAATTGATTTTGAAAGAGCTCTACCATGACCTTCAAATATCACTAAAAGAACTCCATATAAGGATCATCCTCAGTGGTTGTCAGAAAGGTTCAAGAGGGGAAATTCCTAGCAAAATGTTACGGAGTGCGCACAGAAAAGACGCTAAGACATAGCTGGTTATTGAGTCTGCATCGCGTTGTGTAAACAATAGAACGTTTTAAGTTCTTTTTTCATCTCTAGACTATCCTTAGAAAGAGAAATTTAACAATAACGAGAAAAACTCGAACTAACGCTGATTTTTTAGTTCGAACAGAAAATTTGTTTGGGGCATATTTTTAGAAAAAAGGAATTATCTGTGGACAAATACTTTTACTTGACTCACCTATTTCTACAATTATTTTCTTTTTTTTTTTTAATGAAATACGTGACCTTTAATCTCATATAATTTTGGGAAAATCAGCCCATCAGGTTGTAATCGTTTTAGAAAATCGTCTTCGTTTATTTGAGAGGTTACAGCCTTACATGACCACATCCTGACCTGGGCCCTCTGGCCACAACCGTGTCAACGGGCCACCATGCCTAGCAAAAAAGGTCCCTCTTTTAGGTTTATTCCGATATTGATATTAATTTTTGTTTTTTACATAACCAAAATAAATCTCGGCGATATTATGATGATCTTCATTACTAAAATGTAGTCTGTTTCCACAGCACGTAATAATTACTAAATTCACTTGAGAAAATCTGAAGGAAATTTTAAGCATATTACTAGAGATTGATTTAAATTTTCTAGGTGATTTAACAAAGGAATCTACGAAACTTAAAAATATTTCAAATATCACCGTCGAAATAAAACATTATACAAAATGCAATGCAAAATTGTAAGAGCTAATTGAATAATCCCGCCTGGCAATTCTTGAACAAATTTGTTTTAAAAATATTTACTTTATTATTTATAATAAAAACTCTGCACTGAGCTATTGAATTAATAAATAGTTAATTCATGGGCGCACTACGATTTTATTTAAAGTCACAAATAACCATCGAATTTTTTGTACAAGAAAAGATTTTACTTTCTGGTCTATTACCAAGACTGAGTTCATTTTTTTACGAATTGAATTTTATGACTAATTATGAATGAAAGAAGTATTTTAAAAAACAGTAAATTACATTTTATTTACTATCATGATAAGGCGTACAACTTAAAATAGCTTGTATCGACTGCTGAAGAGGAAATTAGTTAAC
The DNA here is from genome assembly GCA_001932985.1 of Proctacanthus coquilletti. Lineage (NCBI taxonomy): Eukaryota > Metazoa > Arthropoda > Insecta > Diptera > Asilidae > Proctacanthus > Proctacanthus coquilletti. The sequence goes on along the minus strand of MNCL01000055.1, from coordinate 446,750 downwards.
GCGTTCAATATTGCAATCCTTTTCAAGTACTTTTCGAAATCGTTTTAACATAAGGCCCATAAAATACAATGCTTTTATAAAACATTGCCAATTAAAATTATCACAAAAGTGTGGGGATAGCACAGAAAAATCTATTCTCAAATGCAATAGTATTCGATCTTAGCATACCAACATCAGTTAAGAACTATAAAAGCATATATCCAGGATATAGCAGTTTTACAGATTTATCTTTAAAATATAAATTAAACATCACTGCACACATCGTTTTTTGGAACAAGAAACAGGTACATATTTGTAGGAAGGGAAAACGAAAAACAAGTGAAAAAGCTTTACAACTCTTCAATATCATTGAGCCTAAGAGCTATGCTGTCCATGGTGTTATTAAAATTGTCTATAGCCTCGCTCAACGCCTGGTGAGCGGCAGCCTGATGTTCTGTGAAATTTCTCATCTTCTCCTCGAGGATATTTAGCATCGCCTCATTCTGAGTTTTCGCCTTATGCAGATCGACCTCCCTTACCGAAATAGTTTCCCTAAGTTTGTTGTTCTGCTCGATCAGGGCATTCAACGACTGAGTGTACTCCTCCACCTGCTTGATGCCTTCCGCATTCGCATTGATCAATTCAATGTTTAGTTCCTCTAACTGTTTTTCTGTTTCGGTGCATTTCTGGATCATATCAGCCAGAGATTGCTCCAGAACATTGTCATGGGTGTAGATAGCCATAGTCAACTGACTTTCCAGCTCGCTGATCTGAGCAGTGTACTTGTGAACCTCTGTCTGATGCTGGCTGGATAGTTGATCTAAGAAAGATACAACCCGTTCGATTTGTTCATCGAGATTCTGTTCTGAATTCTGATCCAAGCAGTACTCGGTGACATCGATTGTCGTGTCCATATCCAGATCGGAGAAAATCTGGTAAAGATAGTTATTAAACTTTGATATCAAATCTATTTTCTGTTTAATGAGGCGCGACAAAAGCACTTGATTAGCGGCTCCCATATCGTGCAATTGACTAACTGATTTCTTCTTTGATTCCAGCATTTGTCTTAAGTAACTGACCGTTGAGATCAACTCATCTCGTTGCCCAACGGAAATTTCTTGCGAAGCAATAATCATTTTAAGGCCAGCAATCCTCTTCTTAACATCAGCGATCGTTTCGTTTTTGCTAGTGATCATGTCCTTCAGCTGAATTAGCTGCTTCTCCCGATCATTGCAATCCTGCTCCAGCTTGTTAGCCAGTTTCTCCTTAGTCTTCACCTCCTGATCGAGTTTGTTGAATTCATCCTCGCCCTTTATAACGACTTTACTCTGGAAGAGTCGGTCCAGTTCAGCGTTTATTTGGACTATTTTCTTCTCAATTGTTTTTATCCCCTTAACGCCTGTCTTCCTCTCAATCAGTTCGTCAATAAGATTCTCCTTGAGCGTTTGCAGTTCGTCGTCCTTGCTGTTATTCCACAGAGTAAAACCCTCTTCAGCCCTTCGCATGAAGGCTTGCGCGAACTCTTTATCAGGAAATTCTTCCCCTGGCAACAGATGCTCCTCAAATCCTGAGAGAAATTCTGTTTGCGCTGCAAAGGGTAAAAGCCATTGTAGGAGAACGACGACGTTGTTGAAGGCGTGTGGCGCTGACGGTGTCTTGAGCCAAGATTTATTCAAGGGATACGGATACCCGATTTGGCCGAGAATCTTCACAACATCGTCTACGTAGTTGGCCCCAATGGTCAGGCGATTGCCGACGATCTTCGTCAGGAAGTGCGTAAGGATGACGACGAATTGTTTAATAGTCATTGTCTTCAGTCCACCCCGTGTGAAAAAGTCGCAACCCAAGGAAGACTCGAGGTACTCCATCACGCGTGCTGCTTGAGCCTGGATCCACTTTTTGTCTGAAGGTAACTTCTCCTTCTCGATGGTCAACATCACTTCAGTTCGCGGTGCCGATCGGTTGGGAGTACGCAGCGGAGTAGTGTAAGTGCTAGTTTTCCGGGCTTTCATGGCAGATCCACTCTGATAGCCAACCGTGAGTCGGTCCATGGAGGAAGCTCTCTCCAGTGACCGCTCCCTCATCGAAGGACGCTTTATTGGCTGTGCTATGCGGCTAGTCCTGGAAACAACAGGCTTTATCTCCACGGAGAAGTGGCCCGATAATGCGTTTCACTCACCTTGACGGACGTGGCTGGGAACCCTCACCCATTTCTGCAGTTCTTCTGGGCCGATTTGACATTTTTCTATACTTTAAAAACTTCCCCACGTAGTCAAAATTAAAATCACAGGAAAAATAAAATGAACACCACGCTTAAAAACAATTCAAATCAAATTCTCGATACCTGACACTTGCAGACGGAGCAACATGAAAAAACAAAAGTACCAATTTAGGGCACGAACCTATCAAGAGACATTTTAATCAGGACTAGACACATTTTAGAAAAAAATTCGATTTCATAATAATTATTGACTGAATTCATGATTGCGGGCCTTAATTTAATTGTCAATAAAACTTTTCGTTTGTCTACAGGGATCAAAGTAAGGAATATCTTATTTACCGAAAATGCGAACCTGTTCCACAATATGTCCCAAAAAACTGCAATTTCAGTTCAGTGTCTATATGCGGAAATTCCTCAGTCGTGTGGACCTTGCGTTCTCAAGTCGGGAAGATTTTTAGCTAAATTTCAAGTTTGACAACTCAGACGCCATAAAGTTCGAGAGGATAAGTGAAGATCATTTAGCAGCAGTTGAATTGCCCGTTTCGATTGCAGAAAATCTCCAATGTAGGTGCCAGTAAACGCCTGGGAAATCTCGCCTAGCTGCGTAGATGTTGTGTTTTAGTTGTGGGGGATTTCTTTGACAATTGGCTTCGAGGTTATGTGCAGGGGAAATGGTTCATTCTCGAAGAAATCTATCGCGTACAAAATCATTTTTCGTGCAAATACTGCGATATTAGCTGGAGTCCAATGAATTAATGCCAAATATTCTTTCAGCGCACCAAAATGATCATATGTTTGAAAGTGAAAACTCTCGACTCCCAGACGTACGACTTCACAGTTGACAATGAGGTAAGTTCTAGTGATTATGCGCTAATTAATTCAACTGACGCTGTTTTTAGTTAATTAAGAACTATATTTACAATTAAATTCGCTCAATAAATATTCATTGCAATGTCATGTCTAAATCAGAATGGAGTGGTCATTGAAAATTCCCCTAAAAGTGCGTTGGAAAATCAGGCCGATGAAATTGGGCTTAGCCCCGAGGGGAAAGGTTCAGAAGAACTCTGATTTTAAATAGAAGACGCCTCCCACCTGTTTCTGCACGCCTTTGTGAGTCATAAAGTGCAATTGTGAACCCAGAAGCTAAAAATTATGCGACATAATCTAATTTTTGCAAAAGTTTCCTAAAACTAATTCTGCCTCGATCCTTCCAAGGCCGAAAGGGAATTAATTGCGAAATTTCTAAATAACTCAAGCGCTCGGGTTTTAGTTTATCACTCCAAAAACACTATCAGAAAAGACATATGCACTTTACCTCACAATCAATGCGCAGGAAGTGGGTACTTATCGGAAACCACTGTAATTGGTCTCCCGAATTGTTCGGATATTGCACACCCCGCGGGTGTGTGCTTTATTATCGACTAGCGCCAGCCTCGAGTTTTGAAGATAGAAGTAATTATAACTCGGGTGGGTAGTTAACTTTTAATGTAGCTTTTTGGAAAGAGGAGATCTTCCTCTAAAAAATGATACCATGTTTCAATTTTAAAAAATTTATTATAATCTAGATTTGCCTTTGAAAAATGACATGCGTCTCCATCCATTGGTCTGTGCTTATGTACGTACGTACGTACGTATGAGGACACGCTACAGGTCGAAATTCTTGACCAATTTTGGTGACTGTTCTTTCTATCTATTGGATAACTAGCAGAATAGAGTCGTTTTCATAATGATTTGTCAAAAAGTTTAATTTTGATAAACAATTTTCTACAAAAACTCCCTTTTTCCGTGCTCGGCAGCTGTTGCCGTTTATTGCGGATCTTCTTGTCCCTTTCCTCTGCTTTCACGTTGCTGCAGAATTTGTTTTTTAAATAATATTAATAAAAGCGAAAAAAACGCGATGTGTGCACTTTTGGTTTTACCAACAATTTTTTGTTATTACGATCTGACGCGACCTCATTCTGTAAAACTATTTACTTACGATATTCTGACTTCTTCATGTTTTTCCCTTTAACACAAATAACGTTTTATTTTTCTAGCACTAAATTATTTGATTACATAATTAAAGAATTTGTAAGTGTAAACATACAAAACCTGAAGTCTATAAGACTTACAACAGGACGCAGTCCCCTCTTGCGAAAAATCACTCTTTTAATTTTCCAAACGGAAGTCGTAACAAGTAAACACGATTTATGAACTAAACGCTTTAGTATAGTGTACTTAACATCTAGTTAGTTAGTTTTGTTAATACTTTCTAATTTTAAATATTCACTCACGTATCGTTTTTTTCTTTTTCAATTATATTCCCGAATTTTTTTCTTAGAGCTTTTTCACCAAGCAGAATATTCTTTATATTTTCTGTTTTCGTATTTTTTTCCCAATTTATTAAGTTCATGGTTAGAAATCTAATAGTTTAGATTTTAAATCGTACTTGTTGTATATATACCAAGTTGTTTCCAATGTACCTGCACTATTTTTTAAAGACTTTTTAAATTCTGAATATATTTAAAAAAAAATCCAAACAATAATCAGTGCAAGCGCTCATCATTCAACTCTTTTGCATAATAATATTTAGTTTAAATAATTCTTCCCTGATTCCAACATTCATTTTTATTCTAAAAATAAATTGAATTTCAAAGACATTACCCTTTATTTTTTTTAAATGTGTCTCTGCCTCTTTTAACTCTGAGGAGTTATTTTAAGATTTAAGATTTCAGTAAAGGAGGAGAATATATAATATTATTTACACTTAAGGTATTTTTAGTATATTTTTTAGTTTCGTCTCAGGGGCTTTAGTGTCCTACTTACATTTCTAAAGAGCAAACATTCATAGAGGAATATTAAGAACTAAGAATTTTTATAACTTTGGACCAAGAATCAGATTAATTTTAATCTTATCCCTCTAAACCTCAGCGTGAAAGTTACACTCACGTATGAGTGCTTGTGATCTTAAAAAATAAAAGTAATGGTACTGCTGATTGTCGACATTTGTCAGTTTGCAATTTCAAACGATTATGCAATAAGTGTATCGTTTTGATAGGAAAATACTACTCTTAGCCAAATATCGATATCTGACCCTTACGCCGCATATTGTTTCTTATGATAATGATTATGGTAATTTGCGAGCACCACACCCTTATTTATTTATGTATTTTCGTTTCGTTAATAGACTGAGTATGAAGCGATCTTAATGAATCCAATTTTCTATCTGACGTCGAGATAAATTGAAATCAATGTGTGCCTACGTTTAAATGGGGGTGATTAATAGAGCACCATCTTTAAAAAGCGTTTAAAGCAATGTTTAATAGTAGACAGTCAAGTCCACTCCTATTTTGCGAAAGATTTTCGGATTGCCAACATAGCATAGAATCGTTGAGTGAGCCAGTATTAAAGACGATATAAATGAAAAATAATAAAGAACCCAAATGATTGCTTTGGGCACGCCGGAGATGAATCTCACCTCTTCAACTTCTATCAGCCCTAATCTGTTTAAACTATTGTCCAGTCTCTGATATGTAATACTGAATCTCGGTTTTATTATTCATGTATTCCTGCATTCTGTCTTGCCGACGTCCTTCTTTTTATAAATAAATATTCACGTTCGTGCGCGTGAATACGATATAGCAAGATATTTTCCGTGTCACCATTCACACATTCTCACTCATCTTCACTCATTGATCATTTAACACTATGTAATTGATCTGTTCATTGAATTCCTCACTTATTGCTCGCTTGCTATGGCGTTTGATACTCCTAACATCATTTGTTTTCCCAAACATTCTCGCGCTAGAATAATTTTTGAAAGCTTTATATCGTATGTACAATGTATCTACAAGTCAAGAAAGATATTTAAAAGGTATTAATAAACTACAATCGATAGTAAATATTGATAAATAGTCAATTTAAAACGTTCTTAGCCTTAACTGTAATGGAGAAGAAATTTTAAAAATTGGAAAGACTTAAATCGAGAAAATTACTATTATTTAATAAGGTTCTTGCAAATATTTGTGAGACAAATTTATAAGTGCTATATTGTCCATCTTCAGATCAGCGTTCGACAATTCAAGGAGACCATAGCTGAGAAAACGAATATATCTGCTGACCTCCAACGTATTATCTACTGTGGTCGCGTATTATCCGACGAAAAACAACTAAAAGAGTATGGTGAGTTGCTGACGACGTTGGTCAGTCAATCCTAGCTTAAAAGGAACATATTTATTTCAGATGTTAATGGAAAAGTGGTTCATGTGGTCGAACGCCCTCCTCCATCATCGCGGATCACGACTAGTATAATTGATACAAACAACAGACGACAGCGAGATGAACTAGATGCAAACATTCGGGGAAATCCAATTTTTAGGGCTCTAGACGGGATGGTGGTCGGTGCAATGACAATCCCTGTGACTACGGCCGGAGGAGTAAGACTAAAATCTTCTATATTGAATTTTTTAAAAACAAGTTTCTCTTAGCAACCAACGCAGGCCTCAATCCCTCCTCTTAATCCATCGTCCTCCTTTTGCATGAACAGAATCACAGTAGCCCGCCATATGTTGGAGTGTGCCAATAATATCGCCCTTTATCTTGAAAATCCTGAAAGGGTGAGTTAATACGTTCAAAAGTTGAGTAACATTGTATTCTCGGTTAAAAATTGCACTAGGGTCTTAACAACTCTTCCTTGGACATCCTAACTCAAGGACGTTGGACTATGGAGTCGACTGTATTTGAAGTTGGGATTTCTGCGGCTGTGGAAATTCCGCAAAATCAAACACAGAATTTAGTTGGGGCCTTGCGAGGAGCAGTCTCTGCTGCTCTTCAAAACGGCCATCCGAATGTGACGGTTGTCCAACTACCAAGTGTATTTGGTTCTAATGGTACAGCTACTGTTGGCACCCAATCGCAAACTGCAGGCAGTCAATCTTCTTCAACTGATGCTACTTCTCAGAACATAGACCCTGCTGGTAGTCAAGAAACTCAGGAAAGAGGTATAGAAGTAAATATCGAAGCCCCTCCCAGCAGTACTACACCCCAAGAATCTCAGAATCGTGATGGAGCGTCTGAGAATAACTCCAATGCATCTAATTCCTCTTGGTAAATATTATTTTTTTCTCTTTGGTGTACATTAGTAATGATTAATTTGATAGGCAAAGGACAAGTACTCGTACACTTGGCGAGGTAGTCCAACAGATGCGCACTGTACAGACACGGCTTGAGCCATTTATTCAGCAGTACTACGATATTTTGATGCAAGATTCAACCTTTGAAGAAAGCGTAAGACACCGTATATAAAATGATTATTTAAAAGTTTTTATTATAACACTGTTTTCAGGACACTACTGGTCGAGAGAATTCTCAAAGAATTTTTGATCGGGTTTCAGAGGCACTACACTACATGGCCCATGCGCAACATGCAATATCGGATTTAATGTTAGATTTATCCCAACCTGCACCACGATATTTGTGCTGTCGTCCAATTTTGGTGGAACAAGGTGTTCGTTCAAACAACTATTTAGCTTCATTCCTGCAATCCACTACAAACAATAACGAACCGGCCACTAACACCAGTGCCACTGGAAATCAAGCAACAAATGCTCGTCCATCGGCTCCGCCAATGCCCGCCACAGCTGGTACAGGAGAAAATGCAAACTCAGGTTCGCAAACCGCTTCCTCTGCCCAACCACAACAAACTGCAACCACCAATCTCGGACAAGGTCAGTCTCAGAATCAAACAGATGTTGACTCTCGAGATTTCCGCAACATTCTGACTCCCATATTTTTACCAATGCGTTATCGATCATCAACTACAGCTGGGGCAAATACCAGCTCTGATGAAAGTAGTCACACTGTGATTCCTCCTGTGTCCATCTTGCCAATACGAAATCGGTCAGCTTCCACGAATAATGCAAATGCCAATCCCGATACTGCTAACCAAGGTTAGATCTTATGACTCTTATTTAATTCTTGTTTCAGCCCAACGAGTATTTGAGCGAAATTTGTCTTTTTTTTTATAGAGGGACAGCCAATTGCTGAAATTGTGCTCAATCTTAGCCCAAGGCGGGTGTTCGTTCGTACGTTTGTGCTAATTTTCTTCTTTAAAAAAAAATGTGTAAAATTGCCTGCTGACTTTGGTTACAGTTGTGGTTTTAACTAACTCATGTCTGTCCCATATAATCTCGATACTTACAGGGGTTTCTTAATTTAAACTAACAGCGTTCAGAAGAAACAAAAATGATTTCACATTGTTGATGGATTAGAATCCTAAGACTATTTTTAAATGTGCAAACAAACCTAGGCCTTCAAATTATAACGGTATAGAGTACAAATTCATGGAGATTAGTAAATGTTCACCGACTTTGAACAAAATCATGTTGATTATAAAAAATAAGACGTTTGTGAATGGGAGACAATTTCTAAAGTAATATCCCAGCAATACTCAACATCACTTTAATAATCCTTGGAAGAAATACCATCAAATCTTACAGAATACTCGTTAGGAAGCTCATTGATATGGTTTAGAACATCGAAAGCACCCAACAAAGTGAGGAAGGTTAAAATTGAAATATTACTACTGGTCAAGCTAACAATTAGTAAGCGAGATTGATTTTACAAAGGAGGTAAACATCACGCATTGCCTATGCCATACCACTAAAAAGAAACTATGGTATTATGACAAAATTTTTTTATTATTACCCAAAATAAATTTATAAAACGCATTAGGATCTAAACATTTCAGATTTCTTCTCTTAAGATAGTTGTATGATTGCGAGGAGAAATTCTGAACGTTGCATCGCACGAATTATTATTAGTTAAATTCAGCAAAACATTTAGTTCTATTAAAGAGGGCTCCAAATTGACAATAGAAGAAATTAGATATCAAAACTTCAGTGCTCCAAAAATTCCTTGGCTGAAGTAATAAGAAAGGCTATACTTATCTTCACAACTATCAGCCATAACAACTGTAACATGATAGAAGGTATTACCAATTGCAAACATCTAGTTCTACATATTTTCAGCAGAAAAACAATCTAAATCTTTAAAGCAAAAGTAGATTTTTGATATTTTTTTCAAGCTCATGAAATAAAAATATTGAGTGGGGAAATGGGTTTGGAATTTTATGCACATCACTCAGGAAAGGAAAAGAATTAATCCTGGAATCACTTGCAGTATCTTTTCGGGACTCCCTTATTAGAATATCACCTTTGAAGTATAAATTCTATTTCAACATCCTCCTCTTTAACTCTTAGACCAATACCCTTTTAGGGCTCTTGAACAGACCAATCTGGTCATTAACCGAGGTATTTTAGCCATTCCAATCACTATATATGGAATGGTTTCTTTAGCTTGAGCTTATCAGTAAACAACTATTCTTTGCTCCAGAAATCTTCATTCACATTGTTTGAAGTTTGTTGAATAGTAAATTGGCTGATCTTACATTCCCCAGCGGTTCGTCTTAACTAAATTCCTTCCGTTCAGACCAATATTGTTTATGTTGTAAATAAGTATGTTCTGTATAAAAAAGTAGCAAATTTTAAAAAAGATGGACGCAGATGTGTAAGATTGCATTTTCCATGCTTTTCAAATTATGTAAATATAGCAGGACATGATATAACTTGACATATTTAAATTTTGGAACTATAACTCATAAAATATACATTAGCCTTTAGATTTATATTAATTTAAATTTAAAAACAAAAGAGAAAGTGAATTAAATTAGGAATGTTGATGTGCGCTGGACAAAAATTCAATTGATTGAACAATTATTACATAGTTGAATAATTTTTCAAGTATTTCAAATGGTATTGGATTTGCTGTAATGATTTTTCGTGTATGTTTTTTAATTTTATGTTCTGCATTAGACTAAAATCTAATTTCGCAAATAACTTTTTTGCTAAGCAATTTAACGACGTTTTTCATTGTGCAATGTTGGTACACACAAACTATTTCATTGATTAAATTCACAAATAACAGAAATCATATGCAAAAAATTAATAACATTTTTTACAGCAAATCCTCAACTGCAAGTAGCCCGTCTTATTCAAGCTGTTGTTAATTCTGCTCCCCTCGATGCTGATCTTCACGTGCAGATTAATGCGCCTAACTTTTTGGGCTTTGGAATGCCAATGAATGCAACAGGTCAGACTCAACAACAGCAGCAAAATTCACAGAATCAAACCCTTGCGAATTCGTCAGCATTGAATGGCTCGAATGACGCTAACGCCGAGAGTGGACAGGCACGAGTGACCACAGCGACTCATCCAACAACATCGACCCAAACAAGATCAACAGCTCGACCCCAAGTCCACATCGCAAATCTTCCATCATCTTGGAATGCGCGTGTTATACCAGCAAATATGCTCTCCTCATTCGACAGGTACCAACTTATAGACTATCTCGAGGTAATCGTAAGAAATTTACCAAATAATGGTTCTTTACAGATTTCTGCCCTGCAGCAGCCACCACATCCGTGAAAATGAAAACAACGAAGGAAATCAAAATAATACAACTAATGGGGCATCACGAACTCGAGTACAAACACGACAGCGACGACAGTTCCAAGAAGGAGCTACGACTGTAACCCCAAGCACACAGCCGACTCCAACCGCCCATTCAAACCCAGTGACAGAAACTAATGCCCCTGATTTGCTTAACCTTTCTAGCGAAGAATTCAACATCCCGTTAAATTGGTTCGGAAGCAACCTTACACTGCGCGACCTCATTAACATCTCACCCAGCACTAGCACATTAAACAGAATCAGGAGCGAGTTGCATGAGTTCATAGTAAACACCCTGTTTTCTGGAGCACCAATAACTGAGGAGAATATGAACAATGCTATGAATCAGGTCATTCAGCTTCTTGGCGATGCTTTGATATATTTGCAGCAGTACGATCTGCCCGACTACGATGCCAGGGCATCTGTGGAGAACTTTATTAGAAATAGCTTACCATTCATCATCAATCTCATCCGCGAGGATGATTCCAACGAATTTGGCACACGGCTTCTTAGGGAGTTAATAACATTTGTTCGCCGATTATTTGTTATCTTAGTCACATGCGTGGGTCGCTCCAACGCGGAATTGTATTTGACGCAAATTTCTCAAATGGCAATCACATCTAACAATGGTGGGTTTCTAGGTAATGGATGTATGAACTATTCTTATATCTCTCACCTGCAGCACTCGAGCAAGAGGCACTTAGAGCATTGCAAAGGCATTTGATGGCTGCGGTTATTAGAGAGCTAGACTTAACTAGGCAAAATACGAGTGATGTACAGGAATTTTTAGTGATCAGACGTCCACCAGCTGAAAATTCAAGTTCTGGTGTTTCGGTAAGCGAGTTTGTGCTCTGTACACATTACCAGGATTGCTATAAACTACTTTGTTTATAATTGCAGCCAATGGAGACAGACGATGTACATGACCAGACTGATAAGAAGCTAGAAGCAAAAACAGAATCACAGTCCTCCACATCAAAAGCTGGCACAGAGTTAAGTAGGACAAGCATAGGTGATCAAACAATTCCACCACCAAAGCCAGTTAGACAAGATGAACCCCTCCCCTCGGTCGTACCAGGATCAGAGCCGTGGCACAGCAATTTTCCAACAAATTGGCTTCCAATTATCACAAGGGATATTGAAAAGCAAAGACGACAGGTAAGCATTTGTAGAAAGACTGTAAAGTCTAGAAATGTATCACTGAACCCTTACAGAGTCCTCAAGGACCATTCTCAGACGCCTATATTTCTGGAATGGCAGCAAAGCGTAGAAAATTAGTTACAAGTACTAAGGCCCCCACAGATGTTCCCTCACTTATGTCCGAAGGTGTTAGACGTGCCATTCAGGTGACCGGCATTACGCCGAATGATTCAACAGTTGAAGAGATATCCGCTACAATAGCTGCCGACCCTTCTGCTCAGCTGTCTTACCGAGAGACTCTAAGATCTAGAATCCGTGACAGACTTCGAACAGATCCAGATTTCAATGCAGATAAATTTCCCAACAGCTCAAATTGTTTCAACAAATAAAAGCTAAGCGATGACGATTCGTCGCTGAGAAGTGGATTCCTGAAGTTATAATATCGTAATAGCCACGTTTTTAGCTTTTATTTAATATTTATTTGTACTTTGGCTTTTTTCTATTACGAAATGCAAATTTAGTGCTGTAAATAACCATTCACACAAGAAATATCCTCTGGTGGACATTGCTTTGTTTTTTACTGGTTTCTAGGATGAGTAGTTCATTTGTATTCGTATACCTACTTAGTAGCGAGCGAGCGACACGACGACACTGGATATTACATCTTTAGTTTTGCATACTCTATAATAATATTTGATGTTCGCATTGGATGACTGATAAAGAAAATGTTAGAACGCGTTTGTTAAGAGGAAAATATAAATAAGCACACACCCAATTGTTTTGCTATTATTCACTTCCTATTGCCTGATTTTTCCCGAACCCGATTTGCAAATCTTTACAATCTTGTTTGGAATATATTCATAAGTTTTCGAAAACTGAAAACTTGGGGGAAAATTTCATAAATGTGAATTGAAAAACTGAAATGTGAAAACGTCTGATGATGCCTTAGGGGAGGTTTGAAAATATTAGTGTACTTTAGTATCGTGTATAATTGTTTCTGTTTTTATTCTAGAATAGAGAAACTGGAAATAGCTTAGTAAATATGTTTTAAGTCACAATTTTTTTGTTTTAAGATATCAAAGCTAAGTTCAGGCGAAAAATTAACGAAAAAACGATTTAAATTTTTCTGTGGCTCAATAAATTCCAAATTGTACTTTTTTTATTTAAAAAACATTTTAAATTCTGTTTCCAAATACGTTTTTACTTCATTAGCTGCTGTTCGCTATTAGCGGAAAGATTTTTATTTTTAGTTTTATTGACCAAGAAAGTGGTAGCTAACCCTACAGGTGTGCTTCTTTTACTCTTTTACTACTCAATAACCATAATGACAGAATCAGCGGAATTTCTGTTACAATTTGATTTACCACGGCAGCCGGGACGATAATGGAGATGAATGAAACTGATTCTAAGAAAACTAACGAAAGGGCATCTTTCCTGAAATTTACAGAACGCAAACTAGAAGTTGCAAACTAAAAGAAAATGAGATCATCATTGTAGAACATTATGGAGCACCACTTAAATAATTGAAATGAAATTTAAAATGACCTGAGTACCTTCGTGAACTTCCACAAACTGTGATTCCAACTACAGTCATCGCACTTACCAGATTTATCCATCAGTTTCCATTTGTTGTTCCTGAATCTTAAGAAAACTTCGCCCGAAAAAGATGGCCCTAATGACAATAAGACAAACGCCTATTTAGAAGTGTTGAAAAAACTTCAAAAAGCATGTGTTTATGTCAAGCTTAGTATCTTTGAATAAAAAAAGCAAAATATTTAAGAATACACTTAACTCTCGACTTACGCGCCACTTGAATTGCACGATTTCGGTTTAACACTGTTAAAAAAATGCGGCAGAACTTCTACTTCGACGTTACTTGCGTTCCAAATTAACACGGTCAAACAAATGTAAAAATTCTATTTCTATGTACTCTTATTTAAAAAATGCATAATATATTATATATTTATTTATTTTTAATGTGAAGTGTGAATTCGAACCAATCTACTGTGTAAGTCGAGAAATAAATGTATTATTTTTGTTATTATAAATACCTAAATTTTTTGCGACGCACTATACAAAAAAGAACGGATTAATAATTTATTCTTTTCTTTTTTCCAATGAAAATTAAAATCATGAGAAAACGCTAAAATATTGTTAGAAACATACTAAAACAATAGGATCCTAATATTTTAATTATACAAGAAAAATAATTTAAAATAATATTACTTTTTATTAAACTATTGAAGATTTTTAGAGCTGTTAATTAAATTTTGTTAGAGTGTCTATTATATAATTTTTTTACAAGACTATTAGAAAATAAGAATTTAAAAACTGTAAAGTCGTAAATTATTAAGTGATTTCTTTCAACACAGCCTCCTTCATAACGAGGGTTAATTCATTTTCAACATTTGGTAACAAAAACCATCATTTGCAAAATTCGATTGTATTTAAGAATCAACTAGATTTATTTCACATAATAAAAAATAATAGTGCAAGATAAAATTGTATAACAATGGAGATACTAAAACTAGATGTAAACAAACATAAATTTTTAAAAACAATATTAAAATTGCTTCGGATGTGTATTTTTTCAAATATCGATTGTAGGATGAATTTTTAGCACTGTTAGTCATTTTACCTATAAATTAAAAATAAATTATAATTACTTTATTCAACTAATTCCTAACTTGCAGTAATCTCTTTTATCGGGCACTCATAAATTTGTAATAACGGAATTTTATCGGATAAGTTTTGGATATTTTTGCATTTAATTTACTTTTATGGATTTGATTATCTCACTCAGTTCATTAGTTCATTTTGCAAACAATTCCGATAAAGCCCGTTCTATCTTAAAAATACTTCCCTAGAATGCGTTTTCGTTTCGAAATTCAGACAAACTGTGTCTGCAGTTGCAAAACGTTAAATCGTTTGAATCACTAAAAAGTTATTCCAAATCAAAATACTATTTACTACCGTTTAGAAAAGAAATAAACAAAGTGTTTAGTAACTGCTTTACGTTTCCGGGTAATTTCGTTCGATGAATACTACTGTTTAAAATTAATAAATATGCAATATAGAAATTAATAAAACAAATAAAAGGGAATAGAATTCTTTGATAATTTTGTTGCTTAAGCCTGCCTTAATGCCAAAAAACTGCATAAAAGTGCAAATCTCATATTCAAAATGTTTGGAAATGCAAAATCGCTGTAAAGGCCTATAGTAAAATCAAAAAATTCGTTATTACTTTCTGCAAAAAGCACTCATAGATGATAACCCTGTATTTGTAGACAAATCTGTTTCGCGTTTGTGCATATTAAGTATTATTAATTTTCGGACAACACGGCATTTTAAAATCTATTGCAACATATTTGTCCTGTCTGAACTTTTTAAGCGTTTATCTAAAAGGTATCCCGACTGGCGAATGCTCCCCGGAGCTGCGTCCACTTAGAATCCTCAGAGTATGCCAATGTAACATCGCCTAGCCCATAGACAAATAAAATAGTTTATTGTATAAATTCCATTTTACTTATCTATGTTTTAATTTCGCAAACGCCTAATTGTAACCCTAACGCTTACGACTACTCGAGCTACATAAGAACAAACAAAAAACGCCTAAGATTTACTTTTTACATGAGTTTTAGAAAAAATAAAATAGCAAAGCTACACAGTCTACGGAGTCTCGGGCGGTTCGTCCGGCATAAGGAGTTGTGAACTGCCAGGACCCGGCAGGACGACGGGCGAGAACTCTTTGTGGACCGAGTTGTCCTCAGCCTCGGAGGACAGGACCGGCATGTTTTCCCCCAGGACGAAGGAATACTCTATTGTCGAATATTCGATGTGGGGCTCCACTTCGGCCACCAGTGAAGTCGAAGTCGTAGTTGTCGAAGGAGTCGTCGGTGGTATGGTTTCTATACTCGGGATTCCAGGAGTAGTTGTTGTCGTCGAAGTCGTTGATGTTGTTGGAGTTGTTGGTGTTGTTGGTGTAATCGTAGTCGGTGTTATAATTTCACCTTTAACTAGTGACTTTGAAGCAACCAACTGGGCGGGAACAATTACTTGTACAATAGATGGTTGAGCCGGGTTCGGAACTTGATGTAGTTGAGACTGGATTATCTGCGGTATCAGTGGCAGAGGCGCTTTTAGAATTAGTGGAGGATCTGTGCAAATTTCCTGGGTTGGAGGTGGATCCGCACAGTGAGATTTTCCGCGAATTCTAGCCTCTTGACTTTCCATCAAGGGACACAAGTGGACAATTCGTTCGTCGCACATTATTGGATTGTCTGAAAAGTTGATATCATTAACAGAGTTTTGAAAAATTATGAAAAACTTGAACACATACTTTCTAACCAAATTTCTAGCTTTCCAGGAACACCATGATTTGTGCAACGTGTCTTGGAAACTAGTTCGGAAGAAATCGATGTTATGTGATTGTGCGTAAGGTTTGCCGAGCACAAAACAGGTAGACCGTGGAAATCTTTTTCCAGTTTCGTTAAATTGTTGTAGGCTACTTTTAGTGTTTTCAGCGATGGAAGGAAAGTCTGAAAGAAAATTATAACAATTAATCATGTAAAAAACGGCAATACTGATGAAAAGGTAATAAAATTACCCGTGCGCAAATTTGGGATAGTACTACATATTAACAAGATGCTCATTAAAATATGAAGCTTTAATCCTACTAATGAAAATTTCATCGAATTTGAATTATCTTCAAATTAATTAAATATAATCGAGTTTTTGATTTATTTATTAAATTTTAATCGTCTGTAGTGAACAAGAGATTGATATCTAAAAAGTGCTTACGTGTTTTACACGCATATCACCATTTCAAACAATTTGAAGATTTTTCTCATATGGACGCAAGTCAAATTCTAAACTATTGGGCATTTTATTTAAATGCTAATGATTCCACTTATGGAAAACTTTGTTTAGATTTGGTTTATTGCATTTTTATGCTTAAGAAACAGATCTCAACATTTGAAATATTTTAAAACTTTGTACAACATTCCATAATTTTTTATAAAGCCTCCCAAAGTCTTTAAAAATAGGTTTTTTTCAATGTTTCAATGCCCTTTTCCTAAAAGCCTTTAGGAATTGAGTAGTTCTTATTACAAAACCGCTAAAAGAAGACCCTAAACATTTACGACAAAAATTTTTGAAACATTATCATAAATCAATTTAAAACTTTTGGTTAGAAAACTACTAATTTTATACCTACCGTAACAAACGAGCTGTGAATGATATTGAATTGAAATATTTAACGTGGGCCCTTAAATTCGCTACGGGTATACTAAAACCCAAATCGAGCTCACGCAATTTTCAGCTTCAAGATTAGGTCACTTTTAATAATCACTTATATTTTAATTATTACTTAATATTTTAATTTCTTTATTTTTATAGCAATTTCGAAAACATCCTTTAAAAAAAATTCTATGGTGGATTTACAAAATTTAATTGTTGACTATAACGCCATTAACAACCAATAATATACGACCGATTTGAAAGACCATTGTTATAAAAATGTTTTATAGGTTTCATTTTCACATTTATTACTTAGAGTCAATATAAAATAAAAATTAAAATACTTAGCATAGACTGGTGCTTTAAAATAATAATTTAAGAGCATGTGCGCTTTTAATCTCTCTATTTACAAAATATATTTAAATATATATTTTTATAGTATCATAATATTTGCTTTGAAAATCTTTCAGAAATACACATTTTCGTTTATTATCTAACACCGCAGGAAAATAAAGTAATATTTCTGGTAACTACACCATCTTCGTGTTGTTTTTTGTAATGGGATAAAACGGACAAGTTTTGCAACGTGCACCGTGCACCGACAGACAGCAGACGTGAATTCTAAATACGTACTCGAAACAACTTACGAGCGTAAATAAAAGCCAAAAATGTGTTCATGTGTGATGTAAATTTATACTTTTTACTTTATTTCTTCTTTAATATTTGTCGATCTTTTATATATACCATATATTAATAGATCCATTCAAACACACATAATCGACAAACCTGCTTAAAACAGTTGAAATAATATTTTAAGATGTTTACTATATAATAAGGGAATAAACAACGAAACAATCATTATATCGCAATTTACGTAATAATTAATAAAATAGAAATCGATCCAAAAAGAGTTGCATCGTGCTTAAAGCACGATATAATAGAAAAATAGGGAAAGGCTGATGTAGCCAAGCTATTGGCAGCTTTTATTTGTCTATTTCTTCATTAATAGGGAGTTTTAGAAAAATGGAAATATGATGACGTTGCACGTCAATGATTTGTATAATTATACGTTAATAAATTAATAAACTGCATACTCGGATATTGCATATATGATCATGTGTGGTCCTTTACTCTTCTAATTCTATGTAAACAAAGATAACTATTACTTACTGTGGACGTTTCCTCAAGTGAGAGCAGGTGGTTGAATGATAAATCCAAATATTCAAGGCTTTCCAGTCCTATAAAATCGTCCGGCAGAATCCTTTCGATTTCGTTATGAGTCAAAGTTAATATTTTGAGTTTGTTTAAGCCCATCAAAGCCCGATCAAGACTTTTCAATCGATTATATTGCAACTTAAGGTCAACCAGGAAAAACTTTGGTTCTACTAAATTTTCCATACGACCAATCAGCTTTTCAATTTTGTTATGTGATAAATCGAGCAATTTTAATTCTTCTAGGCCTTGAATTTCATTCATAGAAAATTCCACGAGTTCATTATGTGCGAAATTTGCTGATAGTAGCTTTTTCATCGGCAACAATGATGTGTTTATGGATTTGATATTATTGTACGATAAATCTATATCTTCCATTGCACCACAGTCCTGAAATTCATCCTGGGCCAGATACTCGATTCTGTTATGGAATGCATGTAGAAGCTGCAGTCGTCTTTTATCCATGAAAACTCCGTCGAATGATTTCAATTTGTTGTGCTGGAAAAATGCTGATTCTAGGTTTAGATAATCTTTCATGGTTTGCGGCAGCTTTTCAAGACTGTTGTTGGTAGCCAGGATCATTTTAAAGGCCGTAGATGCTAAAGGGAGCTCATCCTCCAGAGATGAAATGTTGTTCATGTTGATGAAAAGCGATTGCATATTGTGTAGGTCTCGAAGGGTACCATTCAGTGTTTGAATTTGATTCCTTCCCAAATGTAAAGTGATGAGGGTTTTCGGAAAGGCTCCCTTATCCAGGCGAGTAATATTGTTACTAACGAGGATCAAGTGCCTCACAACTGGTATGCCTTTAAAGTCTTCTTGCTGTACTGCTTTAATTCGGCCTTTCCCCAAATCTAGAGTCTTGATTTTAGGCAAATGACTCAATGCGTGCTTCGGTATCTCATCTAAGTCATTTTCAGCTAAACTCAAATATTCCACACTCGACAAACCTCGAAATGGTTGCTCCGGAACAGACCTTAAACCAAAACAAAATATATATTAATTATGCAAGAAATGAAACATCGAGTCTTATATAATGTAATTGACTAGTCTGGAGACTATTACTGGCCTTGTAATGACATAAGTATTAAATAATTAGTTCACGAGGGCAGCTATATAACTCTAAGCTTAGAATGCTTGTAAAGTTGGATAAAATATTCGAGCTGCAAGTTACTACTATTAAATAGTTCGCAGTTAACATATTCGGGAATCATTCTACACCTGATAACTTGAAGGATTTTAAGGGAATATTCCCAGTTCAGTTAATTCAAGACTTACATCAAACTTCTATTAAAAATGTATTAGATATCTTTTATATATACGTCTATATACGTAAGTACTTTATAACTTTAGTTATAGTTGTACACTCATTTTTTCCTTTACTTAAAGCCTATTGGACAGATTACCACAATACTTAACATTTATAATACTTTTCTATTATTTAATAACAAAATTAACTTGGCAAACCTCTTTGCCGGCTTGCTGTTTTAAACTTTAAACCAGAAAAATAAGACAAAAATTAACGAAAAACAGTGGCAACGAGCAATGAAGTCAGGTGCTACAACATACCCGAATGCATTTCACGGCCGCTCCACTCGTGCTGTGTGCCCGGACTAATAATATTTTTTAGAGAAAACTGAAGTGCATTTGATGTATTCAATTTGATTAACTTGTTTAACCGCCAAAATACATTTTCCATTCGTCTGTACACTTTTTCATGTATGTTTTACTAAGTTCATATATTTTTTGTGTCAAAAAGCATACTTTATCGATAGTCTCATGTAAGTTTTTAGAAAATCGTTCTTTTTTAGAATTTTGCAAAAGTATTCTCTTTTTTCAAGTTCCCGGAACTTCTGGACTGATCTGAATGAAACTCTTTTACGTAAATATCACCGAAACTTAGCCTTTAAGATCTGTTCCGACGTTGAATTTATCATCTATGGGCCGATATCATCAACTATCTGAATTTTGAAATTCTTACATAATAAAATCTCGAAGGAACAGCGAGCCTACTGCTACGAATTCATCTAAAGGGTGGGCCATATTAAATGAACGATTTGTTTGTTGAATAACTCAGTAACTAAAAGAAATTTCTTCAAAATTACGATCGATCTCTTTTATTGCCATCACTAAAATTCGTTTTGCTTAGACATGAAATGTTATGACCACCTCTAACATTGACGCTTGATGATTGGTGATGTTTGTTCACTTAATTATGGCCCTGTATTTGTTACTTTGACAGTTCCAAATAAAATAACACCGCATGCACTAGAGACCTACACTTTGAACAATTAAGTTCAGTAAACAATAAAATTAAAAAGTAAATAGATCAATAAATATCTTTTAAATCTTCCTCAAAACTGGGTTTTAAAAAAGTATAGGATAATTTTAATATTTTCAAAATATTTCTTTCAGTCTAAATATAGGAATTTCAAAGGGATAGTTGAAGTCGGCTTCGAATATCTACTTTTCCATTTTCGAGCAAACGAAGATAACATTCTTTGTCATCTTATATGAAATAAATAGAATGCAAAAATGATCCAAATTATTACATTTATGATTACTACTACCTTCTTGCGAACTATCTTTTAAATATTACCTCTATGCTCATCTTTTATAATAAATGAACAAGCAGATATTCCACTAATACGGCAAAAAATTAAATAAAAAGTTTTAAAACCATTTTCTAGGCATAAAAATATCGTTTTGATTAAACTAACTGGAATATATTGACCCCTTAAATAAGTAGAAAAAAAAGAATTATTCAATTTCGTTTCGTAGCCAACAAAATTCTGCACACAACAGGTTTAAGCGGGTTCTTACCAAATATTGTTAAATTTCGATATCTTCATACAAATAAAATACAACTTTGGCTTTAAATTGAAAATTTATTTTAAAGACTACTGCTATTTATGACTCACTCCAGAAGTTACATTAAAGCCTTGCGATAACCATGAGCCATTTCAACGTAACTGAAATATTTCTACGTTATAAGATTACTTTTTCAATTAAGGTCTTAATAATCGCTTGTAAGTGCTTTAAACAGGATTACCGCAATCTGAGTTGGCGCAGATTGGATAAGATCGTCAAATATTCGGCGTAAGACTTTGACTGGACAATAGCGAGTAACGCAGCTCGCAATAATTCGGCATAAAGTTGATCAGTTTAATAAAATTGTCACACGACCCTATCAAAGCCTTTGCCCCCAGTTGATCACAATTGATCTCCACTTAATTTAGTTAGGAAGAAACTCGTCACAACAGTATTGATCTTAGTTGTTTTATGTACGTGTTGCCTGCTCAGAGTTCTACAGACATTCTTCTTAAAGACGTCTTAAAAGCAGACCAAGTGTTGGCCGATCAGGGACCGGCTTGATCAAAACTAGTGGTCAATGACGATCAGTATGAATGAAGTGTGGAGGTTGTACACGAAGTGACAAAGTCTGTAGAAAAATTCCTTGAATCGTCTGGCTTCAACCAGAATAATAATTGAATAAGATAAGAATAAGAATTTCTAAAACTTCAGAAAAACGAAGAGCCGTGATAGTGCCACTTTCTGATCCCCATCGACCATAGCGACCAGAAAAACAGACGACGGTGAGGGATAATTAATTCGCGCTGACATTATTTACAAATAAATGTCTTAAATATTTCAATTAATCTGTCTAAAACGTAGGAGATGTGTGAAGTTGTAGTGCTGGCGATCACCCAAAATGAAATAAATTTTCAATTTTCGTCGCGATAAGCACTATCAAAGGCGCGCGGGTTTTATTGCCGGGAGCGATCTTCTGGCGACTGCTGCTGCTGAATGATTCGCCCTTTCGCGGTCCCGCGGTGTGACGAGAGGACCGCAGGCTATAGTCGCTATCAAGCACAAGAGATGTCGCTATCGCCGTCGACTCATTATCAATTAAAGTGAATTCATTAGGAGCAGCCTGAACGTCTTGCCTGTGGGACTTCTTCTATTGCCAAGATCACTCTAATCGCAGCGGCCCCAACCACTGATACAGACAAATTATTGAATTATCAGCGTCAGATAAGTTTTTATGGGGATCGCGTTTACGATCGGCGCCAATGCCTGGGCTGTTTTTTCTCTTGTTTGTGGCTTTTATTGCTAAAAAGTCGCTTTCTTACATCAACGGCAGATGGTAATTTGTTATTGCTGGCCGATTGTAACTTTCATTCAAACTTACGAAGATCAACCAGTATCTTCTGGGAGTACAAAGAACCGAGACAATGTTTTGCGCACTATTGCGTTTCTTGCTGCTCCTGGGGCTCATTTTCTTCCGTTTTCCAATCAGACCCGACGGACAATTAGTAAGTTGTAAGATAATTTTCAAGACCTCATTAAGTTAGGTTCTTCTATGTTTGTGGGGTGCCAAAGGGTAGCGGCGGTGATTCAGAGTGGCCGCTGATAACGAATATCACTAGAGATACAATTTATTGAACAAAACAGGACGTACCGGTGGCGTTTACTCAATGGTGAGATTTAATAAGGCAAAAGGGCAATCAGTTTTAGTTTTTGGAAATGCGCCAAAGTATCGCTTTGAACACAACATACTTGGTCTGAAAATTATAAACACGCCATTTTTAACTTTAACGTCGTCAAAGCTCCGTACCCTGGACACAGCCAATTATAACTGTTCATGGCTAACACTGGTTCTTTTGGAAAGATACCTACTTTTTCCAATGTCTGAACTTGCGACCTGCTTATAGCGACGACAAAGGCAAGTTTAATTTGAAATTGTCGCCGTTGCAAAGTAAAGGTAGGTTTTATTTCAATTCGAGGAAACTATTTGGCCGGATGCTAAAGCTGTCCGTTTGAAATTTTTTACTGTGAGTTTTTGGGTATTGAGATTTCTGAGGAGCATCACAATAGCTCCTGCTTTTAATTCATAAATTGGAAAAGTGACATTTCGGATGGACATATTTCATTTAAGAACTCAGTTGGCTAGCACAGTTCTACACTATCTCCACTGTCAAAGTCAATAAAATCTGAGCAGGCTTATTTGCATAGTTGAAATCAGAAATTCTCAATTCATGTCCGAATATTTCAGTATTTGAGAATGAAAAGTAGGCGTGAAGCGAAAGTATTACCTTTTAGTAAAAGAGAGGACGTCGCGTCTATGTTAGCCCTTTATATAAATATAAAGACTAGCAAATAAGACATCTGCAGCGTACAATACCAAAAGAATTGTTTTCCCTGATGTATTAAATTACTAGCCGATTCCTCACAAAGACACAAAATTAAGACTGTATGCTAATTTAATATAAAAAATCATTATTTCTTTGTAAAATCTATTTAAAATTTCAGTATGAACTTGGGAATTCTATCTCGAAAAAATTACATTAAAATTTATACTGCGTTTTTGATAAAATAATGAAACAAATAGTAGAATTTTTATTTAATTTACTTCGGTTTATAACCACTGAAATAAATTATCAAATATGATCAAATATATTACGTTTAATCTCGACTAAAAACCATTTGAAAATCTCATTGTAATTAAGGAATAAATAATGAAGCAATTAAAGATTCGAAATAATAAAATTTTAATAGCGAGCTATAACAGTAAAATTGTAATATGTAGATAATGCCATGCCGTCCTTTTCGTAGACATTTTTGTGAATTACTAATACAGCATACAAGTATCTAATATGTCTTCAATGGTCAACTACACAGGATTTAAAAAGGACGTCTTCATTTATGTGATAAAAAGATTTCGTTGCAACTTATGAATATCTACATAAAAAGTGTAATTTCGCAGGCCTGTATGATCTGTAACATTTGTTTGTAAATTCGTGTACCTTTAAAGGTTAAGTCGACATAAGCGCCGAAATATAGAACAGGTATTTTGTACAACTTACTTTACATTAGTTATTTTTATTTTGCCTCTTTGTTCATAAAGAATATTTAGTCAATAATACCCCGCAACGCGAAAGCTTCTGGTAAAAACATTTTTTAGAATTGCTTGACTTCTAATCTCACAAGCAAACTTCTTTATAATACTAATTACTTTTCGTACGTGGTTTAACTCGTGCAGAATTCTTAAATACAGCTACAAATTGTAAAAATTGCATTATATTTCTTCATATTTTTATTTTTTAAAATGGCAACTTGAAATATGGATTCGAATGCACGATACCGTGTAAGTCGAGGGTTAGGTGTATATTCGTGTACTTAAACATATACTCAAATAAACGGACCCAACGTAAATATTACCCTCGTTATTACTACACCCATATTACTAATTACGATCCGGATCAAACTTTTAAACGTTAGCTTTTTAGAATATGGAAACAAATTATTTTATGTTATTGAAGCCCTCAGTTTCGAAAACGGTTTACTTTTTGAAAAGACCTTTTTTCTTGTTTTTTCTTAGCTTTTGAGCTATTTAACGACATTACATTACATGTAAATAATCTACCCCTTAATGTGTTGAACAAATATAAATAGAAGCTTTGAAAGGTATCTACATGCATTTTAAGGTATGTCTACTTATTATAAACCTGTACATGTTTACATATTTCAATTACAATTTATAAGAGCACTGAATTACCTGGCATCGAATATTAATTAAAGAAATTGAACGAAATGTCCTGGTGCAGGCTTTCCTCGAGTTTGTATGAAACTCGTGTGACAAGTGTGAAGGTGCAAACCCATAATTGTGCGGTATATAAAAAAAACGAAATAGTAATTTATTTAGAAGCAGTTGTAAGTGTCACAGATTGTAATTCACGTCGACGAACGTGACGGCAGCAAAAAACTGGAGTAATTGAGCATACTTTCCATCAATCAAGTAACAAAGAAGGCGCGCGCCACGTAATTTATTGCGAAAGGGAGCGACGGGATGCACCGCGGAGGAGCGGGTGCAGGGCGCCGCGTGTCCCCACTTACACGCATTTCGCCGCACGTCGTCGCGTACTAAGAATGCAAGCGGAGCGAGCCGGAGTTGGAATTGTTGTTGGGCCGCGAAGTCGGGCCTGGCGCCTGGCGCCAACTGCCTTACTTTCCTTATTTAGAAGACCAAGGCAAAGACGACTATCTTGAGCCGGCAGCCTGATCGATGGCCGGCAGCGGCCAAGAAAGTCGACTTCTGAGGCTTCCTTCATTTCTTTTAATTAAAAATGCAGGAACTGAAGATTTATGGCTGTGGATACCCTCGCCAGCGATTTAGCGCAGGCGATGCGCCGATTTTCAATCTTAATCTCGCAACATTAGTTAATTAATTAATTGCAAATGTGCAGACGCGATTCAGTAGCAGAAACATCTTAGGATCGTTCTCAAGATAAATATCTTGAATGTTAAACACCTTGTGATTGGATGTGTCGCCACCAAGGCTCCGTTCCTCGGCAACGGTTGATGTATTATGGCAAATTCTTGGGATTCCTGGACAGATTTATCTCGAGATGAGGAATAAAAATTACGTGGCTATTTTTAGCGCAAACCTGTTCGCCGCTTCCAGTACTTCCGCAACACAATTATATCCTGTTATCTGGCTCCAGGCAAAATTGATTATTTTTAACTGTAAAAAAGGATAATTCCAGATAGATAATTAACTAGGTACTGTACATCAGTTTTCTTACTTTAATTGAGGGTTACATTGCTCAGCTTAACTTAAGGACATTCCGCGGCTCTTGGTATACAATTTTATAAAATCTTTCAAATCGAATTTCTTTTCCTTCTTTAAAATTAGTCAAAATTTTCACATTTCTTCTTATTTATTTGTAATTTAAATTTTCTTATTACTTACTGTTGTGAATGCTTTTATTAATTATTTGTTGCTTATGTCGTCATAATCAAATCTCTTCGAATTATCTCAATTTCTTTTGCAAAAGTAATTGATTATACCCCAACTTTCCTATTTTAAGTATATTCTTCAAAAAATATTTTTCATATTATGAAAAGATGAAATAGTAAATAATTTTAAATAAATTTTAAAAGCCGACGTCACTGCTTTCATAATCTTAGCGTAGATATTGTAATAATAATATTAGAAGCTAACAAGTGCATACACACGGTGATTCATTAGATGCTCTTGATAACCAAGGGATTTCCTCGAAGTTACGTGATGCGGGGCCGTAAGTTGAATTTCGCGTAATTCGGAGTAAATTACGTAATACTTATCGATAATCATTTCGGTTAATTGGGACCTTTAAGTACAAACAAATTTGTATCTGTCAGAACGCTTGTGTCAATTAAAAATGTTATATTAAACTTAAGGACTTCAAAAAATGGTAAAAACCGGAGTGAGTTTCGGAAGTGGGGTACGAGAAGCAAAATCAAAAATCGCAACATTTGAGGTATCGTAGTTCTTTTGAATGTATTATTTTACATTTGTCAAAATTTATATACTGAAAAGTACTTAATTTAACAATATATTTATCTTGCATCGGAGCTCTAAGGGACAGAAACATGGTACATATTTTAAAAATATATTTACATTAAAAGCTCAAAAATGCTACAAGTTAGCAAGAGTATGGTAACACCTCTTATGCTATTTTACTAATATTTTTACACGATTTTTCAGAAACACAAAACAGGGTCAAGGTAGAGAGTAGAGAAAATATTTATGAGAAATTATATCCAGTATCGGTCAGCAGCCTATCGAATGTATCCGATCTGTACTTATTTCGTACGGCTCAGTTTTATAGCAAATTAAAAGCAGAGCAGGAGAACCGCAAAAATGCATCGGTTACTTAGACAATATACGTGTGTAATATGCCTCCCCTGTTCACCTGTGTTATTTATTTGATGATTATGATCGTAATTATTTACCTCAGTTACAATTTAGAACATAAGCGTATGTTCTTATGGGATTAAAATAAGACAAATTTACCGTCTTAAGCTTTAAAAAAGAAAATAGAGTCAATATCTTAAAAACTGGTGTTCAAAATCGTCAAAGAGACGTAGAGTTACTATCTCAACTTCTCAAAAGTTTTATATACTATTGGTTTCGGACATTGTTTATTTAAAAAAATAATAATGTTACATCATGTAACTGAGACTTTATTTGAGCACTCATCACTACTAGTAGACGCTATCGATTGAATATTACGAATTGTAATATACTATGAAGTACTAGCGGCATAATTGCATATGTAGGGAAAAAAATAACAACAACAAAACAACTCCTACAACCGCATGGAAAATAATTTACTGTAGAATTCTTGTTACTCTTTCGAAATGCTCATTCCGCCGATTTATTTTACTTTTTTAAATCGCGAAAAATCCCTGAAATGTACTACAAAAAATTGGTTCTCATTCTCACTTAAGTGTATTACAGGCTGTGTGGTTCTTATTTGTAAAACATTTTTATATGATTTCTACTAACATTAAAAACTCATTCCGTTTATTTTTCTATTCTTTTCGAAAAAGTAAATTAAAAAAATATGAACGTGATTTACTTATAGCCATGTATGCAAATGTAGAGTTAAATATATTAAAAGAATACACAAAATATGCACATTTAAGTATATGATTTAAAAAACAGACATATTACATCAGTTAGCAATTGAGCTGAGTTTTGCTATATTATTAACACTCGTAGGCGATGGACAGTTTCACTACGTTGGCACCAATTACTGCATCCAGTTTTCCACATTGCTAGAATTGTCACGAATTTTTCCCCAAGTTTTCCCAAGTATTTTGAGCAGATAGAACCGAAAAAGTGCCCCGCCGAAGGAACGGTTTGACCTCCCGTATCAAAGGGGCAAGATGAATTATTCGCACGCTACAAATTATTTTCACAGCAGAAGTGACGAGCCATTTTCGTCGCGACGGATCAACCGCGCACTCCGCCGATATTTTCAATTTCCACTTGTACATGGGGCGCTTATCGGTTTATTAATTTTAAATGTTCAGTATGTGATAGACTCCTGATCAAATTATATTAATTATGTAAATGTTGCTGTTTTTAGAACTTTATCAGCGGGAGCTATGTGAAATAATTAATTTCGCAAGATTTTGAGGTGAATGTTTTCTAATTTAATTATTGTATAGTATTTATTGCAATTTTTAAGAACTTATTATGCTTAGGCGCATTTCATTAATATGAAGCGCTGTTCTTCGAATTATAGAAATTTGAGATATTGTAAGTAGTACTTACAATTTAAATTAGATATATTATACACAATTTTTCCAAATAAATATGTAAGAACACAAATATCGTTAACAATAAAAAATTAAAATTCACTAGGCGTATAGTGCTATAAAACAGGGAAATGTTATAAATCTTGGGAAAATACTAAAGATCTTTAGCATTAAACCATATTAACAGTGGTAATTTCAAGCACAAAATATTAGAAATGTGTTAACTATATCTAGAAATCCAGCCCAAAGCAGGTAGTCAAATTATGAAAAAAAGTATAACTGGGAATTTATGAATTTACACACAAATCAGTTGAAGGATTTATAGAATTACAATGTATTATATACATTGTAGTAGCAGTAGGCAAAAAGAGTCTAGTTGCTAAAACTAAATAGTTTTATTACAAGTTAAAATTGGACTATTTGCATAATTGTTCTACGATTAATGTTGGGTAAATTAACTTAAATATTATAACAAAACAAGCCATCCAAAGACTATTTTGAATCTAGACTGTTTCGAAGGTTCGGAATGAATCTGTAGCTTCATAAAAACCAATGGATCTACAAGTTAAAAATGTTCGATCAAACTAAAGTTACATTGAAAATATTCAACGATGGGAACAATCATCGTTGAAAATATTCAACGATGAGAAGTTAAGAAAAATCGATAACCGAATTTTAGACTTAGTTTATCTAGGAACTATGCAGAAGTGATACTACATTCCAGTCTGTGCTAAATGAGAGTAATGTGTTAATTTGTTTGCAGTAGTTGAGGCATCTAACGATTTCAGGTTTTTAAATATAGATTTAAAAACTTTAGTTAACATTAATGCTCTTTTGGGTAATTATTCATATTAAGAAAACATTTATACAGATTGCACCTTACCTTGGGACTTAAGGGGCATTTCTGTTGTTTACAGCCTTCGTGGAAGAGTTTTGCTCTATTTAAAAATCGAAATAAATCTCAGTCTTAGGTCAAGACGACTCATACTTTGGCTGATTACAAATAGTTGCAAATTAAAAATCCAGAAAGCTCTCTAAAAATAAACAAGAATAGATAGTCTATCGCTATTCATTCGGCCAGCTGACGGGGCACGTGAAAGGCGCTATTTCTGTCCGAATATGAATTCAAACTCATTACCGCCGCGAACTCGAATCGATTGGAGGAAGTCGAAGCTTAACGCATCACATCCTAATTTTTGATAAAATTGATATTGACCGGCGTGGGCATCGTGTCCACTTTGGCGGCGTAGTCCACACATACCGCAACGTTGTCGTGTGCCATGTAAATGACCAATGGTCAAGCAATTTGCAAATTATGCGCTACAACAATTAAAAACGAAATTTCCCTCTCACACTGCAGACCTTGTCCATTCGTCATGTTGCGCTGGACGTGCATCACCAATTAAGTCCTCACCGCTACAGCCGCTCCGTTTTGCTCTATTACGTTCGTCTAGCACGGCGGGACAGTGGATAGTGGCTAAATCACACGAGTTTAAAAGTCGCCAAGTTCAATTCTCTGAACCACTTGCCAGACTGATCCTGGGCGAATCTGGAGATCAGAGCAGCCTCCAAAGACGGATCCGTGTATGATATGATTCCCGCCAGGAAAGTGACCGGCTGGGCATCCGCATGCAAATCTCACAAGACACAGCCGTGGTTAACTGCAGGTGTCACTGTCGTAAGCAAACGGTTTTTCAGAGTCTAATGGTCGCGATTCGCGACTATTATCATGCGACGGAAGGGATTTCAGTCTTCTCTTGATTGAATTGTTTGCAGTCCCAAGAGCAGTAATTAGGAATTGTTTTAATTGATTCTTATTTGAAAAATAGAAGTCGTGCCGGAATTACGTTCGTCACTGTTTTTTGTTTACATAGCACATACAGGTATTGTAATACGTCCAGCTCTTTTAAACTGCATCATAATTAGTCGTTCTTGCTTTTGAATTACTTAATATCTTAAAAATTTAAAGGTGGTTCCCAATTTACCGAACTTGAGAGAATCTTGAGAATCTTTTACTGATAAACAAACCTAGAGGCAGCTTAGTTTTTGGGCGAATAAGAACGAACTTAGGGGGTAATACAAAGCCGTGAAATGTATAAATGAAATAAAGAATTTAAAAAAATGTACTGATTCAGATTTTAATTTCACATAAAGACAATTATTTCAATATTTGTCACTTTGATGACTATTTCATGTACACATTATTATATAAAATCGAGGAGGATTTTTGAAAAAAAGATATAAAAATACTGTACACATAATGTAATAAAGTTCAAGCAAGTTGTAGCATTTAATTGCTCTTTAAAATGGTTCAATTTATTCCTCAAATCACTTTGGTAGATTTTAAAGAATTACTTTGGATCGTAGGCTTGAAAAATCTGACAATTTTTTAGAATTCATTTGTATTTTAAAATTAATTACAAATACTTTTTTTTCTAATAGTACCTACGTCCAGCTAAAAAAGACCTTCTTTTCCTTTTGCGAAATAGTAAGAGTTGTTTTCAGTTTTGTGAGGCTCTGTAAGTGGTTTCTGAACTCAAAACATCTAAATCAAAAAACTTAAAACGCTTTTATTTACATATATAAATTAGCTGTTCTCAAAATTTAAAATTACAATATCAACACTCTTTTATTTTATTATATATCCCGAAAAACTGGAATTCGAGTACTAAATTTTATCTTCCTGTGTGAAAGCCTGCAAATTAAAAATTACGCACAATTACATTATACAATTTTCAAAAGATGCACAAAAACATTCTTTCGTATAATATTCGACCATTTAGACATTTATATCACTTTTAAATTTATGTTATCGCAATCATTATTATAGTACCTCAAACGATTTATAGTTAGGGAACCGGTGGCAACTAAGGTATATGATTTTTGCAGTTGATAGTGATATATGATCTAATTGGAAAACCAAGTTGTGAGTAAAGACATTGTTGAATTTCTGCAAAACTGATTTTCAAAACTGAATAGAAGAAAACTTTTCTTAGATCACATAACCGTATCTGCTTCTGATCTATTGTGTTAAGTGTCCACACTGCTGTATTTTTAACTTTTAACTATGAACGTTACTATTTCAATGCACTTCTATTGACGTGCGATTTCACAGACCGCTTCTTAATTATACACGTCTTTGTAATTTTCCAATAATCCTTCTTATTAAATACCATTTTAAGGATTTACTGTAGAATTGTTAAGCAAAATATCTTACTGGGCAATATCACAATTGTTTATTCTTTTTAGAAAGCACTGTCTCTAGTTTTATTTAGTATTTTAGTATTTCACACTGACTTGCCCGAGTAGCTAAATTAGTGTTTATTATACTGCCGTTTTTCTATGTAATGAGTAATCTCTACAAATATTTTATTGGCGTTGTATCACTTTAATAAGCTAGATGAAAATGAATAACGATTCAAAGTTATCTGCCTATTTGAACTTAATTTCACTTATAAAATTTTTAAGAACCTATTTGAGATATATTCCTAATTATTCGCAGTCAATAACACGAGTTTATGTTACAAAATATTTACTTTACTGTTTAAAAATAAAAATACACAATATTTTTTGAAGAAATTATTTTCACTTTATTTAAATATCATATTGCTATTATAAAAATGTTTGTGTACCAAAATAAAAACCTATAGTCGGTTAAAATTATTGTAAAGAACACAGGTGTAATTTTATGCTTAATGTTTCAAATATATGAACCAGAATGTATTTTGAATACATAATACTAAATGTCCGTACTTCAAACCTGTTATAAAATTAAATAATAAAATCTTCAAAACATCAAATTGCAGGACAACCGGTAGCTTAAGGGCATACATATCTCAAATATAAAAAATATTCGAAAAAATGAGAGAAATATATTAAATATTTTATGCAAGTTAATCAAAGAACTTTTATTTAGAAATTAACATTGGCTAACTAGTACCTTAAAATGACGTATTACTTATTAACTATACTCGAAGTACTGAGTTCAGTAACTATTCAATTCATTTTTATGTAGGCACAAACAAAAACAATTTAAAATCTTCTTTTCATACCTTGTAAGATCTCATTTTATTTCTTTTTTATATTTTGATTAGGTACAGTATACATACATATATGAAAATAGACTAAAAAGATCCTTGCCAAAAGGTTTACATGAAATATATCATTAATCCCTATCTGGGACTTCACAATGCTGTTTTAACCTTTACTCCTAGTCACTTCACTGATATTAATTGAAGAGGACCAGGATCATGGTGAAAATCAAATTCACAACCTTTGGAAAGGTGAACGAGATGTGTTACCACTGATCCACTCACTTTCTTAACTATTTTCATACAAGAGCATAGATGAACTAAGACGTTTGAACAATAAATGAATAAATAAAACCATAAGTTATTTACAGCGGAAAAATAAACACAAATAACAAAAAAATTAGAAAAAAAACGCGTATATAATGCCACCAATTTGTGACGGCATTGGTATGATAGACACATTTACTAATTTTACCCATTAAGACTACGAACTTTTCAATTCGTTTTCGTGGCTTGATTTTCTCCATCAGTTAAACAATAGAACTCATCATGGGTTTCAATTATTATGTGCTCATATAACTTGGCTATGCTTGGAACTGGAGAAGTTTTTAAAAATTACAATTCAAATTGATAATTAAAGCTATAAATTCCAGACAAATTAATTCGCCATTCAGATTTCTGAATGTGAGATCGAAAGTTCTGGCGTAGATCTAAAATTCTCAGCTCAATCTCGCAAACCGTTGCGATTCTTATCAAAACTTGTAACGTAAACAGACTTTTAAATCTCCAATGTCAACAAAACTTTTTATATACATGCATCTTCATCGAAATGCGTCTATTTATGGCATGTAAACATTTTATTTGAACTATAATAGACATAGTTCGAATTGATTAACTAATTGGTGTAGACGAGAGTAAAAAGGTGTTGACACAGATTTTTCTCTTATTTTATTTAAAAAGAATACATCTTACCTTAGATCATCGGATATCATCCTTAATTTTATCACATTCAGGTTCATTTCACTAAATGACCTCATCTCCAAATCCTCCAAATGGGAGTGTGATATAAGTAAACTAATACTTATATTCTGTTCAAATTTGTTGGATAAAGCGTCCACAATTTGATGGAAGGAATCGACCTTCTCACAAGATAACTCCACCCTATTGGCATACAGCATGGGTTCACAGGTGCACGGAGATATCTCAGGGCGAACTGCACAGTGGACAGACGCAACATTGGTGATGCTCCACACCGCATAGACGAATGATGCCATCTTGACACAATACTTTTATCAATCAGCTAATTCATAAACATTAGATGTTTGCGAAAAAAATACACGGAAAACACAGGTCTAGATTGGAAAACCCCTAGCCGGATCGATGTAAGCCACAGTCCTATGATCAGTCGAATATCGTCGAAATTGTTTTCTAATTTTCGTATTTATCACGGCTGGATTATCCAATTTTGTTTCTAAATAAATATGTTGTTCACACTAATCACAAAGTCAATTGAATGTTCTGATACCAAATATCGAAAAATGTACAGATTGTCGTCGGTACAATTTCACTTGATACTGGCTGAAGCACTTATCAGATACTTCTGAGACTACTGCCAGGGGTTTAAATTTCGCGTCTTCATTCCAGCGCGTTCAGAATTCAACTGGGAGATCGTGGCGAGCAATCCCAATCCCAACCCCAGCATCCGTGAATGGACCGTCTTAATCGAAGACCAAGCTGCGCGCGTATCATACCACAGCTACATCAGAATCAGAAAACAGATTACTAAATAGTCGCGGGCTAATCGTGGATAACACAATATTCGATGTGTTTCCTTCTTCCACGACGTGAGACGCCGACGGTAATCTGTGACGGTAGCATGTGCTACTGGTACTGCAGATTATGATAGGAAATCTCCTTAAATCTTTTTGGCGAATTGAGATTTTCCAGACCCGCCTTCAACTCCATTCGAGGGAAAAATGTACACAAGTCTTTCTAGAGCCAAGTGAGAGATTTCTTTGCGCGCAGTGCGCGATGGCGATAAGAAGGCTGCCTCGGAACGAAAGTAGACAACCTGAGAGTGCGAGGATCATGTTCAGAAATATGACGCGATCGCATTATCTTGCTTCAGTTTTTTAACAATTATTATCTTCGGAGCAAGGGGTGCTTCCCCCACACGAACAGTCCATAGCCCTGTACGAGAAATGCTCAAACATGAATGATGTAGCGATTGGCAAGTGATACCAGAGGTGGGATATCTCCGCCCACCTGGAGCCATGTATACGTTTATTAAAATTTTAATAAAACTGTACACAGTATAATCAAGCTGACCGGAATTTTTGGAGGTCAATAGATTTTAGCATAAACAAAAACATTAAAGACTACTAGACTTAACTTAATTAAAGGAACAACTCGTGGAGTCTTAGATGATAAAGAGCCTTAGGCATTAAACAAACAACTTATTTGTGTAAATATTCGGAATACTAATACAAGGCATAAGATTTAAGCGGAAGTACTGTTGTTATAATGGCATTCATCTTGACCTTCATTAAAAGACAAACAATTGTAATAAACATTACATTAATAAAAAAAATTTTTTTAAACCTCATAAAAATCATACTGAACTATGACTCTTTCAATTTTCAGTCCTGATATTAAAAATTTTTAAATTACCATTTTTATAATTTTTTTTTATTCCAAAATAAACAAAATAATTGATTTCAAAAAACAATTAAATTACTGAAAATGAAATTAAAACTTTAGAAATTTTAGTAATATCGATGCATCAATAATTTTTTTAATTTTGTTTTGCTTTTTAATAACATTATTTTATGTATTTTATAGTCTTAATGTAATGTCTCCACGTTGTGAAATTTCCTTTAATTTCTTTTTAGCTGATTATAAAATTTGCTTCGAAAAAATTGTATCCTTCTTAACCATCCTTTTAAATTTGTTGAGTTATGCGATTTGAAAATCACGTAAAACTTGTAGTTTGTTCCATAAGTTTGTTCTTACAAGGTCCTAACTAAATCGTAGATATACAAAACAAATCAAAATAGACAGGCCAACACACAAATAAAATTTACAGATTATTTATATTTTAAATTCGTCTCAGAGTTGTTTAAAGATAAAAGTTCCATTAAAACCCATTTTGTAATTATTACGCAATGTGAGAACGGATACAACAAACAAATAGGCGACATTCTACTAAAGTACCATATCCTTATACCTATAATTACTAACGTAGAAACCGTACTACTACACACATATGTATACATATATAATACATATACAACTTTAGCTAGATTAGCCCTATTCAACGATTTATCACACATACGTATTTCAGTCAGAATAAAATTTTGAAAATTTTTTAAAAACTCAGAATAGTCGCCATTTTGAAATCAATAAGCCGATTTAAACCAGTTAAAAACTTAACCGAGATATAGACCCAAAGTATGCGTATGCCAAATTTCAGACATACGGCCTCAATTTGTCCACAAATTTCGTTACATCCCATTTTTTAGATCTACAGACCTTCAAACAGAAAGTGTAGTGAAATTTGTTTGCAGCGTTTTTTTAAATCCCATAATAATAAATATAGTTCATTATGCATTACTGCAAGAACGTATAAAAACTCAGCACTTTTCTTGTAATGTGTAATAGAAATCTCTAGTTTTTATAAATTTCAAATGCCGGTTCTTTTATAATCTCGAGTGGTGATGGATTATTTTTACTAATAATGCTTAACTGAGACAGAAAGTTTTTAAAATATCAATAAAAATACTGACCCATGTTTGAATCCTTACAAAGAGGTGTTAATAGTTGAATTGTAGAAGATATAAATTAGATACATAATTTAGATATGTTTTTACAACAATGCATTTGGAAAAAACCTTGACAATTTTTATAAAGTTGCTGTTAAAGCCACCAATTTTAACTTATATAATATTTCGTATACCTTTTTACGCACTAATGTTTTGTGATATCTCTTAGCTTGTATCTAAATACAGAACTAACATTCATGATAAATATAAATCAAAGCCATGAGCACACTGCAAATCTCAAATTAGATTATATAAAACTATTTGAAACTATGCAAAAAGTGCGGGATTTTTATGCATGTACATACGTTTTTCCATATTTCTCTCCCGACAATAAAAGTTATTAATTTTTAAATATTAAAAAATAGTTAATTGCAAAAATAAAATAAAAATTTATGTCTTCTTTAAAAACGTTAAAATTTCTTGCCGCTAAAAATATTTCTCTATGATTTCTTTTCTACTACTAAGGAGTTTACATTTTAATTTTAGGAAATGTTTTAAATTTTTTCATAGAATTTAATTGTACGAAATATTTCATTATTATACAATGCAATATTCTATTTTCTTTTAAAGTAACAGTATCGTTGTAATAAAGTAAATTTTGCAAATAAATAAAAACCTTACCGCCTACGTGCTTTCTTTAATGAATATTAAAGGCTTAGAGTTTAATATCAAGAATGTTATTTTAATATATCATGTGAAAATCACTTATAGCTTTATCTTGAGCGAGGCTATTATATTTCCGTTGTATCAGTAGCTAAGAATTATGCTTTTAAATTTAAACAAAAGTCAAGGAATTTTTCTAGTAATTGAGAATAAGACGGCATGTGAATAAGCTTAAGATGTTTACCAATATGAAATCCAAAGTTCGTTCATAAATTTCCTTACTCAAATAGAACTGAATTGGTTTTAAAAATACAACAGCTATCTGGAATTCGACTTTTTAATATTGAATGGATTTGGCATAGTTAAAAAGGCTCTTGAGCATTGACGGCATACCAGGACTGAAAATAAAATCGCACATTCCTGATTTGGACCGCTCACGTCAAAGTGCTGCCGTCACTAATATTTACATCATCATTAATCATTAATTATTTGGCTATTTATCGGTACGCTCGTGACTTTACCAAAATATTTCCATTGATACCTTCGACATCCGTGGTCAATGTTCTATTTCCGGAGTCCATAAGCCAGATACTGCTGAGGAATTTTAAGCTATGCTCTAAATGGGGAAGGCGTCATCTCTCTCAAGTATTGTGTTTACTTGCTTTTTGATTCGAAGTCTCTTAATGGCATAATTTTTATGAAATTTCAAAATTATTACTACCTTTAAAACACCAACAAATATTTCTATTTATTTTTACGATATCTAGAAAATCCCTTAAGTATTACATGTTACATAATATTATAACCAATTATTTTTATTTCAACAAAAAAGTCAATAAATACTACGTACTAGTACTACGTACGTAAACTATTAATTGTTTAGGTATCTATTGTCAATGAAAAATGTGACTAATTTTATTTGCATTATTATCAGATAACTTAAATTATATATTACTATACTTTACCGCTTAACTCTTTAGTAGCTCAGTCTTTTATTAAGTGGACTCAAATTTACTTCGAAATATAAACCTTATACTAGCTTTTCTCCACAACTTTATCCGCAGGTACTTTCTATTATCATTGTGTGACATAGTGATCTATTTTAAGTTTGCTACACTATTTTCTAGAGACAGTCTCCTCAAAATCCGCGTTAAATTTAATTAGTCTCAGGTAAAGTGGCAAATAAGCAAATTATTCTACGAGCTACTTGACGGTAAAAACTCCACTTTTACAAACCTTTCTATAAAGTAACAGCCAAATAAACACAGAGAGGAACAAACAGATAAAACCTTATATCGTTTGGGTTAATTTAGAAACTACAGCTAAACCTTTTATTCAAATTTGTCTTACACGAATTGGGATATGAAAGATATTTTTTTTTACCGATTTTTATTCACTTTAACGCGACTTTCAAAATTAGTCAAAATTAGGAAAACATTCGTAATTTAAAAAATTTTTAAGTATAGAAATGCATTCTCGTTTATTTATTGGGGATTCCTTGAATAACTGCGCATAAATTAAATAAAATGTTAGTAGTTCCTTCATATATTTAATATTATATATAATATTACTTTTATTACTTATATAATGAAAAAATGTGAAAAAAAACAAATCAACGTTAATTAGGTAGGAAAAAATTCGCGGTAAAATTAAATAAATTGAAATACGGTAAGTTAATAACAATATCCATGCTTGAGTTATAAATTAGATTAATTTCAAGTACTTTTAAGCACATGGAGTGAGAGAAGAACCCGAAAAAGTTCCAAATGTTTCTTGTTCAAAATAACCTCAGAATATAACATTTTAGACACCTCCTAAGTATGAATTAGCACAGAAGATTGAAAGAACGCAGGCATGTATTTGTAGCCATACAGAGAATTCCTTAACTTTATAAAAATCTACAAATCGATTGCCTGAGAACACTTGGCAGACCGTCGAAAGGAAATGCCATAGGTGTAGTGAATAGGTCTATTAATATAATGCTACAGAGGATGACTAATTGCAAGGATATCATTTGAATGCTGGTAACATGTAATGAATACTATACAACATATCATCCATCGAATATTTAATCGGCACTAAGATAATACAATTTTCAAAAGGATGAATTTGTTCTATAAAGTGTGTATTTTACTTTTAAATTCAAAACGATAATAACTGAATTCCAAAGAATTAATTTGATGGCGAGAAACAAGACTTCTAATTTAAATATGAAAGTCTCATTAACACAGCGAAAACACAATCACGGTTTTACAACATGCATATTGAAATAGTTCTATGTATTATTAAAATTTTCTTCACATCTTTAAATGATAAGGCATCCAGGATACTAATTAATCATTTAATTTTGCAACCAGTTTTTTTCTAAATGATTTTAAACAACTTCTGTCCACAAATAATGACTTATTTATCATTTAAAAAAGTAAAAGGAGTGTGCATCACTTTTATCAAAGCCTGAAAACTTGAATAATATTTTCTAACGAATTATATTTTTGTAATAAATGATTTTTAACAATTTTTTTCAAATGCTATTTTCTTCCGTAAAATGATCCCCTCTTTTTTCAGAAAGAAATATTATGTTAATATGCTGATACTTTTGTTACAAAACGCTGTATTATAATTAAAAGTAATGTATTAAACGTATTAGAAGTTATTCTCATAAAAATGTCATAGTAGCGCTTTTTTAAAAGCAGAACGTAGAAAATAAATTTAGATTAAGGCTGAACACTACAGACACCCACATTATCATCGATTCTATTTTATATATATCTTATATATCTTAATCACCCGCTGTTTCAAAACAATACAATTTAGGACTTACTGCAAGCCATGTACGATTTTATTGAACAAAATTAGAAGGCGTTAAATGAACATATTTATTGCAAAAAAAGGATCCAAAAATCTTAAACATATAAAAGATGCTTTAATTTATAAAACGTTTCGATTTTAGCCACCTAATCAAAATAGAAAATTTTTGTCTAACTTCTTGATATTAGAACTTGATGATATTTATAGCATATATTGCAGTTACCCTTTTTCAAAAGACTATACCTTTTAGAATTAATCCTTTTTTGTTTAATGTTTCCTCATAGTTCTCTATTGACACTCTTCGGTTTGTGATGAAACTGCACAACTTATATTTCCATTATCATTAAGAAAATGTAAAATATTTTAAAGCATCCACGTTTATTTGAAAACAAACAATGCAGTAAATATTAAGAGTTGAGCAAATTCTCCTATTTCATCTAACATTCTCAGGAAATAAGACGCTGCAGCTGTAAAACGTTTTTTTCAGTAGTCGTCACTAATTAAAAGTACTAAGTACGTCTTTCG
The DNA here is from genome assembly GCA_001932985.1 of Proctacanthus coquilletti. Classification (NCBI taxonomy): domain Eukaryota; kingdom Metazoa; phylum Arthropoda; class Insecta; order Diptera; family Asilidae; genus Proctacanthus; species Proctacanthus coquilletti. The sequence goes on along the minus strand of MNCL01000055.1, from coordinate 406,594 downwards.
CCTGGCCTATCTTAGCGCCAATCAGGTACTTAAAAGATAGTGACGAAAATGGCCATAATTTCTCGCCTGACGCCACATTTAGCAGCATGCTGGGATGGACGGTATATTTGTCTTACCATCTCTCAGGACTACGATGTAAATCGAGAAGTCAGTGCCAAATTGTCCAAGAACAATTAATCATGGTGCACGCCAGAAAAACCAAAAATTTTCAACAGAAACAAGAGATTCCGAGATTCCGAGATTCCAGCAGTTACAGGCAGGAGATATAAGGAAAGTTTAAGACGTCTGTCGTCTGAGCCATTCGAATGGCCGTTCATTAAGCAGTCGCGCGCCAAAAATTTAATAAGTCCAAGTATACATCTCAAAAGGCTGAGATGAGTTATGCGCATTCGCTAAATATTCGCGAGTGGCGCCTAACCGCAATCTTGGGATTGCATTTTGATGACGACGCATTCTTCAAATTGCCATTCCTTCAGAGTTCTTGCGTTCATCACAGATTGCAGCGAGATGCACATCGGGAATATCTTACGGATCCCGTCTTAATGGCGATAATTACGTTGTATAAGATGCGTATATTTAGAATTGATCGCAATTTCGAAATGATAAGTTCGCTTGAGTCAATCGTCGTGCAATTAAAGGATTTCATCGTTGGTACAATTCATTGAACTCTTGGTTGAAACTCTATAAAAATAAATAAATTGAAAAAATAAAAAGTCACAACTAAAAAATCGACGCTCTTGAGTGGCGCTCATTCTACATCTGGATTTCCTTTAAACGAACAGCTCTATCAATACGTGCAAATTTATATACTCGAATGACCCGTACAAGCACTAAAAATATTTCAGACCGCTAAATATATCCATTTTTGCCATTCCGCGGTTATTTTCGTGAGAATTCCTCAAAAATAGCAACATCATTCATATACAATTGTGTCACATTATTTTGATCAAGAAAAATTCTTAATATGCCTGCTGAACAATTTATCGCATTCTCATCATCCCACAAAGCGATCACAAACAGGACGTTTATCAATCCGCACCATAGCTCATAAATAGCCATCCCTTGTGAGCAACTACGAGTAACGAGCGTTTTGACCTCCAGGAAAATAATTCCGTCTAGTTTGTTTGTTTTTAATTGTTCAGGAATATATCAAACAAGAACCATGTGTTTTATAAACTTTTCTTCCTAAATTCATTGGTTTTAATATTGGTTTCTTTTTTGCTTTCGATCCAATAGTTGTTTATTAATTTAGCAAAATTATTCAGTTTCTCGATTTCAAACCCGCCTCTGTATAGAAAGTTTTGATAAGCTTTTTTTCCACCTAAATCGATAATTTTATTTAGGCGGAATAAAACCTTGAAGGTTCGTATGTAAAATATTTACATAAGCATTTAAACAATTAAGCAATAAAGACACCGTCACTATTTCATTGCAATTATATTATTTAATCAATGTTGGCTTTTATTTTATTTCTTAACAAAGGATTGTTTAAATCCTCCTTTTCAATTGTAGACTGAGAAAAGGCCCTAAGTTTTTTTTCAATTTTCTTAAAAAATAGTAGACCGTAGAAATCTCCAGTAAATTTTAAGTACATTACTAAAATTTTATTCATTTATTTGTTATAATGTTTCCGACATTGCACTGTAATTACTAAACTATGTTTGATAACATTTTAGGTGGCTCTGGAAGATACTTAAAATATAACCTATACATGCTTGCCTGTTCGTCTCTTTACCTATTTATTTGTTCGCTGATCTGATATGGGTGAAATGTTTATTTAAATAACTAACTTTTTTTCGCAAACTAAATCAAGACTCAAAGATTCTTAAAAAAATTTCGCCGCTTTGCCTGTTTTTTTTTTTTTATAACCAAACCAAACCAAACCATTTCAAATCAACAAATTCTGACTCTTTGATTATAAAACCCAAGAACAAATAACACAGATCCTCCAGAATCAACAACATCCTCTCCTAAACAATTCATTTTATCCCTTTACTTTCTATTGCGAAGATTTTCGTACAACATGCATCTTTATTAGCATTAAACAAAGGTTAAAAATAAAAATAAAAGTGTTTAACAAAAATTAAAACCAACATCAAAAATAGTGTTTCACGGCCAAACCACTATTATATCGGGAGTTTTTAAAAGGTTATTGAAACTATTATTATTAATATTTGTTTTTCTATTTGCGTTTTATATACAAAATATGCCAAATTTCGAATTCAGAAGTGTAAAGATATTCGAAAAGCAAAATCAGTTCGTAGGTTTAGGCCTTAGAGCCTATGTACGTATAAACTCTACATTTCTATTTCTTCGCTACACAAAGATATGTTTCAACCATCATTTAAATATTTCCAAGCTACTTGTACAGTTAAAAATCGGCAGAAGGATCGGATAAATATTAAATATTATATTACATTTTGCAATGACTTTCAACCACCTTCTCCAACTTTTATTTCTTGGAAACTTAAAGGGAAATTCTTATTTCTCCTACCTATACGCCTATAAAGTCTTAGTTGAACCCAAAAGAAAGTAGTATAAAGTATTAGCTTAAAACATTTTTCTATTAATACTAGATCTGCCGGAGATGTCAAAATGACTCATTTTTACCATACGTGATCTACTAGTACTAACTGAAAAACTGTTCGAATTTTTCGTTCTAGGATTTTTGTGTAATTTGTAAATTTATTTCCACTGATTTTGTTTTGTTTTCATAAATCTAAATTACCAATCGCAATTCTTTCGTTCCATAAATGCTAAACTTTTGATATTTAATGTTTCAAGAATCCCAAGATAGAAAATGTTATTTGGTATTATTATTCTTTGCCCTTTAATTTTATTATTAGGAAACCAACTGCCAGAATTTTTGTAAGATCTTCTGGAATGTGTTAACTATACTGCCTACTAAAACCATAAATTTCTTTCGATTTTATTTGTCGCAAAAATGGAAAAAAATTCTTTTATTTTTTTATTTTTGATGTTCAAAGACCCAATCTTAGGTTCTATTAGAAGTAAAAGTTCAATTTGGAACCTTTGCTTAGTTTAAAATTCAGTCTATATATTCCATAGAACATTTCCTCGTTTGAGTCTAGAAGAAAGCTACAAGATAGAAAATTCTAAAAAATGTCATTTGTGCTATATCCATAGCAAGTCAATTTAAGAAAATAAGAATTTTCTCTATAATTTTATAGAGATTAAATATGTAATACACGTATATTAGGGAGTGCCCTACAACTAAATAATATTCTAGGGTGATCTCATTTCAGTTAATTAATTAGCTGATCCCTTGATTAGGGTAAAAAAGCTTTGTCTTCCTCCCGCTAAGGATCACCATAGTCTTATGGCCGTTTCACATATTTTATATTCTCTAATATTCCAAGCCTCTTCAGTGTTTTATACTCAACGGGTCCGAACGGAACCCTCAGGAATAAATTAGACTTAAATATTACCCAGATTTCATTTTTTATACCTATTTTATCAATCCTCTCTCAAAAGCGTAAAAAATTTTAGCAAACATAAGATACGCAGAATGTGATCAATAGGGGCATTTATTGTAAATTATTTATTTCAAAATCTTGATGTTGGATCACCTTCAAAATGTTACGCGTTCGACGTTATAACACTGAAACTATTTTCCAAACCTCAATATCCTGAATATCCTGCAACAGTCTTCACCAATTGTTGAATTGCTTTCTTTTAGCAGAATTTTAACCATATCTTGATATCAAACTTTGCCTTTTCAACTTGCAGCCAACAAAGAGTGGAATGTACCAAAGTGCAGGAAACAAAACGTTTTCGATTTTTTACAAAATTTCCGATTATTGTTTTCAATTGGAGACGCACAGTAATAACATTCAACCATTTTTATTCTCAGTCAAAAATACTAAAATACAATAAAAAGCGTAATGTCAGATTTTGTATGCATTTTTAATATTTTTTTATTACCTCTGCGAACGCAACATAGATCCGCAAACTCAAGGAGCGTTATGAGCACTCCCTTAGAATAATAAAGCTTTGAAATAAAGATTTTCCAACAATGTCCACATCTGCCAAAAAAAAAACTGCGACAATTTCGCCACATAAATTGGAACTTCTTTAGATATGACTTTATTATTCTAACGATTCTACTCAAGAAAGAGTCAGTATTTACAGGCACACGGCCAAGTTGTTATTTCATCGTAATTATAATTCAGCTTACATAGTTACGTAATTTAGCTATCAACTGTATATAATCTCTGTCGTTAAATCTACCAATGTTCATGTTTTAATGCAGTTACAGATGTCATGTAATTACTAGCGAAGAACATTACTTTAGCGTTTAAATAAAAAACTAAATATAATTGTTGAATGGGCGTTGGAGGATACATACAAATCGGATTTTCCAGTAAATTTCCCGTAAATATAAACAATGAAGGATAAAATACAAAATCGATTTGGCTTAAATCTAAACAAAAGTGAGCTGGATGGAGTAAAGTAAGCCGTACACACTTAGTTCGTCTGTTATCCTTCTAGATTTCTACTTTCTGCTTTCGCCGTGTAGCAGCGCTTTATTACCATTTGTGCTAATTCCTTGATTCGATCATACGGCCGTGGATGTCCAATTAAATCAGACAATATTTGTATACCATTTTCATGCTCAACGAGCCTGCAGTACTTTTCGGGATAAACCTAAAGTGCAAGAATGAAAATATGTTGGAAGATTACTTTTCTTATTATTCACCTTTGTTAAATTAGCTAAAGCCCATACTGCCCAATGTTGGCACTCAGGTGTTTCGTAACATCGAACCAGCCCTAAAATTGGTTCAAAGCTGCGATAGTTTATGTTTCGTTCACTATTCAAATTCCACTGTTCAATTGCATTCACCATGCGCACAAGCACATCTGATCTTGTAGGGAAATCTATAGTCCATGCCTCGTCCCCATCTGAGGCGATATGTGCGAGCACGCCTGCAGCATTATAGCTTACCTGAGCAGGTTTATAGCATTAAATATCTTCCATATTCCACCCAATCAAAGAATTCTTACCTCGATTCCATCACTATCCGAATCCAAAAGGTCATAAAAGACTTTAATAAACTCTTTCGTCATCAATCGATGACGCAACCACTTTACTTCCGCAACGTTACCAAGAAGACCCATCATATTTCGGAGTAATTCTTCCCTATCAGGGAAGCACTACAAACAACACAAATTGAAAATCAAAAATTCGATTACCTATAAAGTTATACTTACGCGCAAACATCTTAGAAAATACTCCATACCCTGACCATCCAAAAATCGTTTACAATTAATAGCAGTCTCATCGGTTACATTCCACATAGTTGACCATGCTACTTCCATGACGTCATCGAACACAGATCGTGTTAAACGATCTTTTATTAAATTTAACATGGTCTGAAATTGATTTATTAACTAATATCACATGATAAAAAAATCGGTCAAGTGCGAGTCTGTTTCGCGCAATTAGGGTTCCGTATCAAAATTTTACACGTTTAATGTTTAAGAATTATGTACCTGATGCTTTACAAATACAAAAATAATTTACTTACTTACTTTACTTACATTAATTTCCAAAACAATTTCTAAAAAACCGTAAAACAACCGATAAATAATTACACTAAATATTATTCTTTTAGCAACTATTATACTGAGAAAAAAGTGGGTTTTCTTGTAATATTAAAATTTTAGCTTTAGAAACCTAGAAAATACGGAGAAACACACTCTTTTTTGCACATTTTGAGCTATAGGTTTAAAACAACTTCATTTAATAATTTGAAAAAAAATTTTTCTGAGGTCCTTAAAAGTAGCCCTTTCAAACGATACTCCACACGACCCGATTCACCCATTTTAAAAGTAAAATAAAAATATTTCTAATTTTTAATATTTTAAAAATTGAGACTATTGGAATATCTGCGCGTCACCAAGATCCAACACTACGCCAAATTTCAAGTCTACGTCGCGTCACGTGAGGGAACTTATAATGGTTGTTTTCCTTTTGAAGTACGGAACCCTAAAAACGAATATAACTTACGCCTATGACACCGAGATCTCCTAAAAATAACTTTTGCCGCCCATCCACTTGACAAGCCAAGGTATTCAAGAGGTAAATAGCTATTCTTTGCACAAATCCCTCCTGTTCTGTCTTTGAGACGCCGTGTAACAGGATTGAAATTAGTCGCTCATATTCGAAAAGCTACAAGCAGAATTTATTAACTTATTTAAAAACCGAATAGGAGTTCTGGCAGACTTACCACATCACCAGGCATTGAAAATTGACAAAGCGTTAGGTACCCGTTGCGTAGCATCGTATCATCAGATAGGTGCATCTGCATTCCATTCAACAATGTCCTAATGATGTGGTTCTTGAGAGGAGTTCCAAACTTGCCCTTATCTCTTCCTTTAACTATATAAAAAAGTGTAGCGCTGTAAAGTAAATAAAAATGTTATTCCCCACAGTTTAGTCAAAAATTTAATATAGCTACTTGATGAAAATCGAAACCAAATCCTTAAAATTTTACCAATATTCTCAAAAATAAAAAACAATAATATTCTTTTTAAACCAATGACTGAGTTAACTTTCATATTTTTTTTAAAAACCAGATTACATAGGGTAATTTTTTCGAATCTGATGTTTGCATGTAGTCCGCTATAAAATGATCGCAGGCAAAATTCCAGTCATATCGAATAAAATTTTGGAACGTTACGACTCATATTTTGTAAATGACGCTTTTAATAGGCGTGATATCTAATCTTTCTTAAATACAGTCTCTCTCAAAAGAAAGTATCCGTCTTTAAAACAAAAGCAGGCGTTTTGCAGCAAAAATGATTTTATTTACATGTTACGACTTCTTAACAAAAACGGCGCCATGAAAATATCCATCCAAAACATCACATTTTTCTAGCATGTCCATTCTTTATTATGATACATCTTAGAATATAATAATATACAAATAAAAGTTCTAAACAAATGTGCTGATAGATATAGACCAGTATTTATACTCGGATATGGGCCTTTCTTCAATAACACTACATTTAGATGTTATATTGTCGTATTTTTGTTTACAGGGAATTGTTAGCGATTCAAGAGAATGTTATATTGCACAATTATGACAAATTGAAGTATCAACTAAATGATATGTTTGGGGCCGTCTTTATTAAGAAATCGCAAGTTGTCCGGGTGTTTTAAAGTGCGTTGGATCACTCCTTCGCCTTTTCTCGTCCAAGCAGATCGGGGGATGTTTGTTATCCAAAAGCAACTCTCATCCGTAAAGACCGAATTACAATTTGAGAAAAATTTGAAATAATTGTATTGTCATAAACGGTGAAAAGATTGTCCAGAATAATTTAGGGTATTATCTTTGTTTTGAAAACATATATATTCAAAATTATTCAAGACACAAATACTTCTTCTAAACTTCAAATACACTTTCCTCGAAATGCTGTTTTTAACACTTTGCTGTGGATAAGCTTAATTTAAAATTTAGCATACGTTTTTTATTTTATGGTCTCTATAACATAAATTATTATACTGAATTATTTCTATTCTTTTCTGAAAAAAACTGTAGAATTTTGTTAATTTGCTTTTAATTTTTGTAATTCATATAGTACAGGAAACACAAAAATCGCCATTTTATTACAGCTTAATTTTTCGGGAAAACTTCACATATCAATTCTACTTCAAATTTATGTTATTTTGTGTTTAAAATTCGTAAAAACTGTTAGTGAATTGTTCACTGAAAGGAATCTTTTAAAAATCCCCCTTTATTGATTTTTAAGGCAGGAATCCACTGAAGCAACATAAATTCTACACTTAACATGTCATTCTTTATAGCCTGCTTCTTATGTGCAACAAAACTCATACCGCGAAAACATTGTGCTAACGTTGCACGCTCTCAAGGTGTCTGTACTTGTACTATGTCGTATGATCAATTCCATTTTCGTCACAAGCAGTTTCTTTGAAGCTGGTGCTGGGAATGTATCTCCAAAACATTCTTTATGGGAGAAGGGAAATATTTTTAGCGGTTTTCGACTTATCGACACTTCATTGTTTAACTATTTACTGTGGAATTTTAGAAAGTATGTAGGACTCTTTCTTCTATCGCTTTTGGAATTCAAATCACAAGTTTACTTACAATACTTTTTTAATTGACTTAACTCGAAAAAGCTATAAAATAACTTGGTAACAAAAGACAACTTTTCGACGTATTTCGTAGACAATATTCGCATAAGTCATTAAAAAATATTATGAATTCAGAATAGGTTCAAAGAAACTGTATATTGCTCCAAACGAATTGAATGTGATATTTGCAAATGCAGGCCACAAGTCGTATGCTACAAGTGCAATGTGCAACACCGTTTGTAGCAAAATTTTAGCCGCTACGCAAATTATGATTTCATGAACAAGGATTGCGCTGGATTTGGGTTTTCGCTAATTTTTTTCTAGAGAATCAACTTCCTTTTTCTTGATTCAAGTCGGATTAACCTTCGTATGAAAATACCTTACTTTGACCAAATATTTAATCGAACTAAAGAAAACCTTAACAGCCATATGAAAAACACTCCATCAACATGATACCAAGAAAACTAAACAAAAATCTGCTAATTGAAAACTTTTGGATCTAAATAATATTTTATTCAATCATAATAACATCATAGATCAACTGAATGGGTAGATAAAGGAAATTGGTAAATTTCTACGATTAGTATTTTTGGTTTCTTCTAAATGGAGATTGCGATTGAGTTCATATTCTGCACAATATGAATCGTTCTATAAATTTAAAAATCAAATTCAATTTTTTCTCAAGATCCAATTGACCTGATTCTTTGTAACAATACGAGTGTAGCAATTTTCTTATTTCAACTTTCTGTTCTATGACATTTTTCAAGAAAGAAGTGACCCCTAAGGGTCATCTTGTAGGCCTTAGTTTTAAAAAAAACTATGAAAATACAAGCAAACATTACATTGATCGCTATTAGTTAGAATTATATACTCCCAAATATCAATAAAAATCTTGATTTGAAAAATGCGTCATAAAACAAATTGTGATTCGACAACACCAACATTCGATAAAATTGAGGTCTTCGACAAGGAATAGAGGACGCATACATTTTATACTCTTTCTTGTAAATATATCTTTAAAATGTAAACCACACTCTTTAAATACAATCCTAATTTGAGTGTACCACTTATATAAAATTCGTAGCTTATAATGAAGAAATTAATTCTCTCACTGTCGGGAATCTCTGCAAAATGACCAAAGTATTTAGTTATATTTTACTTTTTTAAACTTAAATATGTCAACATTTATCGAAAATATTTACATGACTAGGATAAATACTGCAAGCGTCTATACCTTTTATTTTCTAAATGTAAATTTATATCAATATTTCTTTTAATCAATTTCATTCATTTTATGTTTGGAGGTCTAACATATGAATTAATTAAAAAAGAGAATATAAAATGCAATAAAATTATCTACAAATATAACGATAATTTGTGTATAAATGTAAAACAGTTCGGAAGCATATATCTACAATTATTTTAAAGTTAGAATCCGTTTCAAAAATAACAAAGACCACCCAAACGGAATGGATGATGAAAATTTATGTTATCAAAAATTGATAGACGCATTTAATTTTAATTTATTAATTCAACATCAATAATCAAAAAACTCATATTTTCAAAATTCTATTAATTATAGCGCTCGACGTTTACATTGCACTAAGATTCGATCTTCTATCTTGTACATTAGTAATTTAGTAACTTTTTTCCAAACTCCCGCTTTCACATGAAATGCTCTAATTGGGTTCCAAATTTAGGCACACTCTAAGATATTCATAACTAGCCATTAAAATATAAAAGATAAGTTTCTAAACTTTTCTTGCCAAGACAAACAAGACGATAGAATTAATAGGTATAATATCGAAATGTGGAAAATATAGTTTTAAACCAAATAAAATTGCCGTGTATGTTTTTATTGCTAACATATTAGCAACTATCTCCGCACCATTCGGGCAGTTCCATTTCAACAAATCAAAAGTAATATACTTATAAGCCAAACATTCTCAGAAGTCATTAGTAGCTATTATTAGCGAAATAAAAAGATATAAAACACCCACTCACCTTCCCGATATTTGCATATGCTTAAACCTAAGGTGCCTGTCCATTGCAGTCAATACAATGTCGAGAGCTGTGTGAATAGCTTTGCAGGACTCAAATCTAAACAAGTGGTACAAATCATTCAAAACCTGCAAGTATTATATGTACGTTAACAAATATAATCAGAAATGTGGAAAATTTAAAACCATTCCACTCACCCTTGTTAGAACCATGGGTCGGTCTTGGTAGTACAAGGCTGCAGTTAAAATCTGCTCTTCGTTAGCATCCCCTGCAATCTAAAAACAGGACTGCTCAACCGCAAATTAACGAATAGAAGAAATCGTGACTTACTTGTATAGCAGGTATATCGTGTCGCTTGCAAGCCCAGTGAACAGTATGATAAAGACCTAAAAATTGTAAAGGTCGATCGGTACGGCTTGCTAGGCCAGGTATATCAGATGCCACTTTTTCCGTAGCTCCTTTTTGAGCCACACCAGTGCCTGCCAAGTTTGTCCCTGATATATCAAGATGCGTCAAGTTCGGAAGATTTTCGGCAAGCATTCCCAAAGTCTGTCGATAGAAGAAATAGCATCAAATAAGTGTTTCTCTGACTTGAATTATAATGAGACCTGATCAGGTAAATCATATGTTCCATGACCATTTCCTGAGCTGCTTATGGATATATCAAGAGTTTGGAGTCTCTTCATACGACATATAGTATGAAAATGGTTTGCAATAGGCCATACGTTAAAAAGAATTAGGGTAGTCAGGTGAGGGAGATTGCAGAGTGCTTCCAAGTTAAAGTTGTTAAGGATGCAGGAAGTCAAGTCTAGATAATTAAGATCCTGGAGGTGATTAAACTGCAGTCTATGGTGCATCACAACTCCATTGAGAACTAATCGTCTTAGATTGGGAAAATTGAGCTGAAAATCGACGGGAGCTTTCTCGTTGGGCTCGGCATGTCGTAGCAATTCCACATTTAGACCCAACTCAAGATTCTTCAAACTTGCTCCGTACTTGGCTAGAAGATGGCGGGACTGGACTGTTATATCGTTGCAGTACCACATTGAAAGGGATATCAGGTTATGACGGAATAGCGTCTCGAGTCCTGAACAAGGCAAGTTAATAGTGGTATGTTTATATTGACCCTCGTATTTTACCTTCGGCGGTTATGGTGCTATTCCTCAAATGTACAAATTTCAATGGGGTTCTCTGGGTGTCCCTGAAAAGGTTCACAAAAGCATTGTCCACTTCCCGGTTACTCCGCTGATGACTTTCCAAAAATCTGTCGCAGATTTCGGAGGGAATAACGATACCAGATCGTAGCCATTTGAGTGACGACTCCGCATACTGGTCGCATAGGACGTACAAATTATTCGATAGATAATTGTAAACAATCTCTTGCAGTGTCGGGAGGTCCTCATTGAGAGCCCCGTTCGCTTTTAAACGGACGCGGCCGCTCATTGTAGGGATGCTCGTATTTAAGAGGTCCTTCGCTCGATTTAGATCCCAGAAGCCAAAAATCCCATCAAAAAACTCCTCATAGAAAGTGGTTGCTAAAAATAAAAATGAAATTCAAATGGCGAACAGAGCAATTCGGGCGATCTCATCCGCGGCGCATCATCACGACAGGAATCCAATTCGAGATGACTCAAGCCCACCCAGCTCCACGAACCTCTTTGCCGAAAATTTGCAGACGTCGAATTTTGTTTGAACTTGTTTAAATTTTACTCGAATAACATTTCAGCGATTTCCGCAAATCAAACTACGAGACACACACTCCAAACACCGATAAACTCAGGCCTTCGAGAAATCCGACGAGTGTTAAAAGTGTTTTACGGATCTTGACAGGTTTCGCGCATCCGCGTTCCCTGGTTACCCCGCGACTCGTTCCTGACAACTCTCGCAGGTATTTTAGGTAAACAAGAACAACTGACTTGGAAAACACTACGGGAGCACAAGGGGCCAGCTAAAGGGCCTTTCTCGAACTTGGCGACTCGCTGTTTGACGTCGCTTTCTTATGAACAGAGTCAAATCTGATCGTCGTCCATCCACTTGACGGCAGGAAGATTTGAAAGCAACCCTGCCACTTGTCAGCTGATTTTTATTTATTTATATGTCCCTCGGCACGGACAAATCGCTCTGCTCTCAATCAAAGGGGTCGTATTGTGAACAATTTCTGCAAATCTAGCACGAGATTTTGATTTTTCCTCATAAAATTTATCTGAAACTGTCACCGAAAAAAATTGATACTCACCACTGCTTCGAACAGGTTCTCCTTGTAAACAAAATTTGTTGTGCTTTTCACCACGGAAGCGAAACCGTACTGCCAGATTAGGTTTGCTTTCCGAAGTATGAATAACATTATTCATTCTTCGATTTTTCATTTCATTTACTACACTGGCTCATTTAGTGCTGCGTTTTTCGCTGAAACAATATGGAATTATGAGATCGGAATCAAATTTTCTTCACCTTTATTTTCTAACCACTCGACTAAGCACCAAAAACCAATTATCTCTAAAACCGCGAGAGATATATTGTAATAGATTCTTTGTTTGAAATGAGATTCGAACCAAGGCATGTCTCAGAAGAAAATAATGTAGGAATATGAGGGACAAAGGCAGGCTATCAGACGAACCGTGAAAGTACAAAAACGATTATTAAATACAATTACAAACAACGAAATAATACCCCTTAATCTATTGTTGAAGTTGATTAATTAGTTCTAAATAAGAAGAAGTCACTGCTGCTGTCAGTTGTCAAATCTTTGGGTGCTGCGAGAATTCGACAATTATAAAAGAAAAGATATATTACGTTTACCATGTGGCACTGCAAACTGAGCACCATTGTTGGATTCAAAAATGCAACAGTCCCCATCAACCGTAAGGTGCGTTTACTGACGAAGATCCACTAAAGCTCCTAACCTTATCTTCCACAGATAAGTTGCCTTGCAAGTACATATTACGCCGCGGGAGTTCCCAGGCGGGAATCGCACAGAAAGCACGAACGCTTATTCCTTAAAGACGGTGTCGCGAGAGGCGACCATAATTTCACTCTTGCTGGCCTTTCAGCGGTGCGGTTCTCTAGTGAAAATGCAACGAAGTCAGTCATAGATCTCACGGCCTTACCAGAAGCACCGGTTGCACCACCCGTGGCAGATGTAGCAGCCTCCCTAGCAGCAAATGGAGAGCCCACGTTCGCGTCTCTTGGCCTGGGCGGATGGTCGCCTGTGGGAATAATCGAAAACTGTCTCGAATACCTGCATGTTAGTTTGGACGTGCCATGGTGGGGCGCTATTGCAATAGGAACAGTGGTTGTGCGGTGTTTAATTTTCCCTCTTGTAATTGTGGCACAAAGAAACGCAGCAAAGATGAACAACTACCTGCCCCAATTGCAAGTACTCCAGCTTAAAATGACCGAAGCTCGGCAAAGCGGAAACGCAATAGAAGCGGCTCGGTACGCACAGGAGATGATGCTGTTTATGAAAGAGAAGGACTTGAACCCTTTTAAGAACATGGTAGTGCCCCTCGCCCAAGCACCGCTATTCATTTCGTTTTTCATGGCCCTTCGAAGTATGGCTAACACCCCGGTTGATTCGATGCGGGAAGGCGGCCTCTTTTGGTTCACAGACCTCACCGTCGCCGATCCGTACTTCCTCCTCCCGATCATCACGAGTGCGACCCTGTTCTTAACTATCGAAATCGGAACAGACAGTGCACGACTGTCGGCACAGAATATGCAGATGATGAAACACGTTCTGCGGATACTGCCAATTGCGATCTTCCCCTTCACAATGAACTTCCCGGCGGCTATTTTGTGCTACTGGGCTTGCAGTAACTTCATTTCATTGGGTCAGGTTAGTGCGGGAGGCAATTAAACTCTACAGGCCTTAGTTCTTTTTCGCTACAGGTTGCAATATTGAGGATACCATCCGTGAGAAACTACTTTAAAATTGAGAAAATGACCACGCATAGACCAGAAAGCCTACCGATTAAGAAAAAGGGGTTTATTACAGGCATGAAAGAATGTGAGTACATTTTGTCGCCTTAGATTGGTTCAGATTTAAACTTAACTTTCCATAGCATGGAGCAACATGAAAATAACAAAGGAGCTCGAAGAACGGCAGCGTATGGACGAAATGCGGTTCGCGCGAGCTGGTAAAGGACCTCTTGTAAAAACGTATAAGCACGACCCAACGAAGCCAAGGCCGCCTTCGACAGTGCAAGCAAAACCAAAATGACCGACCTTGTTAGGTACTAGTATGTATTCTATGTACAAAGATTGTTAGGATGGACACGGAAATAAACGAGATCTAATGGGAGTTGGCGATACATTGGTTAATCACTTCTATCAAGTGTGAATTCTCCAGGGCGGCGGCTACGCGCTCTTTGTCTGCAAGCTGCTTGTTCACTGCGTGCTCGGAACTGTGTGTTCCAGGGGTGATTTCAACGGTCACTTTAAACCGCGGAGGTAGAGAGCGCATCAGTTTCACGCGTATTGAAAGCCCGATCAGAGTCGCCATGCTGCAGTGTGGTATAGTTGGCGTGAAGTTCACTTTGACCTCGTTTCCTTCGTTATCCACGGTTATGAGGTCTTCTTGGACGACATGAAGCTCCTCCAGCGTTAAAGGATGCTCAGGATCGTTTATTACTCGTATCAAATCTGAAAAATATTAAGAATTTGCGCTTTAATGCTTTGGTAATATTGATGGGTTACCAAACACTTCTCGCTGATCAAACGGGTCTACGACATCTTCATCCTCATCTGCAGCAGTTCTTTCACGTTCGCCTGTTTTGCGGTAAACATTCGGGTTAAGGTTTTCTATTTCTGTTGGCATTTTCCGCACCCAAATGACGAGTTCAACACTGACGTATTGCACGACAAAACAGCTGATTCGCCTGTTGCTTCTACTTTTATTTTAGAGGGCCCTAGAGTATGGATCTTATTCAATGCTTAGCCATTTTGCGTCTTATATTCCTAGCACTTAGTACAAGAAGTAAAAGACAGTTTCCTTAAAGAACTAAAAGTACAAGGTTGGAAGGGATGGGAGCTCGAAATAAATATTCCTTTTACAATTAAATAAATTCTTAGTGCAACTTTTCTATAATAATGTAATGTAACTCAAACTGGTACCGTCAGACCCAATATCCTTTGGAAAACAAAAAATAATTGCCCATCGCGAAAAGTAACGGATGATCAATGCGATGGTCTAACTGTTAATATACATACTAACTCTGTCTTTTATGCCCACATGTCCAAAATTTTCAAAAAATTGCTTTTTTATTATTGATTCTCTGTACTTTTAAGAAAATAATGAAAAAAAATTATTACAAATTTTATTACCTTTCGAAGTTATAATAATAATGAATAATGTGTGTGCTTAAAGTACTCGGTCAGCTTAAAGTACTTGGTCGGCTTAAAGTACTTGGTCGACGTGTTTTTCTCATAACTACATTTTCGAAAAGTTTGAAGAACAGAATTAAACTAGTGTGAAAAACAAAATAAAAATCCAGAAAGCGCTAAGTTTCGAGGACGCTGGACGTGTGTAACACCTTAAAGAAACCTTGAAACCAACGAAAGGTGTGTTCCTATTTCTTCTATTACGACGTTTTGTTATTATTAAATTTAACTTTTAAACAAGACTTCAGGATTTCAGTTATCGAGGAAATAGAAGCAAAGCGAGCGACTGTCACCGACAATTGTTAAACCGAAGAATTATTTAAATATAAAACAGTGATATTTCAATGGGGACCATAAAATTACAAGGATGCAAATAGTTGAAAGCTCTATAAGGTTGCATTAGTAGAGCTTTCAATCATCCTAAAGAAAAGAAAAATTTCTTAAACGCATTTAAAGGCAAGTGTGAAAAGTACAGACATTGCCAGCAATCAACTGACTTCAATCAAATATCTCAACTTCGAAAATCTGAAGTGCATATTATCAAAAATCCAATGCTTCCAATGGAGATTAAGGAATACAATCGCCAGAAATAACATATATAGCACCTACCAGCTGTTTTATTCAAAGCTATAGAGCTATTTGCATCCTTGTAATTTTGTGCTCTGTACTGAAGTGTCGCTACTTCGTATTATTTGTACTTTGTGAGAAATTTTTTAAGATTACTTAAAAAATTAATAAAATTTTAAGCATGTGATTAAATTATATTTTGCGATTTTGAACCATAGTGCATAAAATAAAGAAACGAAAAATTGGAATTACTCATAATTCTATAGAATTCAAAGAAATATGTCGTTAGTTGCATTTTACGAGAGGGTTGGAGATGGAGAGTTAAACATGAAAAGTAGCAACTACCTATGATACAAAACTACAAATTAAAATCTTTTAATAACCGAGTTCTAGGCTACAACATCCATTAAAAACCATTAGGACCAAAGTTATTAATATCTCCTTGCTTTAAGTTTTAGACAAACCTGTTTCTTAAGGTAAATATGTATTAATATTAGCTTGGGAAAGTTTCATGATTGCGATTATATATCGTTATGTATACATATAGCATACTAATTATCAGTTTTAGCAACTCTATGATGACTCTTTCTTCTTCTGTAATCAGAAATCCTCAGTATTTTTTAGCATACGTAAAGCGTACGTCCAATAGCCCAACAAAAAACTGCTATATACCAAATTATAACTGTTTTTTATTTATATATTTAAGATTAAAAGCACCTTATTCAAAAGTAACAACATATAATTGAAAATCAAACTTTCTCTTAATTTAAAAGAATAAAAAATAATTCGTTATTCTTATTATACTTTTGCTTATATTTTTAATCTCAATTCGCTAGTGCAACTAAAACATTTTAAATTTGTAAGAAAATGTCTAAATAAAATCCAACAAATATATTTAAAAAATTTATAAAATCTGGTGGAAATTTAACTTTAAAGAATAGTACTTAATTTAAAATAAATTTAAATAAATTAATTAAAAACTATAATTACGGCAGCAATAAAATAATTACGACCAAAGTTTAGAGCTTACAAAGTTCGAAACATTATAATGCAATGTTGAAATAAAAAATTGAGGTCCAGCACTCAGTTACGTTGGAAATTGATTTCATGTTTGGATTGCATGCCTTCATGATGATTCTTTACAGATTTCAATTAATTAATTACTTTAGCAATGGCATGTCCTTGCCCTTCACAAGCTTTGAATCATTCGTTAACTAGTTGTATGCATCATAAAATTAAAAAAGAGGAGATCTGGTCATTCTATTTCAATGGCACCCTGCCAAACTTCCTCATAAATTCCCATTCTATCCTGCCTGGTGCTATCGCGTTCTGTTCTGCCTGGTGCGAAAGAGACACAATTGCCCCAAAGATCCTCTAGGGGATTTTAAGAGGTAAAATTTTATGAGGGATTTTGGAGTTTCTAGTTTAGAAGTCCTTTTGAGTCCACTGTGTTGGATGATTTCTGAATTTGTTTTGTTAAGCATTTTGAAAAGAAACAAGATGGATAAGGTTTTTTTGTATGTGTGTGAAAAAAATAAAAAGAGGGAAATTCTCGTCAGTTCCAAACAAGAATAAAAAGAAGAAGAGAAGATACCTGCCAAAGCTTAACTGTCAATCACCAAAGAGATCCCGTCTTGTTTTCGCGCACTGGGAGCAGCAGTGAAAATAGTGGATTTATTCGTGAATTTCCTTTGTTATCTCTGCACAATATCGACTCAACGTAAAGGGGGAATGTCGACAGCTTCGAACACAAATCAGGAGGGCTCTTACAGTAGCAGCAGTAGCAACGAGGAGTACAATGGCTCCGACGACAGACGTCGGAGGATTTTCAAAAACCGTTCAAGGCAAGTCGATGACATCTCCATCCCCAAAGAAAGTTTGAGGGCAGTGCACTCTTTATTTCCTTTTAACACCTCCCTGATCGATGTAGCTAATGACACTGCACTCACAATGGTAAAGAACTCCAATATAGGAGAAATATTGGAGCTGTCTCAGTTTCACCAGATTATTTTTAATTACCGGAGAGAAGCTAGCTAATAGAAAAGTGAGATCACAAAAGTTTGTAGGCGGTAACTAAAAGTGTCTACGAAAATTATTTGGATAACCGAGGATTTTTGTCTAGTTTTTCAGAGACTCCCAAGGACACGCCTCCTCTAATTCTTCGAGATTGTTCTTTCCCCAGGAAGTTGCCTTTTAAACATATAAATTTATTTAATATTCAAATCACACAAAAGAAGAAGAAAAAAAACATTTTCTATTCATACACACTGCAAAATCTCAAGCGGATACACTACATCGCTTAGTATGGCTATTTGAGTTATAAAGACAAATTTCCCGACTATGCAAAAGTAGGTTTAATATCGAGTTTAGAAGTTAACATGAGATGTGTCGAAGAGGAGGCGGGAAAATAAATCTAAGCAAGAAAACATACAACCTTAAAAAAGCAAAGATCTTTAGTAATATAATTAAAAGAGATATGGACGAGTCTGGAAACTAGGAAATTAAAACCACAAATGGCTACCAGTGACGGCTATGGTTGACAAGTTCAAGTATTTTCTCCAGGCATTGTTTCACAATACTAATAATTCGCTAAGGTATATAAAAGTAGCTATTAATTATGCTAGTTTTTTTTCAAAATATTTGTCTTTAATAAGACTGCAAAGTTCCTGCAAGAATTTCTTTAGTTTTAATTTTAATAATTAACATCAACATCTCAGATGAGATTTGTATAGTAATAAGTATTCAAATAAACAAAAGAAAATTTAATAGGGATATGAATTGGTAGAAAATATACCATTATAGACAATCCAAGTTGATAATTCACGCTTCTTATTCGGAAATAGAGTGCCAGCAGTATTTAAAATTAGGATTAAATAAAATCACACTGTTTTAGGCATAAAAACTGCATGCAGTAAACTTGGATTACGAATGTCTGTCACCTTAAAAATATTTTCCAGGAACTCGTACATACAGAGGAATGTCTCAAACAAAATGGATAACAAAATGTCACCAGTCTGCTCGAACAATTTAAACTCCAACAAGGTGGAGCCGTCCTCGTCCAGCCCAGCGAGCAAGCAAATCGGGGACAGGATCACCTTGCTGGTGGACAACATGCGCTTCATGATCGACCCAGCCCTCTTCACGGCACATCCGAACACGATGCTTGGTAGGATGTTCAGTTCCGGCATTGAGTTTACACATCCAAATGAAAGGGGCGAGTATGAAGTGGCTGAGGGCATATCTCACACCGTTTTCCGAGCTATTCTCGACTATTACAAGAATGGTGTCATTAAATGCCCTCCTACAGTCTCCGTCCCAGAGCTGAAAGAAGCTTGTGATTATCTTCTGATTCCCTTCGATGCGACGACTGTACGGTGTCAAAATCTACGTAAGATGATTTGTGGGGAGCTCGGTATTAGTTATATTCAAAATATTTCTACATTCTCAGGTGGACTCTTGCATGAACTTAGCAACGAGGGGGCTCGGCAGCAGTTCGAAGTTTTTCTGGAGGATTTAATTTTGCCTCTAATGGTCGCGTCGGCACAAAGAGGTGACCGCGAATGTCATGTTGTTGTCCTGCTCGAGGATGACGTAGTTGATTGGGACGAGAAATACCCGCCTCAAATGGGCGAGGAGTACTGCCAAAGTAAGTTAATTGTTTTTCGTATTAAGCTGAAGTCTAATCCAATCTAAAGCGGTGGCTAGCACAGCTATGCACCGATTTTTTAAGTATATTGAAAACAGGGACGTTGCTAAGCAAGTCATGAAGGATAGAGGTCTAAAGAAAATTCGCTGTGGAATAGAAGGATATCCGACCCACAAGGAAAAGGTTAGGAAACGTCCTGGTGGCAGAGCTGAAGTAAGTTTAGTTTTATTTCTTTGAAAATTTTTGGTATGTATTTATCTCGCTTCGCATAGGTTATATACAGCTACGTACAGCGGCCGTTTATACACATGTCGTGGGAAAAAGAAGAAGCCAAAAGCCGCCATGTGGACTTTCAATGCGTTAAATCAAAGTCTGTAACAAATTTAGCGGAAGCGAATGCTGATCCACCCCTAGAATTAGACGCGAGTAGGTAATTCTTCTTTTGTATAATAAAACCACTCACAGGTGTACTTCAAAGGTGGGAATCCAATACCACCACCTCCGATTCCGATCCAAGCTGAGCCAGAAATGCGGCCATTTGCCGGAGCTCTCAACGATGGGGACGAAGTAGCAATAGGCGGTATTATGAACGACTTGGAGCAACCAGCCGTCGAGGATCAAAATTAAATATATCTATTGTAATCAAAACACATTTATACCACTTGAAAAAATATAGTTTATAATTCTACGGTAAGAACATTTTTCGGCTATCTGACATCGAAGGGTCTCACCTGAATGACCTTTCCACTACCATCTTCCACTTACCAAAGATGTCGTTCAGACATGGCCTGACAACATCTGTGTCAATAAAATTTATCTGTATCTGAAGCATTAAGCTGTTAGCGGTCGTACTGGCGTCCACTTTCAATGAATAAAGCGCTCCTCCCATGCCCTTGCTCATTTCGTCCAAGATATTGCGAACCTGGAAGTATATGTCTTTTAATGCCGCTCGAGAATGTGGCCTCCTCCTCAGTAAAACCGCATATCACTCTAAAACTCACAATGATATAAAGCAAATTATAAATACATTCCATACCTTTGGCTTCTTGATTCCAGTAAGATGCATAGAGACCGCTAAAGGCTGGAACGAAGTACCCATCCCCAATATTTTCTACAGATTAAGCGATTTTCTCAACACTGTCTAAGCCGTTAACAATAGAAATATTATCCTTAAGTCAGTTTTACAAAAGAACTTTAACTTTACGAAGTGCTAACGTATGCTAAGCCACCAAACCAACAGCAGCATATGAATTGAATGGCTGCCTCACAATAAGTGCTCCCTTTTCACCTTTCGATTTACATAATTTTAACGCGTCAAGGACCCGCGTACGGAGTAAAAAGGCTTCCAAATCGAAGTCCATATTTAGCTGTTATATTATTACAAATTCCTTTCATCAACTTTCAACTGCCTCAAAAATTTTATTTAAGGAATTGGATTGTGCCACGGGGCCACCTTCTTCATTAAAAAACGAAGAAGGTATTTCCTGAGTTAGGATGCAGAAAAAAGGATACAGAAAATCCAAAGTTGAACAATACTAATATCTTCCAGTTGCGAAGGCTTCCAATGTTCATCAACATTATTCTGGAAGCATTTATAACGTCGGTTACATGAATGCCTTCGTTAAGGCCACCAGTAAAATTCCAGATCAACCGTATATCGTGCCGAACAAGCATAACGTGGCAATTTTCGTGGCTTGGGCGCATTGTCCTTCAGCCACTGGATCATAACCGCCAAAAAATACGGAGCCATTGGCAGTTCTTATTCCTCGAATAATTCGAAATTTTACCCACTAGCTGATCAATAATAGATGTCCCCCGAATGGCATGAGCTTTTTCAGTGCACCCTTGATACAGACAAGACAAGTACAGGATCCTGCTCAACCCATCCTGCTCGAGGATATATCTGGCGAACGCTAAGCTGGTAGCTGGAAATCAATTCCACCGTTCCTGCCTTGGAGATCATAAACCGAGCAGAGGACGTGCCCTCATCGATGGCACCAACTACATCGCTGAAAAGTAACCCCATTTTTACTACTATTTAAGCTCGCATCATACTTCATATTTCCCATATTTTGAATACAATAAAAGAGACAAATATACCAGCAGAAATGCACTACTAAATAAAGCATGCCTCTATTGATTGACTAATTGACAATTTCCTGTTTAAAATGGGTATTTAGTTTAAAATTCTTAGCAACTTAAAAATGCAAATAAAAGTGTTTATAGTGTATACTTCTTTAAACTACCTATTTTTGATAAGTTTTACACATTCTTCACACTATACAGCTCACATTCAATGCAACTAGAGATCTATGTGTCGCCATAGGTTGATTGCGTAAGCCGCTAGGAGTTTCGCGAAAACTTGGAATTGTTATATAACTGTTTTGCCAAAATGCTATATAACTGTTGTATTTCTCTTGTAGGAACACGGGGAAGTCGGAAAAGTCGGAAGTCGTGAAAATTCAATTCTCGGCTTTTTTAGGTACTTCACTAACTTGATGCAGCGTTGAAATAAGTTCCTATTCTGGGGGTCAATTCTGGGATTGTGTCCTACTCGGTTGCAGGCTTTCTTGCGACTCGACTCTGGTTCCCTCAGGACTGCTCCTCAACTGTTTCTACTTAACTCCTCACTTAGTCGCTGGCTTTCTTGCGACTCTCTTGGTCGCTGGTGATTTTGCGGTTACTTGACATCTTCCGACTGGGACCCCATGAGCCTATCAGTTCTCATCAGGCGCCTATGCTTAGGATGCAATTCTGTAGATTCACATATGCATGGCTGCGCCCGAGACGTACATCAAGGACAAATATCAGGCTGCTGCCTGAAAGCGTTTCGTGCGCATAGACTCAAAGTTGCTACGTGTGCGGAATTAAGCGTGATCGCTGGGTGGTGCTTTGTCGGGATGTAACGTGTGCCTCTCGCGCTGCACTGTTGCGTTTGTTTAGTTTTTCTAAGCAGTACCAACTTTTTTCAGTTGAGAAGATGAATTTGCACAAATTTCTTCCATTATTTATTTGGGATTGTAATCCGGAATCGGCAGTCTGAGCTTAAACTTTGTTGTGCGCACGTACCGAGGGGAATATTTTGGAGTTTTGCAAAAAGGGGTTCCCCTTGAGACATGAAGAAAACAAGGGATAAGTACGCCAAGTCCGAAGTATGAATAATATCAGATATTATTCATGCTTCGGCCAAGTCCAACTCACATGCGCGAGTATATATTAAGCAATATATTTCTAGGGATGCTTATTTTCGAAAGAAGTATCGATACCACGTGATTAATATGAAGTAGCGACACTGTTATGAAAATGAAATCGGTGTGCGTAAAAACTTTATTCACGGAGTGTGCAAAAACTGCAAGTAAAAATGATTGATGCGCGAAAAAGCTCTTCCCCTAAAATACCATGTGTACCTTTCAGTGGTTTGTTTGCATATTTAGTAGATCGCACTGATAGAAAGTTGGATTAGGCAAAATCTCTGCTTAGAATGCTTTTGTTATTAGAAGATATTTATTGCAGATTTGTTAGGTTACAGTAAATGAAAGAAATAAAACTCAAATATGATGTCAGTGTGCAGAGGGGGTGAGCGTGGACTACGCAAATTATATTAAAATTTTCGAAACTGCTTACAGTTTTATTAATTTTTAAAATAATAGTAAACTATTTCTCAGAAAACCCCAAAAAATTTGATATTTGAATTTCCCGCTGACGGGTGATGCATATGTGTTATTATTCGTGATTGCATTCCTTAAACTTCATTGGCTGCTTGCACCGAACTACTCAATATTCAAGAATGTATTGTTGAATTTTTCATAAATTGTCTGAGGTGCATAGACGTTCGTAATTGTATTTGATTGAAGTCAGCTGATTGCTGGTAATATTTGTACTCTTCACTCTTTCCTTGAAATGCATTTAAGAAATTTCTTTTTCTTTCAAACCAGTAGCACTTATGGAAGCCTATCAATGCAATAGAGTCTTCAACTATTTGCATGCTTGTCATTTTGTGCTTTCCATTGAAGTGTTGTTACTTCTTATTACCTGTACTTTGATTTGCAATAAAATAAACCTCGCGCGTTAAATATTGCTATATCGAGCAATTTCGAAAATATCGTTTAAACATATCGAAACATTAACAAACATCAGCCCGTCAGGCTTCCCATCATCTATCGATATTTTTCAATATACCCATTGAGGGAAATTTTCAGGCTGTTGCCGACTTTCACAGTCAGTCTCGAACGCTCGGGTCGTGTGGGTACGCTGCCGTTTTCGGTGATTATTCCGGCAAAAGCAAATCAAAATCGTTACGAAAGTACAATAAGCCACCGGCTCGCAATCAGGACGAGGCAGTGGTCTTTATAATGGGAAGTGGATGGTGTAGGTGCTGTGCTGTCAACAAGCAATGAAAAATTTCCGCTGTTGCAAAGAGGTCCAGTGAAAATTCCAAGGAGTGTGTGCTGCTTTCAAAGGAAAACTCGAGAGAGAGAAAAAGGCGTCGTCTCCTGTCATCTCGAGCATCTCACCCATTCCTGGGGTTTGGGGATAAAGAAGTTTTCCATAATCTGGGGATTTGAAAATTCTTTCCAGCCAAGGAAATCTCTACAAAAAGTAATACTCCATAGTGGATAAATATTACGAGCACCGGAGCCCTCTCCATACTGCAACAGCATCCGAATGATGCTATCTGTTTTCGGTGAATTAAAAGGTAAATGGTGCCTTTCATCCACTCCTGTATTAATAAATGAGAAGTGGAACAGTGTAGGGGTTCATTGACTCAAGTAAATACCGCTCGATGAGTGCACAGGTAACTACCTCACTTCGTCGCTTATTAAAAATTAAATTGCAATGTGAGCCTCCCTAAGCCCTCCCTTTAGTAAATGTACAAACGACCAAAGCCCAGATTCCAGATGGTAAGGGTGGCTATTTCGGGAAATCATCCGGTGCTAACTAGTGCAGGGACCCCAATTTTTCTTTCTCTGGTAGTTGGGCACCTACCTGCGTCATCAAGTTCCCAATCTCCTCCATCAGGTAAACAAACGCAAGTGGGTGGCACGTTCGGAAAAATTGTTGACGTCTTAAAGCGCCTCTCGGTTGTAAGATTTGGGAATGGGTCTCTAGGCGTCAAGTCCAAGTGCATCGCAATTGGAAATCAAGCCCTGATATGCCTGGATTAAAATTGCAAGCTATATATAGACTCGTAAACGCCATCAGTTGCTCTTTCCTGTTGTGCTAAGTGAGAAGTACTTTTGACCTAAATTCTTCAGAAACTCTTTCGCTCGTGCGTCAAGGTCAATGCCGCAAATATTCCGGCGCTGTTACTTTCGGTTTTTTTCTCAACTGATCCAAAAAAAAATTACATTTTGTGGTTGTGTTAAAGAGAACACTAAAATTTTAAAAAGATGCCAGCGGCTTTGGAGATTGCATGAAGCTCTTAAAATACACAAAAATTCGTTACTATTTCATTTGTTACCGAGTGGTGAGGCTTTGTTATCTTTGGCCTCTAAATATATTTATTTATTTTTCATGGTAAATCTGTTTAGGCCGCTCTTAGGTCAGCTCTGGTGAATAAGTTGCACACACTGGGTGTTTCCAAAACTTCTGGCATACACATATTGACATTGGTCCAGTCATTCCGCAAAATCTATTAGTATCCCTGAATTTATTAACTTTTCCATTTACTTACCCCTGGATATAGGAAGTCACACAAAAGCCGCAGCCTTTATTTCCATGCGACATTGAAATATCAGCTTTTAATTGTTGGTATTTACGGAGAAAAACATAATTTTCGAATTTTCAAAAATAATGTTTTTCTCAAGAACTCGTCGATATTTCTGGCTTTGTGATTTTTCTGAGAAGTAGCGTAACCGGATAGATCGGCTTTTACTTTTGAACAAAAATAATTGAATTAAAACTAAGAAGATCTGCATATCGGCTAGCAATAATACTATCAAGAAAATGGATTATTGCAAGTCAATATTGCAGATATTGCAAAATGCAAATTGTTTATTGTCTGATTTACCTTATGGTAGCTATATGTTTACAAAATTCGCAGTTTCCCAATTTTTGTTTTTGATATACAGGTGAGTAGGTATCGTTTTAATCAGTTAGACAGACCTCGGTGTGAAATCAAAATGTGCTTGCTTTATCCTCACATTTTTTTAAAAAAATAAGTTGAATACGATGCAACATCTCATAACAAATAAGTTTGACATTTTAGGTAGACAGCATCTCAATATGGTGATAAGATTAAGATACCATGCATCTTAATGAAATAAATGAATTTAGGAATTTTAAAATTGCAGAAATGTGTGGCTACTATATAAAGATATAGCAACTGTTAAAAAACAGTCTCAATTGAAATTTTTCCAAAATTGCATCGGTTTTAATACATTCCAAAATTCTATTGAAATGAAAAGAATTGTAAATATAAGAAGGGATAAGGAGGGAAGGAGCTAAATTAAAAATGAAGTATCTAGAAAATCTATAAAGAAGTACTTACATTGAAGATTCAATCGCACGTATGATGGCAGTCCTGTGCAATATTCCTTCAGCTCCTTTTTGGGAATTTTTATCCTTTTTGAAGATCTGATTTTGATAATCTGAGCTATTTAGCCTGTTTCGAAATGAAAATCCTAAACTTAGTATTATGCGTCATATCTTGCTTACATACAATTATTTGACTATATATCCGCTCATCTCCGTAGGATCTAAGCCACTTGTATTTTTCGAATAAAAAAACGACATTTTTAAATTTTAAACGAAAATATTCTTTTTAATTTACTTTTTATAAGATAACCATATCTAAAAATGTCATTTTTTTCAGCGATAAAGTAGTATAGATGAAATATCCTTTTAAAAATGTTCATTCACAAAGTACTCGCAAATGTGTGCTAAATATTGTAACTTGAAATATCCTAAATACTGATGTATAGATAATAAATTTTTAAAAATTCGTAGTTTCAAACATCAATTAAATCTAAATAAAATAAAGAACAAAAGAGTGCGTAGACGTTCCATCATAAATTGGGTAAAAACAAAATGTTTTATATATACAATCTTGACAGACTGTAACACCACAATTGCATACAATTTTGTAAAAGGTCTGAACAAGAATTAGGTACTCTTTTTTATCACTTGCTTCTATATATTTATCCTGTAAGAAGATAAACTTTAAATTTGAGGTCTCGGTAAAATTAAGTTTTTGGACTCAATATGAAACTGAACGAGTACCTAAATTTTACCTCTATTTTAAAAATTCAAGAAGATGGTCTACAATTTCTCTGCCTACCACATTCACCTCATTGGGATTTCCTAACTTGTCCACAAAATTAAAGTTAACAACCTTAAATTAACCAAATGCGAATTTGGTTAAACGGGATCATAAATAGCGAAATTCATTCTGATTTATAGAAGTGTATTATCAAACTTAAACTTAAGAATACAACTATAAACTAAGAATATATCGGATTTTAGCGTGATAGCAAATGTGTGCTGCAAGCAATGTATGTAGCTAAATACAAGCTTATACAAGCGATTCCTCTTAACTAATTTAGGACAGTAAAATACTTTATCCTTATCTTTCATAGACTACG
Source organism: Proctacanthus coquilletti (assembly GCA_001932985.1). Taxonomy (NCBI): domain Eukaryota; kingdom Metazoa; phylum Arthropoda; class Insecta; order Diptera; family Asilidae; genus Proctacanthus; species Proctacanthus coquilletti. The sequence continues at coordinate 379,299 of MNCL01000055.1, read as the reverse complement.
ATTGGATGATTTTCGGTCCTGAACTTATTTATTAATACTTAGGCGATGACCATTATTTTACCAGCGAAAAGCCGAAAAATGTATTTTACAAACCAAAAAGTGACGGGTACATTCTAACACGATCGCAAAAAATTTTGATTTTATTTCGTGAACACTATTTAAAATATCAATGCGATAATAAACTATAATAAGACGCTTATTGCAGTAAGGAGATAAATGCAGTAAGGAGATAAACCTTATCTAAATTTCTCTTATTTAAATTTTACCAATATTATTGTGATATTTTTTTTCCAAAAAGTGTAATATAGCCTATGTTACTACGAGAGATGTAAGGTTTCGAATTGTGAAAAAAGCAATATATTATTTATTTAAACAGTATTTAATCATAAGGGAGAAAAAGGTTGAAGATCCCCGCTATAAATAATAATACTTTTGAAAATGGATGTCAATTTTTAGCAATAATGTACCAATAACCAAAAATGGCACTCATTATCCATCAGTCAAAATTGATAATTATACTTCTGCACGTAAAAGAAAATACACAGTAAAGGAAGTGATGAAAATTTACTCCGATAAAGAAGCTCTTCAAAAGATATGTTTGATTTTGCGATAAGTAATGTAATTGGATAAGTTGCAATTTTAAGTACTTAAATTTTTAAACGTTTTATAGTTCTTTTATGCATTTAGTGTTATTTGAAATCCGAACGAATGGTAATGACTATCAAACGATTTTTTTCCCCAACGATTTGGGACAACTAAAGTAAAGTCTGGCTAATTTTCAAGGCCCTTATCCATCAAAGGATTGGTCAAAAGCAAGGTTTTATTTTTTGTTTTTTTGGAATTACGCAAAAAAGGGTGCGTAAAAAGCATTATCAATCTAAATTACAAAATGGCATACAAGAAGATAAAAGTATTGAATTTCCTGAAATTAAAATCCTTAAAGGCCTATTACTCTGAAGCGGTTTCAACGGTCCTGTTGGTGTTAAGCGGATTAGTTTGCGTATTTGACAAATATTTTTAATAATTCGTAAATGGTCAAGGCAATGATTCAAATCAATGCGGGATTTCAAACAGCAACCAAATGATTTTATAGGGCGATTTTATTTTTATTTCAATACCTTCTTGTTTGAAAAAAAATCATCTTTAAACCTGAACCAAGCACACGACAGCAAATCTAAATAAGAGTTCTTAGAAATGCACCTTATTTATGTTATGTCAGCAGTGATTAATGAATGAAATTCCTTTAAAAACCCTTGATAGCAAATATTCTGTATTTATTTTATTGGAATTTAAATGTACTTCTTTGAATTCTTTAAAACGCATGCTTTTTTTACGGTAACAAGATAAACTTGACTCATTAGAAAATATTCTTGAGTTACAAAAATATTAAACCGTAGACATTACCCTGATACCAAGGCATCTATCTTGGGAAATGATTGACTAAACGGAAAGCAAATACTGTCTGGGCATTATCGGTGGATTAGTCACCATCCCGAAGATATCACAATTAAAACTTGGTCCGCACATTTACGATTAATTACCCGCGCAGAATATTTCGAACGATTGGGGAACAAATAAGGTCTATGAAACTGGAGTAAAGATTCCATCGCGATGCAAATTAGCCGTCCCAAAAGCCTTTTGTATTATTTCATGCAGAACGCGATTTGGACGTATATTTCCAGCACTTCGATTTCATTTTAAACTTTGATATGATTTACAATAGTTGGTTATTAAACCAAACCAAAAGGGATCACGAGAGGTTTATTACTTCATTTTCTCCCACATAGTTCTTATTTGATTTGGCCTGATTGTCTTTTGTGTTTCTTTTTCTTATTTATTATTTAAAAGCACAGTCGCTAACTGTGCCGACTGAGTTTCAATTACAACCAAATACCAGGCTTTCATCTTTTGTAAACATAAAATTTTAAACAATATATTTTATAATGCACACGTCTGCTTACTGACATTAGCTTACTAAGTTTAGGTAGAGACCACATTTAGAAAGCCTTAAACCACGTCACAGTGCTATGAGTAACGTATCTTTAGAAGAAGGCGAACAAATGCTCAACGATAGCGAAGCTTATAAAATTGGTTTCAAATTTCGCATAAGCAACATTATAAAACGTTTAGCACTGTATCGTGACAATCATTTCATTTTATGACAAATATCGCTAAGACAAATGTTCTATTTTTTCTTTCACCATATTCCCCAATATGAAACTATATTTAAAAAGTTTCTTCAAAATAATTTTACGGGTTTTCTTAAGGCAAGACCCAAATTAAGATAATCATGAATTTCAATAATAATCAAATTATGACCAGCTTTAAGATATAAAAAATAACAATACATAGGAAATTTCTCATATGTATAACAATTCCACAGTTAGTTAAAACAAAATTATATAATTATTTAACTGTTTCGTTTCCGACTCACCATAGTTTTGAGTACTTTCCAAAATATAAGAACAGCATCAACAACGAATTTTGGAATGAAAAGCAGCGACACTCTACATAAATTTTTACTATTCTTTTACTAATATTTTCGTAAATTACGAAAATCTTATTTTCCACTTCTACAAAAAAACTCAAGCCAATTGTAAGATGACAATACCAAAATGGTTACATACCTTTCGCCTACGTGTAATGTTTATTTTTGAATTCATTTTACTTTTATATCTATCATAGGTGCTCATGAGATATGACGCCTCATCGCCACTATTCCGAATTTTTAGATAAAATTCCTAGCCTATGACACGTGATCGATCAGGACGGGATAGGATACTCCATTTGGAACTTAAAGGTAAAATGTTCTTATATACAAATACAAAACGCTAAAATTGCTACTCTTCCTTTTGGATTTCCTTTTTACTTAAGATTTTAATTTTTAGTATATTTAAAATATGAATTCGTACACAGGTTATTTTACTCCAAAGAGAAATGATTTCAAAACATTTTAAAGTGTTTTTTAAAACCCCTGTAGAGTTCAATAAATTACACAAATCAGTACACTTTCATGCACTATTTGTGAAAAAAGAACAAAGTAGCGCTGTTTCAATGCTGAGTGTGTATACACAGAAGAAAAATTATTTTTGATTTAAATAATCTTTCCTTGCCCTTAAAGCGCACACATCCATAAAACTATGATGCGTACATGAAATCAAAGTAACTATATTGCATTTTAAAAGAATCATTTTCAAGTTTCCAAAATCTCACTTATTCACGTTATGTACCCGATTATTATATTAATTTAGTAATATAAAAGCAGAGGAGTTCAAGGAAAGTAGTATGTTTATTAAGATATAAGAGTAGGGCTAACGGCTCAATTATCCCGCAATCAATAGTATCTTATCCAAAATTATGGGTCAAGTAGGTTTTCTTATCGAAATACTCGATAAGAATCCGTTGCTTATGGTTTCTTGTAAGAACAAAATATCAGCTTCTTTATCATCTCACAATGCTTATCTATTTTCTTATTATTACAATTTCGTATATCCCCTTTTAATGTGTTATTTTTTACATTGTTTTCCTTTTTTATGTCTTTCACTTTATTTTTTGTTTAATAATCAAACCTTGGTCACAGTAAAGGCAAAGTTCAAGAAATTTTTAAGAAGAAAAAAGGGAAAAAAGATTTTGCACATCAAAAAAAAAAAAAAAACAATTTCGTAAAACTGCAAAATTTGTTCAGCCAATTTTTTATTTATGTTGTAGATTATAAAAAATAGGATCAAGTAAACTTTAACATATATTGTCTATTATAAAATATAGGCCGTCCCTGAGTAACTTCTGAGTACAAAAAGAAATCGAACTCTGCGAATTTCAATGCTATGACAACCCAAAGAGACCTCAAAATTTTTCTTAAATTTAAAAAAATGTTAGTATTGTTAAGCGTAATTTTACTTTTTTTAATTCTAATTTTTATTTTTTTATTTTTTTTTAACAAAGTGACAATTGTTTTATGAAAAAGCAACTTTTTCTAATTTCTTTGATTCCATGGTCTCAAGAAAATTGAAAAGCTCGTTGGGCTGATTGCGGGTGCCTTATCCGCACACAACTTAATTATTTTTCCAAATTTTATAATCATTTATAATGAACTAATTCTTCTCAATATTTACTTTAAGAAAATATAAAGAATTTTTCCTGACCGATCAGTGTTTATTCCCTCTAGTAAAACCAAAACGAATGGTCTAACAAATGTGAAATAAATCTATTGGTATCTTTGGTGCATGCTGGCACATGGCTGCTCTATTGTCCGGTGTTTGTTGAAGCTTCTTTAACGAAAATCCGCATCAATTGCAAACGTTAGATTACTTGAAACAATTTCATTCAGACCTTAGCTGAACTGAATATTTCTTAAGATGTCCATTTTACAAGAACTAATTTGTTAAACGCAACTATTTTTCTCATACACTGCTCGCTGCAATTGCTACGAGCCCCCACGTATCTTACATTAAGAAAATTATAAAGTAAAGAGAGAGGGCGTGCAAATAGGTAATATAGTCGCAGTGGGGTGAAAATCATCAGGTATCAAAACAGCGAAAATGCTGAGACGTGGGAGAGGTGTTGTGTGTTGACCAAGATATCCGACTAAAAATAAAAGCCCCCTCATCTGACGATGAGCCACTATGCAAGCAAACGCTGCTATACGGGCACGTCAACATCAACAATCAAAACGAAAAAGACACATCGGAATAAGGCCGGAATCATCAATTACGTCGACGCGGCGGCAGCTTGCCGCCTCTAATTTATACCTGCTTATGATTGCAGGTGGGTGATTTTATCAAGCTGATTGTTGCCCTTTGAGCGGGTATTACCTGGGACTGAATAAGTAAGTCTGAATAAAGAAAGTAATACGAGGCGGCAGGCTGAACGATTGTTGTAGGGAAACATTTACCTGTGTTCCGGTGGTAAACATTACCCGAAATATCTCAAGGGAGTTTTTATTTTTTTCGGACTATTGAATTATGCCATGCATTCATTGTGCAGACTTCGGGGCACAGTTCTCGCGACTTATTCATATTTGAATTTATGCCAACAACTGAATTGGATCCTGTTCAACTCAGACAGACAACCTTGAGAGAAATTGTCGCGCATGGTGTTCAGACAAACCAGCGCTTGTGGATCTTTTGGGAATTACTTTCACAGAATAAACAAAACAGAAATGTAATATTTTTACCTTTAATTACGAGAGAAAAAATAAGGAGATTAGTATTTTAAACCCATCTCGAAGTCCATTAGAATAGAATCCACAAAAATTTAATTGATGATTTTTCACTTCATTCTTTGTTAAAATTACTCCAGGGTTCCCTAGGGTGGGATGACTAACACTTTCGCTTCTGAGTGCCTGTTACAATTCCCTAGTAAGTGTTAATATTCTTTCTTTTTTTCCAGTTATATAATTCTCATAAATTGATAATTGCCTTTCAATTTGAGTAATGTAGTAATAATGAAATGTTGGAAATTGACTTGTTCAAATAAAACAATAAATTTCATTGGGTATCTTTTATTGTTTATTACTTTTGCATAAGGGGCAGGAACATTCGTATATAAAGTAAAAAATTGGTTAGTAAAAGCAACTAAAAAACTATGTTGAAATAGCATATATAGGGCAAAGCCAACCAAATGAAACAATGAAATACTAAAAGGGCTTTGGCTCATTTCATGCTCAAATTAGAGTTCCTTTATGATATGTGTTATTTCTACTTTATTGCAGTTTTTTGTGCTCACTAACTATATATAAGCAAAGTCGAACTGTTGTTCTAGTTTTTAAAGAGTTTTTATCTTAATTTTGGCACAATTTTTTTGACATATTTTTTTTTAACATTATTGTATCCGACCCTTGCAGCTATACAAGAATATTAATATTAAATTAGTATTAATTTTCAATAAACGCATATATACCTTTCGTTCCAGTGTTATGTTTATAACATTGTAATACTAATAAATGATTCGTACGTACACATAAACTAAGGAGTATATAACTTAACTAACTATTCGATCCGTAGATTACTAAATTTTCACATTTAATTAAAACATAATTTTTCAAATCTACAATAATTTTTGCATGGGTTGCTCAAATCAAACCGAATTTGTTAAAAGGCATCGTTCAGGTGTCTAAAATTAAAGTACTCAAATTCGATATTTACTTCAACAGCAAAAGAAGTTTGCTACTCCTCTTCTGTATGAAGCAGGTATTCATCTATATCTTAATCCTGAACACCTAGACCACGACTCTTACCAAGTTTGGTTCAATTTGAGCAATCTACTCAAAAATTACTGTAAATTTAAAATGTGATGTTAATTTAATTCAGTATTTATTTAGTAAATACAGAAAAATTGGTATAATTAGATTTATTACGTTATAAAAAATTGAAATGTAAACCCGCGCCGGAGCACATTGCAAGAAAAAACAAAATTCTGGGGGAAGTGGACTTTAAGCAACCAAGCACCTGTTCATGCTTTAATGAGTACGTTCGTTTATAAATTGTGAGTAAACCTAAGGAGATGGAAGTTTGACATACATACATACATAAAAATTAATACGAACATAAAGATTTTGTTATTGACTCATAAGAGTGATTAACTAGGTTTTCAAGATTTTGGTAAAATAAATAAAATGTTCCAGAAATATACTCCTACAGGCTTGAACATTTTTATTTTAGACTCTATGATTCACAATGACAGAATATTCTCTGAATTAGTTAGTTAGTCTATCTTATATTATAAATGTGGAAGTGTTTGTTTGTTTTACTTATTTATTTGTTACCTACTAACGTCCCAACTACTGAACCAATGAATATGAAATTCACTACGGGTATAGCTTATTTCTCATATAAAAATACAGGATTCTTTTGGTCACATTCGACACATTACGTGACACAACACACAAGTGAAAATTCAAACACAATTCCAAAAAAGATAACTGATCGATTTAAGATACTTTTTTCGCAAATAAAGTCGCGAGCCTGTTATGTTTCTGTGACCACTAAGAATCCTTATAATGACACCCATGAACATGTCTTAATTTCCTATATTTCATCTTTTGTGATAACATTTTGCAAGCATATGCTTTTACTTAACACAAGAAGAGACTTGAAATTGTTAAAATTAAATTCTCAAAATTTATGGACAATCTACCATTCCCCACTAATTTCCCACCTGTATATTTCTGTCTCTGATATTTTATATGAAAAAAGTTTAAATAAAAGCCTTACCGAGGTCTATTTGTATTATTTTTAAGAAATGTAGTACTATATTTCACCTCTTGACTCCTTCAGGAGTCTGGAGTTTTTCTAAATTTAACGGATAAAGTAATTCCTCGGCTTTAAAATAAGGCATTTTAAGATTGAAACTTTCAAATTGATAGAACTAAATAAATTTCGAGAAAAAATCTAGGGGAAAAATGTGTCTAACACAATCATAATTTACCTCTTTTATTTACGTTCCATAGGAAACTTTTTGTCCAAACTTAAACAATATAGCATTATGGTTGAAAAAAATGGATTAGAACAAAATCAGCAAAACCTAGACTAATTCTAAGTTGTGTAGTGTTTTATTTCCATAGTCCTGTTTCTCTACTTTCAACGAAAATTGGCATGGTTATATTAACAAGTTTACAAGTAACGCAAGAGTACGCGACGCTTAGATTTGAAAACAGATTCCCATAGATTTTGACCTGGTAAAAATGAGAAAAATGATTAAATTCGGTGTGGTACTAATTTTTGACAAAAAGATAATAATTAAACAATACACAAAATATCTTGAAGAAGGATTCGAATACTATTTATATCATATGGACTGACATAAATCTGATCCGGCCCGTCGAGCAATTCGGCGTAAAGGGATCTACGTGTCTCAGTATATCTAAAAACAAATGCATTACTTCAAGCTTGCTTATAACTTGAATTTCACTTTAGTTCCTTTTGCTTTATTTGTCGTTTTGTAATAAAATCTCAATACGGTATACTAGTTTATGATATTTAAATGCGTGTTTTTCAATAACATTTCAATAATCCAGCGGTTTCGGTAACCCAGCACACCCCTGGTCTGATTAGTCAAAATCTGCAGTATTAACGTCTAGGTACTATTTACTTTCCGTGCAAGTATATTGATAAAGTCAGTATATCAACCTTTAAAGATCAAAAGTGGGATATAGCGCAATATTGCGCTAAAAGTAAGTCATTTCAAAAACCAGTCATTTTAATTTGCCTTCACTGGTGCAACTTAAATCTGTAATTAAATACAGAACTAGGTGTTCAAAAGACGAGTAAGTGAAAAGGAACTCATGAGAACTAAATAAAGCCCATCTGAGGGCACTTAACATGTCTCGCTGTGTGACGAGAACCGTCGGAGGGGAACCGAGGGAGACGAGTAATTTTGCAAATGTAGCAATATAATTGCAAATGCAGAGACCGAAATTCCAGGAATTAAGACTTCCCTCTTTAAAGTGCCACTCACCGTTGTGTTCATCACTCGACGGACTTTAAAAGTTGTTCAACGTCCAATACTGAAGGGTGCCGTACGGGCCATGAGTGACATACTTGTGACCTCTTCTCGGTATTGTTTCAAGAACAACAATATTCAGGTAATACGAGCACATTCAACTTTGTGACAAAGATTTCATCTTGGGGAACTTTTGTTTGCTCGCTGCAAGGATAAATGATTATTTTAAGAAGGAGGCCTTCCTTAGGGTTTTTACTAGAGGACAAAGTCGCCAGATGGCATAGAAGAACTTACTAGAAAAAATGTTTAATTTTGTTGTATTGTTTACAAATACATTTAAATGCGTACGAATATAGGCCTATTTTCAGTATTGATTTTACAATTTAAAATGCTTCATCGAACTCAAGTGAAAAACAAGTCTGAACAACAAATACGTAGTTATAATTTGTTTATTCAGTTCGAGTGACTCGTATGGTATTTAAGAAACGTTCTCTAACAAGAAGTTTGCTTTCAACTTTCATTTTTCATGTTACCTTGCAGGTTAGTAATTATATCAAAGAATACGCAAAATTTTTTAAAGATAATTGTAATCACTTTTATTTAAACTAAAAAATTGATTTATATTATCAAAAATTGAATTTTTATAGTGAAATGTTTTTTGATATTAGTGATGGAGTAAATATTTAGTGTAAAAATACTAAGAGAAAATTCCAGTCATGTTAGTAGGACAATTATCTTTACAATTAATTGATTAATTAAAAATCGAAGAATATAATTCTTTAGAGGCGGTGAATGAATATTTACAAATTTTCTAATTTAGCGAACCTTCGTAGTTTCACTACTTTGCATGTTTTATACAAATTTGATTCATTATTATCGTCATCATCCACACACGTGAAAAATGTATGAATTTCAAGTAAATTCTTAAAAATTATTTGAGCATGTATTATTGTAGGTAAATCTATTATTCGACAAATTTTCATTAAAAGATATTACTAAATATAGCAAGTAAAAATATACCTTAAAGACACCCGAAAAACTATCAATCAATTAGCAATCTAGCATTCACATGAAAAAAGCAAAACAATTTTCTTTCTAATTTAGAGCGCTTAAGCTTATTAAAAATATTCACGTAAAACAAAAACACAAGCTCTTTAAATACATTTCTGAATTATTTGGCAGAGTTTTATAAACAAATTCAATTTTCAATACATTCTCATTATTTCTTTTTGGGAATTTTTGCACTTTTTTCAATTACATTTAGCCTACTACTTTAGAGTAGCTATTATATTATTTTTATAGTCAATACGTCATTGGTTTTTACTCAGAAGAATTAATTAATTCCTCTTTAACAGCTTTTTAATAAAAATCATTACAATTACACACGTGCCTTTTCCGCATCTACATTTATTATTAAGTTAAACTCCGTAGCAATATAGAACGTCGAAATTTTTAAGAGTTGTGATTTTATACTAGTCAAGCGAAATTCTAGTGACGAGTTATAATTGTGCTAACAATTGTCATCAAACAAATAATTAGTATTTAAAGAAAAAAGTAAATAATGTTAAATAACCCAAAACACGTCTAGGAAATAATGTTTATATTTTACTTTAGATCTTCAATTATTAAAAAAATTATCAATAACCCTTTTTTAACCAATTCACATTTTCTCTCTTTCAACCTTTTAAATTAATGATTAGGTAGTATTGTTAATAAATCACATTATTTTTTTCAGATCGAAATAGAGTCAAATGGTGAAAGCTGTCTTTCTCGATTGCAAAAATAAGCGATAAGATAAGCGCTTAATGGTGTATAAGAAATCCTATCAGTAAGTCTATAAATACATATATTTATATTATGTTGTATCTGCACTTTTATTTATTTCTATTTATCTTAAACTAATCCTTTTAAATGTTCAATAAATTCATTCATTCATTCTTAAATGTGGTAATATGATATATGAAAACATTTTGTTAAAAATGTTGAAAATCGCAGTACTAATACTCAATAATAAACTATAATAAGTGGAGGTTTACCTTAAGTTTTCAGTACTACTATTAAGTCCTTTTAAAAAATACTATAATAATTCTACAGACCTATGATACTTTCAAGCATGATAAGTTTCGAAATAACGATTTTGTGGTATTTTGAGTTGCCTAGTTTTATGAAATCAGCTAGAGTGATAATCTATATGATAAGATATTTCCGATGGTATAAAAATGTAGATACCATAGATGTAGAGCTTGTGCGGATTGCGGCCGTATATAAAAGCCTAACGGCTTCAATTTTCAAGGCAGATACTGCAACGTTTTTTAACATTATTTATTCAGGTGTAAAGAACACGCTTAATTTTTTCATACATGATTGTGTTTTTTAAGTTAGAAATGGCGTCAGTAAGTCTTTAAGAGTGAGTTATGCTCCTGTTCGTTTAGCATTAATATAGATTGAATTTTTTCTTTCTTTTCCTGGTTTTTTGTTACCAGTATTATTTTGTTTTTTAATCATTTCAGTTAGTATTATTATTCACGGGATTAATATAACACTCTATTAAAAAATTCCGGTTTGTATACGGTCTCGAGTAAAAAATCATTGTGTAAGAGCTTGTTAACAAAATTATTTAGGCCGACTTGAAAGTTATTTGCTAGTAAAAAGTAGTTATGTTCAGTAAGTTGAAGAGACCAATGAAAGCGTGCAATTGAAGTCGTTCTTAAGTTTTGTTGGTTTAATTTTTACTGGCTTGGAACTAAATAGGTTTTTCACATCATGAAATTCTTCAATCTTGATCGACTTTTTACTAACTGACTGTGTGTTTTCGTGAAGCATTGGTGTGGATAGATAGGTATCTACAAACTCCAATAAAATTGTGCGGACACTAGAAAATTTCATACGTGCATGAAGTAAAATCTTGATCAATTGAAAGAACAATTGGGAAAATGTCGCCAGATGATAGCATTTTACGATATACCCTGGTTATCTTATCAGTACTACATTTTATTAAAAATCATATCATCCTTGTGTGATCTATGTACTACTCAATTGACTATTGTAGATAATTGCAGCGTGGTGTATCACGTACCCGTGTGTGATCTAAAGCAGTGAACATTCCTAAATATTTTATTGAGCACAATGTCAACAGAGAAAAAGTTTGTAAGAAGTTTATGAAAACGACAGATCAATCTACTAAGCAGTTTATACTTTAAGTAAGGAGAACCTTATTGTTTTTAGTTTGAGTGCGTATCTCTTATATCAGTAAACATATGCGAGAATATAAGTAGTAAGTAAGTACAGATGTTCACAGAAGTATCCATAACAGCGAACCCTAAAGGGCTTGGTATAGTATGTATAACTATCAGAAATTCATTATTAACATTCATATACTTTTCTAATAAAATATATTGCATTTAAATGCTGGTCATATCAAGATTAGGTGGCATGAATTAATCTAATTCATTATTATTATTTCTATTTACTGGATACATAATATTTTTACTCTTCATATTTTTAATAATGCTTTCTATCTGGTGACGATAAATGCGACCGGGCGTCAGGGTCAGCTTGACGAAACCGATTAAAATGCGCCAGATAAATAAAAACCACTACGATCCAAGAGAAAAAAGGCGTACAATATAAAGCTGGCGAGGGAGATTAAGTGTAAAATCATCAGAAAGAAAATTATTCATGAAATGTTCATGGTGAAATCTTTATTTTGAGATTTTAGTTTCCAAACATTTAGTATTCGAAATGTTTTATGAATATCGTTTAGTTGAATGTAAAATAGCGAGAATTAGAAAATTTGGATCGATCGATTATAACCACAATATTGTTTCATAAGAATCTATTTAATTTTTAATCTGTAAATTAAATCAAACAAACTTGAGTTATGAAATATAATTCCGACTAATATGTAATGAAAACATGTATTTCTAATTAATTTATTCACCTTAATATTATTTAAAATACGTATAAATTATTCATATATTCTTGGAATCGCCTTGTTAGGAATTTTCCACCCATTTGGACCACCTATTTTTGCACTGGAGAAATAATATTTTTACTTCAATACAAAATAGCGGTGGCGTGAAGAAGAATCATCATGTACTTCTTGTAATAGAATTATAACACTATTTTTCTGAAGGAAGGTTGGTTTTATGCCGAGCGAGTATCATTTTGACCCTTTTAAATCAAACAACTTCCGTCTTTTTGTGTTTTTTTATTCCCTTGCCTTTTACGTGGATCTCATTACCCTAGCTGGGGTAGTAGCTACATTTTTTTCTCTAAATACAGCTTTGGACAAGAGGTAAAAGTTAGGTTTTCGAACGTTGTGGAGTAATCAGGTACAGAAATATTTTACGATGATGATAAATACTTTTTATCCTCTAAAGGAATATTGTGACAATGGTAAACGTTGCAGATACTTCTTATTTAATATATGATTTTTACTAAGTTTTGTTTAAATTAAACAATTCATCATGAAATAAAAAAATATACTTTAATTTAATGTATATATTTATATATATTGGTTTTAGGATTTTTTAGGGTTCCGTACACCAAACGTAAAAACGAAACCCTGATATCTTTTTGTATCCGTCCACTGTCGTAGTCGAATTTAAGGATATGTATGAAACTGCAATTTTGTTTAGGAATAAAAATTACTAACCTAGAAAATATTTAAATAGTCAATTATTTAATAAAACTGTCAAGAAATTACATTAATAAAAGAGATATATGCGTGGGAGATTTGCCAATTAACATTAGTTTTAAAAATTCCCTAACGAGCCTTGTGAATAAATATAAATAAATTGTTTATTGTTTTTTACTTCCTTTTGTTACTTCAATTTCTACAGAAACATTTCTTTAAAAATTATTTCCGCCATACTTAAAGTATTTATTGATTATTTATATTTCTTGAATGCTGTCTATCACATTTTTATAGCTTTTCCATAATAAATTGAAGCATTTTGTTTGAGTCTAATTTATTGCGAAAATATGGCACCATATTCTACTCATTAATTGTGACTTAACAATAGCTACTTTTTGTAAGATAAATTGAATTGAATTCAATCCGCACTTCACTGTAAAATTGAATATATATATGTTATATATATATATATATATTATATATTATTAGTAATTTGAAAACACACATTTGAAGCGTAGTTAGTTCAATTACTTAAAGCTCTCTTGGGTTGGGCAGAGTATTCATTACATTCCTTAGCTCGAACCAAGGCCGTTTCATTAAAAATTAAAGCTCCTGTTTTCCATTCAATTTGACTTAGTTCAAGTTGCGAAAGTGTGACAAGCACGTCAGGCCCTTTTCTCCTCAATAGAACCATAATCAGAAGTTATTCATCCTTTGCCAATAAATCATTTTTTTTTCTTCAAATTCAGTTTGGCAACTGGAACTAGCGCATAAACGAAAGACTCTTGGCTCCTGGGAATCTACTTAATGTTGTTATCGATGTCCTTATATATTTTGCACGTTTGGAACATACGAGTATAAAATGCAGGAAAATTGACCTGTTTCGGAAGGATGCCAGAAATTTAAACTGGTTCAAGGGTTATTAGATGTTTTATGGAACCCTTTAGCGTTAGGCTCACTGAAATGTATCCATTGGAAGGAAACGCATCGAAAGGCAAACGTTTTTTAGGTGGTTTTTTTTCAATTTCCATTCGTAATAAACCACGGTTTCTTTTAGTTTGAATATATATTTAACTTTAATCGTTGATGCATACTTTGAATACAAACACTATATCGCATGACGTAAACAAATTAACTTTATCTTAAGGCACATATACCTATCATTATAATGTATTATATAAGTAAAATATGATCTCTTACCTCGCTAAGTAATTTAATTAAATAAAGTAGTGTTAACGTCACGCCGAATGAAAATCTGTTTATCGATTTCTCTGTAGAAGTTTAAGTGCAAAAATAGTTCACGAAATGAATAAAGAACATTCATATTAATCTTCTTTTGAAAAGTTTCGTGAACAGCATATTTTCAAAATTGTAATCTTATGTTTCTTAATTATATTTCTAATTTAAAATTTTCCTTTTATTCATGATTATTTTTGCTTTTCGTGAAATTTATATGATTTCGTTATAAATTACTAATTACATTTCTTTTCTTCATTTATTTTCCACTATAAAAAATTCCACTCTACCCATAAATACCCCTAAAAAAACTACTGGCTTATTTATTGGCTTAGCTGGCACGAGAATGCATTTCTATCCTTAAAATTTCCTTAAATTACGGATTTTATTAACTTTGAGTTTAGTTTGAATTTAGTTTTTAGTCGCGTCAAAGTAAATAAAAATCGTGTAAATAAAATTGTTTTTCATTTCTCAGTCCGCGTAAAAAAAGGTTTAGGTGTAGTTATTATTTCTGATTTAAAGTAGTATCGAATTTTTTACCGTTTCCATTACTAAACATCACGACGATGCCGATTGCAGCTCATTTGCATTCGACTGATTTCTTAGAAGATAAATATAATTATAATTTTTCTCCTATTTATAACTGAATCAAGTAGAGAACTTTCAATGTTCGCACGAAGTTAATTAATTAATGGCTTTTTTATGTTACTGCAACTGACTGTGTTATTTTCATTTAGTTATGTTTATAATATTGAAATTTAGTACACAGAAATCTTGAGGTAAATAAATAGTAACGAATTACTTAAATTATACGAAGAAATTTTCTATTCTTGCTTTTTATTTTCTGATTAACTTTCATTCGCCTTTTCCTCTTGTATGATATCGCGAAGCATATCTTTTATACAAACAGTTAAGAATTGTAGCAAAGTTTAATAAATCCGGGTAATATTTTTAAAGCTATAAACTTGTTATATTTAGTTATGTAATAATAATTAATAAGGTTATTAAAAGAAAATAAACTATTTTTTAACTAAAAATGGGCTTACAACACTTTCTATAATAACAAATGAAAAACATGAATACTACCTCTTTTAACTTTATGTTTTAATTCAAATTATATTCATCTTTTTTGATACATCTTAAACTTGTTTATAATGGTAACTTATTTACTTTGCAAAGGTTTTTAGGCCTTGCTGGCTTTCTAAATGGACCCAGAACCTTATATTGTGCATTTCAAGGTTGATCTCTTTTACAATTTCTTCCATTCGTTTTCTTCCTTTTTAATATTGCCTCTTCTAAGGTTTTGATTAAGACAAGAGCTCGTTTCATTTCATATGAAATACATTAAATACTTTAAGAACTAAAGTCGTAATAATTAATACGATTAAAAAGTTGTTTCAATTATTGATTATTATGAATGGAGTTATTCTACTTTCAAAAAACGGTTCCTGTGTACTTTTGGAGAAATTTAAAATACGCGTATAATAATGTCTACGTAAATTACTTTATTATGTGATTTACTTTTGCAATTATGAACTATAAAAACGCCTCGATTGCTTTTTATTCCATCGTGCTAAACGATTTTTATCCACTCCTTTACTTCCCACGCATTTTATAAAAAAATCAATAGCGAAAATTATGGAAATAGATAAATCTAGCTCGTTACCTGTAGAATGAACTCTATCCAAGGTTACAAACATGATTTATCGGAAATAAAATCTTAAGAAATTTTTGAATTTTAAATTATTGGTTTATTAAGTAGTAAGTACTCGCGGCTTCTAAAAGTTAATGCTTACAAAAAAGAGAAGGGGTTGGGGGGAGGCGGGGGGGGGGGGGGGGATATTGATATCTGGCCCGAGGAAGCCGCCTCCGGACTTACACGGCAATTTTGAATTTTTACCGAACTTTGGCTACTTTGCAAATTTCGAAGCTGTGAAATCCGACGACGGGCGTGAGGTCTACGATTTTTATATTAAAAGTATATTCTCCTCACCAGCCCTCATTTGATACCCATGTCAAGGAGGGTTCCGCGTAAAAAAGTAATCCGCTACCTTAAAGCATTCGCCATATTGACATTAGTATGAAGTCATAACTTATGTCCTTTCTCAAGTTCCAAGTTTCCCCCTTGCCAAAATTTAATAAAATCGGTTCGGTAATTTAGGCGTGAAAACGTATCAATCAGACAAACTTCCTTTCGTATTTATAATACATGTATATATATAGTGAGTTTTTTTGTAATTAAGTGAATCATGACATGCTACTATACATCGATTGATAATATCACCTAAAATATGAAGGCATACATTGCTAAAAAGAAAAGAAACTTACAGAAAAACGCAGATCTCTTACTGAATTGAAGCCGATCTTTTTATAATATACAATGCAAAATAATAATAGAATAATTTAAAAATTGAATGTCAGAAAGAATAAAAATGGTGTCTAAAGAAAAAAAGGAATACATTACCCATCGCTACCTAGTTTTCTTTGTACTGAACAAACATTTTAATTGGATTATTTTAAACTAATTTCGGCATGCGACTGATTTTATTTGAACATATGTACAACGTTTTTGCTTTATCCTCAATAATAAGCCATAACTCGTTTTCGCGAAGAATTTTGATGTTTTGTATCTAATTTGATAGACAATCGCTTGAATTTCTGCTTGTAGTTTAAAGATACGAATGTTGTTTAAGCCATGAAACGGTTTTCTATGATATTTAAATAATCTTTGGACTATCTTAATGTGGCGTATATGTATGTATATAATATATGGAACAAAAAATCAATTGTTTTAAAAGGATTTTTCTAAAAACCTGATGTGGTGTAGAATTGCACTATTAAAAATCGTTATCTATAAGGAAACATTTTATTGAAATGATATATTTGTTCAGGTCCAAAGCTCTTGCAAACTAGCATAATTTATCTTAAAAAACAATTATGTATGTATATCAATATAATATAATAAAATGTCAAACAAATCTAAAGTATATGTTTATAATAGCATTAATAGGCACCTCGTTTTTTAAAACCATATTTTTTCTTGTTTTTGAGAAATTTTACTTTAGCAAGAGTGGAAGCAAAAGCTATGCTTAATCCTTAGCTACACCGAACATTTAGCGGTTTCGGACATGTCTTATTAGCCACAAATCAATTAATTAATAATTTGCACAAAACTAATTTTAAATGAAATTATCTCCAAGATGACATCATAAAATTGATTAAATTCACTTTATTATCATTACAGAATTAATGGTTCAATGTCATGTCGTACAAAGAGAAGTTTCGATTCCCGAAGGAGAAAGTGCAAATAAAGATCTCACAAAACCAGACGATTCTTGTAGGTCATGTTTGAGCGTCGTCCACTACTCGGATTGTTAATTGGATTGACGATATGTGTGTCAATATGGAGAATTTCGCTACAGGAGCCGTCGATACTAGAGGCCGAAGGGGACTACCATACCAGCGGTCAGTACCAGCATCGGCGTCAATTTTCCATTCCACCAACAGCCAACGATGAATATCCACAATTGCAGTTTGTCACCGGCACCCGGACAACGTTGCTAACCGACGACGAGCGAGGTTCAAATGTCATTTCCATTACTACCAACAAACAGTTAAATGTTTCCAGTAGTTATTACAAGGCTAATAGTTATCTTAATTTAAGTTCACTCAGTTACCTGTTATCAGCTGTAGATCGCGATAATTTACCCGCAAGTGATTTGAACAAACTAATTAATTTAGACTCTTTCAATTTTCTAATGAACCAAAAACCATGTAGAAGTTCTTCAAACTATGATTCTCCTCTTGTTTTAATATTAATTCATTCAGCACCGGATAACCACATGAAACGCCTTCTAATACGGGAGACCTGGGGTTCCTTTAAAAGCCCTTACACGAGACTAATTTTTCTCCTAGGTGCAGTAAATTCAACAAAAAGTCAACACCGTTTAGAACTTGAAAACAGAATATTCTCAGACATTGTACAGGGTAGCTTCGTGGACGCCTATGCCAATATGACGTACAAACACGTAATGGCCTTAAAGTGGTTCACGTACTACTGTCCTAATGTTAAATTCATACTGAAGATCGATGATGATGTTTTCGTTAACACACCCTATTTAATTGATTTTTTGAATCGAAGGACGCCACGACGGAATTTGTTGTTTTGTCAGAAGGAAGTCGATTCACGTGTGAAACGTACCTACAGGTCCAAGTGGCGAGTTAGTAAGAAGGAATATCCTGGTCGGTACTATCCGCCGTACTGTCCAGGATATGCTATCTTATACTCACCTGATGTCGCATTTCGCTTATATTTAAGGGCACAAAAGAGTCCTTACTTTTGGATAGATGATGTCCATGTAACCGGGACGCTGGCACAGCAGGAAAATATTACAATAACCTCTTCTTTACCATACGTTCTGGACAAAAGCAGCTGCGATTATATACTTTCTGGCAAGACTGATAAAAATAGTTTTCTATTTCTATTTACATGGCCGGATATTCCAGAAGAACAGGCTCGAAAACTATGGAAATTAATTGAGAACCTAAGATAGCTACTAGTTATTACTTTCCTCTACAAATACGGAATTTTGTATCTAAATTTGTATAAACAAACAATTTTCCCATCATTGAATGAAACGATTTATTTTGTGTTTACTCTCTCAACGCCTTTTTCCGCCTCTGTCTTTACTATTGAGGTCTTCAGTCAAGCCATTTATAACGTAGCCTATAAGACAATACTATGCGGGTTACACTTACGGCCCTTATGAATTCTGTAGCCAAAGTTTTTCGTGGTACGGAGGTTACCTTCTGGAACAGGGAAAATGTTGAACAATTCAATTGATAATACACATGCAACGGAAATCACTGTTGGTCGAATGTTACTTATAGTTTTGAAATATTAAAACAGCCAATCAGAAATATCGAGTGTAATTGACCTGAAGCAGACCTTAATAATTGTGTCAATGGAACCAAATATGTGATAATTAAATATTTGGTGGAATTAAGAACATAAGCGACCACGAATCTATTTGATTGCAGTATGTGACATAATGGGGGCGCCAAAATGTTATGCTTTAAAAGCAATATGATTTATAGGTTCCATTTAAAAAAACAAAAACTTTATGTGAATAATTGGAAACCTCAAGTAAATTAATTCAATTTAATTAATATTTTCTCTTATCCAACATTAAAAGATATGAGTATATTGATCAATCTAAATTCACTTCCCTGGAGTGTTCCGGGAAATATTTAATGCTTAAAACGCACACATACATTTTGTTTCATAAGTTATTGTATAAAAAATTGTTTTATATATTTGTAAAAAAAAGAAATAAGAACAAAGCATCCTAAGTTTCATCAGCATTTGGTACAAATTCTATGATATAACTTAGTGAAGGCTTGTTACAAACTATGATTTGATAATGTTTTCATAGGCGGCATAGTAACGAAAAGTGGCTCTATTGCACTTGCTAAAATAAATAATAGAGAGGGTATCTATGAAATACATGAGGCAAGTAAGGTATTAATAAAATCTGAACAACAGGACTGAACAGTTGATTAACCGAATCGCATTCAATGAATTTGTCCTTGAAATGCAGTAATGGCTTCATTATTCCATTATGAATAATGTTAACTGCATTTAAGACCATGTTTGTATAAGAGGTATGCTTCGGCCTAGACTTCAATATCAAACTGTAAGGAAGTTATATGGTAAAAGTGTAAGTATTGTGATGTTACATAGACTTGTTTAGGAGATTTAGTGGAAATTGTAACTTGAAGTAAGCCTTAGTACCTATAGACGAAAATTGTTATGCCAAAATATTTCTATACGAATAAAGTCATTTTATTTTTTAAATATAAATGTAAATGATATAAAGCAAAACTTAAATTGGTGCAATTTTTTATAGCGCGCAGGCGTTTTTAAGAATACTTTAAAAAGTAATAATTCTTTAGTACAAAACAAACAATGAGTAGAACTAGTTTAAATTGCTTGTACATTTATGGCTGTGTGTACTTAGAGATTATGCCACGAGTTTGAGGCTAATGTTCTCATAAGAGGCAAGCCTGAGCGTTTTTCTAAATTCACCGATATGAATGTACATTTTAATTGAAGCATAAATTTTTGCTCAAATTTGTATATTTTACCTTCCGATATCACTGCGTAATTTCATCCGAACAAAACGGATTACAAGGTATTTGGCTGGTACCTTGTAAACGTCACAAATCACAATTATTCTTCTGAAATCAACGAATTATTGCTTGAACAAATTAAGCTAGTCAAATTAAAAAACATATTAGGTATCTTCAAGTGCCGCCTTGAAGGTGTAATTTATTAAATATATCAAGTGAAAGTAACCATATGAGCTAAAAACAAATCATTTACCTTCTAGTAAAAAAAATTCATGTTGCATGAGTCTTCTTTAAAAACAATGTGTATTACAATGGCTTGAATAAGCTCATATTAAAAGGTACTAAATCGAGTTCACGATAGGGTCCATTTTAATGAGATGTGTGTAAAAGTAGCTAATATTTCGCAAATTTAACAATGTGAACAAGTGAAATGAAAAACAAATTCCAGTACCTTTAGCTGTAACACTCAGTTACTGTAACTGTTTAAAGTGTAGTCAACTCATTAGTTAATAACTCATCTATAACTAAATTTGAAATGTAACCTCTTTAAGCATTTTTAGATAAATATTTATATATTTGCAGGTCTTTGAATAAATTGATGACACTAATTTTATATAAACAATATAAAAAGGCCGTTGAACTATCAAGTCTTATAAAGTTGAAATAATAAATATGTTAAGACCTAAACCAGTTTTCATTTTTAATGTGTATGAGTTAAAATACTTACGTTTAAGGCGTTAAAGTGGATCTATCTAAAGCTTATTTTTAGGGATTTTTGTACTACGACGTTTTTATCACAAGCAATTGAAAATTTTGTTCAAAAGTACTGTATTAAAAATATGGGAGGGTTTTAATAGTGGCGCTACTTAAAGCCGTATAAAAATCCGAGAAATAATATAATTTAGCACTATTTTATGTAAAGTCGGACATTCAATTTTTTGTAAGCAAAAAAACCTTCAGAACCCTCA
Organism: Proctacanthus coquilletti; assembly: GCA_001932985.1. Classification (NCBI taxonomy): domain Eukaryota; kingdom Metazoa; phylum Arthropoda; class Insecta; order Diptera; family Asilidae; genus Proctacanthus; species Proctacanthus coquilletti. Next base: position 357,885 of record MNCL01000055.1, on the reverse strand, counting down.
AATTCACACTATACATTTTTGTTCTAGAAGTCGCAAAAAAGCAAAATATTGATTTTTGGAAAATATATGCTAGAACTTTCCATAATAAACCAGAAACTCCGTTGCTAGTAAAAGAGAATTAGATTTTTGAAATGTAATCTGTCCCATTTAACTCGCCTTCCGAATTTCTTTTGGTTTTCAAAGTATTAATATAATAATCACCTTGACATAAATTTCCTTTTGCATATTTGAAAATCTGTACTTAAAGAAATGAAATTTCTAGACCAGAATACCTTGGTAATCTGAAATATATTTGGCCAAATATTCCTCATCAAATTGTATTCAAGATATACACATTGAGAACCCCGAATATCCCTAAGAAACACAAATTTCGAATCTTTCTACATCCAATTAATATTTCTTATTTCATAAAAAGCTTCAACAAAATAAATGCATCCGTTACGAACATTTAAAATTTATAAAACAAATAGTTGTCATAGCCAGTAGTTACATCCTAATAGTGTATGATTTTCTTAACAGCGTCGAGGCACCGATGTTTGTCCGGCAAGTAAAAAGGTTCAAAAACATGGGGAAAAGGCGTATCCCAACCCGTAACGCGTTGAATAGGTGCTTCCAAGTGCAAAAAGCAAGCCTCTTGTATAGTGGCAGCGATCTCCGCCCCAAACCCGCTAGTCAGTGGTGCCTCATGCGCGACTATTGCACGACCAGTTTTCTTAACGGACTGGAATTGTTTTAAAATTTTAGATAAAGAACACTTTTTAACAAGCACCTACATTGCAGACAGTATCCTTGTCCCATGGGAGTATTGAAACCAAATCGATAACTTCGCAGTTCACACCAAATTGCTTTTCAGCTATATCTGCAACCTATTTAAAATTCGAATTGTTGGAATCAATAACTTGCGGCATTTGAAATAATAGCGGATATACCTCAAGGAGAATATGGACTTGTGTACCCCATCCGATTAAGGTGACATCGCCACCTTTCCGAAGTATATCTGCTTTACCTAAGGGACATTCAAAAGCCTCTATGGGAACCTCCTCTACAGCTGCTCTGTATAATGTCTTAGGCTCAAATACTATGCAAGGATCCTTATCCTTAATGCAAGCCATCAACAACCCCTTCGCTTTAATGGGTCCTCGAGGGACCACAACTTTTAGACCTGGTGTATGTGCAAAGTAAGCCTCAGGGCTCTGCGAATGATAAAGTGCCCCATGTCCAACAGCTCCGCAGGGTGCTCGTATTGTTAAGGAGCCGCAATCGAACAGGTTACCACTTCTGTATCTATATTTTGCTGCTTCATTTACCAACTAAAAAATATTTACTGAGTAAAACCTTATATAGAATACAATAATTCTTACTTGATCAAAGGCTGGAAAAATGTAGTCTGCAAATTGGATCTCAGCGATCGCGGTTGCACCAACACTAGCAACTCCAATGGCAAATCCAACGATGCCCTGTTCGCACAAGGGAGTGTTGAAAACCCGTTCGCTCCCGTACTTCCTCTGTAAATTTATAGAGCACCGAAAAACTCCACCGAAGGCCACATCTTCGCCAAAAACAAGAGCCGAGTTGTCCTTTTCCAAAGATAGGTCCATGGCATTGTTGATCGCCTGGAACATGTTCATCTTCTCCTTGGCACCACGAACAGGCGCCTTCTGGTCGGGGACATATGTGAAGTGCGATCGTCTGCTGACCGCATTTTGTGCTAGCCTCTTAACATCCTTGAAAACGCACTGGACCAAAGTGTTCTTTATCATTTTGCGCACCAGCAGATAACGTGGAACACTCGGCACTCACAGATCGCAAATTGGCAACTGAAGATCACCTGTTTCTAGGTTTTTTTTATTTTTAATAGATCCTCAAAATACCGCTGGTTGTTGTATCCAATTTCGGTTTAAGCCTCGACTATTACGATAAGCAGTAAACTGTCAATAGAACAGGTGTCATTTATTTGTTGATTCTTTTATACATGCGTTAGTTACACTTTATTCCATAAAAGTGCTCAAATAAGTGAAGTAAATATAATCGAGTCAAAATATTTCCTTCAGTATTCACTGCATGAAGGTTTTAATAAGCTAAAACAAGTTGTTTTCTTGGAAAAGCTTTGAAGCCCCGTCCACACCCATTTTTGTAAGATGAATATATTTTGGTGTTCGATTTTACTAGGTCTCTCCTTAAAATCAGGTAAATATTTACTTTCTATTCAGTAACTACCTTAATAATAATAAGTTTTACACGTTGGCTCCACAATTGGAAAAAGATTGAAAAAAGGAAGTGTGACACTACATCTCTGAATGCATCGAAGTCCACTTTGACGAGATAAATCACAAATAAATTAATGACCCTTAAATTTGCTAACATAAACGAATTGAGGAATTTACATCGAGCTTAAATTATTGTGGAGTATGCAATAATAAGGAACAAACGAATTTCACAATTATTCTTTTGAGATTCTTTGACTCAATGCTGCGTAATTAAAATAGGGAATTCGAGTATATTCCTACCAGTAAATCTATTTACAAAGCAAATTGTAATTTCTATTTCAATACTGAATTCAGTTCTGTATAATCTATCTCACTAGACGTTATTTTAGCAATAGTGTGTCAATGTAACTTTGATCCGGAATTATTTCATTATTTTCGCCCAAAACAAAATGTTTAAGAAATTAATTTTTATAGCAGGCAAATTTTATTTATGTAAAACAAAGCACAAGCAAAAGAGTGCAAGAATGTTTGCCCTAAAAAGAACTTAACCAGCTGTACTGGAGCAATGTGTATTCCCGTCTATTTTTATCTGTGATAAAACTCATTTAAATATAATTATTTTCAATTCAGTTAGTAAATGGTAATATACTACATTTAGAGAATATGCTTGTAATAAAACTAAAAAAATCTAATATTTAAAAAACAATCTTCAGTCAGTGCCATACGCTGCTATGTTTGCAACGCCACGGATAATTCCGCACCTTTTCAATGTGGTGAGTGGTTCGAACGTTTTGACCGACCCGATATAGCCCCAATTGATTGTTCTGCAGTACACGATGCCAAATATTGCATAAAACATATTGGACGTTTCGAAGGTACCTACACAAATTTGTAACGCATAGGGATCGGACAATTAACAGAATGTAAAATAATTTTAACCGCATCGCCACATTTATAAGAGAAAATAATATTCATATTTAACTTTTAATTTCCAAACTTAATATCTAATTTCATACAGCTGCAACTACTAACTTTTAACTAACATTATTAACCAATTTTAGTGAGTAGTATAAACTGCTATCAATGCTCGGCGGCAGAAACCATAGACTGTTCGGATCTTGTTATCAACATGCCAGACTGCCCCCTAAAACCTGAGCCGTGTGATCACGTCTATGAGGCCAAATACTGCATTAAAGCGACCGCGTTGAATGGTTACTCTTCTTAACAACCAATTTCGTAACACACCAATTCGTAGTGTTTCACCTACCAGCTTTATCTAGCTTAGTGATGCTATTTAACCTACTTTGCACGCTCGAGCAATAACTTTACATGCACAATCGTTGGATTCTACAATTGTTTATTTAATTTTATTCTTTGTATAACTTATGTACTATTTTTGGAATAATTGAATAGGTGGAATTGGTGCAAAGAGATATTGCTCTTCGAAAGATTTGGGCAACTATTGTGATTACGTGAAAAACGTTGGGGATCAAATGGAATACCGTTCCTGTATCTTCACATGTGGCACGGACGGTTGCAACTCATCAGTGGTGCACACCCTGAGCAGCAAACTTGGCCTTATTGTATCTCTAAGTACCTTTATAAGTCATATTACGCTAATGTAAAGTTTTTTAATTGTAGAGTTACATCACTAAACATTCTGTCCGTTTTGGTAGACATTTTGTTAATAAAGATTTCTTTCAAGTTGCTTGTTCATTTTTATAAATTATCCCTTTGTTCCATGTTGCATCCGTGTTTGTTATGTCCTTTAATATCCTATTTATTATACTGTATTGAGCAGGATAGAGTAATTGAGGGCGGGCTATCTTCTGTATGTTTAATAAATTGCGCTACAAAAGAAGTCGCACCTAATATAGCAAACACCTTTTGAAGAATGAAAATCTATACTAGTATTTAGTAAACACGAAAAAGTAAAAAAGAAAAGCTATAAAAAAATGGGAGGAAACCCAGATTACTTTTATTGCGAAGACACGACTTAGATTCAAATGCTGCCATTGGGTGTTTATTTTATTATGAACATATTTAGAATATAATTTGAATATGTATAAGAACACGCGATCAGCAAAAGGCAAGGTTTACACCGTGCTAAAGATCTTTAGGGTTCATCTACATCAGAACTGGTAGCATTATATGGAACACAACACAACTTCTCGTATACCTACTAAATTGCCAATCATATCCTTGAGTGGTGTAATTTCTAGAGTATTCGCTCATTTTCAAATTACTTGCTCTACAACTTTCGTAAGTTTAACTCCGATGTTGCCAATAAAAGTATACATACAAGTTTTCCAATTCACCTGTGTTCAGTAACTTGGCATTATTTTTAAAGGGTTAATGTCAATGAGTTAATCCTACTTCTTTTTTCTAAGATAGAAATACAATAAAGTAACCCCCACATTACACGGTTTCGCTCGAAAACCCTCGTACTGTGCGGCACCACTCTAGAGAAAGAAAGCTCAGAGAGTCGTCAAAAAAAAACGTCAGTTGATGATGCTTAATAGTGTGGTAAACAAAATATTTTATATATTATTAATACATAATACCTTTGATGAAAGTTGTCTGAGATATTCTCTTAATTATAAAAAGGTAATAGTATGTCTTTTTTTTAATTTTTGGAACTTACCCCTTTTCGCAGTAGCTCTTTGTCATATAACACGAACAACACGCTATTTTTTAGGAACGTAACAACTGTGTTATACGAAGGTTACCTGTACATGCTTTTTTCTGGTTTCGCGAAGGAGCTAGAAATGGGATGCAACGTATAAATTATACTTTTTTTGATTTTCCTAATAGATTCCCCTCGAAAAGCAATCACAAAATGGCATTTCCAAGTTCATGCTATTCAAGCTATTCATTTATCTAATAATCGGCATAGTATAAGCAATCGTTTTTAAAATCAATTATTTCGCTCTGGGGACTGATCTAATATTTTAAAAAGGGTACAAACATCACCATTTCAGACGCTCTTTATTGTATTTCTTTATCATATTAAATATAATATATGATTAGATCGATTGGTTCTTTAGCTAGACTTCTTGAAGAGAGATAATTTTAACCTTTTCTTTTCACTTTACTGGAATGGAAAAGGATATTGGATGAAAATATAAGTATGAATAACATGTAAGGTGATAAAACGTTGTAAATTATTCTTTATTCAGTGTGTAGTTATTACAGATATTTTCCATTATCTTAACAAGCTTTGCTTCTTATTGAACAGTTGCACTTTTATTTTTAATTAGTATTATTGGTAACACGTTCTTAAAAAATTGTGGATTACTAGTTTTATTGATTAACGGTGGGTTTTACAATATTTTCTGATAGCTTTAACCAGTTATATGGTTATATGGTGATAGCGAATTTACTTGTTGATTTTATTTTATATATAATATATTGAATATCACAAATATTCTGGTCTAAATTACAATCGAATTTTAATACCTTAATTAGTTTTTTAATAGTTTTTAGTGTTTGGTCTCAAATTTTGTTAACACGATAAAAATATAAAAATTAAATTATCAAATATCTTAGAGACATTTACATCTGTCTTAATCTCATATCTAAGTTTGACCCGAGCTTGTTCATTTTTCTTGATCTTCTCTCCTTACTACAGTTCGTATTGAGTGAAAGTACATAATTGCAATAGTAATAACTGCCACGGTACTGCTGTTTTGATTTCACAATAGTTTAAAAAAAGATTCCAAGCACTACAAAAATAGTAAGCGTACCAATGAAATTAGGCATTTACTTGCCTTTTTGTTTTATTTATTATTCCCGTGACACCTCAAAGGCCCTTTTTCAATATTCTTGTGCAAATTTTCTATTGAAAGCAATAAAAAATTTAGCATCGAATGTGGATTTACACTTTGATTGGATGTTAATGCTTTCTAGCTCTCTTTAAAACGAAAATTTTTAAAACCAATGAAATGAAACAGGATTTATAATTTACAAAACTTTTCTATACTTTGTTCTATATTTTGTAAAAACTACACAGTATATAAAAATAAAAATTTACACAATATAATATAAATACATTTTAAGTAAACTAAAAAGAAGTGTTTTAGCACGAGACGCAGTGTATGAAAAATTATTTCCGTATCACTACCAAAATATGATTTATTGTACCAATTTACGCCTTGTAATTGTTTTAGACAAATATATTCTAAAGTCTTGTACGTTGGCACTATCTTGGATACGGTTCAATTGGCAAAATAGTATATTAGTTCCCTATTGGGATTAAAGCCTTAGATATGGATTAAAGAAACTAAAACAAATTCTTTCTGTATCATTTGCCTTTCTCTTGGAGATTATCTATAAATGGTCTCTGTTATTGGAATTTTTTTTATCCTTAGTAGTAATTAAATTTATGATATTCTTGATTCTCTCATCGAACCATTTCAATGAAAGACATTACCAATACTTCTGCTCAATTATATTTGAGATTTTAAAAACGTATAATTGTATAGTTAAAATGAGTAGCAGCACCGGGAAATTAAACTTTTAATTTTTTTAAAATATATAAATGTAATTACAATTTTAAAAGTAGCCTAAAAGACGCTTATCCACAAATTTATATTCTTCCATCTAAAAAAAATCTCATTTGATTTGTCTACGCCTACATGTACGTATATTCAAAATGAAGTAAAATAGTGTCCAACTAGTGATCCCGATCGTAGATTTAAACTAGTCTCTACGAAAATAAAAAATAGACACTTTTTTTTCAAAACGGCTAATAAATTGCTACAGAAATAAAAAAAAGTGCTCTTTCTAATTTTCTCATAGAGAGGAAGGATCACAGAATCTCAATGAATTAACAACTTCTGACATTTCAAATATTCTTAATGCAAGGCTTTTTTGAATTTGCTCTTTTTGCGTTTTAATATACCGGACTCATGTCGAACATTGCGTTTTTTACGCGCTAGTTTTGGTATATCACTACCGCCAAAAACGTTTTGGACCTTTAACTTCTTCAAGTCAGTTGAGATATCGTGCGGCTTCGCTGCGTATTTTTCTATTCTAGTATTTTCTCGAAAGCCTTTTGCGTGCGAGGTAGGGTAAGCCATTCCAGAGCAGGTGGGTACTGCATCGTCTACTATAGCATTGGTTGTTAATATTGTTAAAATGCTAGAAGAGGAAGTATTAGCACCGTTGGACAATGAAACAATGTTGCAAGCGGATTTACTATCATTTACTGGCTTATAATCGTCAAATTCGCTTTCGGAAGACAATGGAAAAAAGTCAGTATTTGTCCCTACGTCAAGAAGTATGCATTCTTCATCTTGCATTAATGCATCAAGTTTTTCTACATGCGTATTTGAACTTGATATTCCGGAATTCATCAGGTTGATGTTGGATTTGGGCGAAAACTTTGATGCATTTTGTGAGTTCAATGATTTAGGTGCATTTGATATTTGTGCAGCGTCTTTTCGCGATGATACGACCTTTGCTTTCTTTGTAGGCACATGAAACTGGTGGTCTTTTTTGTTTGAAACAGATGGATCGTTGAGGATTTTCGGTTTCTTTTTGCCAAATTCTTTTCGACCGTATAACGTCGATGAGCGTACTTTAAGTAAATTTTTTTTAATATTCCTCGGTGGTTTTTGTTTAATTTTTGTTTGTGTTGTAGTAGATGGTATCTTACAAGATGTACCTGTTGAATCAGAATCCCAAACGATTCCCGCCGAATAGGCCCCTTTGTTCTCCTTAGCTGTCTCATTAGGTTGCAGTGAGGTTGAAGCAGAAAGTGAATGTCTTTTATTGCGCTTTAGGTTCGGTGCTGACAAAACCTATTGGGTAAAAACAAACATACGCAAAACATCTCAAACTAATTGCATCGGTTAATCTACATTCGAGGACATTTATCTCTAGTCTTAGATTTAAAGCAATCGTTGAAAATGGCAGCAGTGGTTTGGAAAATCTACACGACTTTTTACGTTATGTGATTTAGTGGATTTATCATTTGCAGGCTTAGTAGTCACAGAAATATAAAGACAACGCTTAAGTAGAGAAAAAGGTAGAACGCTAACTTCCACACAATAGAGATATAAAATATAATTCAATGAGGATATTTGCTTTGAAACTATCGCATGAACACAACATGATCAATCAATGAGAAAAACTCTATATATTTTACTATTGCTACCTTTCTACTAAATATTGAAGTGGATGCCTCTAGAAATATCGCGAGCAGTATGTTTTCCAAACTCAATAAATGAATACACCTGGTGACGGCTATAAATAAGAAAATCATGGCAATATATTTGTGCAATCGACACAAAATAAAAGTAAATAATCATTCATTGCAAGAAAAAAAGAAAACAAATAGAAAGACATGCAAAAGCGACGATAGAAGATGCTGACGAGATCAAATTTTTCGCTTTCTTCTTCTCTTAATTTTAATGGCTTTTCTGACTTTTATAATCTGTAAGAATATACGCCAACGTAATTTGAAAAGAATAGAAAATAAATATCTCATCATATTTTACATGATTGAGCAAATTTCAACTCAAATTGTGACTTAAGTAAATTTACCTTGGAGTTAGAGTGTGATGAAACAACGCGACTCGAATTGCTCCGTTCTATCTCATTTTTCAGTGTAATTTTTAGGCCCTGTACAGTGCGATAATCTGAATTATGGATACGTGTCAGGCAATTTGAATTCGTTAAATCCAGAATAGAAGGCCCCAAGGCTCTCCCCACCTTTAAGGACACAATGTTTAATCAAGCAGGGATTTAAATTAATAAAAACTTCAAACAACCTCTTCGTACACTGCTGGAGTATATTTCGGCGGCGTGACGTTCATGAACTTCGAGCTGTCCTTCCCTCGGGTCGGTAAAATGTTTACATACTTCCCAGTATTGTAGTTACTCTCCAAGGTGTAGCTCTTTACTAATCCTGTCATTTTGTACACTGTTACACGACCTGAGCCTTCTTTAGAAAGACCATCTCTTTTTTCCCTACAAGAACTTTAAGTTATTTTTGCAATTAATCATTTATAAACTCTGCTCAAAGCGGTACTTAACTCTACTCGACTAGTCTTATAGCCGAATTACACACCCCACTCCTTAATATAACCACAACACAGAGCTAAGCTGTTTTTCATATTTATAACACCGTGAATAGAATGAATTTTAGCTTCAGAAGCATTAAAATAGAAAATCACTCCGAATTGATCACAAATAACGACTCATTTTTAACTGAAATTGTTTTCTTTTATCATAGTTTTAGATCTCTAATTTTCAACCGAGTATTATTGTAATACATCTATTGCGAAATTATTATCAAAGTCCATTATATTTCCATCTCTTAACAAAATATTTTTTCTACAGTGTACCCTTTGTCAAAAGATTTTTGTTTTAAAAAATATAAAGATCTTTAGGATGTTCCAAATTATTCGTAATCACTTGCAACCCATTTAGTTGTTAGCTACACAAATTAAAGCAACGTCCATTTCCTGTTTTGTTAATCATATTGATTTTTTATCAGAAAAATAAATGTCTAATTCAGAGTGTTATTACAATCGCCATTTCCGAAAAAGAATTCATTGTGGCAGCGTTATAAACTGAATGCACCTTATATAAGATATAAAGCGATTATGCAAGTAAAAGGCAAAAATATTAAATAAAATAATAAAAGTAAAGTAAAAAATATCAAATAGAATAATCAATAGTAGAAAATATCAAGCAGAAAGCGTATTAGACTGTTGCTTACCTGCGATACATATTTCGCTCGGAAAAATTACACGCATCAAAATGGAAGTGGTGGCAATTAAGACTCATTAACCGTGGCAATAACATACACTCCACTGCTTCCAGGGAGTTGGGGAAATGATTCCCATACATAAACACGCCTTTCTTTGAAGCGTGACCGTGAAAGTCAATATACAAAAAGATGTTACTCTTTTCCTCATACTTATCCAAAAGAAATGGATGAGTCCTTCCACTTATATTGGGAGCAATATTAATATTATAATTCGAGAGGATTTGTTTCTTGTTGCTGGGCTTATTACCAGTTGAAAGTGATAGATTTTTACCATTTCCAGCTTTTAACTCTTTCTTTGGAGGAACTTTTTTGTTTATTGCACGCTGCTGAATTGAATTGTGGTCCTTTGACTTTTGATCAGATTGGCGAGCAGATAAAGTGTGATTGCCTCCCAATATGCTTTTAGTCTGTGTTTTCCTTACTTTACCGTCTGTTTTTTTCATAAAAGCTTGATTTGATAAATTCTTCATAGGAGGTTCATGGGTAAATGTTTTTAGCTCTGGTATTAATTTATCTGTAAACACCTGCCCTTTCATATTACTGGTAACCTCAGGATCATTATTATTAGCGTTATTTGTTCGTGCCGTAATTTCTTCTCCTTCTGAAGATGCAGAATCTTTATAGGAATCTGTTGAACTTTTCCCATCCAATATAACAGAACTTTCGGCTGATTCGAGATCTTCATATATGTGAATAATTAAACTACTTCTTCTGTAAATGAAAGTAATTACCTTTACCTATATTCAATTCAACTTTAGGGACACCATTATTATCATAAGAGAGCGATGAAGATGATGAGTTAACTTTCAGTGCCGTATCAGAGGATGACCCGTCAGAGCCTTCGTCCTCACCAGAATCCCAACCCAAGTGATAAAACCTAATAAAGTTATTTAAAGTTTGAAAATACTTCAAATCATTTCAAATATTAAAATATTAATTACAACGGCTTTTATAGTAATAAGTATATAGTTTCCTACTTTTGAATAAAACACTTACTTAATAAGTTTCTTAACAGCGTAGATGGACGGCTGTAGTTCTATTTGTGGATTTATATACATCCTATTGAGATTCTGACCTAGCGTGTCTGTTCTATAATACCCTCTAAATACTCCGTCAGGATTCAAAATTGGCACGATTTTGAAAACATACATTTGTCTATTTAGAAAAGGATAATCGAAACCAATTCGTTAAGAGTATTATTTAGTAATACCTTAAGGTAGTGCCAATATAACTTTTTCTATCCAGCAACAAATTCAGAAATCCATTTAAAACAAAGCTGGCGGGAGTTTCCCCAGGATGAACACGAGAGGATAAAAATATCACCTGTTACATAATAATTTGATATACTGTTTATTGATCGTTACGTAAAGCCAAAGATTCTTCTTCATACCTTTTTATCTTTGAAGACATAGCACCTGTTTTTATTATCGGGGAACAAATGAGGTAATCGATCCTCTTGTCTATTCTGTATTCCATGAAATGAAGAAATGGTAATTAGATCAATCCTTCGGCCTTCAAGAGAATTTATCAACAGTTCACGATGAAAGTAAATTTCATTTTGCAATTGATTATTTGTGTATTGTGCATAAAACGAATCCACCACTTCTGATGTTGTTGAATTTCCATTAGTCAGACTACTTTGAGAGGAACACATTGACGTATTTGCTAGGTCCTCTGCAAATAGATCTTCTTAAAATCTCACTAGCGCAAGTCAATGTATACATACGTTTACTTGTGGAAGCCCCGCAGTTGGCCTGCGGTGTTTCGTGTGTTGTTGAAGTTGTGGAAGGATTTGTCAGCCTTTTCATAATATAATACAAATCGCGGGGTTCTTTAGCACACTTTCGCTCAAACCTATCAAGCATGCATTGGCACTCAGTGTAGGTAAATGGATATGTGAACGCATAATAGTGATCAAGGTGGGGAATATCCAGTGGTCGGTGTAGGAACGACATGCAAAAATTATCACCTTCCATCTAAAGTGTGGCAATTCAGATCAAAATTGGAATCTTAAAAGACAAATCCTTTACCTCACAAAGAGGTTTCTCCTTTATGCGTTCCCACTTGCCATAAGGCCCGACCCTCAATACTGGCTGCATACCTTGATTAAAAAGTTTTGCTTGCCGATTTAAGTTCTTTACATTTATTTTAATAGTTCGATTCGACCGTCCACCTGTTTTTTTTATTTTTATAATTTTGAAAAAGACAAAGAATTCTAATACTTACCTCTTACGGAAAAGAAAAACCAAGTCCTGTTGGAACTTTCATATGGTGTTGCATAGCAATCTGGAGTTGTCCACGCATTGTATTCGGCGTGAATAATATGCTCATTAGCCTGCGTATCTAAATTTAAAAAAATAGTCAATCAGCGGAATCATTGCATGCCATGAGCAACAATTTAAATGTATTAGTAGTTAGGAATTTTAACATCGAGTGCAATTTACGGAATTTTAAGAAGAAATAATAAAATTGTTTTGTGTTTAAACCAATTTCCAATTTTATTCCAAGAAGGGCTCCTTGTTTCGAGTGTCAGAAAACTAATCCTCATCTGAACATAATATAAGAGAAGTAGCAGAAATTACGGCGTAAAAAACAAAAACCTCTACACTTCAGTAAATTTTCCAACTCGAATTTCGCAGTTAGTTTTTTTGCAATCTGTTCTTTAATCAATTTTATGAACTCTATTCCATAAATTGGAACAGATAAAGCATTTCCAATGGCTGTGCGTACATTTTCAATATCTTTAACGCTCAGCATGCAAACAGAAGCCTAACGGAAAGAGCTTTCAATTTTAAATTGACATGTTATTAATGTTACAGCACAGCATAAAGTGATATTTTTTATATTTCAAAACAGTACAGCTTCATATCAACAAAAGTGAAACAATTATGTTAACCTTGTCCCAAAGGCGATATTCTTGAGCGAAAAAGTGTGAAAATTTTTTTTTAGTAATCGCAGATCTACAGGGAAAGTAGGACGATAACTGTTATTTTGATAAATTAATAATTGTCTATTACCAATAAACATATATATTAGGATTATACACAGTGGCGGGAACACGGGGGAGGTTAATGGGGTCATGACCAACCCCTTTGAAGAAGCCAATTGTCAGTCAAATCCTTATCCTAATCCAAAATCTAGAAACTGATGACAAAGCTTAAGAAACCTCGCGTTCCACTCCACTCGCTCTGTTCTGCAGCTTAGTAGGATACATGAATGACCACCTCTGATTATAAGTAGCCCATTACCTTATTATAAACACTCGCAGTTTCGATAAACCAAATGTAATTTTTGACGCAGTAATACTATCTAGTACTGTAAAATTCTTCTACCATTACTTTACAAGTGCGTTGATGATCCCCTATTCGGTATTATTTGTGATTTATATGGTGTATATCCAGAATATTTTAAAAAATTACGACGTCGGTATGATTGTCATTATTAACAAAGCAATCCAAGCAATTATTATTTCGAAAATTATGATCCTTTTGAACATTGTGAGGAACCGAAAGAGTGTTGTTGTACATTTTTCAGTATTATTTATAAACCCAAAAGATAAAACTTTACAAATAGCGTTATTTCAGACGTTTTAAAAATTGGTACAAAACATGACTTAACAGTCCAAAATAGCAGTGATTTGCGCACTCTCGAATAGAGGAAGACACTCTTTAGGGGAAATCAGGCGATTGTAGGGTTTTAGCTAAAGTACACTCGTAAAAATAGATAAAGACAATCAAAGTTGCAAACACGTTTTCGCGTCCGGGAAAATTTATTGGGATTGTTGCAGCTAATTGTACTTTGCCGCTTAAGGACACTATGAGGAACCTGTTCTGTAATGGTATGGAAATGTCCCGCCGTACGTTGGAACCACGTTGTACAGAGTATCCTTCACAAAAAGTCATCGGCATCTGATCGTCGATGACTGAAAAAAGGTTCATACAAAAATATCATTACGTCGCATTTAGAATCGAATCCTAATAATTTAGTTTAAATTTCATGTTTTTGATGTGCCATTCCTCCTGTATCCAGCTGAAGCACCCCCTTCGGTCATGGTGTGTGGTTGTATTAGTAGTAAAGTTCCTGTCTCCATCTACGTAATAGAAGGTATCATGCAACAAGACCACTAAGTACGAGTGCTACATGATGTTGCCTCTCGTTACAGCCGTACAACGAGACCCCATTGAAAAACGTTTGGTTTTGATAACGTTTGGTTTCGCCTGAAACGCCTGGTCTACCAAGATCCAAATAAATCCTTATGCAAAACATCCCTGAAGTGAGTTGAAATCAAAGTGCATAAGTTGCTGCATCGAAAGTACGGTGCAAAGAACTGTAACCGTCATCAAAAGTAAGTGGAGTATTGTTTTTTTTGTAAATATTTTAGTAGAAGATTATAGTAGACATTCTGTTTTGGTTTTGTGAATATCTTTATGTCGTTCATAGTGTTAAAAATTTCATCTAATTAACATATTATTCGAAAGAAGTCAGTGTTTATAATAAGGTGGCGCGGTACTGTACAAATGAATGTTACCAAACCCTTGGCACGCGAATCATATTCGTACTTGACCGGTTTTCTTTTCTTATTTTTATGATTTGTTTCTAAGAGGTTGCAATGAAGAAGAAAAAACTATTACAAATAAAGTGTTTTATTACTCCAAAATCTTGTTCAAATCAGGTTCCATTTTTTAACAACAAATTCCAACCAGAAATGATCAGGCATTTCTCCACACAGGTTGAATTCCTCGTTGTCGTTATTCGCTTTGATTAACGTTATTTATTTGTCTATCACTTAGTTGACTGTGCGTTCTATACTATAACAATGTATTATTAGGACTTACTACAAAATGTTTAAATAATTAAAAAAAAAATTACTTACCTCATAAACTATTCGTATAGCTGGACTGGTCTGTGAGACCCGCGCGAATTTCGTACCCGTCTTGTGTCTAAAAAACACATACTGCAGGAGAGGGTGGAGAGCGTGGAGAAGTTCTTAACAACCAAATACTCAAAAGGATTTCGCGCAAATATTATATTTAAATAAAAAAACAGATAGGCAAACATTGTACGATTGACCTCATATCCTTCCAGTCATATGGAGGATTAGATCCAATTTACCAAGATACGTTTTGCAGTAACGTTTTTGCACTAAGTTGTTCGAATTCGTTCTTTCAATTTGCTCTCAAGAAGTTCTAGAATTGTATAATTTGAACACTATGTTAAATCTCTATTTAGACATTGGCCCGCGGTGTGGTCAATTTACACACAGCCATTCACAGAATTTAATGAACCTCTTGTAGCTTAGCAAGACAAATTTGTTAACAGAAAAAGTGCACACACTCTCGTATATTTAAGATGATTCACTGTCGGCGTAGACTTGCCTCGGAAGCCGTTCAAAATGGGAAAGTGATTTGTATAAGTAGTTTATAGAGCAGATAAGGAAACAATTTTAGATTTCAAACCTTGAAAACAAATATTGTCTGAAATACTTGACAAAAAAAAGATTGCGTACATTGCGGATATTTTACAAAATAAACGCAGAAGGTCCAATTTTGTCAAGAATAAATTAAAGCAAGTACCTTTCTACAAAGATAACAATCTATCAGAACTAAAACAGTTACAGGATATGGGATTCATAAAATCAAAACGAAAAGCCAGAATTAAACTATCAGAATATTGGTTCTATCTACGGGCTATAGCATCGTATCACAATAAACAGTAAACACGTTTACGAATTCAGAAATATGACCCGGATCTACAAATAGATTGGCTTTCCTATTATATAAAAATATTACTGGGTATTATTAAAAGAACGATGGCCTACTGAAGACAAATTACTCGATTATATTATCATTGCTTCATTAAATTCCCAAAGAAAATGGAGCAAATACTGAATGATTTCGCATTCGCATCGAATTCCGTACGACACAGCTGGTTAGGGTTAACGAACTGTGCGATAACAAATAGTGTTACGTCACGGTAGCCCGAATGTTTTCATAAATAGAAAAAAGCCGAGTTCAGGGTAGTTCGGAATTCCTAGTGTGGTTACATAATTTTTTACAAATAATAGCCCCTCTCTCTACATCTAACTTGGAACATCCGAACATCTGATCGCGTTTAGATCAAGAGCATTCAAATATTCTTGAAACTAAATTCTTGGCCCGCAATTTAAACGCCGACTTTGAACGAGTTTGGGGCTGAGATCTGAGAGCGTTGCTTCTTATAACCTTGGAGGCGCTAGATTATATCATCAGTCTATATCATCGTACTTTTTGTTAATGAACGACGAATTAGACTGAAGGCTGTATACTCCCGTGCATATTTGTTCACATTACCTGGACAAGCCCACAAGAGCTCAACTTTTCCTAGGTTTCCAGAATCGAACTTCGAGTTGAAAATATAATCCCCACAGATGCAATCGTCCAGGACACTGCTCATAGGTGTCTTTTTGTCTTCCACATTAGTAGTCCGCGCCATTCCAATTAATTAATTTGAAAAAAAACAATTTAGTTGTTGCTTTACTCCATTACAATGCACAGACAGAAAAATTCGCCCTCCAAAATTATATTTTTTCTCTATGTTTTTTTTTTCGAAAATTTCTGCGATTTTGCACACCGACGAAAAAAAATGACAGCCGATCAGCTGATTAGCAACGATACTAAATCACCTTGCCACTGAGACACTGCTCATAAAAACTACCGTTTCGCCTAGCATAAAACTTTTCTAATTTTGTAATACAACGAATATTAAAGGATCTCGAAAGACTAAAATTTAGGTCGACCGATTCTCATCGACAAAAACGCCATATTGAAAACTTTTTACGTGCACTGGCTGGAATGGTGACGTAATTTTATGGTTGTTTACTTGTTTAAACCATTGACAAATAGAAATTTTAATTAATGGATCTTACAATTAATCATTCATTTCCTCCGTCAGTCTGGACACAAAAGAATGGAAATCTCATTCGGCGAATACAGAAAAAGACGTTCTTTTTTGTTATTCACTAATTTACCTTTACTTATGAGAGCAAAAACAGAATAAATTTCCGATTGTGTAGTGGTTCTTGCTCCATTGTTAATATGTCAGTATGTGGACGATCCGTATTTATAAAATAATGGCAGTACTAGACCTCAACTGACAATTGACAATTTGAAATTGGAAATAGTTCGATATTGGACTACCGAATTTTTTTATTTTAACAAAGAATATTAGATTTATAATGGCTTTTTCCCAAAGCCTAATTTTGGGAAACAGTACATTAGCGAACATATCCAAAGAGGAGAAAGCATTATACGACGATAATCAACGAAATAGTGATAGGGCTTTAGAAGTGATAGATGAGTCTCCAACAAATAGCAAACTAAATAAAACTGTATCTAAGACTGCTAAATATTGCGCTAAATTACAACAGACACAATCAAAGCCGCGAATTAGTTTTAAGAAAAGTAAATCTGAAAGTTTTATAAAGGAAAATGTACCGAACGATCATCTTTCTATTTTGTTTGATAGCGACTTCAGTTGTGAAGATTACACGGGTAAAAATAAGAGGAGGTCTTCGTTGCAAAGCAGTTTTGAAGACGCAAGACCATGCAAAAGTTCAAAAATACCGGAAGATAGCATTAATGATCTCTTCGACGATTCTGGCGACTTTTCAGAAATTGCTTGCTTTGATATCAAGAAGAATGAGAAAGGTGAACCCATAGAGGAAAATTTGAGCAAGCTTCCAGCAGAAGTGGATGATGTTTGGGGTACAAACACCGACTTTAATGCTGTTGAGTCGGTGGTTGATATTGAAGACATAAGTTTCGCCTCTAGAATAAGAGAGGAAGATGATTTAGAAGCAAAGCGAAATTTCTTAAAAACAGAATTGGAAACAACTAAGGAGGAAGTATTTATTCTGCTCAAGGATGAGGACAATTCTAAGAATTGCAATTATTCATTCTTTGATAAATCAATCCTTCATGAAGAAAAATCCTCTTCAAAAAACATTTCGAAGGGGTCTCTCGATCTGGAGAATTTCAGTACTTGTAACAAAACGCTGCTAAACTGGTTGAGTACAACAACTAATTCGTCTGAAGCCGAAAAGAGCAAAGATAAAATTATAGATTACGAGATATCAAAAAATATTAAATCTTTAAAAAGTATGGCTACCTGGGGTCTTCCTGTGGCAGTTCTCAAAGAATATGAAAGAAAAGGAATCCAAAACATGTTTGATTGGCAAGTGGAGTGCTTGAGTAACCCGAAGGTAAGCTTATCAATAGCAACATGTATTTTGAATCTGGTAGGTTTTTATATTATATGCATTCTCTACATATATCGTTTCAATATAACTACAACGGTTTAAACATTATATAGAAAAATGTCTCTAGCGAGCTGCAACTCTACTTTTGACTATTTTTAATATGCTGTGCCTTGTAATCTATTAGTGTTACAAAATAACATATATGAGAGAGGTTGTAGGTAATTTAGTGCTATACTAGTGTGTAATGATATAATTTGCTTATCAGAATATGTATTTGTATATACACATATAGTAGAAAACAGTTTTGATAAATAAAATCTACTGTGTTTACTGCAATTTTATTGTCAATTTTTAAAGAACCAAATTTATTTGTGAATCGATTATGTAGAGAAATCTTTATTACAACAGGTTCTTTTTGAGCATAAAAACTTAGTGTATAGTGCTCCCACTTCGGCTGGAAAAACATTAGTTAGCGAAATTTTGATGTTAAAAACGGTTCTAGAGCGAAATAAAAAAGTTCTTTTAATTCTTCCGTTTGTATCTGTCGTTCGGGAAAAAATGTTTTACTTACAGGTAAGTTTTCATCACCCTTATCGTTTAGCACTATATCTAACATTTCCTTGAAAGGATCTTCTCACACCGTCAGGTTATCGTGTTGAAGGATTTTTTGGAGGCTATTCGCCTCCTGGAGGCTTTGAGAGTATTCACATTGCCGTCTGCACTATAGAAAAGGCAAACTCAATTATAAATAAACTATTAGAGCAAGGTAAACTGGATTATATAGGAGCAGTGGTTATCGATGAGGTCCACTTAATATCTGATCCTGGACGAGGATATATTCTAGAATTACTATTGGCTAAAATGCAGTATATTAGTAAAAAGTTTTCGCTGACAATGCAAATAATTTCCATGTCAGCAACGTTATCCAATTCGAAATTACTTTCCCAATGGCTGGATGCGGAAATGTTCGTTACAAACTATCGTCCAGTTGAACTGCGAGAAATGATTAAAATCGGAACAAAAATTTACGACAGTGAAATAAACTTTATTCGTCAGCTTGATCCAAGCGTATACAATATTACAAATGATGAGGACCACATTGCTTACTTGTGTATTGAGACCATTTTGGAACAATGTTCTGTTGTGGTATTCTGCCCTTCGAAGGACTGGTGTGAAAAGCTTTGCCTGAATTTAGCATCAAACATACGCAATTTGGTAAAATCTGATGACGATCATGGTACACTTCTGCGGAAGGTCTTCAATAATTCTGCGTTAGAAGAAATTAAATCTGAATTGAAAAACAGTCCAATTGGTAATATAGAAAAAATCGAGAAAATCTGATGTTTTAAGACTAATTTCATTGCAGGTTTAGATTCTGTTTTAGAGAGGACAATTCCTTTTGCATGTGCCTTTCACCATGCTGGACTAACTACAGAAGAACGTGATATCATTGAAAGCAACTTTAAAAGTGGTGTTTTAAAAATATTAGTAGCGACAAGTACTTTAAGTTCAGGTAATTACAGTTAAAGATACTCTGAATTTTCGAGTCGATATACCAAAATAATTATAAATTTGCAGGAGTAAATTTGCCCGCAAGAAGGGTTATAATCAGATCTCCCATGTTCGGGGGAAGACCGATGAATTCTTTGACCTACAAACAGATGATAGGTCGTGCTGGTCGCACTGGTAAGGTGAGTGGATTTTGTAAACTGGATGGAGTAATAAAATTATGGAGATTCTGTTTTAGGACACTCTTGGGGAATCCATACTGATTTGTAATGAAAAGAACGCAAAGACTGGTAAAGATCTTTTAAGTGCTGATCTGAAACCGATTGTTTCTTGTCTTGATTTGGACAGTAATGTAAGTCTTTGTTTTTATAATAAATAAGTTTATATTTCTATTTATTTTATCTATTTCTATTTTCAGACCCATCTTAAAAGAGCAATTTTGGAAGTGATCGCTTCAAATGTAGCCCGCACCAAAAGTGATTTGGAAAAATTCATAAATTGTACACTTCTACAGTTTCAACGAAAATTAACAGCTGAAAATGAAGATGTGGACCCTGTTTCAAACAATTCACTGGATGATCCCATTGCTGAATCTATTAAATTTCTACTTGAATTCGAATTCATCCGTTTACAAGAGAATGAAGAAGCCAACGAAACACACTACATTGCGACACGGTTAGGAATGGCTTGTCTAGGTAAAAGTATTCTGTACTTATTTAGGTTCAATTTCATCAACAAATTCGAAAAATTCTAGCGTCGTCAATGCCTCCCAGTGATGGCCTAATACTTTTTTCTGAACTACAAAAAGCAAGAAGGTGCTTTGTGTTAGATTCAGAATTGCACGCAGTTTACCTTGTTACACCTTATTCTGTTTGCTATCAAATGCAGGATATAGACTGGTTAGAGTTTCTTGATATTTGGGAAAAATTGTCACCAGCTATGAAGAAAGTTGGTGAGCTTGTCGGCATAAAAGAATCTTTCCTAGTTCGCGCTATGCGAGGCCAAAAACTGGACTACAAACTTCTTCAAATTCACAAAAGGTATTCTATAAAATGAGAAAAATTGCGAATGATCTATTCCATCCCTCCTTTCCAGATTTTATACAGCTCTAGCTTTACAAGAACTTGTAAACGAAATTCCAATTAATCAAGTTGCTGTTAAGTTCAAGTGCTCTCGAGGCTTACTGCAAAGTCTACAACAAATGTCCTCAACATTTGCTGGTATAGTAACGGCATTTTGCAATGCGCTCAATTGGACAATGCTGGCGTTGATCGTGTCCCAGTTTAAAGAACGATTGTACTTTGGAATTCATAGAGATCTCATCGATTTGATGAGGATACCTGATTTAAATTCACAACGAGCAAGAGCCCTCTTTGATGGTGGAATCAAGACCTTAGTCGATTTGGCTAATGCTGATGTACTTGAGATTGAAAATATTTTATACAATTGTATTAGTTTTGATTCGGCTAAGAAAAATGATGGAGAGAATGATGAGGAAGCTTGTAAAAGAAATAATATAAGAAATCTATTTGTTACGGGTAAAACAGGTGGGTTAATATTTTGTACACTCTAAAAATTAAGATGGGTGTATCCCAACTTTTGTTTTGTTAGAGACTTAAGTAGTATGACTTAATGATTAATATAATGTAATTTCCTAAAAGGTCTAACAGTCAAAGATGCTGCTAAACTGCTAATTTCGGATGCAAGAAAATTCTTGCAATATGAGATAGGGGTTAAACATATTAACTGGGATCAAAGTCTATTAGAAGATAACACCCGTTCATCTCAATCAAACCAGAATTGCATTACTGCAAGTCTTAAGTCTAGTCGAAAGTCGAAAAAAAGGAAATCAGGTGATACTAAAAATTGTAATATATCGCCAGAAAAAATTTTAAGACAGAAAAATATTGAAAATCCAGCAGACATAATGTCTGAAAGTAAAATCTGTGATATTAAGATTAAAGAAAATAACATCGTTAATAAAAAAAATATTTTTAAACAAAAAAGTGAAGACCTAATTATCCCACGAAAATCACGAGAAATTGTAAAAACTACATATTATGAAAAATCCAAAGAACTGAAAGAATCAGATAAAGTGGAAAATAGCAAAACAAAAAAGAAAAGCAAAGTATATAAAGAAGGAATTCGAAAGAGTCCCCGAAATATAATTGATAAAAATAAAGTTCTTAACGTTTGTGCAGAACAAGATAAGACAAGAGATGTACAAAGGTTGAAAAATTCAAATGCACCTAAAGCAGTAGTTATCGAAGATGGATCATTTACTCTTGATAGTCAGCTTCTAAGATCTTCTAATAACAATAAAATTAATAAGAAAAGTGCGTCAAAACAAGCTTCGAATAAACCGAATATAAATGATATAAATGAGAGTATCGAAGAGATAGGTACGACTCCTAAACTGTCTAGCACCCAAAATGTTCGCATGCTACGTTCCAAAAAATTGGGAAAATTAGAAAGTAATGTAAATTCAAAATTACCATGTCATGGAAATCTTGCCACAAAAGAAGCAGAATCTGGATCTTGCATAGAAATATCAGATTTGTCTCATGGTTGCTCGTTGCTTTGTGATCCCATCCAGTTGAATTCATCGCACGTTTTAAATGCCAATAAAGTAGAATCTAGTTCAGCACATTTCGATCAGCTTCATATAATTGATATTTGCGGAAATTCAAAATTATTTGATGAATCGATGAAGGAAATAAAAAAAGTTAAATCCTTAGGTTTTTCTCTAGCCATTGAAAAACTGCAAGAACAACGAAGACCGAATATAGGAGCGCATTTGTTAGTTAATCAGCAAAAAAATAATGAATTAAATTTTAATTTCATGTTTGATGAGTGTTACTATCTCGCAGGTGTTGCACTATACTTGGGAAAAGACAACGTTGTTTTATATTTAGATATGCAGAACAAAAATGAAGCACGGGATGTTGGCTCTAATTTAAGAGTGGAATGTTTAGAATCGATTTTAATGGATAAAGATAAAGTACTTCAAATTTGTAATGCAAAAGAGCATCTTAAAATCTTGAGCAGAATTTTACCTTCTTTCGGTGATATTAAGGCTTCTATTGAAGATCCAAAAATTGCTAATTGGTTACTTCAACCTGATGAAGATATGACTTTTTCCCAGTTGGTGAGTTTTTATTTTTAAAATGATATTTTATTTTAATCTCCACAACGCGAAATTATAGGCCCAACAGTATGCTTCAGAGTGTTGCGGATTGATTGATTTAGCTGGTGGAAGCCGTGTTACCTCTAGTATAGGACTAAATTCAAAAAGTTCCATTCAAGGAAAGATAAGGTATTATCAATTAATACTCCTCAAAGAAATTTTTCGTTTAGTTCATTTTATTCATGTCTATAGGTCTTCTGTGGAGTCTTGCGTTACATCGCACATTTTAAAAGGTCAGCTTGAGAATCTCGAAAGAATTGGTGATGGCCAATTAAAGAAATTCTTTCATGGTTAGTCTTTATTTTTTAATTAACTTAAAGTTCGGATAAAATGGTTGAATGCATTTAACACGCCTATAAGTCCACCGAAGACATTGAAAACTGTAGTAAAATATCTAAATAATCGAACTTTAACTCTTTGCGTAGATTTGGAAATGCCTCTACAAATATTACTCTTTCACATGGAGTGCCACGGTTTTCCGAGCAATGAAAATGCACTTGGAGAACTATCTCAGCGAGTTATCAGTGCAATGAAAAGAATTGAACAAAAAATTTACGAAATACACGGATCACGTTTTAATCTTTCTTCTTCATCAGCAGTTGCTAGGGTATGACATGAACACATTCTAACTTATTAATCATAAGGTGGTGGAAAATCATAATATTACTTTTATAGATATTGGGTTTGCATAAGAAACCAAATGGAAGATATTGTACTTCGAAACAAATTTTAGAAAAAGTAGATTCGCCTATTGCGGACTTAATTGTAAACTACAGAAAACTCAGTGTTTTATTGAGTAAAACAATTCAGCCTTTACTCAAATGTGTCGTGAATAACAGGTATGCTAAGGTTATATTAGTACAATTCATAAAAAATACTCTTTTAGGATTCATGGTAACAGTATAACCTTTACATCAACGGGTCGAATATCAATGCAAGAACCAAATCTACAAAATGTTGCTAGAGATTTCGAAGTCAATATTCCAGGTGATTACATATAATTATCTTTGGGCCTTCGTGGGCAAAATAATTACGTGATGATTCAAATTATTTCAAAATAGTGTTTATTTAATCAAGTTCTAAAATTCCAACTAATGTTTTTTTTAACTTTTACTCCCTTTTGGGATAGAATTTATCATAAACAAATAAAAACAAACTTTTGGAGTCAGTATTAAAATGTAGAGTCAAAACGACCCGATCAGAAATTCTTTTTAATATAATGTCCGTCGAATACAAACGTAATATTTCAAAAGTCTTGGGTGTCTCACGCTTTAGAAAAGAGTAACAAAGCCAAGGGAAAAGCTCTGGTCGTGTGAATCTATAGTGGTCAGGAAGCCTTAAGGTTACATTTCATTTGTTATTTTACAGGGGAAGAAAAAGTATTAATATCATGCAGGAGTTCATTTTTTCCTGGAGAAGGAAAAAGCCTAATTTCTGCGGATTTTTGTCAGCTAGAAATGAGAATTCTTACACATTTATCACAGGTTTCTGTTATGTTTTTAATAAGAATTGTTAAAAATAATATTCAAATTTCAAGGATCCTATATTGCTTAAAGTTATGAACTCTGAAAATGATATATTTACGGCTATAGCTGCGAAGTGGAATAAAATTCGGGAAGATGAAGTCTCCGATGTTTTACGCAATGGTACAAAACAGATTTGTTATGGAATCATCTACGGTATGGGAATGAAGAGTTTAGCTGATGTTTTAAAATGTACAGAGCAAGAAGCCATGACCGTGTCTGAGCAATTTCATTTAGCCTACCCTGGGATAAGGTAAGTCTCACAATATATAGAACTTTATTTTAAATGAGACAGTGCCGAAGAGCCTTCACTGTTGGACCGGTGCTCTGTAAACGTTATGTATTAAAGTAGCATTACTAAGGCATTAAGTAATATTACTCTACCAACTTGATTAGTCCGTTATAATTTGCCACAAGTTGACAATCAGGCAAAAATTTTTTTAAAATCTGGCTTTAAGTTCTGTGACACAAAAGTATTCAATTTAAAAAAGAAAGGACGTTTAAATGAATTTACATTTAAATGTGTTTTTATTATTTTTATTTTATAATCATTAGAGGATTTAAGTAATATAAAATCTAAAAATTCCCAACTGTTGCTTTTATATATTTAAGTTCCCGATTCCTCACCTGCCGTCACATCCATGGCGTTTTAGGTATCGAAACTTTTGTTTCTAACAATTTAGTAAAGAATTAAAATACTTATTTAGGTCCCAGATATATGGGCGAAAATCAACTGATTGTTGTTCATAGAAAGCAGGATTTTTATGAATTAACGTTAATTAACAGCGGCTTTCTAAAACATAGATTATCGAATTAAATCAATTATAGCCCAAATAAAAAACGTATAAATTCCTAAAATTAAAAGAAGCGTGTCAAGACTTAGATTCTTTAGAAAATATAAAATATGAAGCAAAACAATATTTTAATGTTTGTTGGGAGTTTCAAATTTATTTTATTAATAATAACCAGGAGATGAGAATTAGGTTGTGTGTTCTCAAACTTGTTTATGTTGTTTTTAATATACCACTTAAAATTAATTTTGCAAGCCAGTAATTGAGTAAGGTATCGGCAGAATAATAAAACCGAAAAAGCAACAGAATCTATAAAGGTGAACACGTGCATTTCTTATTTTAGTTTTTGCTTGTTTTTATATTTGATTATTGCAACAAAAACATAAATTTAATTTATTCAACATATTAACTACTACTAGATATAATTATTTTGAAAAGAGTGATTTTATTTTAAAATCTGGAGCAACTAAGCAATCTTTTGTAGTTCGAAAAACTTTGCATTTTAATTTAGCTTGGCAATGATTTATTAAAGTTTAATGAAGTTAATGTTGAGCTATCCATAAATACATCGCCAAAAAATGATTTCAAAAATTGGGACAACTGATAATTCTCTTTAATTATTACTTTTTCATCAAATTTAGGATTTATACGCAGAAAATTATTAAATATGCTCAGCAGAAAGGTTACGTTGAAACTATCACTGGTCGCCGCCGTTATCTAGAGCATATAAATAGCCCAGATGTGCAGCTAAGGAGTAAAAACATATCTTATTTCTATATCCACTTTGGTCACGATAAATAATATAATTCCAGGTCAAGCTGAAAGACAAGCAGTAAACACAACAATACAGGGTTCCGCAGCGGATATAGCCAAGAGTGCAATTCTACGCATGGAGAAAAATTTGTCGAAGTATAGCAAGCAGTTAAGAATAAATTCGCAAAAGGAAAGCCAAGTAGAGGTAAAACTAGTGCTCCATTTGCATGATGAATTAATCTTTGAAGTGCCAGAAAATAAATCATTAAAAGTCGCAAAAGTGCTTAAAACGACTATGGAAAATTGTATTAAGCTAAACGTCCCCTTAAAAGTAAAAATAAAAACAGGAAAATCCTGGGGCACGCTGAAGGAGATCAAGTTGTAAATATATTCCCAATTTGTTTGCTATTTATGTTTTATTATATTCTCAATTGTAACAAATTCAATATATTATTAAATTATTTACAATATTAGGTATTTTGTTTTTGTGCCCACTCCGACCAGGAACCTTTGTAAGCCTTTGCACTATTATTTAAAAATGATATTAAAACAAAATTATAAAACATTGTTGTAGAGCTTTACCTTGTAAATCCAAGCGATTTGGCCAAATCACAGGCCTTTTGAGCACGTCCGCCTAATTTACAGCTGAAAATAATTTCCGAGTCATAGGATGGCTTCTTCCGCTTATAGCTTTCTTCGAAATCTTCAGAATTAAGCTTTAAAGCTGTTTCTAATTCAGGTACTTAAAATTTTTAAAATGATATCATTATTAGTACAAGGTCAATTCAAATTCTGAGCTTTTATTTATTACGAAAAGAACTAATTAATTTTTTTTTTAATTTTAAAGTTTTAACGGTTATTCAAAAGGTTTATGTTTATTTTCCTTTGAAATTGCAGTACAGATAATCTTTGTATAAGGCAGTTTACAAATTGCACGGAATTTGTGTTAAAGGGGAATTTTACAACGCATTTTTTGTATAACGTGCAAGTTTACCTCGTATAACACAAAAGCCTAGAAACAGTGGAAGAAATGTAAATTTAAAAAGTTTTTTTTTGGCGTAACGTTGACAAAATTAAGCTGACCGATGTCTTTACATTATGCCAATTTTAATTAAAACAAAGTTTACTTTTTATTTATATATATTGGGTAGTTAGAAAACGTATTTGGAACAGGACTTCTCCCTTCGTAGGAGAGGTGAGTTTTCATAACGCGATTCAATTAACGTATGTTCGCGTTATACGAGGCCTCCTTCTATTTCGACACAGCTAATTGTAATAATGTAAGAGATATCAAATGATTTACAATTTTCGAATTAGATGCACGGTGTAGAAAAAAGGATCTGAAACTCAGAATTTAGGCAGAATAATAATTTCTACTTCTAGTTATAAATTATAAGGACAAGTCCTCAAAGTTGGAGGAAAGCTGAGATTTTACTTTTTGTGTTTTATTTATAACTTTATCCATAAAAAGATAGTTCAGTTTATCAAGAGGTCTAGCTACGAGACGTTTGGTTAATGCCCCTAAAAAAATTACTATTTTTTCATTCTAAATGCCTCTAACACCTTAAGACTGCACAACGTAATATCATTATGATGTCAGCACATCATTAAGAGAAAAAAGTAGCCGTAACGTAAGGCTTCTTAAATACCTTAAATGTACTCAAATATGTTTCAGTGCCGAAACATTCAAATATTTTTGTATTACCCAAAAAGTTAACTTGATTTAGGACATGTGTATGCGATTACCTTTATCTATCAATTGCTAAACTTATCGTAAACAGGGAGCTTAACACATCCTGCACATTTACCACTTACTACACTCTTAACTTATGGACAGTTTAAAAAGCGGAATTATTTAAACGATAATCAATATTTCTTCAATAATGCAGAATCTCTCCATGGCTACCGAGATAGTACACGATCAAATAATCAACCTGTAATTGAGCTATGCGTACAAAGCCTCGGCGTATCAGTTTTAAAAAATAAACATAAATGTCTTAACAGCGATAGATACGCTTTCTAGTAACCTTAAGTACAATTACATGGAATGTTAATGCTGCTTGGAATTAACCCCGTTGCTTTGATTTCGTCCTTGTCACGAACGTCGATCAGAAGCTTCTCAGGATGCTCCGGTAATTCCTTAATTTCTTGGTAAGTGGCGAACTCCATGACTTTCACTTTGCGTCGATAACTCCTCCCAACTAACTTCAACAAACAACTGGCCCCAGCTGACTGACCGGACTGATTTGTTGACACCTCCAGCACACTAATCCCACTCGAGGAACCGAAGTACCACAAGAATTACAGAATCGTTCTTCAATTCAACAATGAAAAATTTAATTCACTTTTATAGAAGTTGTTTAAATTCCTGAGTTTGATTCAACATAAATATACAAAATATATAATTACAAACAAGCCTTTTACTAAATTGAATTATATTTCTAGGAAAGCTGGTTAATGTGTAAATAAAATATATAATTACAATAAAATTTTCTGAAATCTCGCTAAATTGCGATATGTTCAAAAAAACTTCTACAACTTTTTAACCATTTCATATATTTCAAAGGAATTTTGAGGATAGTTTTAAACATTTTATTGAAACATAATTTATATTCTTTACTATCTTAAAATTTGCTTCCTTTTTTAAAATTAAAAGCTTGTAATTTTATGGAATATTCATATCAAAAATTACAAATATTTAAATACTTATTATTATTTCATGTGTCATACATATCCATTTATATATTTTTGGTTTACTTTCATATCCAAGTGTTTTGAATATGTCGCCATAAGTTTCTCAAGAAACTCCTGCGAGGAGTTCACGAGAAGAAACAGTCCTTAAGCATGGTTTCTTTCGAGGATGAAACTAAAGGAACGTGTGTGTAGAACGTACGCCAGCTATTTATACAAAAGTGAGGAAATACCTACCTAAGAGTCATCCGAACTCTGGTAAAAGCTAAAGAAAGACTCATATTTGAGTCATCCGAACCGAATATATTGATACTTCAAAGATATAAACTTGTAAATGTGTTCTACAGAAAATGGGAATTTAAATTTCAGGTGTTTGGATCAATATATCTCCAAAATTTAAACTTACTATACAAACAGATAAACGCAAATGAATTTTTTCGAAAAATGTATTTTCCAACTGATTTCGTCACATGCATGTCAAAACAAAAGGATGATTCAGCGAAAGTGTTTGATATGCTTGCATAGCACTTTACAAGTTGCTGAAGCAGCCAAGCAGTTTCTAGCAGATGAGAGATCACGTAGCCTATAACTGCCACATGACCACATATACCTATGTATCAAGTCTCACTTTATTTTAATAATATCACTAATTGCAATAAATTTCTTAAGCACCGAAAATGCGCCAGCACTATGCAGTTATGATATACCATTTGGAAGAAAAGGTTTTTAAAGTCATTTGAATGCCATTTTTATTTTGAAATCATTTTATAAAGTTTCAAAAATCTATATTTCAAAAAAAGTATTTTTCCAAGTGCTTTTTAAACAATCTGAGATGTAAGCAATACTATAATATTATACAAAAGTAGCCGCTATTTAGAAAAATTGCATTAACTTTTCAAATAATAAAATTAGTAATATCTCACAAACGATAAAACTTTTGTATACAAGTATATTTTGCTTTTTTCTCGAAACTATATTTTCCACTATTCTATTACTACTCTAACTATTTCTCAAAAACTGGTCAACCGAACTTTTTGAAATTATTTCCAGATCCTTTAGGCATAACGAAGTAGTGCTTAATCGAAGGAATTTTTGTTGCAACGTATACTTTTTTTAATGAACAAAAACTATTTGCTGTTAAAATTGATCATTTCACTTTGAGAGTCTGCCAATTCCTTCAAACATGTTTTTTTTGGAAAAACTTTAGATTAATCATTAAACTAACTAAACATTTTTGGCTTTTTCTTTCTCGATGAGCTTGTTCTGGGCAGGAGTCGTCGCCGTGGAGCACCATTGCAAAAGATGTTTTCGAGAGTCGTGGCTATAACTTAATTAAATATTAATATTTTTCAAATTTATACAGAATATTCTAATAAGGTTAATTAATAAATGCGAATGGGGTATTATGAATATTACTAGATAACATTTTGGAATTCGTTTTCCTCCTAGAGTAACCAATACTTAGATAATTTTGATAGTAACTATATTTTTTCTTAAATTACCAATTCAGAAATGAAAACCTTCGAATATAGGAGGATTTTGAGTAAAGTGGGTTCTATGTGTCCAGAAAGTCGTTTTCAGCTAATTTTTAATAGTAACAAACGATTAAGACACATATTAAATTTAGGATATAAGTTTCACGAAGTAAAAACCCATCGCTTTTAATTAATATTTAGGTAAACACTCAACAACAGACAATTTTCCATTAACAACGGAAGATTTTACAAATTGATGCACGTCAATATTATTAATGAAATGTTGGGGCTTTTGAAAGATAATAATATAAGCCATGTGCCTTTAAGCTAATTTTTTTAAATATGTAAGATTTGCTTAAAAGACGCAAACAACTTTCTTCAAATTCCTGAAAAGACCACCGCTTTCT
The DNA here is from genome assembly GCA_001932985.1 of Proctacanthus coquilletti. Taxonomy (NCBI): domain Eukaryota; kingdom Metazoa; phylum Arthropoda; class Insecta; order Diptera; family Asilidae; genus Proctacanthus; species Proctacanthus coquilletti. The sequence continues at coordinate 327,326 of MNCL01000055.1, read as the reverse complement.
TACGGAATTCAAGAGATAAAAATATAAAACACTATAAAATCTTCTTTGTTTTTACTATCAAATCAACAATTTAATCAAATAAACGATTTAAAATATATTTAAATTTTCTATTTTGGAGGGGGAAGTCCTTCACGTTCTGCCCACTCGGTCCAAGATCCTTTATAGTTTTTTACGCTGAAAAAATATTTATTAGTAAGTCACGACTAGGGCAATTATTAATTAATCGAAAGTAATAAACCAATGCAAATGAATAACTTTTTGCATTTTAATACTCATTTTTAAAAAACACATAGTAGAGCATAAAATTTGGACTAATGCCCTTCTTGATAATTTGCTGAAAAGAAATATACTACTATGTTGATTTTGAACTATGCTGCTAATTTAATATTATAAAATAATCAAAAATTTCTTAGACGTTTGTTCCAATTTCGGAATTTCAATCGCAGTTTCAAAACGTGTACTGTTGTAGCGCAAAACAAAATTTAATTCTAGAAAAAGTAAACAACAAAATAAATTTAAATCTAAAAAAAGAAAATACAGAATAAACAATTCTGAAGCAATGTTAACAAACATTTAATAAGAGTATGTTTACTCATAGGTTCTTGCACTGTCGATATATGACTATCTTTGAAGGTTGATGTCAATTTTTAACTTATTCTACGTTCCACGGAATGATTTTCTTTTCTTTTGTTGTTGAATCTAATCGACTCTAACTAGTACAACAAATGTAAAAGATTGTACGCTTGGTGCTCAATCACGTCTCACCTGCAAAAACGATCAATATGAAATTTAGTACCAATGCAGACTGTACCCTAACCGAACCTAAACTTATGTATAGGGGTTAGGTAGGGTAGTTTAACAACCGGTGTCCAAATTTGAGACTGCTTTTTGAATTTGTAGCAAGCAAGAATACAAAACTCGATTAAGTCAAATGAATGTGAGTCATTTCATGAACAATCAACAAACATCTGAATTGATCTTTTACGAAATATGTGATATATTATATTTTGGGAACTTGAAATGCTTTTAGAAAAAATATTTGTATCAATTAGTCGTTATCTGGCATGTTTTTTTAAAATTTCGCAAAAGTAACATTTTTCTTTATATGTACTCGTAACTTATACTTACCATAGAGCTTTTACTCCGGTGTCTAATGATTAACAAATAAAAACTAATTCAAAATTCCTACTCTTATTTGACAAAAATGAATCAAATCTTGAAACAGATATTGATCATGTAACCTCATTTGCACTGGTGTTTAATTTTAGCGCGGAATACAGTATACTTTTTAGTAAATCTTACTTTTGAAAACCCAACTGTCTTGCTGTATCAGTTGCCATTTGACTCCTTTTCCCAATCTTGCAGTAAAACACTATTGGCGTTTTATTTTCAGGTTTAGTTCGACCAAATTTTTCTTTAAATTGTTCAGCGGATGTTTCAAAGGACAAAGCCGTGATAACATCTCCAACTTTTTAATAAAATAAAAATAAGAAAGTTTATTAAACTATTGTATGTTTATATGTCTCAGTCAAAGCAGTTTGTTCAAATTTAGTTTGAGATTTATTTAAAAGAATTAAAAAGATTTAAATATTACAATATTTTAAAAGCGGCATTAAACGGTGCCATAATTGGTGCAATAGTCATATTTATTAACAATTAAGTGTATATAAAGAAGTTTTTAAACTCACTTAAAATTTGAGTTAATTTAATTTCAACATAAATATTTTGGATTCTTAAAGGAGCAAAGGTAATATTTATGTTCCCCAAAATGCACCCAAATATAAGTAGCAATAGCACACAATAAAAACAAAGAATAGCAAGACGTTAAGCGATTATTTGTATACACCTCCAATACCAACTGTAAGTTTTATTAATGCTTATTTTAATAAAACAAACGATCTATGCCGAAATAGGCATGAAATGTGTCTTACTTCGTGAAGCCAGGTTTACGTGCAATATCCACTGCTTTTTGAGCATGCACTTCAGAAAATATCGGAGGAGTATTGCAACTGGGAAACTCCCCGAAGCAATGCTTCTTAAATTCTTTCATTATGTCTCATCCGTCGGTAAGAACAGTTTCTAATTACCGAACTACAAGGCAAGACCAAGAATGTAACGTACTCCGTATTAACGTAACGAAAATAATCAAACTTTAAGGTAGATGCACGTACACAGTGAAAAATACATGCAATAAAACATACAATAGGAACGGTTGAAAAGAACAAAGTACTTACGTGGAATATTAATGCTGGACGGGATTTGTCCAGTTTCTGCTAGTTCTGTAGGCTCCCTGACGTCGATAAGGAGTTTTTCAGGGTGATTTTTAATATTCTTTACTTCATCATAAGTTGCAATATTGGGATCTTCCGAACCGGCTAAAGCACTATACGTCCTCACAAAATAGAATGCTACAAGAAGAGGAAAAATGTATAATATAGTAGTGAATTTAATTCAAAACCAAATCTTTATACGCTCTGTTGAAGATATTAATTAGATGAGGCGAGAATTCTGAACAAGCTTTGTTTTAAAATGCAACTCCGAATTGATGTAATTAATATAGGAAGTTTGTATATAAAAATAGTAAGAAATTTGTTATCCCAATTCTAACTTTAGGCTTAGAGCTCTAAATTTTAAAAGCTTCTCTAAAACATTAAACATTTTTTTCCTATTTTTACATAAAAAAGTAGAAACAATTTATCAAAACGAAAAATTTTTGGTTGCTTTGGTTGCTTCTATATTCTCTGTAGTGAAAAAATCCACTTGAAAACTAAACCATAGGCACAGAGCAATATTAAGTGTACAACAACAAACTACCAGAAAAACTCTTTGTCTTGCGTAGGACATGTCGAACAATATTTGCTGGTTTAAGAGTACTCCGGATTCATCCAGAAATTCTGGTTAAAATGATTTTTTCTACGAGAATAGCCAAGGATCAAATCCATGAAAGCGAAAATTCTAAATTTTTAAGGGAAAATCTAGTTTGTGGGGTGACCGAAATTTTTTTTCATAAATTCAAAACTAATTTGATCTGTCTTTGGAGACGGGAAATGACGTTTTTAAGTGAAGTCTTCTACTTATTTCCTTCTTTTGTTTAAGAGGTTACATATATCTGGTAAAAAATTAACTCTTCAAAAATAATTTTATTCGATAGTACTCTTTACTATTTACATACTCAGAAAATTTTGTTTCAAAGATTTCAACACTGCAGTGGTTACAGCTAGTCTAGAAGAAAATGTATCACGCTGATGATTTTTTTAGAATAAAACCAATGTGTTCGAAAACGGTAATCAACTCTGAGAATTGATGAATAGATTTAGTTGGAACTTTCTTCTGTACTGTATATTTAAATGGCTCTCGAAATTCGAAAACTAAATTTTTAAAATTAGGCACAACAAAAGTTGTATTCTTTTATACGCCCATAGAGAAATTCATTTATTTCTCTCCAAGTAAAAAATCTGAGACGTCCCATTAAAGCAGGACCCTTTATGCAAGATAACTTCTATGAAGTGATATAAAATTGCAAAGCACTCAGAGAATTTTGATATGAAAATTATATTCAAAATTAATGCCATATTTCCTGCCACTAGATAAATCTATGCGGTCCCTTAATATTATCTTCGAATCCTCACGCTTTGCTCTATTATATTATATTTAATAATAGGAAATAGCTCACAGCTTTTTATGTAAACTTTTTAGATCGAACCAAAATTGACGTTCCTTTATTTTTTGCATTCAATAAAGCTTCATTTAATGAAAAACACCCTTACAGAACACATTTGAGTTATTTTCCCTAATCTATAAGGCCATAAGGTACAGAAATACAAAGCCATGATTTTTTTTGAAATATTCGTAATCGGTAATAAATAAAACTTATTGTTTAAGGCGTAACGTTTTTATAGGCTTCAACAGTACTTGAATACTTCTTTCGATTTCTTAATTTATTGAGAGCAAACATTTGCATGGGATTGTTAGAGTCGTTAGACTGCAATTGTATATTAAACGATTTGTATAAAACAATAATTTCGCTTTCTTATCCGGCCTAATCGGATTTGAATTATACCCTGCTCTGAAGTGTCTTTTGATTTACAAATATCCTTAGCAATATCTATAATTTGTACTCTATTAGCACATGGATTTGTTCAGTTGTTTCAGTATTCAATATTGTTATTATTTATATTGTATAGTTATGTAGACATATCGCTTCATTTAAGATCAAATTTTAAAATATTTTTATTTTATTTTTCATCGCAATCAATTCAAAAATGTTTTGTCATTGTTATAACAAATTTTCGATCACTTCTCAAAAATAAATGCATTTATTATTAATTCTGCATGTTATTATTCTATGTACAATTTATATTAAAAAATTACTAAAACGTTTTTTTTCTAATTTAGAGATCAGACGAACTCCACTTCTCTTTTAGCTACAGTTTTACATCCTATGGGTTTTGAAATGTTTGGTATTTTAACTAAAGATATTTACTAAACAAACATCCATTTAGAAATTCATTGGCTTGACACTGATCTATAGATTGAACAAAGTTTATTCCAATTTAGGGAGAGAATAATTATTACTCACATGTAACCGAATGTGCAATACACGACGGTTTACCGAATTTTCCAACTAGTTTTAAGCTACCTTCGGTTCTCAGCTGTTGAGGAGGTGCTACTATATGTAAAGTGCCTATGACTCTGCTGCAATTCCTGAGACAGAAATTGTTCCTAGTGGCAATAGTTCGCCAGAGCATCTTAACGCTTTCCCGTCGTCTTTGATAGGACTGGAGACTTGACCATAACCTTCTTTAAAACAGCTGATATTTGTCATATTATTATTTGTCGAGTCTCGAAATTGTTCATGGAACTGCAGTTATAAAATTGGCTTTATATAAACATTCTTTCAAAGTATAGAAAAGTCAATAGCCTCCCTATTATGTTCAATTTTGTTAAATGATTTCTCTAAGTGCAACAAATGTGAATAACGGGAGCTCGGAAGTAAAATTTCCTTCCGAGCAGGTGCCAAAATGCCGTATCGTGTCACACAAGTCGTTTGGACTAGTGAATTTCAAAACAAAAAGGTTCTCGTATTTAAAAGTGTATTAAAAAGTTTAAAAATATTAAACATAGTGTTTTAGGATAAGAACGTTTGAAAATATATTTCCCCTTATTTGCCTTATAGGGCAGTACTAATTCAAGCTGCGACAATTGCCATTCTCGCTTGACGGCAGCGCATCGCGTGAGGAATTTAAAAACTAAGGTATTTATGTACCAAGAAAAGTTGGAAGTGCTTGCATTACGTGTGGAAAAAGTGTAATTTTTGTCGCTGTAAGTGCATATTATCCGATCAGATAATTATACGCTAGATAATTCAGTGCCAAGAGTCTTTTTCTTAACAGTATTCCGCGAGTCGGGATCTAAAATTTAAACTAATCGGTGAAAAAAAGTCCTTTTTTTGATGAAATATCAAATGGCCACTGTTCTGGTGGAAAACGACAATAAATAAATGCAATACATTGCAAATGCGCTCGATTAAGCAAATTTAGAAAAACATGGGCGTGGAGAGATGCAGAAGTGTGAAATTTTAAAAAATTCCACAGTCAATTTTTTATGTGCATTCCATTGACATTTCTTTTCCTTTTTTTGTATGCTCGTCTCTGTCAAAAGTGATGCTGTTTCGCTCTAAGCATTTGACCAGTGCCTCTGGAATGCCGATTATGCGATAAATTGTTGTTGTTGACAAAACAATCGGAAAGTGGTGCGAACCGCGATAACGTTTATCGGCCGTACGGGCGAAATTTCATTTTTTATTTCTCGACATCGATTATCTCGGGAGAGCGGGAATCCAATCCGACTAATTTGATAATGCGTTTCATAGAAGTTTACTGAAGTTTCAGCTACATCGTAAAGTTCTCTGCGGAAAATTAAGGGATGATACGATAGCAAGGGAACCTTAGGCGAGAAGAGGTAAATGCATATTTAGAATGACGAAAAGGAGAAGGAAAGGGAAATTGCCATTAATCTCACTTTGCAGTGAGTGCGAACCCTTAAAGCCCACAGAACTGTTTATTTCGGCGTTAATCTCCTTGTGGATCTGAGAAAAGGATTGATCGTCAAGCAAGTAATTTGAAGTGCGACTTTATTCCTGTAGAAAAAGAACTATATTAGCAATGAAAGATGAATTTATCAACATAAATATTAAAGTTCAATCACTGAAACTACGTGATTTAAAAATCGTGAATAATTATAATAATGGGAATATATTAGAAACGAGTGTGTATAATGTGAATTCAGGTTTGGTTAAATTGGAGAAAACTTCTCTGCATTATTTTAAACTTTTACCCAAAAGGAAGAACATGCTGGGACGGATGTACCTGCATATTTAGTTCGTTTAAAACATTCCCCATGGATGCAGATGGAACAGGCTTGACGGTCCAAAGAACTGAATTCGATTCCTTCATGACAAATGACCGTATCCACTATACACTAGAAGCAAAATAATATTTTAGAAAGTGTTTACTAGTCGCATCGTAGACAATGATAGATCGTAGCTACATCAGCATTTTACACCAGCAATTAAAAGGAAGACATGTGTTGGTATTCTACGCTTTGAGAAAGTCGAATAGATGAAAAATATCACTGGAACTCAATTATTTTCGCATAAACAATAGCCAAAATTTAACGACATTTCTTTAATCAGATGTTTGAACTAGACTAAGCAAGACTTTTTTACATTAGAAATTCAAATGAGATTAGGTATAAATTTCGTTGGAATTACGTTTGCAATTTTTCATTTTTATTTTATGAATAGCCAAACAAAATTCGTGATATTAAGTTTTATTCTTTTCTTTAACAGAATTCAACATTCACTGTTCGTTATGCTCCACATTTAGTTCCTTTTACAAAAAACGCAACTAGCGAAAAACAAGTGCCTTATAAATAATTGTGCCTTTCGACAAAGAGGGTGTGATCAGTTTGTAGAACAAAGAATGTCGTCACATCCTCCTGGCCTTCGTTTTTCACCATTTTCTTCGGCCACCCAAGGAAACAGTGCCAATATATCATCAAATAACATTGTTACGAAAAATATGCAACCTCAGCCACAGCAAGGATCAAATAAGAAACAAACAACCACAAAACATCAGTTTACAACAACAAACAGTCTATCAGGCTCTGAGACAGATTTATCAACATCAACAGAAAATCTTTCGATGGAACAAAGGTACGTCCTAAGACACACTCCGCGAGTTGAGCCCCAAGGGCAGGAAAATTTACAAGAAACTTCAGCAAATGCAAATGAAAATCAGGGTGAGTTGAGTTTTGTGCAGTTTTTGTGAAGAAAATTATATTATTTCTTTTTTTATTCAGGGAGATTTGTGCCTGAACAGAGATTTTCCTCAAACGCGTCATCAGATTCCACCAGATACGCTTCGAGTAATCGAAGTCTATCTGAAGCTCGCAATCCTATTTTTGCCCAGCAGGCAAATGGAAACAACACACCGAATAGGAATTCCTTGAAAGAAGTTAACTCAAACCGATCCTCCATGGATGTATCGACATGCTCCTACAACACCTTGATAATACATAATGATGATAGCATGTACTCTATTGCAAATAGAGAATACCCGAGTCCGCCACCCATGGTAAAAAAGGAACGACCTCGTTCCTATGGGGAGCAGGGTATGCAGGAAATTACAGAAATTCCAGACGATTACTTGAACCAGAGTCATGTCTTAAAGCATCTAGCCAAAGAAATAAAGATTCCATCGAAAGTGAGGACTAGCACTACCCGGGACTCGGGAGTATCGGAGAATTCAAAAGATTCAAAGGAGAATCAAAAATTCGATTGGATTATCGAAGAAAATGATTCGCCGAATAAATCGAAAAGCAAGAGCCAGCCAGATCTTACGAGGTATAATTGCTGATTCCCTGTTTAACATTTAATCTTATTAAATTATTCATATTTATAGAATTAATACAAGTGAAGACGAAATTGTAGAGTCATTAACAAAGGAAAATGCAGCTCTTAAACAACAACTTTTAATGTGTTGTATGAAAGTAGCCAAGACCCAAAAGGTAGTTTAAGGTTCACAAACTGTTTGCTTTGTTTTTAATGTTTAACTTTTCTTTTAACCAAATAGCTAGAAGATGAGGTTGCAAACATTTACCGTGTGTATGAAGAGCTAGTCCAATCTTGTGAGAGACGGGAGAAGCTTGAAAGGGTGGCAAGAATGCGACTTCAAGAAAGTCTACAGAAAGTGCAAACACTGAATAGAGCACTGAAAGATCAAGTGGACGTCTTCCAGACACAGCTGTTGACGCCATCTGAACATCAGATTTTAATAGCTCAGCTATTTACTCAAAGTATTATTACTTAGTGTCATTACCTTGCTAGCTAGCTGATCAATTGATTTATTCTAGACAAGGAGCTTTTAGCTGCAAAAGAACGACAGGACATTGAATTAGCAGCTCAGCAAGCAACTTTGCAAGAACAGAGGAGGCACATTGGCATTTTGGATACGGCGTTGAATAATGCACAAAGAAACATTCGGCGATTGGAGGAGGAGCTCCGTAAAAAACAGATGTATATTGAAAGGTTGACGCAGTTGTATGGAGCTAATCAGTCTAAACAGAATGACCGGAAAATGCGCTTAGACTACGAGACCGAACTAAGCAAGGACTCCAATAGAAGTGGAAGCAGCACCAACAGCGATTCTAAGTGGCAGCTACAGGAAAAGAACAGTCAAATTATGAGGTACCTCAATTGCTTCATATTTTACTTTATAATTTTCACATGAAAATATAATTATTGTAGGCTGGAAAGCGAGCAACGCCACTTAGAGGAACAAGCAATGCGGCAAAATGCATCGAAATTATCTTTGGAGAAGACTTCACAGGTATCTTATACAAAAAAATTTTTAAATTTCCATTTTTACTAGCTTTTATTAAATGCAGGAAACGGACAGGATAATTGCCGAAGTAAAGCACGACAAACTTCGTTATTTAGAAGAAGTTCACTCGGCGCAACGCAAGGTAAACGATCTCCAGTCTCATTTGAAAATTCTCGAAAGCCGTTTAGCTGAAAAGGATGCATTGATTCGTGCGCTGCAAAGTCAGAAAAGTATGATATATATAATAGTTATTAAATTTAGTAAGAGTTGTAATTTGTATTATTTATATAACTTTCCACAGTTTGCGGATCATCGTTTGATTCGTACAATCTTTCGACAGACAGTTTTGCCTTGAACCCACTTCGTTACAATTCACCATCATCATTTAACGCTTCGAACACTTCGTTTAATGCAACATCAAATACTCTGCTAGATCCTTCATATGGAACGAATACACCGTCAAATTACAATCCGACTGTTGCTATAACAGGTGCTTTATCTGGTACTAATTACGGACAAACAAGCCCAATCTATAATCAAAGTATTGTAAACTTACAAAATTTACAATCTATCTCTATGGCAGGCAACTATTCACCAAACAGCTCGAACTACAGTGCTAGTTATGATCCAAATTCAAATTACATGCCACAAGCCTCGCCAACATTCAATACAACATCATCATATGAAAATCAGTACGATGAGCATATGAAGAAGCAAATCGATGAGCAAATTAGTAAGGTAAGTCAGCTGTCGCTGATCCATCCGCATAATGTCCACGCTTCCAAAATGCTTGATCCAACTGCTGAGTTGAACCCAAAAAATAACATTATATTAAGCCAAATTGAAGCTAGCAAGGACAGGGCTAGAGCGGCGTCTCGAGATATTTCGAATAACGAAACGTTTTACTAACACCTGGCTGATTGGAAACTTTTACGATTTTTAAACATATCTGCCATCTCCCAGCTTGTTACTTTTTTTGTGAATACCAATCGAAAAGTGCTGCACAAGACTGAATTCCCGAAGTCTTCTAAACATTTTAGAAAGAAACACTGTTTAGTTATTTTTGCAGGCCTCATGGTGTTCCATCAATTTCAACTGTAGGTAGTATATTAATAGTAAGCTTTCAGCAACAAGCTAACGGGAGTAAAGAAATACTTTACTTGTTCGCAAAATTGTGTAAAAAGGAATTGTAAATTTCATTTATTTTTGATTCCACGGCATCTGATTGCATTTTGTTTTCAATAAACCTGTTTTCACGTTCTTTAGAGCATTAATTGCGGTACAGTTCTTTGAGAATCTCTGCAAGAATACTCTAAAGCAGTTGATGACAGCAACAAGTTGTTAACTACTCCCACTTACTGTGTCTAATTCAAATCAATAGTTTTGTAACTGGAACCCGTAGAGTTTGAAAGAAGCTGGTATGATGGAAGTCAAAGCACTTCCTATGTCTGCAAACGAGTAAGATCTGATTTGCATTGTTCGATAACGAAGCAAACACGAAACGACTGAAATTTAGCATTCCTAAATAAACTTACCAAAAACGAAAAAGTGCATTGAAATTTAAAATGAGAATGCAAAGTTTTATTAAAGTTCATAGGTTCTAGGCAGGATATCAAGCACATGAGGTCCCCTTAAATTGCCATTGACTAATAAACATCTATTTTTAATGATATGTAACAAGAACACGTTAAAAACTATTGTGCATAGGCAAATCCTTATACCTATTAGGTTAAGTACTAATGATAGTTTGTGTTTTATTATTAACTTATTTGTAACCATTGTACTATTGTTACTCAATGTAAGGACGATTAGACTAGAAAGAGGAAGAAAAACAAGACAGAAAATGCATTAACAACTCCCTTGACACAGGAGAGCATGTATTTATAATTGATAAGCATGAAATTGTTAAGATTTGCAACAATAAAGAACAATTTTGTTTGAATTTTGCGCTGTTTTGTGTGTGGCTCACCTTCTCCGAAACACTACAGTCCCCAGAACATGTTTGGATACCACTTAATTTGATTTTGGATTTTATTTTGTGTACCGTCCTACTCTACAAGTTTCTTTTCAATATTTCATTTTCTAGAGTTTATTTTTAGCTTATTGCGCTTTTTTGAAAAAATACAGACCACAGAATATAGAAAAGCATTTTTTGATTTTCCTTTTCAGTAACTAATAAGGTTTGTGTTTGTATTGTTTTAGTACCTTTTTGATTTCTTCACTCAATTAATATTCTTAAATTCCTTTTTCAAACAGTTTGAAACCCTCCAAAGAGGCTTGTGTTGCTTTCCTAGCTTAAGCAACAAAAAGCCAAATCAGCCGCTTTTGTCGGATGAGGTTTCAGTCCTATCGACAAATAACAGCGATGCATTTCTGCAGGTATGTATTTTTATATATTTAAAGGGTTAAAAAAACAATTAACATCTGCTGCAATTTTATTGTTTTTCAATTAAGATTCAAAACGAGATTTAAATGTTAGTAAAAAATCGTTTCTTGAACTATCAGATGCGTCATACAAAAAGCTAGGATTTAATTCTAATCATCTTTAAGTAACCTTATTTAGTTCTATACAATCGTGTGATATAAATACAGAATTCAACTGAAATATTTACTGGTTTCGGTTGTATATGAAGGGTGTTACGTAAGACGGGATACCAACTGATCCTGATCAACGTTTTTGTCTTCAACAGCCACTCTAAAAAGCTTTTTTGAGAAATGCACATAGTTCTATGTTTTTCTACTTAACGTCTTTTAACTTATTATGACCTAAGGAATTCTATACTAAATGTAGGCTGGCAGAATCATTGCCGAAAGGAAATGGGTTGGCTAGCTGTTTTGACTACTGCTATTATATACTATACTATGTTACACCTATACTGCCCGGTGTGCTAAATCCGATAGTGTGGATCAAATCTGAACGAATTATCTATACTTAGAATAAAATTGTAATGGAGGTGTATTGTACACAATATTTTTAAAAAGTGCAAAAGACGACGAATTACTTTTAGTTTGTTTGACTGTCTGCACAACTATAACTCAATAGCATTTTACCACTTAGAGATTTAGGATGTCAACTGGGATAAGTATTCTTTTAATGCAGTATTTGAAAGAGACACAAGTAAAATCGCATAACTTAGTTTACCACCTTTTGTACCATAAGTAGTAGATATAACGAGCCAATAAATAGGAGATAAACAATTGCTTTGCTTTATATTGCAAAATTTAACTAAATACCTCTCCGCAAGATAACGTAAATTCTATTCTCAAGGGGTTAAACCTAAAGATATTGAACTAGGAGCATTGGAAATGTAGAAATTTTAAAATATCGGTAAATTTACTACTAAAAATTAACTGCTATACATTTTGAGAGACTAGTAATTATCTATCAGAATAATTCTTAACTTATTTTTTTTTATTGTGCAGAACCCTCAGTTGGTGAGTTATTATTGCACTTTTACCGGCTTTTATCTTTATAGAAAACCAGCGACCGATTTTTTTTAATCTAAAATGATGTATTGACAGCTTACCTAATATTAGTACGTAAGTCATGTATGAAACACTAAAAACAACACGATGCCTTATATTCCAACAAGCATTTCAAAATTCACCAAACGGGTTAGCAAGACCTCGTATGTATGAGGAGCAGTAGCAGAGTAGCAGTTTGTCTCAAACATACAAGCAGACAAAAATTGGTGGTGGATAGTCCTCTTATTATCAGAGCAAAAAACTTATGTGCAGACAGACACTACAATTTTATTATAATATATTATTGGGGGTACAAATAAGTTTTTGAGGGTTTTTTTGTAACTTAGAAGCTTTATTTAGAGAAATTGGTCAATGTATGTTATTAAAAGTATTGCCCATCGCTTTCTACTACCTTAGACCATCTTTCAGGCAGCGTACGGATACCGCGTTGAAGAAATTCCTCGTTTTTTGAAGCGATCCAAGAATCGACCCAATTTTTGGCTTCTTCGTAAGAAGTGAAGTGCTGCTTTGTTAAGCCGAAAATCGAAGCAGATTAGATTATTAGATTTTCAGCGCATTCTTGTGATCGATTTTGGGTGCCCGTAGTTAGTAAGATAGCAATCTGGACGGACAAAGGGAGCAGTTCTTAGGAAACAGGATTTAGTGTAGGTTATTGACTGCAGAGACGAGGTTCAATGGTTTCAACAAGCAACTATATGTATAAAGAGAATGCCCGAAATGTCACAACGTTTATTCAAAGGTGGTAAATCGATCAGTTTCACGTTAACTTGGGCGATCTGAGAGGGACACTACTAGACTTCACTAGCGTAATCGAGAAGAGGTCTGACAAAGGAAAAGTACATGTCGGCTTTATTCCTGAGGTCTATAATTAGTTTTTGAAAGAGAAACTAAATGACTCTAGTTTTAAAATAAAATTTCCAAAATTTAAGACGTGTTTTTGCAGGAAAAATATTTTCTGAGCCATTTATGACCAAATTCTGAGAACTTTTTGCCAAGCATAAGGAGAAGTAGTCATAAAAGTTTGAAAAAAACAATGTCAAAGAAAAAATTTAATACAGAAACTCGTATGAAAAACGTGAAAGGAGATTTCGTTTGTCTATTTCTGGAACGTTATAGCTTGAAGAACAGCTCACTATTTTTTGAATAGTGCCATAAGAGTCATTCTCAAACTGCACCAAAAACGAATTTCGTTCGCGAAGGATAGATGATACATTTTACCCATATAAATTACGAAATTACTGAAATTCGCATACTCATACCGTAATATGAAGATTTTCTCAGAAAATTGCGTTGTAACAACAGTAGGGATGATAAGTTAAATAATGCGCGACTAATTTCAAGTAATCAAATGATTTTTTGCAGAGCTTTCCAGACAAAGTGCGTGAAGATGGAACAGTGCGCTATATAATTTATCATAATTTATTTTTTCGTACCACCAATTTAAAATTAACAATTTGTCCTGGTTTTTTATTCAGAAACCTTCTACACAATTTTTTTAATAAAGCAAACTTTTAATATAATAATATACATGTACAGTACTCTCTTATTAACAGGCTGTTCGCCTTCCCCGGTAAACATATCATATCTGTGTGTAATACTGTAGTCTGTCACTTCCTCAGCTAGGCGGATTAATGAGAGATGGTAATAATAAAATTGTAAAAGACCCGGGTTCGGGTCTCAGGACCTTTCTTTTATGAAAATTTACATACGAGTTTATTTTTGGTTTTATCAGATGACATTAAACGCATGAGAGAATAAATTTTAAGTCGTTTTTCATTTATAACTCGTAAACTTACGAATAAATAATTAATGTAAATAAAACTAACCAATTTTCGTTGACTGTATTAACTAAGTTTTATAATCTCGACATCTAGAAAAATAAAGACGATTATACATTTCAATCGACCAACAATAGAGACTCATGTCTAAAGCATGATGCGATTAAATACAAAATATTGTATGGTCAATTTAAGGATTTAAGCATTTTTAAGGATCCGTTGAACGATTCTCCATCCGAAATTTCTTTTAGCAATCTCAATTCATGCCTTTGGATCATATTAGATAGATGATTTAACCACGAAAATTGCAACATACAAGACAAATCTACAAGGGTTCCAAACTTAGGATTCCTAAACATATATACGCGCTATATTATTAACAAAAGTTTTTCTAAATTTACAACTTTTATCTAAGAAGCTTGAACACTACATTCGAACTTTTACCAGCGGTCTTCTATCAGTTTATAAAATTTGAGACAAATGGCCGACCGCGGCCGGGATACTTCGTGAAATGTTTAGCAGTAAATAGCTAAAATGCGTTTTCCTTTTATTTCAGAAAGATACTTCCCTTTCAGAGTAAGACGTAAGATTTATATTTCCAAACGGCGCTTGCCAATGAGACTTTTTATTTAAGAAATTTTGCTAACAAATTCCGAAACCAATATTTGTCTCAGGGTCTGTAATAGGTATGAAATCCTTTTATAAGGTAAAAGATGTGGTCTGTCAAGGTTTTTTTTTACCTTTATCTATAGAGACTAAAATAAAAAGAAATCGCTTTGGTTGTGGTTATCGTTGTGGTTTTTGGGGTGTTATTAAAAAGTAAAAAGTTCAATGCATACTACTGGATAAAAACCCAGGCTGGAATCCTTATCATTTTTCCATAGGAAAGAGAATTTTTCGACACTATACTTAGTTTACATTTTGGACCAAGTTTAGTTTGAACAAAATTTAAAAAAAAAAATCGCACATTGAAATCACAGATTAATTCTTGACAAAGCTGAATTCACTTAAAAATACTCGCATTCTTTTATGAAATAAAATTTCTAAACGATGACTGCTTTGATTTCATCCAAAAGAAATTAGCTCAAATGGATCAGCGCGACCGCGACCGCCATGATCAAGAGAGCCCAGGAAGTAAAAGTAAAACAGAAGAAATCGTTCTACTTGAAAAGCAAGGACGTTGCTCCCAGAAAATTCGCAACAACGCGTCCGGGAACCTGGCCCAAGTGACCCAGAACGTCGGTCAGAACATGACCGATATTAGCAACATTGGAAACGTACCACCCTCACAGGTAACCAACGTAATTACCATTGAAAGTTGTTAAAGGCTTTTGGTCAAAATATATTTTCCAGGGAATAAATAGCCTAGCCCTACCGCCAAGAAAGGAAAGGGGGAATTCTCTGCCACCCAGTGCCCTACCCAGACCGCCGCGGAGCCTTAAACCTCCAAGAAAAATTGAATATGACCGTTTAAGTGACACCGAGATTAAGAAGAGGGCCCAGACGCCCCCGAAATCCTCCTCGGTCCAGCCGACGTACGAAATGAAAACGTCCAGTCTGAAGAGGGATTTTCCGTCAAGAGATTATTCGCCATCGCACAACTACAGTCCGGTGAAGGAGACCGGTTCATTGCAGAAAAATGAAATTGCATTTAAGCGAAAGGACTACGGAACGATGGGAGTCACGGAACCGGCCAAGTTTGGCTTTAAGAACGGCTCCGAATTCTCTAAGCCGGATTTCACGTCGACGAAAAAGTACCAGCGTCTTGAAGACAGTCCGAAGCCGGCTCGATTGACCGATTCGAACTCGTTGAAGCGGTCTCTCTTGCCCAGTACCAGAAAAATGAACGTCCTGACCACAAATGGCAGCAACGTCCCGAAGAACCCTCGAGATTCCTTCAACTCAAGTGGTTCGAACAACTCGAATCAGTCCTCTGTGGCACACTCCAGGAGCAGCCCCATGCATTTAAAATCCGACTCGAACTCGTCTCAGATGGCCTTAAGAATCAATTCCAAAACACCCCCGAAGCTGATCCAGTTTTCACACCCGTCCTCCACTGGAGTTCCTTCGGGAGGACACCCGACGAGACTGCAGCAGCCACAAATCAAAAGTGGCCTCCCGGTGCCGAACTCCAGTGCCTCCCTGCCCCCGAAACCCGTTGATAACAAAACAGCCCGCAGAGGCAACAGCATGTCCCGGAATGGGGAGAACCGGTACCGCATCCAGTTCTAGTCCCCACCAATTTCGACACTCGGGGGAGCCAAGCCCAGTTTTATTATATTCTTTTTACGCTCTCGGTAAGACAATGATTGTTTTTTATACACGAAATGAACGCTTTTATACCTGTTTACTAAAAATTTAAATTATATACACCCAGACGCAATGTTGGAATAAAGATATTATTTAATTATCCATCCGTCTTTTATGGAAACAGGAAATTTATTCAGCTGGCTGGGAAACACGACATTTGATAAGATGCTAAATTATTTATACACAGAAATATTTATTTAATTAAATTTACTTCGGCGCAATCACAATGCAAAGAGAATACAGCACAATAAAAACCCAAACAAAGCCCAAACCAAAGATGAAGAAACCGTAATCTATGTAAAATAAACTGGTTATTACTAAATAAAATGCTCACATAAATTTAATAATACATGTGCTAGATAAGATCCCTGAATCCTTTTGGTAAAGTGTAAGATAAGGCTGGAAACAAGAGGGTCATGATTGAAGGTTCAAATTTAAAAGTGGTCTTAGAAACCTAGAAATCATGTTGAAACCAGATAATCTAGTACCTAAAATCTATCGTTTTGTTTCACGATCTTGCCATGAAAAAACCTAGTAATACCCCATTAATTTAAATAAGTATAGCTGTCCAAGCTGAACAAGTGAAAAAAGAAACGTACATGGCTAAAAACATAATTCTTCCTTATATGGTAGCATCACCGCATTCCATTTAGCCGAACCAGCTTTGGTTGCCCACTGTTAAATTTTTTAATTCTGAGAAAGCTCTATACACCTATACCACGTGTGCATGAATATTACTGCTTATTTTTCTCATTTCATTCATTTAATTTTAGACCATATAAATCTTTAAAGACCTACGACCTACATCTAGATCAGGACTTTTTCAAAGTCTGAGCGCTAGGAAGGAGATTATCGTCTCAACGAATAAATAAACGTTCAAAAATAGGTTCAAAAATCTTGCTTTTATTGATGAATACAGATAAGCATAGACAAAACAAGCTGTATATCAGCGCTTCAATAGTTTTAGTAGAAATGTGAATATGTTCCCAAAAAGACTGCAAACTATCACGATGGATTATGAAATGAATATACTGATCTATTAGCGCGCACAAAATCCAGTACAGTACAGGAGCTTCGATCTAAGTTTACTTAGCTTGACTGGACGTAGAATGTAAGATACAGCTTTTTACGTGCTAATTCTCTGGTATCTAGAATCTTTGATCATTAACAAAATCAACTTGGTTCTTGATCTTGGTCCTTGTTTCTTAAAATCTCAATGTTAATTTCAGGAAAATCTTCGTACAAACAAAATGTAATGACAATATATGGAATGAAAATCAGATCTAGTTAATCAGTCTTCATAAAATAGAAACTACTGTTGTGTAACTTTCATGAAAATTACTATAAAACATATGTAAAAGATTTGCTCGTTTCATGATATAGAATTTATGGACTTTATCTCTAGCTCAAAGCTTAACGTTTCGTAAACATTTCGAGATTATCAAAGCTTAAGCATCTATCATGTAGATTCCAAAAAACTTTTTCGCAAGCCTGTGGCATTTCTGTAGAAACGCACGCCTTTAACATTCTATTTCAATGACCATATTGAAGGAAATCAAAAATATTATACGTGCACCTATTCGCTTTTCTCTGGGAATCTTCCAATTTCGTTGCACTACCCGTTTTCACATTTTTCTGCAATTCCTAAAAAATATCTACAAGATGGAGAAAGATGTAGATATGCATGTACTATCTACTTGTAGGTACTTTGTGATTACTGCAAGAATTCCTCAACTACCTTATGCTCGTAAATCTCAGATATTGTAAAGGCAAAAGGTTTTACTTTCACCGCAACGCTTCTCGAATAGATAAGAAAAAACTCATGGAGGTAATTAAAAACGCGAAGAATAAGAAGAAGAAGAAGCGAAAGAAACTAGTCCACTAGTCGTCGCGCTTAGCGAGAAATAAAAAGCAGCTAAACTGGGTAATTGTTGCTGCAGAGCACCTTTGAAGCTGCGTCTTGAGACAGGAGAGCGGCAAGAAACCCTGAAAACTTCTTTACTTATTTGCTCGTTTCGATAGAGCCGAGGGGCGGTCGCCTTGGGCAGGTCAGGTCTGCGCCTTTACTTCCGCATTGCCTTCTCAATCCGAAGCCATCTTTCCAGCTGAGTGGCAGGAAGTAGGGAACCCCACAGACCATCGGGAGACCTCTGAGTTCCATCCCGCTCAAGCTTTATATGGGTCAGAGTCACACGGTGGCGAATGCTTTGCTCAGCATCCCGAAATTGGTTTTCATTCAAAGCAACGGGGAAGAACCGAAAGGTGCGCTTATACCGGCGGATTTCCTGACCATAGGTGTCCCTTGCAACGTCCCGAAGTCTGGTAACTATTGATTCCCAGTCCTGGGATCCCCTCGGGTATCGACTCTGCACCCGGTCGCACTGAGAGATTGATGTCTTCGACGGTAAGGAACACTCCAGATTGCCGCCTCACGAACAGGATGCAAGGGGATTCCTGTGAATGACTTGCCGGGGGGTTTGCATCATTTGCACCACGGGCACGTCCTGCTGAAGGTCACTAATTAAATGGTCAGTTAAAGCTTTCATTGACCCTGTTTAATTTGGGAATCAGTGGTTAGCGATTTATGAGAACCATGAGACGGGAATCGGGATGGGCTTAGCTGTATGAAGAAAACGGCTTGTAGCAGGAGATGAATCCTGTCCTATGTCCTTATTGCCGCCAAATTAAGACATGCGCCCTCGGGAAAACCCTGTTCTGTTCTCGAGAATATTCTCGCAGTGCTTTTCGTTCTTTAGCTCTCGAGTTAGTAACAAAGGAACCGTCTCAGGATCCCAGGATTCCTGGTCCTCCTTCTTGCTACTAATGCGAAAAAATCTTTTAGAAGGAGCTCGCTTTTCTTGCAAAAAGTTACTAAGTGGAAAAGTGTTCTCTTCCCGATTTTTGTTTTTGTGTTTTAAGCCGAGGAAATCATTTGGACATTTTTGTGTTGGTGACTGATTTAAGTTTCCAAACTTGGATTTCTTGTCTGAGAGTGAATATCCCGCAACGAAGACCCACCGGGTGAGTACTTATGATATTTAAATACGAACTCTAAGTAGCTCAAATTTTTCTATCCACGCAGGATTAATTAATTCGAAAAAGAAGGAGTTCTGACATTAACCCTTTTTGTGTAGATTTTCTATTCCCTGACACCTTTCGCCTTTTGTCTAGGTTAAGTAGCCCACGCCTGGACTAATTCCGAGGGCATTCCTACCTCAAACTAACTTTATTGAGCATAATCTAAAAGGGTTCCGAAGACGGTATGGCAAAGATGGTTAAGCGCAATTTGTTTGCATTGTTTGATCCACTACCAGAGGTAGACGGATGAGCTCCAGCTATTCAATGGTAGGTAGACTCCTTTGAGGAAACTCTGCCGAGATAATTGATTCCTTTGGTGGATCCCGGAGGATCTCGGCGGATATAATAGGCAGCCAGTGGGGCTAGGCTTCAATTAATTCTGTTTAATAAACCAGGGCAGATAATCGTTTACTAGAAGAAGAGGGAATCACTTTAAATAGAATAGAATAGAAATTTTTTGTATTTCTAAATTACTTTGTTATTTAATTCAACTTAACTTGATGGGTACTAAATAAGAAAACATAAATTTCAACAGAAAAGGCCGATTACCGAGAAGATAAAAAGTTATTAACATTTTTGGTTCTTCTTAGTGACATAAATTTCCTTGATTTTGTTTTGAGACTTTTAGAAAGATCATAATTCCAACGAAAAACAATAGGAAAATGGGATGAAAATGTCGGAGGTATCTTTTTTGTAAATTAATGCTCACTGTTTACGTGTACACTGTATTAAAAATGCAAAAAATATTCATATTATCATAACTTATGATAATCATGAACAAACTTATTATTATTTTATATATATTATTATTATAACTTATTATTTAACTTATTTTATTATTAAAATTCATGTTTATATGTTGACTATATTTTCGAATAACATCAAAATAAAATACGTTCACATTTTATTTACGTTATTTTATTGAAGATAAAAATTAATGCGAGCTTAGTAAGAAAGCTCATGAATGAAAAAGTATTTATCCTGGTCGGTTTCTAATCGGTTTCCGAACTCAAGACTTCATATTTTCTATTTAAACCGATCGGAGTTTTTGCTTGAGTAATCAAGCAGGACGATCTGAATGAATCTGAATTTTTTATGTTCTTTTGTTTTTAAAGCTCAGAACTTTCTATTTTCAATTCAATTAATATCAATTTTCTATTTCTATCACAGAATTAAGCGATAGGTTCAAAATGCAAATGCTTTTTCTAGGATTATATAAATTACACACATCATGGTTTTAAATTTGCTAAGAAATTTGTTTGCTGTATTTTAAATAATTGCTATTTGAAATAAACTTTGATTTTGGCTACAATTATGCAAAAATGTTCAACTAAACCTGTCCGTTGATATTTGGCACATTTATAAAAATATAATCAAAACTTTAGTTGCAAATTGCATGACATCACATAATTACAAAAAATATGTGGGTTGTTTACACAAAACCTTAATCGGGATAGAAATAAACAGCAACAGGTGCCTATAAAATTATTAAAATATGTCTTTGGGATTATTCTGTTACTAACTCAAATGCAGAAATTGAGATTTTGGACGCAATAAAAATGTTAGGCCGAAAAGTGCTTGTCGAGATAAAAATCAATCTCCAGAAAAGAGAAAAAAAGCAAAAATAATGCGAGATTTTTTTTCTTCTTTAACAAATTCTTTAATTTTACTCTTTACTAACTGAATAGTGGCCCCTATAATTTTTAAAAAAGATCAACAACTGGCTAATTTGCAGATTATTGTGTTTTTACTAATAGTACTCTCGTATGATTTTGTTATTGCGAAATGAGCAAAACATCTCCAGTATGCACTATTAGTGTTGACGACTACAGCTACTTCCAAAGCCCCACTAGGGAGTGGTTGGGTCGGCTATAGCCAAAGGGCGCGGACACCGGATTCTGAACCGAATCTATGGCCCTCTCTTCCCTCAAAATCTTCATAAAAATAACATTCGACACGATTGTGTTCACCGACCCTGTTGTGGCCTGAGAACCCGACACAGGATATGGGGTCATGGCTACTTAATTGAGTGGAAAAGGAAGTGTGTAAACACTAGAAGTTTGTAAAAATTATAGTGAAGACGTTTATTATTTTATGAAATATGGTGTAAAATTTGGCAACTACTACTACTACAACTGATTTACTTTCAATTATAGAGGAAACTTTAATTGCTTTGTTACTAAGTTTATTAGTTAAGTTATGAATGATTCGCTTCTAAAATGAGGGGTTTGGTGTTTTATTTTTTAATTACGTCTAGTACATCAATGGAAAATTTTTAAGAACGTTGTATAATGAATGCAAATTGAATTGTTATGAGAAACCTGCACAATTTATTATTTTCCTTAAGCATTTAATTTGTTTCATCTCTAATTTAAAATAATTATATTAATTGAGTGATTTACTTTAAACTGGAGATCTTGCCATAATTAGAAATTTACTTCAATTAATAGTAGTTAACATTTTTTACTCATCCACACCATCTGGTAATTCATAAAGAGTGAACTACAGAATTTTATGATCCTCATCTTGACTACATACATTTTAAGACCTGTACTGTACGAATACGCCTCCGTTGCCAGATCCCTCTTGTAGTTTTGCTATATAAATGTGAGATTGATGTGGGCGTTTTGCATTTAGGTAATGTCTACCACTAGTACTCAAAGTGACAAAGTATACAAACAATAGAGAAGATGTATCTACTAAAGTACGTAAAGCACGAGTTAGAACACCGTGTCAACCCGATATAAATTGTATGAAGGCTCTTCAGATTACCCTAAAATGAGTCATTTGTATTGGTGTTTTTATTGCCACCGACTTGAATTTATCTTTGGATATCCTCCTTAAACACGCGCTTTTCCAAGTTTGTTAGAAACCGTTGATATCGCAGCACTTCACACTAGTCAAACCTTAAGTAAAACATATGAAACATATTAAATTATGTTCTCTACCATATTTCATAGAATTTGTGGTGTATAAACGTATAAACATTCTGGCGTTCTAAATAATAAATGTAGATTTATTATATTTGGTATAATTAACTAGGATCTCACACTTTATGTACGGAACAAAAAGCCCGCTCTGGGGTTATGCAAACCCCAGTATTTTAATTCAGCGCTGTAGATGTAATTCTTACCGCTTCGACATTAATTTGTTTTTAAATATGCGTCAAAATACTGGATAAAATGATGATGTACTGAAAGAAACAAAACAAAAACAAATCTTCCTCGTTAAAACAATTCTTCATGACTTTAAAAACTTCGAAGTAAAAAATTGATTCTCTAATTTCTGCATTTCAATTTTTAACTTTTATTAATTAATAATATATATATATATAAGGAGTTTAGATGTTTAGTGTCTGTTTTTATTTATTTAATTCTTTATTTTCATTATTAATTGTATTTATTATTGTACGAAATTTAATTCCGGAAACTCGAGGATTTAAATTGAAACAAAAAACAAAGCAAGCAAATCAAAAATAGCTACCAACTATTAAATCTAGCTCATTTTTCTCTAAAGCATTCTAATCCACCAAATTTGGTAAATAAATAAGAATAATATACAAAATCTACAATTTTCTATTTTATTAAACATCATTTTTAATCAATGATTCAGTTGGAGAAAGTTGAAGAAGTATCTATAGCGACCTTCCTCTCCCTTAATTAACGTAAGTAGATCACCAAGCTAAAAAAGATTTGGAACAGAACAGAATAAGTTTTAGTATAAGTACATTTATTGAAAAGAGGTAGATTTAACAAGCCTTATTATTAAAATTTCGAGCGTGTCGTTCAAATCGTTCCAATGCAAGTACAATTAGAATGAAATAATTAATTAAAAATCACGAATTTTAATGATATCGTCTTTTAAAATTTCTAGAAATACGGTGCATTCCAAAACACTGAGAAGACTCCACAGGGAATTTTTGGACACACAATTTTTCAGAACATTTTCTTAAAATATTGAAGTACTTACTGTTCTAATTATATTTTTTATTACATCCACTTATATTTTATATTATACAATAAAATTTGCAAATATTTCAACATTTTTGGAAAATTTTCCAAAATCTACATCCAAAACCTTCTATAACTTTAAAAATTCAACCATTTCTTAATAAATCACAATTAACCCAGCTGCTTATCACGTTTTGGTTAAAGCTCTTAAAACATTAATGTGTAATAATAACGCAATAATATCAATATCGCCCTTATCAATTGAGCATTATTGCCTCTATGTTCTTCAACACAAAATACGATTCCTTCTGTCAATAAAAAACCAAACGAACTACTAAATAAAGACTAACAGAAATCTACGAGAAAAGTTTTCCAAATAACATTTTTTCGCAATATGAAGGAATTAATGAGTAATAAATAAAGTAAAACAAAACTACTTGAATTACGAATTTTCAAACAAATAAACTTCCATAGGTTCGAAAAGTAAAAAAGGAAACGTTATGAAAGGACAAAAGTATTCCCAGGTCTAATATTACTATTAAGAATGTCTAATTACTACCGGAGTTATAAATATAACAAGTAATACTATATAAAAATGTTTCCTTTAGTTTTTTAATCCGTACAGGGAGATGAGTAAACGCTTTTTGTTGAAATTTTTTAAGTTTCACTAAAAGAATTTAATTGTCAATGGGCATTTGCTGGTATCCACTTCGTGATAAAATATTGATTATTCGCCTTTATTATTTATGCCTTTACGCCTTCCTGTTCTTTGCTTTTTAGAAAATAATGAGTTATTTACCCTCGAACATTGTTCCCTTCCTTGTATTGAACAAACAATTTTCAGAACACGTTTTGAAATACTACGACAATAATTATTTTTATCAAAAGCAACAAGTCGCAACTAAACTAAAACAAATAAAAATTATTATTACTAACGAGAAGATTTAAAAGTTGAGGCGTGATTTCTTAGACATTAAAAAACGAAATTTAGAAAATGATTTGTCGTTTGGAAAGAAAATTTAAAAGGCTTTAGATGACATGATCTTGATTCTACTTCAAAATGTTTCTTACGTTTGATGTCTACCGTGCGAGCGTGTTTAAGCAATTGAGAAAAAATGAATGGATGTTAATAATGAATAAATGTTACTTAAGAAACGCTGTATAAATCATCTTGATAAATTGTATGCATACACAGTTCACGTGCGTTGCAAAAACAAAGACGAGGTAGTAAGTAATTAATGAAATACTACTCCAAGTTTTATTGGGCTCCATATATTGAGTGCAACACTTGCATAAAAGGACTAAGATATTGGTTAATCCTCTCTACGCCTTTGTTGCGAAAATTAATGTTCAATCTTTAGTAAATTAAATCCAAATCATCACAATATAAGTAAAATAGCCTTTGCATATTTTCAAATATAAATTCAAGTTCCGATAAGATTTTTTTGTTGAAAAAAGGTGATGTTTTTAGTTTTAATATTACTGAAAGTAGGAAGAAGCGTAAGGTGACCAAAGCACATTCGGAGACACAAAATTAATAGAAAGCTTTAATAAGCAATAAATCACAATGACCAACGTGTAAATGAACGTGTACACTATATTTTGTAAGATTTTAAAGTGTAATTTGTTTATTGTTCTGTTTCTTCTTTCGCTACCATAAAAATAAAATGGAAAAAAATAAAAATTTTTGTTTTATTACTGAGATTAAAAATTCGTTCCTGGGGAGATTAAAAAACACGTTCCTTCATATAATTCGCTGTTCCAATGTCGTCACGTGAACAGAGAGGTTGTCTTCGAAACTATTACTTCTGCCTTTTTAATGTACCGGACTTCAATAAACGATTTTAGGACGCCTTCGTTTATTACACGTTTTTTACAACTCTGAACACTTTTTATTCGTGTTTAACTCGCACTGCGTGTTATGCTTTCAGAAATATGAGGCAATGGTATTTACTTGAATATAGGGACTGAAGTAAAATAAAAGGCAAATATTTAGACTTTAAGATCTTGCAAAAAATATAATTGAATTTTGATAAAAAAAGTTTCGAAACACATCTTTGTAATTATTTTTAATAAAACACGTTTAAAGTTTCAGCAATTGCATCCCACTCCCTAGTGCTTGTAACTTTCTTATTAAATTTTTACCTGAAATCCTATTCAAATGTTCATCTTGAATAACAAAATTCTATGAAAAGCACAGGATTTATTTCTTGACAGGAAGAAGGAAAACCTGTCCTAAAAAATAACTTTCTATTAATAAATTCGTCCGTAGTAGAAATAAAATGTCCCATTCCGTCACTCTGCGGTCAACATAATTTTTTATTTTCTTTTTATTTATTCATTCAATTTACTTTTTCCTTGCACCAATACAGTGCCCAGGTTTTCCTGTTACAGGCAGCTTTCTCCCTTCAAGGGTTAAAGAATACAATTTCAATGGATCGGTGTTTTCATTAATGGTCACCTTTCGTTGGCAATGACCGAATTGGAAGTGCCGGACCTCATTTGGTTACCAAATCTGCAACAGCTCCGAGCACGCTATGGATTTTGTAGTAGAACACTTGCGAACTTTTGCCGACTGGACCATCCGGGTCTTTATTTACTTTTTGTGCTCTGTTCCCACCGGCAGGTATGTCGGAATTATCATTGCTCCTTAACTGTACTTTCGCCGAAGCAACCTCAAAGCAGAGTTAGAGGACAAAAATAGTTGGAAAAAAAATGGTAGTACGTCCAAAGTTCCCATAATTAAAATTGCTGCAAATCAGGGAGTAGGAATTCCAATTATTGTGCTTTTGTTTACAAAACACGGGGAAATGAATGTTCGCAACTTCCAGTCACTTGCAAGCCGTCATGCAACGACAGCAAGAGCAAATAAAAAACGATTCAAGAGAGCAGCAGAGGGGCGGTATGTCGAACAACTTGAAAACAAAATGCAGATTCTGTTTCTCTCTTTCTTAAATCGGAGGAGGTGCGAGCGAGAAGGACACATGGGCGAATTAGGTAAATATCAAAGACACAATGAAGAGAGCTGAATTAGCCAATATTTTCTCTTAATGGCTCTCTGACAACTCATGGCCAATTCGGTTGAGAACAATTATCGAGTTCTTGGTTGCCTGTGCCCGACGCAGGTGCGGTGAATTTTATATCGTTAAAGTAATTAACTTATTAATGATGAAAGGGTATTTTGTGATATTAATAAAAATCGAAAAATGCAACCGACGAGTTTCTCAGGGAACTTCTTCTAACTACTTCCACGGAAGCGTAGTGCGCAAGTTAATTAAAATCTAAGAGAGTGTTAAATAACTACACGTGCCGTTTACCCACATTTGGTTAGGGGATGTGGGCAAAACACCCAGTGCTGCCAGATTCCCACACTTTCGCAATCTTGGAAATCAATTTTATAAATTCTATAAAAAGAATAATTTTACGAACATATTTGAATTTAGGTAAAATACTGCATATAATTTCTATCTTCTAATACTAAGGCTATTAAAAGCAATATCTATATATAGTAAATAAATGAAAGCAAAACAAATATTGTATAAACATATCAAAATAAATGGCTGGAACTTGTTTAAATTCATAAAGGAAACAAAGTGGTACCTTGGAAAATGTTTTCATTTATAACACTAATTTCGTGATTGCAGAGTTAAATAGTAATGGCTTAGGGAAATGTAAATGCTATTAAATTATTTTGAGAGCAAAGCTTACGTTGATATTGGAAGCCAATGCCCCTTAGTGAAATATTCTCCTTAATTTCTTTAAAGCCAAACAAATATTGAAATAAAGTTGCTTATATATTTATTGCTCTCTATTTTTAGTAGTATTTTGTGTTCATGAAATCTTAAGTTGTACATTTGTTCGCAAACTCCGTTCACGTTTGTTACTAAGTGGCTGTAAAAAAATTAAAAGGAAAACATGATTTCCAAACTAATCCAAAATTATTAATAATTTTTCGAAAATTCAATATCCCACTGGGAGCACTCGCTTCAAAAATTTTCAGATAAAATATTTATTCGATGTCTTTAATCTTCAATAGTCATTGTATATGTAATAAAAATTCCAAGATGAAGATTTTCCAACAAAAGGAGATACGACTATAGAAAAGCCTACTAAAGAATGATTTCATCCACGTTCGCTTCTGTGCACTTTGGTTACGAAAAACGCGAGAAAATTTTACCGTTATCGGCCTTTGTATCGTGTACATCTCAGCTCAGTTTATGATCTGAGGTAAAGTCTTATGCCGGGGTTTATAAAATTAACAAACCTAAAGCGAAACTATTAGAACACTTAAAAGACGTATTTCTCCAAATTGTTTTACAATTTGGAGGAATTTCGATGGACTTCTGCCTCTATTTGTTAAAGCAGAACAGTCAACAAAAATGTTAACAAACAAAAACGGCGACAAAATTAGAGATTTATTTCGGTTCGGAGCCATTTTCACTAAACTTAGTATTTTCCGTTTTCTTTTAGGCGACTTTCATGAAAACTCAATACTCTCCTTATCGATTCATAAGAAAAGTTGTAAATTTTCTGGCATTTATAAATCCTGATTGTATTCCCCCGTCGTTGTCAACGAGTTTCTTAGTAGCTCCTTCACGTGACTTGAGTGCTGGCATCCCCATTTCTTAAGATGTTTTGATCCGAATCAAGCGAAGAGAATGAGAGTTCAAAACAGAGAGTTTTAACAAGCAGCTCAATAAAAGTTTATTGCAATTGCTGAGGATGCGATTTTCAATTATTTTGCGATTTGCCGTAAGAATTGGTGCGTTCTTTTTAAAGTAAATCGACTTGCTGCGGGAGCTTACGGAATTCCTGGGACCTGTAACGCCCTGCGGCCCAGGAGGAAGTGATTTTTTCAAATGTGTAAAGTTCAAGGACTTTTAGGGAATTTCTCTCTCTGCGCGCACGTAACTACTCTTGCCCCTGTGCGAGCAGCAAGGCGGGTGACTCGCGAATCGGATTGATACCTGCTCACCACCCGTTCTCTTGACGAGTCACAGTTGAGTTAAGTATTCCGTCGCGTGAGGAGGTGGGCGCGAGATTTCCGTCACAGCTAAGAAGAAATCATTAGAAGACAATTTTCAGACAACAAAGGAAATTTTAAAGACGTTTTCTCGGGAATACGAATCGCGCTGTTACTGTGCAATTTCTATAAACGGAGAAGTGTAATTTTGATAAGTTTCCTTGGTGGAAATTGCGCGAATTCAAAGGAGCGCAGGAGTTGCTAGAGAAAGCGTTAATATTCTTTTTTATTTTTGTGCAGCAGAAAAGATCCGGTGCAAGTAAGAAACTAACGGATAAGTGGAAATTACTTGGAAAATCTAGAAGAAGGCTAAGGGAAAAGGGGAGAAGCTGGAGTCCGGAGTCTAACTTGCATCTTGTAAGGAGTTGGAGATGTGCATCGAATTGTCTTGGTGATTTTTCAGCGAACAGTGAGTTAGCGGGTCGAGCAGTGGTCGCGGCTTTAGTGCTTGTCTATTTTTAACGGAAAATAAGAAAAATAGAAGTGCTCGTTTTTTCTGTGTGAATTGCGATTGGTTTCCGCTGCTAATGGTTAAATCAACATTTTTGCTCTTTCTGGCCCACGACGACGGCACTGTGCGGGCCTGAGAGTCGTCAGGAAGGGGGGCGCTTTTTCTACATATATGTATAATAAATACACAAGGCTATGAGCCAGCAGCATACACGTATAATAAGCGTAATCAAGTTGAAAATACTCCGCGGCCGTCTCTGTCCGTCGCACGGCGTCGAGCGGGATGCAGCAGCACTCCATGATACAGGCCCCAAGAATACCGAAGGAGATATAATTAGCGATTAAAATTTCTTTTCGAACCGCGCTCGAGTGCTGTTTTTTGCGGCCGAACAACAGAAAACAGAAAAAGTGCTCTCTGTGGGAATAATTAAAAAAAAAAGTAGAATAAAATAAAAAGAAAAAAACGGCGCGCTAGTGTGTCTGCCCCTTTAAAAACGTGATCGCTTTCACAACTGCGGAAAAAATTTACAAAGTTATTTAACTCAGTGGAATTGTGTAAGAATATTTCGAATGCAGAAGCAACCCCAGCCTATCTAACACGCGTGCACACGTGTCGGAATGCATCTTGAGGATTACAAGAACAAGACAAAGAGAATTCGGTCCAGTGCACCCGCACCCGCGATAACGAGATTAAGGTAAGTTAAGTGTCCGCCAGGGGAGATCACTTCGGCTAAGTGTTTTCTCTGATAACTCCGAATACATCCGATAGGGTCCTCCGCAGCCGGTTGAGAGAGGCAAACGAATACACTTGTCCGTTTGCTGCCACTTAGGGATCTGTGGATTGAAATCCGAATTCCAAATAGTGCAGTAAGTAACTCACGTGCATTAATTATTCATTGGTAATTTATGTGCCTGTTGACGACGTTCTGAAGCGATCCAAGCGACATTTCAAGTCTACTCGAAGTAAATTGAAGTCTTAGAGTTGCTACAATAAAATCAGTTGTGATGTTCCAGGAAGCATCGCGTTACATTTCCAACATTATCGCCTCAAGGTGCGATGCCACAGCAGACTGAAGTGTATAGTTGAGGAAATTGAAATTGGCGATGGAATTTTCAACACCATCTGTGTTTGAACAACACTCGTACTCGTGGCCAAACTGGTTTCAGATTTGGAATCCATTTACCAAGCCAGTAAATATAATTAAAAGCTTCGTTTATAGTTGATTGTACGCAAAATTGATGTGTTGTTTTTTTCGTGTTCGAGTGGTGCTTTTAAATAAAATACAGTGTTGAGCACTTGGAAACTGCAAAACGCTATTCGAACTTGAAAGTGGCTTCTATATTACTTTTATGAGGTTTTCTTGTAAACAGTGATGCAGTGCGAAGCGTGCTGCATGATTTCGTGGTGGCCAGTGGTCAATTTAGAAAGTGAAGATATTCAACGGAGAGTTCTTTAGAAAATATGTGGAACAGAAGGATTCGAAAGAATGTCGCATTGGATAGAACTAGGAATTTAAACTGGAATAAAAACGTGGATCCAAACGACACTATAGAGAATAGAATGTCTGAATGAGTTCCTACGTGTAAAGCAGGAATAGAGAGAAATTGCATAAGATGATGAAAGTATCATCTGGGTTTACTCAGATTTAATTGAATTTAAATGGAAGCTAAAGGTCATGGTCCAATACAACTTTACAAGTATAAGTAAATTGTTGTTTTACGACAACGCAAGGCTCTAACAACTTCCAGATCTTACTTTTTTGGACTTCAATTGCTAAGTGAGATTGAAGTTAAGGAAAAGAAAACAAGGAAATTTGAACTACACGTAAAACGAAGTTCTGCTGGAGCTTGCGTACTTGGTCTGCTCTAATAAACTCGTCACTCTTTTCATGAATAAAAAACGAAAAAGGAGAATTCGTTACGCTATCCGGTAGAACAGTAAAAGTAAATTTAATATGGACAGTCTTTTAGTTTTATTCTTTTGGAAAAGAATTGTTAATGCCAAAGGCGGATAATCAAACTGTGTAAAAGACTAAAAAGTTATTAATTTATTGGAGGAAAATATCTATAAAGCATTTTTGAACAAACAAAAACTTAACACTCGGGAGTAATAGCAATGTGCTGCGTATTAAGAGAACATGAAAATATTTACCAGAATAGAATACGAACTCATTGATTGAAATGCGTGAAATACGGATTTATAAATAAGATTGAGAATTATTGACATTGTTCAGACAACTAGAAAGAATGAATAAACTAAAACCTCGTAAAATAATTTTAATAGAAGCTTGTGATATTCAACGTAATAACATTAATCATTGTTTTTGTAAAAAAAACGTTACTACTTACTAGCGAAGTTTGTTTTGAGAAATAGGTTACAATTTTCTCAAACTTCAAGGTTCAAAGATGAAAATGTTGAAAAACGGGAAATTATTTATATTTCGCTGGTAAGAAAGATTAATTAGTTTCAATATCAAATATAAATACATGAATCCAAGAAAAAATTATTCGTAGTATTGAATGTTTGTTTTAGTGAGAAACAGTCGACTTGGAGTTGTTGCGTGGAGCGTGGTGGAATAACAAACCCACAGAAAAAACAGGCCTAGTATAATTCTTATGTATCTAGTTCTTCAGAATGACGAAACGTTATTTATAGAAGCTTTTCCCAATTACACGAAGTTTCTCTTTCTGCCCCCAAAATTAACATAATTGGGGAACGCCTAAGAAAAGAAAACAAACGAAAAAGCAACACTTTATGTAATTTCAATGTTTAAAGTACTGTTACAGTAAATAATAATTCGGTGGCTAGATTTGCAAAAAAGAAAAAGGAAAAATCCATAAGCAGTGGTTTACTTTGGAGATTTTAACTGACAAAAAAGCGTCGTTTATTGCAGACAATTGTCATAACCGGCTAGTTAGTTTAAACATTGTTTTTAACGGCTGCAAACCATAGTCGTAAATCCATTTTCTGTGAGGAAAACAATCAAGACTCTGACACGTATCACAGGTTACCTGTTTTTTGCCACGTGCTCAATTATCACTAGCAGGTAACAGCTTTTATTGATCTGGTAAAAAGAAAAGTACTTGACAGCAACAGGCTTTGAAATTCTCTTTAAATATGGAGAGATCTCGTCGTAATGGCAGGTAATCATCTTTAACGTCCTGCACGCGAGTAGTTATGGACTTTTAGAACAAAAACAGGCATTTCGTTAATTACATCTTAACTTTTCCTCTGCTGAAAAAAAAATCAATAAGAACACTCTGGAGAGGGGAAGAGAAAACAAGGGCAAACAAGTTTTGTTTACTTCCGGAATTAAATATAAAATTTCCCGTCATCCTAAAGAACCTTAAGAGCGAGAAGACCTTAAATCTAGGCCCTCTCACACCGACCCGGCCCGGGCATGGCAACACTCTGGGGTTTCCCTTTAAACTTTTCCCATGAATTTTAATCTGGACTTGGGAGCTCCCACGAGTAGCCAGACAATGTCCTTGTGCCGTTATTCCCGCAGTGGGATTTATTACACGGCTAAGAAGCTCTGGAAGGAGTTTCAGTTTTTATCTGGATTTATCTTGCTCCTTCGGCGGCGTCTCCCTTGCCCTTCATTATTGCTACTTCAACCACAATTGATTCATCATCTAAACCATCCCTGAGTAGCTCCGGGGGAAGCCTAATTCAAATTTTTACGATTCTCATTAAAGTAAAACTCATTCGATGACCTTTCATCGTTGGAATATCTTGAGAAGCTTCCGAACGACGTTGCCACCCAGCGACAATCTTCTGTGCATAGACGACTCCCCGTGAAATTGTAATTTTCTAGAGGTCAAAATCGATTCGGCTTCACAGCACTGCGAGGCAATGAATTGACGAGAGTATCAAACGACAATTTTAATATGGTAAACATTCCAGATTTCTTATTTCTCTTCAAGTAATAATTTTCTCGAGTTTGTTTATGTTAATAAGAGCTCACCGAAAAAAATGTTAGGAAACAACTAATCCTTTAATCAAGGAATATGGTAAAATTAAACAAGTAAGTTAAGATGGAACTTTCGGAGGATATTGAAGAAGTGCTTGGCTTAATTCAGGGTTGAACCATAGTCCTCATTGCTTGTGTCATGTGGTGCTGGATTTCCATTCGACTCGCTTACAGACTGGGCTAAATTCGTTGGTGACAGTGTGCACAGAGTGAGTTCTAATTATAACTCAGGCACTGACAACGTAATTGTAAACCTCCTAGAAGAGTTGCTAACAGTTGCTTGTTTAATTCAACTTACTACTCGCATTGTTTAATTTAAATATTTGTCGTCGATTGAAACAACTGTTTCAACAACAATTGCACAGTTCTACTACTTTGCTACAATTATTCCTAGATTGCGTAGTAAACGTAGCCAACGATTTTCCTCTCAGCTTACAATCGAATTTGTATGGGCACAGTTGCGAAGAAAATAATATTGCAAAATCAATATTTACGACGTCAGGTGACTACGACAGCGACTGAGGATATTTAAACACTCGGATAGTTATCTCGTGTTCGAAATTGTGAAAATTAATGTATGTAAATATGTTAAAAATAAAAATTTGCCACTAGTTTGTAAATGAGTCAAATCAATTTTGTCAAAAAGCAATTAATTAACTTCATTTTTAAATTTTAAATATATTTCCTCAAAAATCGCGTTTAACATTTCGAAAAATTATAATTTTGTATTGCCTTTAAATGGTAAAAAAATTGTTTTAAAAAACCAATCTTACTAATTTAATTTTAATTTAAATAATTTGAAAGAAAGCTAATTTCATATAAAAGAATTTTTATTTTGACTTTTATATGCTCATAGAGAGCCAAAACATGAAATAAAATTTGTCGAAAAAATTGACCTGCACCATTTTCAAAAAGAGGCCTCATATATGAACATTTTATAAAAATATGTTCTTTAAAAGCAGATTTTAGAAATAAAAATATTTTATACTAAATAAAATAAATATATATATAACTTATTTACTATAAAGATTATAAGTAAATTCGATTAGCTAAATAAAAGTATTAGTATAGCATTTGTTTTAGAATTTTTAATATTTTTTTTTAACTTTTTGTTCCTTCATAATTGGGAAACATTTTTAACTACAAATTAATGGAAAATTAGTTAATACACTTCAGTAATGATTTTTACAATTTCTGAACACAATGTGGATGACGCTTTATCCACTTTTAGCTAATATAAACTAATTTTAATAAAAGCAAGAGCATTTTGAAATGGGTTTTGTTCTATAAATAGTGATACCAAGGAAATGACACGACATTAAGGAAATTATTGTTTACAATGGGGCTGACCCATTTACAGATTTTGTGGTAATTTCGTGGTTGACCTAGGTAACATCAGCCACTGGTAAAGTTCTATCTTGTGAAGTAAATTAATTCAGACTGCAGTGCTACAGTGCTAAGAATTCATCTTTGTTTTTTTTATACTTGACGCATTCTTATTTTACAATTTTAACTTAAGTTTCTTTAGAAATTTTTGGGCAATGCTGGAATAGCCCTTCTGCTTTTAAACTAATAAAGTTAATAACAGAAAAACGACTTGTAAAACTTAATTAAACACTTTAAAATTAAATAAAATATTTTTTCAGCAGTTAAAGTAATTACCTTAATCATAAATTCATTTATATCTAGACATTTTTATAATAATTAATCGTATAATATAGATTTTATCATTTTCATACTTGGACGTTATGCAATCTTGGAAAGAGTAGTACCATTTAAAAGCAATAGATCAATTATGTCAATTAAAAAAGAAATTAGATGGAAATAACCAATTTTGTTAAATTAAAATGTTAAAATAACGCTGCCGTCCTGACAAAGGTTTTAATTTTGGTATGCGAAACTTACCAATGTCTTAAATCGCAAATTTTCCTTCGTTTTACAAAGACGTAATCTTGAAGAGATCTTGGCATTACACGAATCCACCGCTTGGCAAGGGTTAGAAGGGTCCTGTCTGTCTGTATGTTTAGATGTTCACAAACATCCTGATCAGGTTTACAGTATTGTAATTGACTAACAAGTAAGAGTTTATGCTTTTAGAGGAATCTCTAAATGCTAGGGAATTTACTCTTTCTTTTCGTCAGTTATGACAGTAGATTATGAGCTGTAATTAACGAAAAGTCGCGCAATTACTCTAAAAGGGAATACAATACTTTCGCACCGTGGTAAATCACGAACCCATCAGCATTGTGAGCGCGTAATTTTCTGAGATGGATTGTAGCCATGTCTAAGAAAATTGAAATTTTCCGCTGATTATGTCTCCTGTAATTGCGAGATACACAATGCGATCGTCCGGGGTAAGGAGTTAAGCACCTCGCGATTGCGGTGGATGCAAAATGGTCCAACGGTGCGGGGTAATTAACCTCTTGCCACCCGCTCATCTGGAATTATTCCTCGCTCGATGCACCCGTTCGTTTTCGTATCACTCGACCGTCGGCGGTCAAGCGAATGTTGAAGCGCGGACTTGACGTACATTTCGGCGGAGATTTGTTTACTCACCTTAACCGAGTTTGTGCCGTGCAGTGGCTATAGCTTAATTGCCTTCTTTTAATTGGTTGCGCGCCCTTCGGCATCAGCGGATCGCGATAGAATAACGCGGCCGGACTTGCAGTTTCATTGCGCTCAACTGCCCACCACTGAAAACGATTTGAATCAAATTAAAAGTCCAAAGAACCATCTAACCGAGTTTTGCCTTAGCCCGCTTTTTCTGTGGGTTCTAACTCTGTAAAAACAACGTTCTTTGCTCAATTATTTATTTGCCTTGGCATCGTGCTGATGATGGAGACTTGCACTTGTTGCATTTGCGAAAAGCACCAACTTTTCTGGAACTGCGAAAACACGCTGCAATCTTTAAGGAAATTAAATTAGTTTTCTTATAGTACTTGCAGTTTGTACAGTATCTGTACCAAAATTAGAAATGCGGAGCACTTATTGAATCAACTTATTGAATTATACTAATTAGTTTTTGAATGTAAACTTTTTGTCAAAATTTTTGATAAATATCACTCATAAACATCTAGTCGAAATCGAGAATGTTATAAAAGATGTTTGCAATGACGGCCAATTAAAGATAAAATATGAAAAAGTATAACTTTTAAAACTTGTTTTATTGATTAAAACATGAAATTTTCAAGATAAAATTATGTCGTGATTTGGAGTATGCGTGTGGGAATGTGTGTGTTAAAATTCCGTATCTAGAGTTTGCTTGATTCATTTGCTGTTGAGTAAGCGTAAAGATTGGCTTTTTGGGCATTTTAACCCAGACTAGCCTCTTGAAGTACAGGCAAGTGCTAGGTCCGTTGTCTTTATATACCCTTTTTGTGTTAAACTTATTCCAAAATAATTCCACAGCTGATCTTTGTTTCTTGTAAAATCACGTTTTGCTTAAATAATTTTATTGTACTGGTTCAAGCAATGAATAATTTTGATTCTTTTTTGCATTAATTGTATACCGAATTTGTATTCATGAGGCGTAGGTTCTGATTTGAATGGAATGGTGTGCAAATATAAATTCTTTTTAAATTGATTTTTTGTCTGAAATGATTAACATAGTGTTCATGATTGGTAAATTGTTGATAGTAATTATAAAAAACAGCAATTTAAAACTCAAGGATCATTGTTCGGACACGTTCGGATGTTGGAGGATACGTAATAAGTTAAAAGTTTGGTTCTTTAGGCTTTAAATGTCATTCCAGTCTCCGCGGTGTCATTCCTGTTTATCTTTTATTATACAAATGTTTTAAGTTGGCGTTAACAAAAAAGTTGGCTTTGGTTGCTTTTAAAGATATGTTTATTAATAGTTGATATTTCATGCAAATTTTAAAACGTTATCTGGATCTAAGTATGTACAATTAGTGGTTTAAGCTCACAAGATTCGGTTTTTGTAGTACAAAGTGAGAGTAACATCAGTTTAAATCGTTTCTGTAGAATTTAACACTTTTTAAAGGCATATTACTAGTATAATGACAAGGATCAAATCCATCAAAAGGGTATCAATGAAAGCATTTCATTGTTACAAAAAAAATTGTCTTTGATGTATTGAAAGATAAATGGCTCGCAGAAAATGCCATACATACGATGGCAATTATGATGCCTGTGCAATCGTTTTTTATTTTTCATTTTTACCGAGCCTGGTTTGCTTTATAGCGCAAAATTACTGTACCTGTGTTAAATAATATAATCAAAATCGAAACGACACTCTTGTGTTCAAATTTAAGCACACTGTGGATCGGTCACGAAGCAGTAATTTTTATAATTTATCTCATTTTACGAGCACTTCCATTTCAAGATCTGGCCACAATACGTATAAAAGCAATATTTCACTACCTGTCTATTTGTTTGTTTGATAAAAATAAGATATGGAGGATATAAATACCCATTCGGGGAAAAAGAGACTAGTCATTTTATAACTACTAAATGGGAATTCTCCCGCAATTTTAATAGTATTAGAAAAGCTAGTTTACACATTTCAACGATTCAAAACAGCACATCTTGTGGCTGGTTTTAAGTGAAAGGCATTAGCGCCTATTAATTTAATTAGAGACAGGTTCAGAATGACTTTGTATCTTCTTGGAACATCAACGGATTTTTACGCCAATTCAATTCCACACCCTGCAAAAATCAAGGAGATTAAAGATGTTTGATTAAAGTAAAGATACATTGAAGACGTCTAGTAAAGGGGGGAGCATGGGAAATTGGCAACAGGCTTTTTCTTTATACAATAAATACACTTTTGCCGCCTACTAGTTTCTCCAGTGCTCACGAAAGTATTTACTCCGAAGTTGTGTAGTAGGAGTTAATTGACTTCAGCGTAATGACAGCGCTTAATTAAAGTAATGTGTTCGCTTCACAAAAAGACTCACATTTCAGAGCTAATGTTGCTGCTTACGAAAGTTGGATTTTAATTAGCTGGTGAATTTTCTGTAATAATAAT
The DNA here is from genome assembly GCA_001932985.1 of Proctacanthus coquilletti. Lineage (NCBI taxonomy): Eukaryota > Metazoa > Arthropoda > Insecta > Diptera > Asilidae > Proctacanthus > Proctacanthus coquilletti. The sequence continues at coordinate 289,402 of MNCL01000055.1, read as the reverse complement.
AATAATAATTTGTATCGTATGTCGATGTTTTTTATCTCTATTTATGAAATGTTTATTTGAGATATTTGAACAACATAAGGCAGTGCTGATTTATTTATTTTGTGTGCTAATTTAAACTTTAATCTATTTTATTAATTTAGAGCTGCAACACTAATATTCAATATATGGGGGAAGAACGCTTTTTAATTATGTGTACATATCAAAGTAATTAAGTACCTAAGGGTTATTTTATCGTCCAGGGTGAATGTATTAAAAAACAATAGCCTAGATATTTGATACTTGAATGATCTGATAACTACAAAACACGGAACTAGTACAAATATTATTATTATCTTTTCATAATTGGCAATATGTTCATTAGGCACTCAGTAGTATTAGACATTTGTATGTAATCTTTAGCATATCGGGAATTTCCCGAATGCAATACATAAGGCAGAAGATTTAAAATTGTACCCTCCCATTGTGATATCCAAAGGTAAACTGTTGCAGAGTTCAACACAGAAGATGTAAAAGGCTCGCGAGGAGAATAAAAGCCTATTCTATGAAGACTGTAATGGAATGGCATGATTCCATTTATGGGAAATGTAAATAAGCATTGTAAATTATGCATTATAAGGATTATTCAGAATTTGGGAAAGTATTACACAGATCCTAAAATCGATATAAGAATCCAGTTGTTGTCTTTGTATTGCGCAATTATGCAATTATTAATGATAAAGTTTAATGTACGACTGAAAGGAAGATGAGCGTTAATGAAGCTAAAGACGTGTTTCTTAAGAAGTGAACTTGCAAGTACACTTTACTAACAATAGCATAAATATGATCAGAGTAAAATCTTGCTAAGTATAGCACCGATATTGTTAATATCTTCGATGAAAGGGATTACTGCATTCAATTTCTTCATCCCACAATTAAACTTGGACCCTATTCCATATTTTGAATCATGGCCGCGTACAGGAGCTATGGGCGAGCATGAAATTCTAAAGGGGGAAACTTTATTGAAAGGAAGACAAGGTACCTAAGACCGAATTTTGTAGCATATCAAAGAGAAATTTTCGTGTGTTACTTAGAGATAAGAAAAGAAGAAGAAAACGAACCAATTATGTGACAATCAACATAGCGACAATGTTACCGGTTGCCTGAACCTCAGTGTCGCTAATCTTAAATAACTACTATAGTATAATGTAGCGGTTGCTTAGCGGGGTGCGCAGACGACTTCCTTGAGCCAGCTCTAGCTCGTGCATCGTTTCGAAGTTATTCGGTGTAATTATGTAAGGAAAATTACTCGTAATGGAGTGTCCACGTCCACAGGCAATTTATTCCGTACACTGTCGATTGTATATACTTATACACTGTGCAGATGAATCACATCGTGGCTACGCAATTATGAAACGAATGCGACCCTGAATTTTCAATGCCATTGTTCGGATAACCACTTGCAAAACACACACGTCTCATGCTTTAATTTACATAAAACAAACATCAGCGGGCTGGCGCAGCTGAGGCGGCACTACGGCCGATCGAGTGTTGCGATACCCGCGATCCGCGAGGAAAGCTTCTAAGTCTAAGGCTTCTTATTCTTACGGCTGCTCCAGGGAATTTCACGAGATCGCGAATTACATCAGTGTTAGATTTCATGCATCGTCGCCGGTGAAGCAGCGGCCGCTGGCGCCGCGCGGGCCAGGGGGCGGCTCAAGTGCGCGCGCAATGCAACGACGTCATGACTCCGTTTTCACTGATTGCGATTAAGACGAATGCAGAGTGTGCTATGCGTCGATAAAAAGTGGACAACGGCTCATGGCTCAGGACTCAGAATAAGAATCATCTAAGTAGTTATTAGAAATTGATTCGCATTAATCGCACGCCCCTTCCTTTGCCGCCGCCGCGCCGCCGTGATGTAGTGATGCTGCGGAACGTGACTCAGATTCTGGAGTGTCGCCGGAAAGACGTTGTTGCGGGCTCCCCATCAGCTAAACTTACGTTCTAATAGATTTTTAAGAAGATGCGAAAATCCCCGACGTATGCGTGAGTGTGTTTAAATTTAAATTCGACTTGGAATTCTAATTTTAGCGGTTCGCGGAGAAATATGCAAATTTACGAATTTAATCGAGATTCTCCGCAGAATTGTTTTATCGATAATCAGGTCAAATATCTGAATAAGAAATTCAGCGGACAGCGGTCAAAGGTTCAAGGGCCAATGCACAACAAGAACTTCGGGACAGATGAAGAATAATGAAATGGTTTTTATATAATTTGGAAGTACACATTTCTAATTCAAGGCAGATTAATAGAAATAAAAATTAATAATCGAAGTTTATTATCTGATAGATTAGTTTTGAGGTTTGTGTGTACGTGTATGTCTAAATATGGGAAATGGGAAATGTGAAAATGTAAAACCAAACCAAACTAACGCATCAAACTTTTCCCATAATAAAACTTAGAGATATTCAAAATTGTCCACGTATTTTCTTTATATTTGTTTTGGATTTTGGTTTACATAACTACGTAACAACTTGGAGGACTTCTTTTGTGATTTATTCAGAATATTAGTAGAAAAATATTAAGAATCAGTTTTATAAAAAAAACAACATGCTAGAGGTTTTATGTTCGGAATTTATGCTTAGTATGGTTGGAATTAAAAGCCATTTCATGCCTAGAAAATTGCCATTGTTATATGTAAACTAAAATACATAAATTTAATCTAATTAGATTGCACATTTCTGCCATAAAAAATACAATTTTTAAAAATAAGTACTACGGTTTTTCTTAAAGAGAAATTTTTGCAGGCACAATAAAAAATATTATTCTCATTTAACATAAATTTCAAACAAATTTTTAAAAACTGTGGGAGAATTTAAAATTCAAATTGTGATTTTTATTTTTAAGGGAACAAGTCAATACAAATTTAAACACTATTTCCAATTGGAAAATGTGAAATTGAAATGTAATTTTTAGTGTTTTTTTAAATATATTTTTTTTCCAACGGGAAAGGGTATTTGGATAAAATGTGGTAAAAAAAAAATTCAAAAATATACTCTTGACTAACTTTCAGGCTTCTTTTCAACTTATAACTACAAAATGTGATTTTTTTTAATATCACCTAAAGATAATATTTGAAAACGGTTTGTAAAATGAGTTTTTGAAGCAATTTTGTAGCTTAACTTGTCATCTAATTGATAATGATCCGGTCGAGCAACCATTTATTTATGCATATTTCATTTACTTGCAACTTATTAAGCTGGCTCAAGCCCGGTTTGAGCCAAATACAATTTTTTGAATTTTTAAGTGTTCTACTTTAAGTACTTACATTCAACATCATTTTAGCTGTTTTTATCGTAATTATTCCTTAGGTGTAGCGAAATGTTCGTATTTTCATATTTAGAACAAGACAATGCACGCATGCACGTGGGCGTCATCAGGTACGATTCGCGAGATCGAGTCGACGAACCGCCATGTTGTCTTGACCTCAACCTTGTGCAGAAAATTTGAAGATTATCTAGTCACTCCGACAACTTTCAATTTAAGACTGCTGGAGAACTGAAAATTACGAAGCGAATATGGCGCTGATGAGTTTTACACCTGTAATTTTTATATTTAGTTTCTACATAACGATTAATAAACACGTTAAAGACATTTATAGTCAAGGAATTCGGAAATGCTGGAGAAAAAGAGCTCTCATACCTCGAACATGAGTGAATTAGCTCAGCTCTGGAGTTGGGTAAAAAGCGTATAACGATTTTCCAAAGATGGTCGAGTACATGTCGCCGTCTTGAGGTGCTAGTAGCTGCGCAGGGAGCACAGTTGTGCCATTCCAAGTTAGGAAATTTTCCGATGTGTTTTTGTATGCGCCTTGAGTAAATTAGTGTGTACTTGATGGACGTTACACAACTTTTAACAAGCGCTGATGTTTCCCTTCGGTCGTTTTTGCCCATCGAGGCACCTTCTTCCGTCATTTGCGAAGGTTGTAGAATTTATTTAATTCACATTCCCGCAAAAGCAAAATTGAAAAACACCTGAAATTAAGTGCTGGGAATTCAAGAACCGAAACCAGTTCTGGCCGTTTCTTATGTTCAAACCTTCGAGCCGACAATTTGTTATTGAAAATCAGTTCCCTTTAATAAAATAAATATTCATGCTGAAAAGACGTTGAGGTTGTTTGTAAATCTTCGACTAGAGTGTCGTAATATATGTTTCTTATAGATATGCCAATATAATGTGATTTTTTATTTCTGGAAGACCTTGGATGGTCTCGTTAATGGAAATTGAAAAATTTATGCCGCTGGGCTTAACAGCTATATCTAGAGTTAATAATAAAAGCCTAAAGGACAAATATACACAGGTTCGAAAGTAGAAATGTTTATATTATTATGTAAAATAATTTGTTATTTTGTTAAAAAAGTTTGCAATTTTTACTAGTACCTAAAAGTCGAATTCTGGCAGAGCCTGAAAAATATAAAAATTAAATTTTTAGTTCATACATCGGCTATTGCTATTGTTTTGTGACCTCTTCGGTCATTTGAAACTGGAATCTTTTGCTTTGAAGTCAGTTTACTCCATGTCCAACACAACGATTTCAATATTACTCGAAAAATGGAAGTTCGATAACTTTACTGGTAGTTTTTTGTGGTGTTTGGCATTTGGGGATTTGGATTTAGTAACAGAAATACGATACCAGGTACGTGCTTCGTGGATAGTATAGCTACACCGATTCGGTCGAATGGAAACTCTCTATTTAAACATCGTTGATATGCAGCTTACGTGACCTCATTTTCGAAATTCGTTAAACTTTCAAAACGACTGTGTATGAGATCAGAAGCATTTAAAGCATCTTCGAAGCCCATTGACTCCAAAGTTCAGAGTACTTTCGACCTCAGCGGCTGGTCGGGTGCTCGTACTGGAACTGGAATTGAATACCAGCGCCGCGCACCTCGCCACAGGTGAGCATGCTAAAAAGTCAGTAAACGGAAAACGACGGCTCAACTCGGTGGCACTGGGCTCCCATCTGAAAGTAGTGTTTTTTCTGCTTGAAAATAAACATCTCGGAAGAAATGACAAGCCAGCCGAGGAATCGCATTATTTTAACAAAGCGGAAAAGTAATGTTTGAAGTCGTCGCAGCCACATAATTCCCACTCGAACGAAAAGAAGCTGATGTCGAGTGTTTTCAGTTTTCCACAGTGTAGAAGAGCAGAGCCTGTAGACAGAGCGCGCGGGCAGACATACAGAGAGACACACATTGGCGGCCGTAGTCGCGCGATTATTCACATAGACGAAGCGATGTTAAAATCCCACTGGGGCTTCTTAGGAAAGGCTCGTTAGCACACGTTGCCTTGAAAGCCGCATCTATGCTCTGGCGGTGGCGATGACCCACTTTGGAAAGTTACTTTCACCAGCAATTTCTTCTTGCCGATCACCGCGCCGCGCCGCGTCGGTTCGCTGAGAAAACTGGAAAAGAAAACCGCCGAGCGAGCGCGGGGCGATGCGCTTTGAACAATTTCCTCCAGCCGAGCACGATGGAGTCTTACTCATTTTTTTCAATTGAATTTTATGAAGTTATTATTTTCTTAAAGTGACGCAAATCACTCAACTCAACACTTTGTTGCCTTATCAACAGCAGTCCAGGAGAAGTTTAACATTGAATTCACTCAACGTAAAGTGCTAACGATTTTTTACATTTCTCTTTGTATTTTTTATATTTTCTATTAATAGATGTAATAGAGAGGAAAAGGTTCCACAGTGACAACATTCAATGATTTTCATAAACGTGCATCACACAGCTTAAACCAAATTCCTATGACTATGATGCAGCCAATTAATTTTATATTAACAAAGAAATTGTTCGAATCCTGGCACTTTATGAAGGCCCACATATTGTAGGGCTGGAAAATAGATCATTAAAATTGCCAAATTTTCCTTGAACTTATTTCAAAGAGAATTTTATTGATGTAACTTCAATTCAGTCAAGTATTGAAGGGGGAATTTTGCACGAAACAAGTTAAAACTATGTGAATTTGAAACTGAAGCCCCTTTCAAATAAATTTTTAAAAAAGAAAAACGGTATGAGTTGTCGTTAGAGCAGGTTTCGGTCTACAACCTCCCAAACTTTATATGCCTCGTTAAATAGTTCAATCCTTATTTAAAATTTAAAGGAATGTATCGTGTGTTAGAACAATTCGAGACATAGCTCGAATCAACCTTAAAAACCTATAAGATTTGAAAAGTAAGTTAGGAAAACCATCAAGATATTTTCCGAAAAACTTGGGAAAGGTAAGAGTTTTTAAATAATGTAGTCTTACCTTTCTTAATAAGCAAACACACAAATAAGTAGACAGGCAGACCAGATAATTATATAACATGCAGCTGCCTTTCTGCAAAACCTTCAAATTAGTGAGTTCAGCGGTGCGGACGCAATTGGAAGGTGATTGGGATTGAAATAATAAATAAAGCAAATGTGAATACGTACATACAAATATAAAATAAGTCAAAAATAAGTAAATTCTTCAGTTTGGTTGTTATCTCGTAACGTCCGAAGTCTTAAATTGAGTGATACGAATTTTGGCGTGGATACAATCTGTGTCTTTGCCTAACGTATAAAATACTTAATACACGTAACATGTAACGTGACACGTGACGTAAGAGAAAGAAACCAGAAAAAGGTACTGCTTGCAAAACACATTTTGCGGGTGGAGTTACGAAAATCGACTAGTTTAAATGTATAAGTCAATAAAACCGTTGATTGTAATCAAAGCTATAACATAGGATTGAACTAGTAAAAATAAATCATCTCTTAATGTCTCTTCGGCGTGTCAAAGCCTACAAATTTAAATTCATATAAAATACTCACAATTCATAAATTCATTCATATAAAAATGAAATAACCTTACAAATTTCTAAAGTAGTGAAACGTAGCACATAAATTATTTTTGAAAGATTGATTGCCGAAGACTGACTGGTGATGTTTTTAGAAAATGAAATATATATTCAGTGTTAAAAAACGTTTCTATCCACGTTTGCGACACAAACAGGTGCATATTTTATTTAGAGCATTTTATTTCCGTTTTATTTGTTTGAAGTACGTTTGTACCAAAGACGCATACTAAGTATTTAGACTCTAGAAGTTTCATTGTATTAATCATATTAAAGCCTTGCGTGTTATCACATCAAATTACAAATATCCACATTTTTTGTGTTATTTAATTCATATATGTACTTAGTTTTGCTAACTCATAATTGAAATATATTCTCGTTTATTGTGGGTAGTTAGCTTCAGGTTCTAGGTTCAATCCTACTCTCTAAATTCAGATTCATGTCGTTTGTATTTATTTGCCATATTTATAACACTCATTTCCTTCTGAAGCAAAATTTTAAGCGATCTTTAAATGGGGTTATACATTTAGCTTATATACACTTTATTACGGTGCCGAAATTTTTTTATAGTCTATGTAATGTTAAAATGGACTGGTAAAAGGAATATATACGTGATTGTGTATTTTTCTTCCAAAAATGAAAATATAGTAAGGTTTTAAATAAAACACCACTGATATGAAATTATCCGTACGATGTATAAACATTTAAAACGTCGTAGTACTTAATTAAAATCCTCGAACTCGTTGTTTTTTGGGATTTAATATTTTTTAGATAAGACCAAACAGTGTCATTGTCTCAAAATCTAAACTTTTTCGCAGCCATTAACTTGTCATTTTATGTGCTCGTTATTTTAATAAGAGCGATAAACATAAATCCGGTATAAAATCTCTCCCATCGCATCTAACTATAAAGAAAAACTGGGTTAAAAATTATTTTATTCGTTAAATTAGAAATCTATTTAACATTCCTTCGTCCATTTGAATAAAAATATAATTAGCTTATATTAATCCTCTGAACCTGTACCAAAGGTTTCTTCTGTTGATTTCGTTTTCTACGGCTTTTTATCTACGAAACTGGTCCGCAGTCATTTCCGAGATTTTGTGGGGTAATTGACTGATTAAAGCATTTTTTTTTGTACTAAAACGTTCGATCAAAAAATCATCTGTAAACATTTTCGTTCGTCTATTATTAGTTTTTGCTCCTGTAAAGTATTTATTTTTTATTAAAAAGAAAATACATTGGAGGGAAACCTATTTGAAATGTAAAATTATTTCGAGAGCCATTAGCATGCCAGTTTCGTGAAGACGCACTGCGAAAATGTTATTCTAGCAATCTTAGCACCTTATCGCGGATTTTGATCCATGTTGGCAATTTAGGCTGGGTTATTATTATCACGTTTCTGACCCAGTTCGAGGAACCCATTGACCTGAATAGTTCGAGTGCGCGCGGGGGAGATGTGGTAATCATAGTTTTAATTACATTAGAAAGGTGGCTAACTGCGCGCTCTTGATTTTCGGGGGAAAGACTTTTGAGCTATTGTTCCTTTGTACCGATTTCAATGCGATTCAATGACGGCCTTATCACGACGCCACGAGCAAATAAAAGATTAGGATGAAGAACGGCAAACCGCGACCCGCGTGTTTCTCTGGCCCGTCCCCAGGCCGACGTAGTACAAATCCGATTCGCGTTTACATACCTCAGCCTCGAAATAGAAGTGGAAAAGAAACATAATAACAAAAAAAGGGCAGATAGCGCAAACAGGTTTTACGTTCTTGTCCAAATCGCGAGTACTTCTGAGAGGTCTCGAATCTAGTCCACGGCGCAAGTACCGCCGGAGCGCGACCGCGACGCGCCGATCGACGAGTGGAGGAAAAAGCCGCCAAGACAGTGCAGCTCCGCGCTGCTCGCACGGCCCGTTTTCCTCGTTTTACTTTGGCTCGTGAACATGACCTCAATTCAGAAATTTCAAAATATCGCCTGGCTCCGTCGACGTAGAGGCAACCGAAATTTTAAAACTTTTTCTTCTCATTTTCCGCAGCTGCTCTGTCCCGGCGAATTAGAGGCTTTCGCATATTTATCTAATTGCTATCCCTAATTTTGTAGTGTAGAAAGTCGTATTTAAAAAAAAAAACATTAAACATAAATTTATTTTTACAATTTACTGTCGATTTTCGTAGTTGTTATTTAACCGTTTTCACAAAATGCTCGACTGAAAGAAAGTAAAAATCTCAAGCGAACTTTTTATGTAAGAGTTAAAATTTGATTCCTTGCTTTTACTGTCTCCAGACTAACAACTGCTTATTGAGTACTTAAGTCTGTAGCGGATCACCGTTTAGTGGTTTTAACCTTTTATCGCACCGTGGATCGAATGAGGCATGCAGTTCCAAAAGTACCCAAGGCATTTTCTCGAAAAGAGTTTTAAGTTTTTTTTTCAAGTCACCATCTGGTAAAAGCGGTAACGTACGGATATTTATAAGGCTGGAAATTGATTTTGCTCCTAAATCTGCCGACGGCCGCTGAAGTACTTTTGTTTTATCACCTTACAACTTTCATAACTTTTCTTATTAACTCGTAATTCGCCGCAACCATATTTTACTATATAGACCAATTAATGGATAATATTTCAAAAAGTAAAAATATTTTAATGCTGAGAGTTCTTTAAACAATCTTGCTAAAATTTGCTGTACGGTGGATTCTCGTTTTAGGCGGGTGTTACGTTCTACGAAAATGCCGCGTATGTTAAGGGTTAACGCTCATACTAACATAAGGGTTAGGTTTCAGGAACGTAAAAAAGACCATTATAGGGATTCGTATTAAATTTAATAATCATAAACGTGCACTGTTGTACAACTTCATGAATAACAAACTGAAAAAAGGAATAAATCAAATTCATGTGTTGAAAAGCAGCAGTTATGGTGGTCTTTTACAATCATTCCCTCTCGATCCGTTAACGCGTGCATAATCTCTCGGTTCACCTTCAGCCCGTGGTGAGTACCTCGTCCGCGTAAAATAAAAATATGGTCGCAAATAGCCGACCGTGTGTAATCAAAACCATGTAAAATAAACCTGCGAGGGTCTACTGTAGAAGAAACCAGTGAATCTTATTGTTTATTGTAAATTTGACTAAGAATCGTCTTACGATTTAATTTATTTAATTGTGGTGACAGTTCCGGCAAAACTACTTCAGTAGTTATTACCCACTATCGGATCAAGCATTCCATGAAGATACAAAGTCCCATCAATATGTTAACCTGCCACAAAACATTTGCAAGTTACTTGCAAGGTGTTGAACGTGTCTAAAAGAGCCCCTTTTGATTTGTTAAATCTTTCAATGATACTTTGAAGCAGAAGAGTAAATTTTTTTTTTTATAAAAGTGCAGAATTGAACTTCATTTCGCGGCAGAAACTAAATTAATGTTAATTCAAAACTTGGTTTTCTCAATTGACTCTTTAAAAAAATAATGCTAGTCCTTTTTCTGTTTCACTGATAGTGAGTAAGTATTGAGAACAAGAAAGAAGTCTTAAGAGTCTTATACTTTAAACAATTTAAACGATTCAAAATCATCATCCGTCAAGTCGAAGCATATTTATACGGGTTACTAGTGGAATTTCCTTGCTAAAAAACCTCGAAATTTTTTAAATTTAATTAGAGCCTCCAAGCTAATGGCTGGCTCTTTCGCGAAAAGATGGCTGGCTTTGATTCTGCCATAAGTTTGACAACGAGTCATTGTTAACGTGTACAATAGGGGCATAAATTTTAGCAACTCGCTTAAATCCAGAACTTTTTTTTAATTAGTTTTTTCCTGCTCTACCAGCGTATCTAAAAAGATGTGTGCTTTAAGACCGTCCAAATCCATGAAGTACGCTTCCGCTTTCGGAGATCGCGACTTAGATCAAGGGCAGATATGAGTTCTCCTCTTTGTTGTAAGTCATTGTCTTAAATCTGTGTAACTGTTCATATCAACATCCCGCGCTATCGTTACTAAAAATATGTCCAAAGGAATATGATTTCAAACATCTCTGAAATATTTGTTTGAGGCAAGAAGCGCAATTCAGCGAAAAAAGAAAATGTTAAGGAATGTCTTCCTGCTGCTCTCGAGCGCTGGCTTTGTGAGAAACCGGTCGAAGTAGATCTAAAAGACCCTAACCCGATCAGTGGCAGTCTTGAGCTCTCTGGCTGCTTTTCGATCATTAAAATGTGTGGCGTGATGTCAAGGCGCCCGCGGTGATTTATAGCGAGCACATAAGAATAAGAAATCGGCCGAGGAATTTTGTACGAAATCGAATTGGCCCGCTACGTTAATTGAAATGGAACTTTCATCGGGTGAGAATTTTTCTGGCACAGTGGCGATCATCAGCAGGGCGAGATGGTCTTCGCAGCGTCATGATCGTGACATAAGAAAGTGGAACACTGCAGTGTACGTCTTCGCTGTTGCTTTCCTTGTCTTGCAGTCTTCGCCTTCGTTTTTATTTATCGTTGTTACGGGCTTGTCTTGAGGCCGCCTCGTAAAAAGAGCATTAAGTAACTTTTCACGAATCACGGCACAAGTCGTTCCACTGCTCTTTCTCTCTTTGGACCGACGTGTTTTGTCTTCTGGTAATCTAATAACGGTTCTTCGAGGAAAAGACGTTCATCTTCCGTGGGCGATCGCCGGCTTTTATGGGTCGCAGTTGGGTAAACATGGTAAGGCTTCTCCCCGGTGCCTTTAAGAAGATCGACGATCCTATTCTTAAGGCGGGCACACGAATGACTTTGATTCGGAACGCACCGGCGAGAAAATGGACTGCTAATAGACATTAGGCAATTTCAAGCTTGATCGCCCTGTCGCGGAGCAGCTTAAATTGTTTCGGCATCTACAATTACAGGCGAACCCTGAAGCGGCTTTAGTTGACGTTAACTTATTATTAAGTTTATCTATGGGCTATTGACTCCGGTTAGGTTACTGATTGGCCACGTTAAAAGGCCAAACGCCCCGGGAAAAATCAAAATTGTCCCATGAATAGGAGTAATACACAAAGAACTTGTAAATATATCTAACGTACGTATCTGTTTCTTTATTCTGTGATATCTGGCCATAATCTTTGGTTTGAAAAATAAAAAGGTATTAGAACCCATCAACTGGATTATTTTGGTCATATGGTTCCCAAGATCAAAGTCTTCCACTTTATTATTTTTTTTTTTTTGCAATCAGTTTTAAAATATAATTCTTTCTTGTAAGTAAACTCTAGATGTTAAAGCGCAGTATATTTTTTATTGCAGTTAAGGTAAAACGCGAGAGATTGTTATTTGCATTCGATAGCACTCGTCTCTGGTGAAATGAAATGAAAAATTTTCACTAAAAGCCCCTGTTAAGGGCAGCGCAAACTTGGGTCACAAGTGTTCAGAGCAACTCTGAATTTTAAGTATTTCTTTCGTAAACAGAAGTAAAAGTTCCAAAACGTAGATTTACTTTTTCCAAGGAAAGAAATATATGAAATGAATTCAAATTAACATTAAAGAGAACAATTCGATTTCATACGAGATAACTAATATCAATTTCTTTTACTGTATTTAAAGTTTTTTTTTTTAAATCTAAGATTTCTAGTTGTTGGTTTACTTGATTGATTTTCTGTAAAAATTCCGCAATCCACTTGGGCGTTGACAAAGTTAATAAATATTCGCGCAGGTAGACGTGTTTATAAAAAAATTTCTGTTTACTTGCGAACAGCTGTTAGTTTTTGAAAATTATTATTTTTTCGACGAGTAGTAGTTATTGTTTTACTTGTACTTGTCTAGCTCTTTTATGAGATCACGTCTTGTGCAATCAGGAGTTATTAGTTCCAGTGCTCGTCTAATCAGTCTAATTAAAATGATCAAATATCAAATATCAAATATTTAGACAATTTTTCATGCTCAATTCGACTGCATAGAGCTTTATTTGAATTTTTTTTTGTATAATATTAAGTGGTTTATGCACTTTGGGGAAAGAAAAAAGTGATAATATCTAAATTATTTAGAAATTACTCAGTTAATCAAAGTGTGCGCTTGGTACTATTACACGAATTGTAAGCAACAACTGACTTCAGTACATTTCTTAAGACTGTAGTTTGAATTTAGAGTGACACCAAGGATTACTAAAATCTAATTTTAAAAAGTGACGTCGAACTGAAATTTGTCATAGGGTTTCCAAGATCTCACTTTGGACTTTGCTCATGGCAGTACAAAAAACAGTCCACGTAAAATGTCACAGGCAGCAGTTCTTGTATTACTTCAAACTTCAAGTTCATTTCCTACACCCGATTGGAAATTGAATAATTCGAGAACAAATTGAATGATTGAATGAATTGAATTGAATGCATCCGAAGACCGTAGATACAGGCAGATATCGTGCTTTCTCGTAGATTATGTAATTGCACCCACAAACACCGTTACGTGCATTTTGTTGAGAACGGTGGGATGTACGGATCAGAACACAGAATTAAGGTGTCCTCTATTTTTTGTAGCTACAAGTTTTATTCAATTGGGGAAGAAGCAGTTCTCAAGCCACCTTTGTTTTTACCAAGACATTTAGCTGTTAATTCTACAGCGATGTATTGATTACAGGTCGGGTAAATTGCAGCTATGTGGATTTCAGTCTTACGTCTCCGGTGTCGAGTTAACATGATACCTTCGTCAATATTTAACAATCTAAGGAGCTAGAATTGTGGAAAGATATTTGTAAAGGATGGGTCATCGGCTGGTTTCGTTTTGAATGATTTTTTTTTTTGACGCGGACAGACCTTTCGCGCTTAAAAAATTGACGAAAACACATTATCATATCTGCGCGGTACGAAATGAATAGATTTACGCTTGAACAACGTTGGGAAATATTGAAAACTTATTACCAAAGTGAGTGCTGAGTTGCTGAAGTATTGCGAATTTTGAAAAGGAATTTCGGTCGAAATATTGCACCAATTGCACCTGCTGCTGATTTGACGCCGTTGTACTTTTTTTTTGCCATTAGAGATCGATGCTATGCTTACAATCCAGAAACGATTCAGGCACTTAAGAACAATATTGATCGAGCTATTCGTGAAATAGGGCACCAAATCATCGAAAATGTACGCCAAAATTCGGTTGACAGGATTGCCAAGCCAGCCGTGGCATCCACTTGAGTGAAATTATATTCTATAATTAATCGGAATGTTTACTCTTTTTAATAAAACAACTAATTTTGAAAAACATTGAACAGGGCCGATGGTCCACTCGTTATAAAACGACTACATCTTGCAATTTCTTATTGCTTAAATTGATTTGACGTTCCTGAATGAGATATTGATAAGTTGTGATGTGGATCTCAACGATCCAAATGAAATCATGCACCAATAGGCAGTGAGCTAAGAAAGATAAGGTATTAGCTTATATGCGACATCATTCGACGAATGGAAACAGATTTTTTGCTCTTTAACAGTAACAGACATTGTCTCCCTTGAATGGCATACCAGACAAATTCCAATGTCTGCGATTAGAATGAATGAGTGGACAAAAAGCCTCTGTCTGACTTATGGCCCTTGATCTAGGAGTCTATTTCTCGAAATCTGTGCCTCAGCCACGTTCGGCCTTTAGATTGTGCAATTCGTGCGGAGGGCGCGTGTTACGTGAAACCGCAAATATTCGAAGCGGCCTGCAACTAGAACCATTACGCCTTTCATCGGTGGCAGCAAAGAGCCCAATTAAGCCATCGCGATTGCAGTCCGAAGAGGGCAGTCGCGGCGTCCAGCTGCTTAATGTGGGCTTTTACGCGGCGGCCGCTACGCTAGACGCGACGCGATATCATCAGCGCGACGGAACGGCACGCACGAGGCTAAAACGGTAAAATTATTTCATAACCCTAATAATCGACTTGTGTGCGGTCGCCGCAGTGGCCACAGCAAGTTTTTCGCTGCGAATGCAAATTTATGCTGAAATTGTACATTTTCGTCATTTCGTCTATTTTTTTCTTTATTGTTGTTTGCCCCGTTAACAGCGAGAGGAAAGATAAGGCGAGACTGGCGGCCTCTAGCCTCTAGAAGCGAACTAGCGTTGGTGGCGGCCAGACAATCATCGGCGTCGTCTTCCGCGCGGGGCTCGCGAAGTGAATCCCCGGCTGTCCAGTCCACGAGATGATAAATAAAGCTGCGGCAGCATTGCCGTGAACTCTAAACCTGAAGTTGGAGCGTTTCGAAAGCGCGCTTTATTTGCCGTGAAATGTTTGTGTGCATATCGCGTTTGCACCTCATCGAGCGAGTTTCACTGATGTCTACGGCTAGCCTGCATTTTGTTGTCCAGCCCGTCCCACAGCCGCTCAGCATGTCTCCGGCTAGCTGACCATATATCGCGTCTAACACAATTGTGATTTGTTTTAATATTCATTCACTATTTCCTCAGGCCGCATATCGCGATTTTCAAGCAAATTATGCAAATTGCTGTTGAGAAATTCTGGTCGCGTCTCGGCGTTTTGTTTAAATTAAATCAAATTATTCAATGTTGTTTTTTACGTGTTTTCCGTCTTAAAGACTATGCTTGATTTTGTCTGCTTGAATTTTTGATTTTTCTCCAAAGTAGCATCACAACCGTGAGCTATCATAAATTTCTTTATTTCTTCATTCTCCTTTTTATGGAATTTTGAAAAATATCTTCTGGTCTAGGAACTCGGAAAATTCGAGTGTTTTTTTCCATGAGAACAAGATTATAAAATGTATATACAACAGTGTTCGGTTCAGATTTACGAGGTGCGGCTGATAAGTTCGCGACCTGAAGTACTTGTCGATGACTCAGTATGCATGATGTAGATTAGTAGCGCTTCTTATCAGTAGTACAAATGAAATGTTTCTTCACTTTACCCCATTGACATTATTGATGAGTTATCGAAAAGAAAGTGTTAATATGTCGGGGGAATCTGGAAAATTACAAACAATGTGCTTTTTGAGACGACGCTTGTTGGTGGAAGACAGGCAAGATGTAAAATTTTTTCCAAAATAAAGAAAATGTGTGCATTTTTTGCGGACATAAAAGCGCAAGATATGAAAAATACAGAGAAGCTTATATTGCAAAGTATAATTTCTTACTTTTTTTTTTTTTATTTCCCAACTTTATTAGTTTAGGTCTCCAAACTAATCTTAGACGGATGCCATAGGCTAATTGTTCTGAATTTTTGATATGTTATAGAGGTTTTTCTCTTTGTGAAAAAATCATTCAATCTCCCGATGTTCGCTATCAACTTTTGAACCTTGAAAATTGAATTTGCAGTTGAAACCTCTGTGTATACTTGCATAATCAGCTCGTAGCACCGAAATGAGATTTCACGTTTTTCTGCTGAAGAGAACAAAGACTCTAGGTGTATCTCTTATTTTTTATCTTCAAATGTAAACCATAACTGTATCTCTTCTTATAATTCTCTGAAACGCTAAAATTATTTAAAATGAAGACTTTAGAATTAGAGCAGTTCTGATTATTGGACATTGGACAACATAAGTACGTACACTGACAAGAAATTTGGCCCACATTGTCTAACGTATGCAAATCGCAGATCGAAATTAGACGACAGTTTTAACAACTTTAGCAATCAAAGACGAAGCAAACCGCTTTTCCAACCGCCATATCTAATGAAATAATGTTGGGTTTTAATATCCTTTATGTAAAATTTTTAATTTGTCATTTTGTCAATAGAATAACTTATTATATTGGACCCCAGGGCTTTAGCTTCAGTGCCGGATTTAAGCATTGTCTCTGAAGTTTCGACAGGTTATCATGCCTTGATACTGTGTCATGAAACTATCTTTAAGTAGTCGAAAGCAGGATTTCTTTCTATTAAAGCTTCAAAATGTATTGAGCTAAATTCTAAAAATTCTAGCTCATAGTAATACTACGCATGGTCTTAGATCATTATAGTGCTACTGGTGCAGTTTCTATTCCCTTTTATATAGGATTACCCATTACATGAATAGCAAAAAAGTTATCAAAGAACCGGGGAGCCATACATCTCTTGAATTACTTCTTCGAATATAATAAATTAGGCGCTATTTATAGTACATAGAGCTTTAACTTGAGTGTTGTACTTTATGCTTCAAAGTGGCTATTTAATGTGATTAAATTTAGCATATTTCTCAACAGACACCAGTTGTACGTAAAATTAAATTAAATGAATTTAACGAGAAAAATATGGATGTAAAACTTAATCTTAACAGGAGGAGTCCTTTTTGGGACTATAGAAAACAAAAAGTTATGTTTTACGTAAAGCTGTCCAAGAGATTCCTTTCCTGCGAGTACAACAGATCATTAATATTACTCGAATCTTGGCGTCTCAAGACATCTCCTTTATAATCTTTTTGATAATATCCCAAACATAAGATGCCTAGTTTAAACTTAGACATAGATGCCGTCTGCCCAACCTGTTAGTGGCAAACGAGGAAACGAAAAACTTCCGAGAGCAGCTGGGAGCTAAATGGGAAAGTTTTGCTTTATAAGTCTAACTACATTTCTCTGGTCTGGGAAAATATGAGAACTTTCCCCGATAAATTTAGTTGGAACCTTTGGTAAACGGCTCCCTTCCTTTCTACTTTTAAATAGTTTGGCTCGAGGGCTTTGGAGGGAAAATGTACGTCTGTATTAATATGGCAAGTTGAACAGGCGAGATTCAAATTAATTAAATTCTCAGGAATACTAAGTGAATGGAACTTCTAAGTTTAGTACAATCACAAGAGCGGATTTCGTAGGTGTATGCGGAATTGGCCACAGAGATTTAAATGTGGAAAATTTCATTGATATAGGATTATGCCAAATTTTCTCGTTACTCTGAGAAGAAAGAGTTATGTATGCTAAAAATGTAATAGAATTATGATTTCTGATGTTTTTACATTATCTAAGGATTGGAAAATCTACAAGTGTGTCGATAAAAATAGAAGTTCATTGCGAATGTGCTATAATCGAAAAAAGGAGAAGTTATTAAAGTGGGCAGTTGGTTGAAAACACGTTAAGGGTCATAAACAACAGTAGCACGAGAGTAAGGAAAGAAATTTTTTCTTTTAGATATTTTGACAAAGCGCGACAATCTTTAACATTTTGGATTGGTAGTAAAAAAAGATTGTTTTGAACATATAACCCACTTATATTGGAACACGATTTTCTTCAATTCATTCATTCATTTACACGTACACACATGTATCCTGTTTCTGTTCTAATCAATTCAGTGCTTTATAAGCAAATCCTTTTCCGGTTGGGGGTCGTATATTCAATGCGAAATGTACTGAAAAGTCAAAGCGTTTCATTGTGCAAAAAGTGGCTGTTATAGGACCTTTTATTAAGAAGAGCATTTAAAACTAGTCTGATTATTAGGCACACTAAAAGAGATCCGAAAGTGTTTGTCCTGTGTCAGAACTCCTTTTCTCTTATTATCGCCGTGTTTATCATCATATGGTAAAAGAGTTAAAGGTCTTTTCCTTAATAAGTCATCAAACGTTTCGCATCAAGAACTGCGCCCCGTGCTCCTCGGCACAATTACAAGGGTAATAAATGTTTTTCGTGGCCAAGAAAATGCGGGGCACATCGCACGCATTCACGACCGACTGCAAGCAGCGGCGAATCAACCTGCCATCAATCATTATCACCCTCAGACCCGGGGAGGTGTGCACATCTGGGAATTAGCAATGCAAAAGAGTAAAATGAATTTCATTGGTGTTGCAATTAGCATTGCGTAACTGCTACAGCCGGCGGAGGGCGCGGCGGTTGCGGAGAAACCGTTTTGATACAGTTGCGGCTCGCGATTGCGACTGCCCTACGCGGCGGATCCCCCCGCAGCGGTTCTGCTCATGATGAGCTGCGAGCGGAGAGGGTCCAGGGCGATTTATAGTGGCGACACCGCCATAATTCTCGCGGTGACGGCAGCCTAAGACGTTAAGTTAGAGGTCTTGTCTTCTTGTTTCACCTTTTTCTTAAGACACTAATCGCATATTGTGGCTCTCCCTTCGGCCGTGCATCACTCGCGCGCCGCCTTTCCCATTCAGTGCGCTCCACTGAGGAAAGCAAGTCGGCAACAAGAAAACGACAAACGAATAAAAAAACAACAACTGATTTTCTATTTCTTCTTCTTCACTTTGCTGTCTTTATGTTGCTTCATTTTGATTTCTTTTCTTTCTTTTTCAGAATATACCGTTACCAGGTTGTGCGTGCTGATGACGTATGTTGGAAGTAAAACGGTTTCGCCGTAGTTTTCTCTGACTGTTCCGTCGCGGATGTGTTTTTAGTGCCACTTGGTCGCTTTCGGTGAAACAATCGCCGGAGGAAGGTATTTTCTACTTGATCGCGGACTCCGCGCCTCCCTCTGTGGTCTGAAGGAGAAAAAAGAAGAAATAGTTGTTGGCTAAATAATTCGGATACTTTTCTTCAAGGCAGGAAGAGGGGAGACAAACAACAACAAAATATAATAGATTTCTCGGTTAGTTACACAGCTGACCACCAAACCAGCGTTAGCGCGGCTGCGAAAATCCAATTACCCGACGTGATAGCGTAGTATCCTTATCGCGCAGTTGCGTCACATGTCACTACGGCCGATTCCATAAAATACTTGAAATCTCCCGCGCGCGGTCCGCCAACAACCGCAATCGCGTCGTTCCGCGGAGAAATCTCGCACAGATTTTGTTATATTATTTTAATGTGGAAGATTTCTCTTCCTCGTCGCGCTGCTGCCACTGATTCAATCGCACGCATGATTCGTGTCTAATTCGCGGTGTAATAAGATAAAAAAAGAAAGAAAACGATTGTGAGACGCTCGCAGACGTTCAAAATCTGCTTGCGAGAGTGCTAAGTGCTTTTAAAGATTGCGAGTCGCACAGTGAAAACGGAAAGAAAAAAATATGAGCCTCGCGGCCCAATTTCTTAAGTAAGTCCAAAAACGAGTTATTTCGCGCTTGTGTGTTTTTGCTCGCCATTTTTCCGCTCTGCGTTGCGCATCCTACCACTGGCGTTACTGTGAAGATACAAAATCTTATGAAAAAAGATGCAACTGTTCACCCTGAATGGATTACTACTTACACTCAATACGCGCAGATTTAGTGGATTAAATTCCCCGCAGATACGTCGCACCATTTGAAGGATTATTTTACCCCGTAGGACAACGCTCCCGGAGACGCATTCGTGGATCTATTCCCGCAAGAGGTGAGTCTAAAATGTGTTCCCAAGACGCTCGTTTTAGGCGTGACGTAATTTCTTTGAACTAGCGAAGAGAAAACTGAGATTATAACGGTTAAACCAGTTCCCGATGAAAGTTCCAAAGCTGATGATATACCACGATTCAACGAGATCCGAGGCAATTCCTCTGAGGCGTCTCAGTATACAATGCTGGGTCTTCTTCGTCGCTGCCACCTTGTCCCATTGTCTCACGCTCCCTCCAAGTCCAAGAATTCGACCCCGTCGAGTATTAATAATAATCACACGCCCCCGCCTTCATCCCGGAGAGTGAGTGGTACATGGCTATTTCGGTGATCACCAGCAGATTTAAATAAATAGCACGTAGGACGACCGCATGCCCTGTGGTTACCTCACCTGTTACTCCGCGACCTGCAGCCGAGTCTTAAGAGTGGGTCGATCGCAATTTCGGAAACAGCACCGACCACGGCTCCAGCTTCTTTGCGGCTGCCCTGCTGGGATGGGATGGGCCAGTCCGTGCAGGGGGCAATAAAGTTTATTCGCGCTGGATCTTTTGCACCTTAAGACGCTCCATTCTTCAATACCGTCCATTCGCAAGACGTTCTTTCTTTGTGCTCCGACGAAGCGGCTTCAAATGCTAATGCTATCGCAGATTCGAGCCGTTTACAAGCAATATCTTGCGGCTGTCATTGCCGCAAATATTTTATCAGATGTTATGGATCTCGTGGACATCTGCTGATGCCTCGTGGAGATAGTGGTCGTCGTCACTGGCGGGGATTTTTCTCTCGTATTTTGTCGAAATTCGATTTCGACAAGTTCATTAACTTGTCGTTTAGACGCTTTCATAAATAACACCAATTCGAATGTATCGTTTCGCATCTGTGTAATATAATTAACTATTGTCAGACAGGTAATTCATAGCGTTAATACCGATTTGTTTTCAGCGGAAAACAGAAGCATGCAATTTTGGAAACTGAAAGTTTTTTGACCCGGGGAGCGCTCATTGAGTCAATTTGAACCTCAAATTATTTGATTTGAAATATCTCTAAGAGAATTCGTAATTCGCGTGATTTTTAACACGCTTTTGTACTAACTCTTTTCCTTGAAATATTGTACCATGAACAAAATATACCTTAACCCTTATCGGGAGTATGTGACATTGCGACTTTACCGGTTGTATATTACGTGGGAGGTTTTCACCAAACAAGTGAAAAGGTGCTGTCTATGAGCTGCAAATAGATTTGCTTTCATTTTTTTATTTAAGTGTTTTTTAAAAACATTTTTAAAAGGCAATATGAAGTTTCTCTTGAATGTTGATAAGGTTTTTCTGAATAATTTGGTTTATTGTAATAATTCTACTATCCAGGCTATTTATGAGAATGCGGATGATGCGTGATGTTCTAACGCAAAGATTCACTGTTTGCGATATATTTCCGAGCATACTAGTTATTATTTAGTCAGTAATATTATTTAATCCGTAGGGAATGCAATACTTAACCTTTCTCCCCATTTAAAGTTTTAGGGTTGAGTTTCACTTTCGCTTGAGTGTTAAAGTGAAAATTTGAAAGACATGTGCAAAATGAAGTAAATATAGTATTTATTTATAGAATTTGTATATTATATTTAAGCTTCAACAAATTTCCAGTCTACTAATTTTATTGAAGAAATAAATCCAATAAATCAAATAGAAAAAGACACAAATTTAACAAATTAGTTATTTTGGTTTCTACACACTACGAGAAAATATCAATAAAATTTCTATTTTTAATGTGTAAATATGACTCTACTAGAGTTTTGTATGATAATAGGTTTTTTCAGTTTACAATCGTATTATTTACATTTGCGGCATCAACGTTGTGATATATTTCTGTTTTTTTATTACAACGTTGTATTTTATTTGTGTGATTATTTCAGTTTATTTTCGAAAATTAAGAGGGTTATTAAACGCCGCGGTTTTCTATGTTAATTTATGTTTGTTGTACCAGAAAAACGAAGCAAATTAACCTTGAAATTGGAAAAAAAATGCGAAGCGATAAGTTCGTTGAGCTCGTCCAGCGCGAACTCGTTTATAATGAAGTAATTTATTTTTCTTTTTAAAATGAAAGGGTGAACAGTATTTTCGACGTGGTCGTGGTCTTTTGTGTTGATTGGGAAGTGCTTTCTACTTTTACAATTTTATTCGGTAAAATGATTTTTATATTTTCCACACAGTTCACAACTCTTGAAATTAAAGAAAAGTTTTCCTTTGCATATGAGCTTTACTTTTAAATTCTCACTTAAATGCCAAGAAAGTAAAAATCTTTACCGACTCCTCGGTGTGTAGAAATGAAGGCATAGTAGTGAAGGTTGTACCTAAGGCTAGCCCCCGACCTTTTGCACATCGTAAAAACGATAAACATGAGCAGACTGTAAAAAGCAAAGAGAACGACATTCGGCATTGGGCGCCTATACGTTTTTTTCTCAATGCCACCGAAAGCTGTTTTATTGAAGGAATTAAGTTAATTCCCGAAATAAATTCCCCAACTAAAATAAACCGCCTATTGTTTACCACCAAACACTTTGTCAGCTGGCATCGGTTCGGGCTGCTCTTCGACGGTGACGACACTTTCCTGGCGCACGTTCAATCGTTTCGCCCGAGAAATATGTTCTTGCGTGACTGCCGCGCTAAGTTTAAGCATATCACTGATTTTCGAAATTTCGGTTTTCGCACTGCAGAAATTCAGCCGATTCTCAGAGTCGTCTACCGAGAGATGGGAACGCGGAACTTCGACCTGCACAATTGACTAATAAATCACGTTTCTAAAAGAGCCTCATGTCTTTATTTTGGTTTAGGTGTGTCCTTCAATTTCAGTTCATCCTACGGGGTCCTGTAAAATCAGTGTTGGTAATTGCGCGTTTTTTACACCTGTGTTTTTCAAGACCGTAGCATTCTTGACCTTTGTTTGGGATAAATTGTCCGCTAAAACGATTCTGTTCGAAAGGAAATGGTTCAATGCGAGCTCATTTTCTGTCAGAAAATAATGTAAAAAAATAAAAGATAAAAAGCAATAAAAATTAAATGTGTTTGTTCATTTAAAGAAAAATGGGCAGCTTCTCAAGAAGTAGCCCACTTATGTGCAAGTGTTTCAAAATTCTTGAAAGTTAAGTTTGGGAAGCGAGAATTTCTTTTTATATTGACAAATTTCCAAGTTGCGGAATAGGAGGAAGAAAAAATCGATTATAATAATTACTTCAAATACATGAACAATTAGCACTTAAAAAAAAAGAATATCTTGCGTTCGACCAAATTATATGAAAGTGTGCAAGCCAAACCAAGGAAAAGCCATATCTTTTGAACAACGAGAAAATATCTAGCTAAAAGTTCAAGTTGGGGTTTATAAAATTAACAAAGCTAGGGCAGGCAAACTTGCAAAAGCTAAAACAAACTAGAACACTGCCAAAACTTTGAATACATGTTTTTCGAGAACATGGTTTTCAAGTTGTTTAAAGTTCTTTACAATGTCCTAATTGAGGAATTTTTTCTAAACCAACTTTTTAATTGTGTCAGGTACATGTCTCCTCTGGAACTTAAGTAATTAAAAAACATTGAAATCTTATTTTTTACAAACGAAAAACACAAAAGAAGTGGGGGAAAATTTCAACATTTTATAGATTTAAAAACTGATCGATTTTTTTATTTTAGACTGGATGAAAATTAAATACGTTTCTTAATTTTTCGTAACTTTAAGCATATAACACTGTCAGCTGTGCTTTTATTTTATTTTATTTGTAAAGATCACTAGCCATTTATTTAAAAGACAAGATTTTATTTATAGGCTTGTAGATCATTCATTCAATAGTTAATTTTTTTTTTAAATTTTAAAACCTGTTGACTCTTAATGGGAAATTTTCAAAATTTTTTAGTTACTGAAAAATGCAATTCGAAGTGCATTGCAGATGTAGGTGTATTTACGTTTACCCACTTTTAATAATTTTATTCATCGTGCGTACCAAAAAAAGTGTGTTTGTTTCGCTGTATGCATATTTAAAAGGTTTTATGATTTCTGCGATAAAATTAAAAAGCAACAAGAACTGTTGCATCTTGGAAGCGGTTTAACCAATTTCATTATTTTTGTAATTTTATTAGAGATCTTCAAAGAAATTCGCAATTCATCTTAAAAATTGGCGCATTGCATTATCACATTAAACGTTCTCTTTACTTTCGGTTTCTCCTGTTTCTGAAGTAGAAATTCTTTATTTTGAAAGTCATGAATATTGAAATGACATGAGTGATATGAATGTGATTACATCTTTGCAAAGTACGTGATATGAGATAAGGTATTACAAATTTCTTTACTTCTGGGAACGCAGTCCATTATATTGTCCTCCGGCTTCCTTTGAATTCTCAATATTCAAAATTAAAATGCTGACATATTTTGAAAAATATTTGCCATGAGTGGGCGACCGAAAAAAAGGTAAACAGAGAAAAGGAGACTGTCACGTTTCCTGCTAGATCTGGTGAAGCTTCAAGACCGGATGAAAAATACTAACATGGAATATGTTATCAGGAACTGTTCAAACCCTTCTGTAATTTTTCACAGAGTGTATCTAAAAAAGGAAATACGACCCAGTGGGGTTCCGTATTGCGCCATGAAGAGAAGTATACCTCCGCTATCACTCAGAGTCCCGCCTTCCACCCAACC
Source organism: Proctacanthus coquilletti (assembly GCA_001932985.1). Lineage (NCBI taxonomy): Eukaryota > Metazoa > Arthropoda > Insecta > Diptera > Asilidae > Proctacanthus > Proctacanthus coquilletti. The sequence continues at coordinate 264,714 of MNCL01000055.1, read as the reverse complement.
TACCTGCACTAGCTACAGAAAACGAAGATTGACGTGTTTTTGATCCGTCCTCGTAAAAGTACGTTTTATTACCTTCTACAGTAAAGAGTTCTACAAGTTATTAAATATGTCCATTAATTACAATACAGAAAATTGTAATTCTCCACGTCCAGGTGTATATTTCTTTAGAATTGCAATTAAAACTTTTTAATAGATTACACAAGTAATTGTTGTTGATTCCTAAAAATCCTCAAATGGAACTTACTAGTTCTAGTTTAATTTCAATTCTCTGTAAAGTTTTTACTAAATTCCTTTTCAATTTCATATTTGAAATGAAGTTTTTTTATTTAATTAAATCATATGGGAATTTTGTGAATACACTACTTTGACAGGATTATTTATGACGTGGGAATAGAAATATGAAATTTCAGACAATAACAGACTCGAAAGTCTTTTTGTTTGGTTAGTATACCTATCGAAGCTAGGAGTTCTGCGAATTGATTAAAACTTCTCTAGGTAGATTTTGCAAATCTACTCTTTGCGGAGATTCCAGCTTGTGAATTACACGAGAGTAGCAGCATACCTCCACCCGCTATGGCCTCTTGCGCCCAGAAACACCATTACGGACCAAATTAGTTCAGAAGTTGCAAAATTTTGGTTTTTGGTATCATTTGTCACGAAATCTATTCTAACTGATGCTGCCATCAGTTTTTTTTTAAATTCGAGGTAACTTTAATTTATTTTTATTTTCATGAATTTATAATTAAATTTTTTTTTGTATTGCTCATATGCCGTATTCGACATATTCCGTGCTATATCAAACCAAAACCGCAAAAAAAAGGTGTGCAATTATATAAAGGGTGGGTCATCGGCTGGTTTCGTTTTGAATGATTTTTTTTTTTGACGCAGACAGACCTTTCGCGTTTAATAAATTGACGAAAACACATTATCATATCTGCGCGGTACGAAATGAATAGATTTACGCTTGAACAACGTTGGGAAATATTGAAAACTTATTACCAAAGTGAGTGCTGAGTTGCTGAAGTATTGCGAATTTTGAAAAGGAATTTCGGTCGAAATATTGCACCAATTGCACCTGCTGCTGATTTGACGCCGTTGGACTTTTTTCTTTTTGGGTGCCATTAAAGATCGATGCTATGCTTACAATCCAGAAACGATTCAGGCATTTAAGAACAATATTGATCGAGCTATTCGTGAAATAGGGCACCAAATCATCGAAAATATACGCCAAAATTCGGTTGACAGGATTACCAAGCCAGCCGTGGCAGCCACTTGAATGAAATTATATTCCATAACTAATCGGCAGGTTTACCCGCTTGAATAAATCAACAAATTTTGAAAAATATCAGTGCTCATTTCATAGCATTTTTGAAACGAAACCATCCGATGGCCCGCCCTACACCGCTTTCACAATGCACGGCCCATTTAATTTAGCAGTGCAAAATGTAAACATATCTCTCAATTTTCTTCGCAATACTAAAAATGGTTAACTGAGTTCTGAAGGGAGGGAGGTGTGCAATCCCTTAAGTCAATTGAAGTAACACTGAATAAAATTTCTAAACTTGTTCATAGCTCTGATTTTAGCCAGAAATAGGTGATTTTCTCCAGAATAGCATTTCGCGTTCGCATTAAGCATCGTGGATGGCTGATATATGAGCGCCGCGGCTGTCTAAAATAATAAAGAATTAAAAAATGCCGAGGTCAACGAAATTAATCGCACTCCGTTGGAAGTGTGCTGAAAGGAGAAAATATTTATGAAAGTGCGTCTTCGCGATCTGAGAACTCGAGAGACTGCACAGGTTTCGCGCCCGCGTCAAAATAAACTTGAAGCTAATTTTACCCGCGATTAGACCCAACCTGCGAGCCTGCCTTCGATTCGGTTCTATTGGCCTGCAGAGGCACTTTTTGGAGCGATGGCAAATGTAAACAGATTTTTATTGACCCAGTAAAGCCGATGACAGTGGAGATCAAATTGGGACTATTTTGGGCCTCCGTGCTGGAAGGAAGCCACGAGCCGCGAATTAATTTCAGATCCTCGTTGACGCGGCGTGTATTTACTCTACGCGCCCAAATTAAATGCGAAAGCGTCAGGTGAGCTCGACTTGAATGCGACTTCTATTTTTAGGCTTTCTGGGGCGAACAGCTGAACGTGAATTATTCGAGAAGGCTTCCCAGAGCGTGAAGCCCCGCCCCGCATAACCTACGTCAACCCATCTGCAGTGGATTGCTCAAGTTGAAGCAACAATGAACCCATCTGCATTTGGTTTATGATGTTACCATTCAAGAATTAGCAGAAAAACCGGTTTGTGGTCGCCTGCAGGCATTCTGCGGTGCGGGTTAGATGCACGCTTACCTGGACAAAGGTGTAATTCGTTTTTTCTCTTCACCTTCTTTTTTTGTGCACGAAGTTTTTATAGGTTCAGCCATTTTTGCCAAGCTCTTAATTTATATGCTATATGCGCTCTTCAGGTTTATAACCGAGTTAGCCGCAATCAGATCGTTTTTCCTTGTAGATGATTTACAGGTGTTTCGTTGGGGAGTTTTTAAAACTGTTTAGCATTATTAAACAAAATAGCTTTAAGCGTACTTTTTATATATTAACAGTTCTTATTATCATCAAACACCATCATCAAAAACTTTACTATGGAAAACGATAGAAATTGTGATCTCTTTAAAAGACTTCTTTAATCGATTTTCTGGGCGTAAGTGTGCCGACAAAATAAGGTCATAGCACGCATAGCCTGAATTGATGATTAATAATTAACTAAAATTTGGGAAACAGGTCAAGTTAGAAGTCATTTTCTTCATAATCGTGTCAATCCTTGGAGAATATCTTAGCGTGGACAACATGGCTCAGAGAAAAAGCAGGGTGAGGTCGTATTGCTTTGGAGCCTTGTGGGACATGGGCGGGTATGTATAAATTGATTATGAAGTATGCATTTATACGATTTTCGTAACAGGAAGGTTTAATTCGATTTTACGATTTGGCCTTAGGCAGTTTTTAATATCTTACACATTTTTTGTATACCATTCTAAAATACCGTGGAAAAGTATAAACATGTAGACTCACGGTATTTCGCGTAAAAATCGTAACGTCCATATATCGCCTATAAAATGATCAAAGGACCAAGGTATTTTTTTACAAATAACTATAAATAAATGCCAACTATGAAATTCTAAAATCTTATTTCTAATAAAAGAAAGTATTTGCGATATAATAACACTTTGTCTGAAATTAAAATTCACACAATTCGTTTGTATTAATCTCCGAAAGATATTTTGATTACACTAGTCAACAAGGATTTTGTGCTGGTAGATACTTCGCGATAATTTTGGATAGAGACAAATGTTTAATTATTTCAGGTTTTCGAGAAAATTATAGAATTCTAACTTGTGTCATGTAAGTTCTGTATGTGGTTCAAATTAAAGCCTTAACTTTAAACAATTACAATGGACCGAAATAATACATATTCCCTAAATCCCTGTTTAAGCTAAAATAACCTAAAAATACATAAAGAGCATATTTCAGTTAGTAATTTTGACTTAAGTTTACAAAGGACAATTCGAAAGCTCTTGAAAAAAGTACATAGAAAGGTATTGAGAGTTTTTGTATTTCACAGTAGTTTAGGGTCTAGGTTTTAAATTGAATTGGTTTTGCGTTAATTTTTAAAACATTTTTACAATATTTTCCATCTAATTTTTCTCCAAGATCTGAATTAATCACTCTTCTTTTCTAATTCGTAACAAACAAAGAAATCTTTCTATGTATATAAAGAATTTATTGCGATTGTTAATATGTACATAATAACATCTTTATTTCCACAACTCATAGAGCAAATCTGGTGTTATGGAAAGAAATCCAAATCTAGGCTATGTTACACCACGTTAGATTTTTGATAATAATTAGGGTGGAATATTGAGAACCTCGCTTATTTGTGTACAACCTGTAGAAATATCGAAAAAAACTAAAAGAATGCTAACGCACCTAGTAGAAAACATTATTCAAATATAAACCCGAATTCCGCACTATCACGCTTTTAATATAATTTATTGCGTTTTTATGCTGTTGTTATGCTTATAAGTTTTTCCATGCTATTTTTTCCCAAATAAGTCCGAAAACTTGAATAAAACCAAATCAGTCTGAATAGGTCAAACCATATAAATTTGAGATAAGACCATTAGGTCATCAGAGCCGGATCAATTTAAATACGACAGATAAGCTGCATTAAATCAAGGCTAGATCAGCTTTGGTATATTAATGAAATCAGGTGAGCAGGGTAGGAAGAGGCATATGAAGCTAGAGCAGTGGGGGGTCAGTTTTTGTATTATTCGGTATACATGGCTGAAGTTAGGTATCGCAGGCCAGGGCGAGATCAGCTGAAGCGTGACAGGCCGTTTACTACTGATACCCCGGATCTGATTAAAACCGTTTTATACGTAATTCCATGCACAGAGTGGATTAAAGCCATAAATGCACATATTTAATTATACGGAATTCTGTACGGAAGCCTGATCTGATCAGGAACTGTTTTATGACTAGTCGTAGCAAATTTTTTATATACTTTCATTCTGTGGTGTTCCCTGATTTCCGATCTTATTTGTATATGTGTATTTACATGCATATGCACTGGACCCACTGTAATCCGGCGTCCTTTGTAATCCGGCATGCCAATCACGGCGAAACAGAGGCCAAGATTTTTATGCAGGTGTAATTTGTTTCTGGTGACCGTGCAATCTCAATCTATTTGCCCAATCACAAGACACTTCCCTATCAAAATTTCCGGACTATAGGGGTAGGTGGCAGTGCTCTATAGTCCGGGAATTCGATAATCCATCACTGTCCTGCAAGACGTTTGACGGATTAGAGCGGCGGGTCCACAGTAGTGCGATATTCAATTGACCAGTACTAGTTCAAGATTTCTCTCAAAATCTGTTCAAGTTTGAGGACTTTTATAATATCCGTTTAAAATGCAACATTTCAAGAAAAACAAAGATTCCTGTCTCGAAAAATCTCAAAGCACATTTATCTTTTTCTTCGAGAAATTGGATAATTTTAATCATACAACAGAAAAACTTTTACAGGAAAATATTTGTAATTTTCCAGCTTTTATACTTATCGCAAAAATTTTGAATCGTTGGTCCGATGCAACGATGCTGGTACAATTCATAGGATGTCTAATTTGAAGTTAAAGTTGCAAGGCACAACTCCTCGGCTGGTAGAGCTAAGTGGTCCTTTATAATGTGTGCCTTTGTTGAGTTGAAGGAATGGAAGTGTACGCATAAAATATGAAACGATAGTTCTTGTTGCTAAATCATATTAAGCTAATTGGTAACCAGCCATCATCAAAGATTTTCGAGCTACTAAAATATTCCTTGAATCATTGATTGAAAGCTATTTCCTTCTGTAGCCGGGGTAGGGACGACATTAAAAGTGTAAAGAGATTTCCAGAGAATCGGCAAGCATAGCATAGTTTGAGATTACGTCGCTTTATGGCCGTCGGCATCAACATAAAAGCATAACAATTACAACAGCGAGAGCAGTCAACATCACCAACAGCCATGTAAGCCCTTTTATGGCAATATGTAGGTAAAGCGGCGAGTGCTGAGTGTGAACCGCAGATAACGAAAAATTTACGATGCCGATCTTCAAGGTCATTAAACGAATTTTGTTCTTTTAGCATGAGCCTTGAGTACACCTCCAGAGCAATTATTTCTCCTGCATGGCTGCTATTATAGGACTGAGGGGAGTTTAAGCAAACCTTCTAAAGGTACTTGCAATACTTGCGATAGCGCCTTTTAGATTGGCGCGTTCTGGAATTAGCTAATCTAGCGACCTCTGGTGGTCACTGTCTTGCAGCGACCTTGCTCCGTAGTCATCTATTTGCTCCGCTGGTAGCGGACGGAATTATAAAAAAAGCTTCGATTCGGATTCGGCGGTGCCCTGCGCTTTTCCGCGGCAAACTGGTTTCCAATAAAGCCCCAGTCCGTGACGCAATGGGCTCAATGCTGCGCCGGTGTTACATAAACACGAAAACAAAGTAAAATATGAAGCCAGTGAGCAGAGGCAATCAAACAGCAAGGAGCTCAGCTCAAATAACACTTCCCCGATAAATCGTACGGCAGAGTAGCTGTGTAATCGCGGCACGGTGCGGTTTGTTTGGCATTCTTTGGATTTTTGTCACGTACGGTCGCGCGAGGTAGTCAGCGCCTCGCTTCACCACCTGATAACAGGAGGCGGGAGAAGTTTCGCACGCGCTAAGTCACCGATTTACCCAAGCAGTCTTCCTTAAGTTCTGTTTTTTGTTTCGAATGGACCAACAGTAAGAAGACTCTCGGCGATAGGAAAGCGCTTATTCTAGTATATTAGAGGCTCGCTCCCCGATGGGACAATATTCACACACGATCCACCCACACGCGCCTGGGAGCATTTGCTGATAACACACATCAAATTGATCACGGCTTTGAATATCGGATTGAAGCCATAGACTGTAATAGAAATTTATTGGGATTTCTGTTCCAAAGAGCAATTTCAAAAGGCTGAGAGGAAAATTGATGCGAAATGCATACAAGATAACGTGGGTGACAGGGCACGCAATTGAACGCACGTTTTATTTTTTATTTTATTCGTATTCCATGAAGTACGGGCTCAGGGACAGTTGCGCAACTTGGAATAATGGAGTAATGATTGTGTCGATTGCCTCGTTTGTGTTCAGCAACTAATTTTGATTTTCGTATTCAAAATACGTTGTCATTATTTCACCTGTATTCTCACGGAAAATTCCGATTTACGAACTGGTCACTTCTGACCTCCACTGTCGCAGCGGAAATCAATGAAAAGGTCAACCACTTCTGAAGTCATCCACTTTTGGTTCTAAAAAGGAGAGTGCTTGGTCAGAACTTTAAAGTACCACGTTTCTGTTGGTGCTTCTAGTCTGCTTCAGAATAATTAGACTCCCACCTTTTTGCATGTATTATCATACAATACCACACGTTGGCTTCCTATAGGCTTACTTTTATTTAAATTGGCTTTGCCTCTCAAGTCTGATACACTTACAAGCGATTTTCTAAACAATTAATTCATTTTTCTCAAGTTAGCCCTTAGAAAGGTTTGTACTGCACTTATGATTTCATTATCTCATTACATTTATTAGTTGTAACCGCTGTGCCGTTTTAACTTGAGGAAATATATCAAAGACACTTCCTTTCTCCTTGCTTACTATCTAATCCTGAGTATTATAGGCGTTTAAAATAAAATACTGCAGTTGAATATTTTATATGATTAATTAGGATTGCTTCCTTACTATTTTTTTAGTGTAGATGGATGATCCTTATATCTACAGTTTGGTCTAAGGCTCAAAGTGGTAGACCCATATTTGGAGCACAGTACAAAAGTGCGCAACAAAAAGTCATTTAGCCACTGGCTAGGTCAGCTCCAACCACTGTCTGCGAGTATCGAGACTGGTTTACTTTTGGTTGCCCTCCAACTTTCTTGCTCTTGTGAACACCGTTCTAATGTTAAAATAAATTTTCAAAAATGACTGAACTGTTTCATTTGAAATGGCAGTTTCATTGGTAATCATTTCGACTTTTGGACAGTTTCGTGAGTGATTGACTGACAAGAACGACGACTATTTCGCACAGGTAAATTAATCACGGAAAGAATTTTTTCTTGGTCCTACTTATGTAAAGACGTGGCAAATAATGACTTAAATAACCTCACAAAAGCTGACTTTAAAATGTTACAATTCCTAAACAGTGTCTCGTGAAAATACGCAAGGAGAGGAATTTGTCAACAAGTTAGGGGAAAAATCTTGACCACTTTAATCCTTTAAACAGCTCTCGAGATGTTTATTTAAAATTTTGCAAAAAAAGATGACCATGGTTAACGATTAATGCCCACCGCCCACCATTGCGCTTATTTTACAAAACACTTATAGGAAAAAATTTACATTGGACTGTATACCTAAAAACCGATAAGAGATTTCGGGTCAGTCACGAATGACACCCATCCTTATGGGAAGTGTCATCCGCTTTTAAATGAAATCAAAAGGTCTTAGAAAACTAAAAAAGAAAAAAAACCAGCAAACCTAAGTTTATTTTAATTTAATTTTGGAAAATTCGAAAGTGCTTTGGAAAATGAACATTAAAGAAGTTAAATAAAAGCAGTGTAATTGATTTATTTATGGAAAAATTCAACAGCTGCAGCTGTGTTTATGATTTTCCCGACAATGGAAATGAGTTTTAATAAGCTCGGCAAGGTTTCAGATACGTACCAAAGTTCTTTTACATGGTCTGTCGCACGCGGTTTTTAAATAATGCAGTCCAAGAAGTTCGCCTCTGCGAAGAGAAATGCGTCGAATATCAGAAATATTATTTGTAGTAGTTGCAATTTCGAGTTTTCATTCTTTGTATAAATTAACGAATCTGGTTAATGTTAGAACCTATGAAGTTCAACTTCCACGGTTTTTCGAGTTAGTTGTTTTTTTATTTCGTCTTACACGGTTTTTGGTGCCCTGAAACGTATCTTTGTATTTAGCGATAAGGAACGTAGTTTTTTTCGTAGGCTTTACTTTTTACACGTTTTTTTTTAGAAACGTATCTTGTTTTGGCTTGTAAACCTTGACTGTATTTGACAGGGGTTTTTAAACTGAATAGTTTTGAAAAGATTTTTTTAGTTGACTCTAGGAAAACCGGTCCATGTAAGAGGTTGTATAACGTTTTTCTTTTGGACAAAGCACCCTAATAAACTCAGACGAGCGGAGCCAGATGGATGTCGTGGCTTGGACGAGCGTCTCAGACCTATTACGAGCTATGCACGCAATTCCCATAAGCGGAACTAGTGAAAACCTGTGTGACTTTTTTTCAGACGCCTTGTTGGCTTCGGGCACAGGCAGTCGGAATCGCCAATAAAAGTCGTAACTGGCCCGTTGGCACAGAAGAAACGGTGCGCCGCGTAACGTCTATTTATATGAAATTATCCGCCTATTTATTCAGCGTCTTCCGCCAGTCGGTAGGAGGCCGCGGTCGGCGCGGGGCGCCGCGCATTGGAATCGCTCCCTGCATGCTTTAGTGGCCCCAATTACAGCGCACATTGATATTGACAGTCAGCGATGTCTTACTACTTTCTCTCTCCTGTCTTGCCTCGGCCGGTGTTCGCCCGCGCTCCTCCAGCTCCACCTTCAAGGCAGCAAATCATTCGAAGGCTTCTCAAGAAGAACGGGTTCCCCCTGATCGAGTGCGCCAGGACAAGACCCGCGCTGGATTGTCTCGGCTGCCGTCTTGACGAGCTCTGCACTGATCTCTCTTTTTGTTGTTTTCAGTTTTATTAGAAGTTGCTATCAAGATTTTCCAGATTTCAACTGCCGTTATATCTGCACCTTTCGATATTTCTGTCGTCGTCATCGCCCCCGCGCCCGCTTCGCTTTCCTTGAGTTTTCCGGTGTAGCTCAGCTCATGCATGATGTTTCCACTCGGCCCCAGCATCGCCGGCGTCCCCGCATGAATATGGATGCAATTGAGCAACGACCATTATTAAGCGTTGTTACGTGAACGAGCCTTTGCGTGCGGCGTGACCCTATTTTAGAAGAAATTCATGACGAATATGACTCCATGACATTACACCGGCGAGAGCGGCTCGCGAGCTGCCTCGTGTCATTATCGGAGAGCGCACTTTAATCGCCAACCTCTTGCTTTTCGTTCAGGTAAAAATAATTAATTAGTGCAGGAGATCTCTTTGGTTATAAATCATAAAAATTTGCATACTTTTTTAACAGAAACACACTTTGGTTTGGTTTTATGCATATTCGTTACGTATTCAAATAGGTTTTATAAAGTACTCGTTCCATTTCGTATCATATTGTTTTATTTTGTCTATCATCTAACAAGGAAGGCCCAGCTAAAATTTGTCCTGTCATTTTAGTGGCATAAGCAAGAAACAAACAAACAAAAAATCAAATTTCTAAACTCTGCGACAACAGAATCGACTTTCCTAGCAAACAAAGTTCTAAATAGGATATTTCAAAAATATTTTCTACAATTTCTAGTTTTGAAATTGTGTGGCGAAAAGGCCAATTTACGGAGGGCCCGGACAGGTTTGAAAACAAACACATGTACTAACCCTTCCAGCCTCCACATCCAAGCGCAATCAACACTTTAGGCATTGTTTGCTTCTCGTATTTCAGTTTAAAAAAAAAATACATTTAACCCTTTGAGGACCGGTGGCTTTTTACTCGTTTTTGCAGGAAAATGCTTAGTTTAGGAAAAGTTTATTTATGCAGTTTATTGAAAAAAATTTAGAGGAGCGCGATAGCTCTTTCGGTCTTTTTCGCATATGCATAAGGAAGCGCGATCGCGCTCCCCGGTCCTCAAAGGGTTAAACCAAAAGAAACAATTTGTAAGGTACGAAAAGCCATATGTAAAAGGTGGTCTCAAAGGTTTAGCACCAAAAAGTTTAGCCTGAAGGATGACGAAGCCCTGGAGGACCCAGAAAGAAAGCTACCAAGGATTCGTTTCATTCATTGGATTGCGAAATTTTGCTCCATCCGTAGTCAGTTTTCAATTCCTCCATCTCAATTCAGCAAATTCCCATTTTAAAACTTTTGAATAAGTCGAAAAGTGCATTATCGACTTTACCAATTTAAAATCAGCGTGTTTTTAATAAGACGAGATTCGTCACGTGTACAAAAAGAGCAAAAATGTGTAAATACTGCTGGAAATGACCTTGCTTCATAAACTTCTTTTTAAATTCGTATAAATAGTCATTAATTTTCAATAAAGAGGCCGAGAATGAATGGATACGCATAAACGTGAAAGCCTCGCACAATTCTGGATATTATAATATTAAATGTGAAAGTATTTGCTGTCTTAATTGTAAACGCAAACGCGCGGACGGAGTGTAAGCGATAAGTTACAGCTTCGGAATTATAAATCAAATAGTTGCCTGTTTGCGATCAATTATTACACAGTCGTAAAAACCGAGTATGCCAATTATTGAGACGTATTTGCATTTGGGTGTTGCAACGAGTTCTGCCATTCATCGGGCAGGAAATTCGTTTTGAATGTGCATAAGAAGTAAACAAATTGCCAATAAATGGTTTTGTCATTAGAAGTAAAGAAAGTGAAATATGCACAAGAATTATTTATAAATTAGTTTTACGGCGGTGTCTTAATTCGCTCTAGTTCCTGGAAAATTTGAAGAAGAATGCAAATTCCTTTCTGTTTGTTTCGGGCGAAAATTCTGGCAAGATTCCATCTTTCTTCGAGCAGCAACCGCGAGGCGTCTCGCCGCCCGGCAGGGCTCACACCGAACTGTTTACAAAACACACGACAGCGGAGCAGCACATCGGAAAGCATTCAAAACGCAAAGGTGAAGCATGAAATTATGTCACGGTCTTTCAGCAGCGGCGTGCTCATTAATAAAAAACAAAAAGCGCGGCCGTCACATAACCCGCGAATCGCATTGCATTTGTCGCGTTCGCGACTTGCACGCGTGATGCAGCTCCGGTATGCGCACATATGCCGCATCTGGAGCTGCTGGAGAAAGTAACGGAGACGCCGCAAATTGAGTGCGCTGCAATAGTTGATTTTTTTAATTAATGTTTTAAGCATACCCACCTGTGGGTTAAAGACAAAAACAACGCTCGTTGTCTATCATTGTTCTTTACCGCGAGTGCGCGTTCGCATAGTTTTTTTGCATTTTCGCAAGGTGCAATTAGCGCAATTAATTTATATAAATACTGTTCGAAAGTCACAACGTTTTTTGTTTACCTGTCCCTAATCACGAGCTATTTTCATTCGCATACAATTCCACCGGAGGTTTCACAAACGGCACCTGACCGCGAGCAATAAAACAGTTTTTTTTATCGATTCCCTTCGCTCCAACGGTGGGCAGAGCCTTATGTTGCAGCGAAAGTAAATGTGGTTCATTTCGTGAGCTACTTAGGAAAAATCAAAAGTGTTTTATTGTTCTTTCTAACGCTAAAACAGATAACGCTATCGATTCCATTTCTGACGATTTTGAAAACAAAAGTTTAATCAAACCGGTATCTACCTTAAAACAACAAATTTCAATGATCAACAAGTTTTCTTCTTTTAACTCTTTTTACTTCCCGGTTTCTCCTTAGGTAATTAATTAATGATAAAACATAATCAAATTTTTTGCATACCCCATATCGAAAATATGCAAACTGTTCTTAAAACTTGCCTGGAAATTGCAGGACTAACGAGTTAGACCCCTGAAGGTTTACGAGTTTGAAAGCTTGCTTCAGTCTCTAGGTCAATATTCAGACCTGCAAGTTTTCCATCAAGACAAAAAACTTGCGAATATCCTACATTAATTAAAGTGGAACATAACAGCATTAAATATTTAACAGATTTGCATATTATGAGATAAACTGGAAAATAGGCCAGGTTAAGCGGGCTGATTTCTGCAATGTCATATTCCTCTTAGAATCTTGCAAGTATAACTAAATAATTAGAAAATACAAAAAAACGGTGAGCATAAAACTTTCGTTTGGGGACCTTATTTGCTTGCTTGCTACATGACGTCGAAAGTGACCGCATGCTTAAAAAAAATCATTTAAAAACAATTGCCGAGAGTTAATGTGTTAATGGACGTATTTTAACAGTAATGAGGCAAATGAAAAGAGAAACATTAGAACAATTGTTATTAATTACGTCCTTAGTTACGGAGTGTTTTTGCTGTTATTTATTTATTAGTTAAGGTATGAGTAGTTTTTATTGTGGTATTACCGGTCCATATCACTGCTTTTATATTTTGCGTTTTGGTACTTTACTTGGTAATAAATTGCGCAGGTCTACAAGATTATCGTATTTTTTTTGGTGCTGGCATAAGAAAGGCTATTATATATACATAACTAATACGTTAATCCGGATCTGTAAAAGACTTAAAGGATTAAAAAAATCAAAAAAGTCGTTTTCTTTGCTACATTTCATAATTTGTAGAAGAATAACGATATGTTTCTTAAATTCAAAACATAGTTTACATACATACGCAAATTGTAAATTGTAGAAAGTTTACATTTGGGAATTCGCACAACATCCCATTGTTTTCAAAAGTTGTTCATAATCTTGAAAGAAAACAGGGTTTCTTTTATGTTTGAATGCTGTTTTATAAATATTTTTGATTGCAAATTCAAAAATACTATTCGGACTTTGCACCAACCGCGTTCTTTTCTTCCGAAAGTATAATTGTTTATTTTTTAGTAAGAACTTGACTAGACCCTCTTTCTGTCACAATTTTGTAAATAAGTGCGGGATAATGTTTTTTTGATATCTCTAAAACTAAGCTAAGGCCACCTTAAACTAGATATTCACTATTTTTTGTATCCCTGAATCCTAGACCAGGTGCGAGGAAGTAAGCCGTGTGACGTGCGTAGTAATTTCGGAAAAAAAAGTTCATTGTAATAGAAAGATACGGATTAAGCTCCACCTTAAGATTTCTCTTTAGCCAATTGCTGCGTAATTGGAAGGGTAATATTTTTGGCGATTATGGGTGTATATCTGTTTCTTTATTATATTTATTAAGACTTAGAAAAAAACGAAAAAAAGAGGATTTTAGTCGCCACATTGTTTGGCTTAAAAAATAAGGTACAATACATAATTGCAATGGGTTTTCGCAATTGACACTTCAACAGTTGTAGATCTTACTAGAAGATAAAATTCTGTGTAAGAACCATTCTATTAACTCTGACTGCGTTAAGATCGGCTAAAAATATACAAGAGAACAATTTTAATCATCTATACATTCCACTAAATGCGTATTTTCTCTTTTTAAATTGCAGTGATATAATTTTATCAATTTTTTGTCAACTTCTTGTTGTGGACATAATCACTTAAAAAAGGGCATGGCTTGTAGCACGAAAAAGCACCCTACTGTCTTAATTTCCCGGAATCGGACCCTCAGGTGGAATGAGAAGAGCTAGTCGAGCGTTCCTGGAATTCAGCGGCTTGAAGTCGCTTGCTAATAACATTCAGAGATATGCTCCCCAAGGTCTCGTCGATAAGTTTGTCGCGAAACACCTTAAATCAACTCGGGCGTCGCCTGTGCGTGTTATCGGACAGCGGCGAACGGACGTAACCGTTTTTGTTTTTGCATAATTGTACAGCTTTATCAATTTTTCGCGATTTTTGTATCTCTGGGCGCTCGTCGACTGATAAAACTCACTTCACTTTCAAATGTGGAGATTGTTGGGGTTGCTTTTTGGGGCGCGGGATGTAACAGCTTTTGTCATTCGAACTTACCCAACGGCGGGTACGCGATTTTTAGGGTCATTACACCCCGAGCAGAGATAATGGCGTTTAATGGCTAAACAGCCAACTGATAGCTTGATTGCTTCTCAAGTTCTTAAAATTTAATTAGACTGACGAGGCCGGACGCGCTTCAAGTGATTTGCTGATTTTCAAGGTTAAATATTTTTTTTAATTTTGCAGTAGAATCCCCCTCTGTGCTTGTTTGTTCTTGACGGTCTTTAAACTGATTGCGTGCAGAAAATAAGTTAAGAAGTTGGTTCGGAATTTGACGCTTTATAGATTCTTTCAATATTCTTAAAACGATTACCTATGATTTCTAGAGCTCCATATTCTCCGAAATGTATTCAGCAAAACTTTCAGTAACCTCCCCAACTCTGTTATTATTTAATCTGAAGCAGTTAGGCTTTATCCTGATTCGTAAGTTGGATGCGGTGCTTTTCTACAAAACTAACCTATCAAATATTCTTTCATGGTACTGTTTCAGGGCTAGTCATCTTGGGCCCCTCCCATCTGTCTTTACTTTTGGATATTACACGCCTTCTGAGAGTTTGGAGACTTTAGTTTTTACGAACGATGTAAAACTATTTATTCATTTAGGGATGTCCGATCCAGACTTAGGTATTAGACGTTCCAAAATAAGAAGTTATTTAAGAGAGATCTTATAATAATGCATTGAAGTTAATTGATGTGATATTTGTGCAAAACTTGTTTATATTTAATCAAAATTCTTGTACTGAGCTTCACACTAAAGCACAATTAAGAAAGAAAATTATGGAAATACACTTTAAAATACTACACCAAAACTGACAATAAAAAACAGACACTTTTTAAAACTGACCTATGAAAACGTACATCGGTAAATTGAAAAAGTTCCACTTTAATTTTAAAGCGCAAGCATCCACTTTAGCCGAACGTTCATGTAAATCGATTAAAGTAGGGCAAGCAGCGATGATGCGTCCCTTTTGTCCTATTTTTTAAAAGTGGGGCTTGAACCTCAAAGGTCTTCCAATCTCTAGTTTTGAAAACTGTGAACTTTTTGCGGGTGCACAAATTTAGAATTCGATTTATTAACTAAAACAGTTATGAAATTTTTAAGCTTGCAGAAGAGGAATTTTCATCATTAAAGTGTTTTAACTGGAAGTCACAGGTATCGAATATATTTAAATTTTTTCTTTATACTATAGTTAAAATTGCGGGTTGAAGATTTGGTAAGAAAACTTGCTTTCACTCGATTTGCACTTACTCTTGTGAAAAAGCGTTCCTAAGTTGTATTGTTTTCGGTCCCACTTGATAGTGATGTAGCGAAAACAATTGCTCAAAGAAAGATGTTCTTCTTATGTTCGTAAAAAATCGATTTTGCAGAGTTTGTCCTGGTGAAGCCACCATTTTAGGGTACTTAAATTCACATTTGTTAAGTTTCTATGAGATAGAAACTCTCATCTTTGCTTAAGTATCTTAATGATTTCAAAATTTTTCATAGTACTTCTGGTAAGTTTGATGTTTAAATAGTTGCACTTATTTTATTAATACACAGAATTAAGATCACTGGATAAATAGAAATTTTAAAAAGTTCATGATGGATGTATCGACAATTTTATTCAATGTTTGCTTTATTCAATGACATACTTTGAAAGAACGCATTTCGTACTGAAGAAAACTGTTTCCTCATGATTTGTTTTATTATATGAAATGAAATGTCAAAGGTGACTCAAGAGTTCTTAAGAAAAGTAGTAAGTAGTCACGCTAGAGCTGGAGGCAGGAGTTTTATTGAAGATTGTGCATAAAGTGAACGACAATAAAAGAAAAATGTTAATGTGTGCGCGAATGGTGCACGATAAAAAATCAGTAATCATTTGTTTATAAGAATGTAACTATTAATCTTATTTGTAATCTAATTTGTAATAGAACTCTACGTTCTGTTGACTTCTCTACTTTTGATTGCTTCTAATTCTGTTAGTTCTAAAAAAAAAATAGGCAAATAATAGCATTGTAGAGAAGTGTAGGAAGTTAATTAAGAATCTCGGAGAACGCGCTTAATAAGACCTGAATGAATTTTGTTGTAAGCATATTAAGAATGTTACGTAGCATGTATTTGCTTCTAAAAACAGATGTTATTTCATGCTAGGACTTCTATTATCGTTCAATCCAAAGTAGTCAGTATGAGGTCTTCTCACAGGCTGTAAGTCGAAAATGTCACGGTGGTGTTATTAATCAATTTGATTTCAAATAGTCCAGATCGCATTAAATGCAACTTCAAATTGAGAGCCTGACGATGTTGATTGCCCCTACGGGATTTAATGGTCCTCTCTAAGTCCTCAAGCAAATTCTCGGAAGTATGAGCCATATTAATTCAATTTCTGGTAAAGTTTAAGGAAAGTTTTTCAACAATTCTCGTCCCATTTCGAAATCTGGTATAGTAAAAGCTATAAAGCCCGAAACGTTAACGAAACTTGTTAGGACATTAATAAAGTCCTTCAAGGTATTTCTAGCGCACCTCAGAAGCGAATGCCAACAAAGTAAAAGATAACACGACGCGAATGAAATATTCCCGAAAAATTTGCATAGTACTTTGTTCGCGCGACTGTGAACAACGCGTTAAATAATAAATGAGTTTGCAGCACGGGGGTGGCGGCGGCGGCGTCGTCTTACTCTGGTTCACGTGGCGCACACAAGTTAACCTTTGGAAGTATGTAAAGGGTGATTGATCGTGCGACGCGACTTCCAAGACTTCTTAGAGCACCTCATGGAGCGCCCAAGAACAGCAACAACGACGATGGCGACTTTAGACTTCCCCATTCATTGCGAATTCCGAAACCGCCACAAGAGCGAACAAGAAGAAGAACTGTTTCAAGACACGCCTCGCATGCAACTCGAGGCTGAATTTGCATTTAATTAAATTGGTAAAACGCGTTATTACACTGACCCAGATATCGTGGCAGGAACAGCGATGTGCATCAATTACGGCAAAACTTTAACTCGGCCGTTTAATTCGACCAGAGCGAATTAATTTGATATAGAAGCGGCTCCGGCCGGTTTACACAGTCGCGGGTTCGGGAATCCCCCGATTAAAGGCGAATTCTCACGCGACCCAATCGGCTGAGTGCCCATATAAAGCTGCCAAAAAATAACAAGTCTAAGATGCGTCAGCTTTCTTTAGTGGCCCATACATGAACTTCGTCGTGGGGCGGCACTTAAAGTGTCTGCAGACGGCGCTTAGCTAATTTGAGGCACTCCTACCTTAAAGATTTCAAGGATTCAACGCTTTGCTCTTCGGGACATCACGTTACGCCCTTTGGTCTGTTGGGGTAGACGTCGTCATCCTTGTCGTCACCATCAAAGTGGACATTTTTATGTTATCAACAACACTCAAACGCTCGCCGAATAGGAATTTAGTTGTTCTTTCCTGGACACAGTTACCTAAAAATAAGTCATCTATACTTGTAATAAAATTGGAGCAGAAGTGTTACTGTACAATGGCAATATTCGAATATTATGCCACCTTTACAATTACTGTCTGTTCCTCGGAATATTTGTAATATGTAGATGAATTTTGCTTGCATTTTCACCATTCCATATAAACTAGGGTAGGTGTCATCTCACTGCGAGTAGACTTTGCCGTAAGTAGCATAGTGAAAGAGCAGATCTACTGCAAGTTGGTGTATCATGTTTAACCAAGAGGTTCATTCGGACTTTGGCAAATGTGAGCCAATAAAGAGGAGTAGGGCAATAGTGTTTTTTACTGAGCTGTAGAGAATAAATAAATAAATCTCGAAACGTGGTGAATTCTGTTCATGAGTAAAGCCGCTAAGGCCAGCTTAAGATATATCAAAATTATGTGGATTTATAAAAACTTATTTAAGAATGTGTCAAAGATCACTAGTCTGCTAGAGTTTAGCAGAAATTAAATTCAAATAAGAAGTATTCCCATCGCGGCACTGTTGTGTTTCAAATCTTAGCTTATCTATCTCCGTCTGTCCATTCGAGGAAGGGGGCAAGACGTTCGCCTTACTTGTGGGCTTCGAACATGCTCGCTTCGCCGCGTCAGCACAGTGCAGTGCAATGAAAGCCTTAAAGAAGCAGAAGCAGCCGGCTTATGTAAACTTTCCCTCGGAAACTTAAAATGTAAAAATAGAACGCGCGGGGAGACGCGAGCTGCAGTTTCGCCGCGCGGCCCAGTGCGCTGAACGATCAAATGTAGGTCAGCTGCTGTAGAGCCGGGCGACGCGCGCGGTACGGAGCCCGTTGTTGTCGAGGGCTTCTTCGATGAACTGCTTATTTTACATATTTCACAAAATATTTCTTTTCTAATGAGCTCCCGGGGACGCTTTCTACGCTGTTCCCCCATTATGCTCTCGCACTCCCTTCCCTCTGTGATTCCACCGGTCGAGATCGGGCGCAATTTACTGTGCCCTTTCACACACACCCAGGAACAACGTCGGGGCAATTTATTAGTTTCCGGCGCAGAACTGGGCTTCCAAATAGGTTGATAAATTTCCAGAAGAGAATTGGGCGACCGACCCCCCTCCACGGCCTCCAAGGAAATTGGATGTTCCAGCCTAAAGGGCTTTGGTGCGAAAATTGGCGGTTCTGTCTACGGACGTTATTTAATTTACAGCCCGGCTTTGTGTTACAAGGACAATTTGTTGCTGTAATTATAGCGAGCGCTAAGATGCGTAATTGTTATGTCGGCATTGGGCAAAGAAAATTAAAGTCCTTAATAAAAGCCCTTCTGCGTGAGGGTGCTTTAAGAAATGTTTTAATTATGTTTCTTCCATTCGGCAGTTTGGGATTCTATTTCAATACCTTCTTGCTTTTTTTTGTTTCATTTGATGTAGAACGGATCTTGTATCTTATATTTTAAGTTAACCTGCAAACCCGGCAGTGAAATGTGAAACGTCTGTATAAATTGGTTTAATAATTTTGATATGTTGAAATAATGATCAAACAGGCAAAGCGTTATAATCATATTTAACTGTTCAAGTTCTGGACAAAGCTCAAACGTTTTTTCGTGGTTAATTCTTAGCTACACTGGCGAAATTTTGCCACGCAATTACATCCGCGGGGTACGTTTGTACGCCAAGCTAAATTTATAATTTTAATGAAATTATTTCTATAACATGTGTTTATTTCTTATGTAATGGATAGATCAAACCAATTAAAGTTTGAAATAATTATTACTTCTTAAAAATAGAACTTAATTGTATCTAAGCGATACCAAAGATTCTTGCGACCTTTTGAGTGCATTTGTAAAAAAATGCACGTGTAACTAAATTTGTTATTTAAAACAAGCAGAAAATCAAGGTCATTGAAAGGAAAATATTCAATCGCGCATTCGTCCCTATGATGTACGGTAGAATTTCTTTTTTATAATACGAAGCCCATGGATACGAAAAAATTTTGAATCATCAAGCGTTTGCTAAATTTTCAGTTTCAATCGAAAATCTTTTGTTGATTGAAGAAGAATAGCCATGGTCATTTGAAGGATTAGTATTCCAAATAAAAAAGATTTCCGTACCTAAGATTCATATTTTTGAAGCAAACGTTATTTTAACTACAAGGGCCAGGAGAAAACAAGCGAATACTGCAAGTTTTTTACTACTAATTGTTTGCCTTTGGGCACATTTTTAATGCCTAGTATTTTAGACTTAAGCCTAATTAAATAATTAAAAACATTTTTTTAAAGAAAGTCGAAAAAATGTCGAGTTTTTAAGCTTTTCAATTTAATTTTAAGTAGCATGTAGAATGTTAGACATAGTTAATTAATTAAAAATAAAATAAAGAAAAGTAAATGATGTCGTAAGTAGGGTATGAATCGAACCCATGATTTCAATGGCCACTTCCGACCCACTACTTTCATTTTTGTTGGGGCAAATCTTCTTGTTAATTTCTTAGAATTGTTGAGAGTTATGGCTAATCACAACTGATATTGCCACAATTTTGTTCTTATTAATGAAATGACAAAAACGATCCTTTTAATAATAAGATCTTATTTATAATATTGCATTTTATGCAAGCATCATTTAATTTAAAAAGAATTAACGTTAATTTGTAGTTTTCTTCTGGCGCATCATCTTCCCGAATATTAAGAGCTTCTTAAGATCGAAACTCCAGGCAGATATATTAAATTGTAAATTCAACTCAAATTGACTTAGGCCACGAATTTTCGAACCTCCCTTCCCACTATAATTTGCGTGCTGTTATGTAAAACTTGGTAAATATTTGAAAATGAAACCGAGAGCTGAGAGTTTTAAAAACGCAGCGTAGACAAACAGAAACAAAATTAGACCTGACCGTGTGGTTGAGAAGAATTCAAACAATTGGAGAATTTTACACAAGTGACAACTTGTCGCGCCATTGGCTGCAAACGAGCCGAGTCTCAAATCTAAATTTTGAGCAGGCTCCGATTGAGTGACGATGGGAAAACAAATGGTCAAGATCAGTAGAGTCGAAGACGGCCATATCGATCTAAGATCGCTCGAAGTCACGTGATCCGAACTGTCGACAGGTTAATTGCTCTTTAGATAAGCTAGAATTAATTCTTGAAAGAAATGTAGGCGTTTTATCTTCCGATTTAATTAAGCGCGACAACAGCTTCCATGCGGCCGTAAAAAATTCATCAGCTCCTCAATTAGATCACGCCCTACTACTACTTCGAATGACGAAAAACATGAGCACGTCGACTCAATTTATTTTCGCGCTGCTCAAGTCGACCGTTTCACCTTAAATTAATCCGCAGCGCGCTAAAGACTTTCGCCTGCGAAAAAATTTCGATTCGAGAGGTGCGCGCCTTTAAAAGTGGGATCGTCTAAAAATAGCGAAAAGTACAAAGAGCTATTTTGGGTCGCGCGGTCGAATTGACTTCGACAACGGCCATGTAAATAAAACCCGTGAAGCAAGTCGAAGCCGACTGCCGGTCTGAGGCTGCACGAGAGCCGAACGACGGATTCTCGTGATTTATTCAAAACTTCCTGAGGCCAGGGTTACTTCGGAGTTCCAAAAAATCTCCAAGACGACCTTCTTTTTCTTGAATCAAATTACGCTAGCATTAAGACACGAAGCAGATCGGTCAACTTTCGTATACTGTGCAAGACAAGACGTTGCTCATCACCGTTTGTAATAAACAATGAATAAGTCGCTTTTAATGAAATTTATGGAATCTATCGAAATTCCATATGACATCAGTTTTTTTCTTTAAAAAATCCATTGTCCTCTAGAAGATGAGCTTGTACACGTGGCATTTTTATAAAAGATAAATTTTAGTCCAATAACCAGAGATTGCAAATGGTTTTAAAAATAGATTTAATGCTTAATGTCTTCGATTGTTTTAACATTGAATTAACATGTTTTGGCTCAATTTTTAGGAATACCGTAAATTTTACGATCTTATAGATATTCGGTCTTAATTCTAAAATCTTTCTCTCACTTAAGGTGTGATGTTTTTCTCGTAACGATAGATATAAATTCATGTCTCATTTCCGCAGTGTTATAGAATTTAAATGAGCTGAAACTCCCCGTCTGGTTAAAGTTCATCTAAATTCTATAACATGGTTAAAGAGATGTTTCCTTTTATATGCATATGAGTTGAAAATTGCTCTGCTTTATCCGAGGGGGTGCCACGAAATGTAATAAAAGTTTAACACACACAAAATGAATTCAATAATTTCTCCCTATTTATTATTACATTTGCATTTAAATTTTTTTATGACAGGATGATGGAAAATTTCAGTATAGAGGATGATTTATTCATATTTGCGGAAAATGAAATATTTTAAATATCTTTAGAAGTATTTGTCACGAATAGGCGTCTAATTTCTTGCCCCTATTTTCTACTAGTTCAGGTAGGCAGAATTATTAAATTTACCCCTTTTTATCTTACTGGAAACAATAATAGTGGAATCTCAGCTAAAATAGGGGACTTTCACGTGGAAGTAGTTGTTTTGAAGAGGAGTTTCGTGAAGACAATCATGTCATTGTTGCCACCGACCAGAAAGTGAATGCTGCACACCTCTTGATCGAAAAGGGCAGTTGAAAGTGCGGTTTAAATCTGTACGGTGATTCTTGGGCTCTTATAAAACAAACGCGACGAATTTACGCACGCCGACATTGGTAAAAATGGTGTGGTTGGCGTCCTTTAAGTTATGTTTGACTAGTCAACAACTAAATAATTAATATAATATTTTGTATCCTATTTATTAGGGAAGTAGTAAAATGCTTTAAGTCATTCTTTCTTTCATCAGTAGTTTGTAATATACTTGTTTAGATTAGCTTTACTGGCACATTCCGCATTGAGATCAATCATTTGATCAAAAATGTCTATTACAGTCAATATTTTCTTTGTTCTTCTACGTAAGTATTGCAATAACCTGCGATGAAATCCCCAATACTTTTTGGCATTAAAATCCTCTTTCCCTTAAATTGTTGGTTTCTTGAGAAACAAAAAAATAAAGGCTGGTGATAAAGCGCGGATTTTTTGGTAATCCTGCGGAAATGGCTTTTCAATAATTTTCCACTTAGCTGACCATCCAGCGGCGCCGCCGATTCGATTTACTTTCGAATATTTAGGAAGACAATAAACTTTCGAAGCAAATGTAATTCTGAATTCAGAGCTCTTCATCGAATTGATATTCAAAAAGTGCTTGAAAGCGAATAACGGAGCAGGCGAGCCCTAAATTATTACACATAAATCACGATTCACGCCCTCGTATCTCCTGCTCCTAAGGAGGAGGCGAACGAGGTCATGGGAATCTGAGTGGCCTCGGCTTCGACCAGAGTCGGTGAATATTTATGACCCCAAAAGAGACTGAGTTCGCTGACAATCAGCTGGGCTTCTGCACGACGCTGAGCACAGTTTTGAGGATTTCACCAAATTGCTTTCACATTTTCACTGGGATGTTTCCCACCGATCCGTCGGAGCCCAGAAATGACTTTGCTCCAGACCAATACCGCATTTGTAATTCACCGGAGCACCCTTTCGTGACAGCGCTTCGCCCCCTCGCTCGGATTTGCATTTATTCCAGAAATTTATCCGAGTGCCAGACACAAGTCCTGGCCTGGCGCACTTTCCAGTTCTATTTTTGAGAAGTTTTTATCAGCAAAAAGTCAATGCCAGTCGACGACCTCGTTTCCCGATCTGAGGCGTCCCCGTCCTAGAGCCAGAGCAAGAAGAAGACAAGTGCGGACCGAAGCCCCAGCTGTAATTACATGATTGCTTTCTACTTCTTGCTCTGCTTCTTGCGCGCCTCTTGTGGAGCGGGGCCCAACTACCCACCTGTGTATATTTCCATTCCATGTGGGGCCCGCCGCGGCGAGAGGTCGCAGCGAACGCGCGCGAGCCGAAGTGGATTACGTGCGCCGGCTCGTCTTCCCAGCGCCACACCGCCGCGGTGCATCCTTGGCGCATCCACGGCGCTGCTGCCTGGAAAAAGAAACGTGTCCCGGCAGGGGGTCAGGATTCAGGAATAGCGCAACGAGGGCCGAACTCCCCGGGGACTATTGGTTTTTCACGCTCAACTCATTTACCTTTCCCGCCAGGCCGCGCGGGTCTCCTGTCGTGTTCTCGAGCGCTGAACTCGCACACAAGTACACCAGTCCTGGTCTTGTTCTACTTTTGCCGTCTGATGAGGCTTCGTCGCTTGCATGCTTTTGCTAAATTTATTTCTAAAGCAACCGGGCCTTTATGCAAGCCCTGGAACCCTTTGTGCCCATCGAAAGTAGAAGGTACATTATTTCAATGCGTCGCCCCACTTCCGGGGAGGCAGAGGACTCCTCAGCCAGCCGAAAGCGTCCAATTAAATTCCTCCCGAATCGCAGAGGCATTGACACCGACGGCTACAGCCTGCTTCAAAATTTGTGGAAAACTTTAAACTGCTTTAAGTCTACGGTCGCTGACTGTTGCGATCGTCTTAAAGGCACCGGGCCGGGACTACAGTACGACGCCAAGACATTCCGACTGCTCCGCACAATAACTCTTCACTCATTTCGATCAATCGTTCAAGCGGAAAAGTTTCTCCACGGCGCGGGAGGGTGTCCGGGGAACGGACAACGCCCCTGTGGCAAATGGTCGGATGTGGCCTTCTACAAATTGCCACATGAATTCGTACCGTGCCAAGTGGCCGTCCTGACTACCCTGCGATCAATGACGCCATCAACAAGGGTTTCCATTAATGGCATTAGAGCAACTCTGGAATTTTGCTCACGTCTTTTGATGTTGTAGCCTTTGCTAGGGAAGAATTTCGACGACAGTGGACTGACATGCCCAAGGATTCATACCTTGAGCATATGGACGGGTGGGAAAGCAAAGTGAATTTGGTTATTATCGGATTTCTCTATGAATTCTCAAGAATTCTGCCCATGTCTCATCGCCCAGTGAGTATATTGTATTTGAATTTCTTCAAACCTGAAACAGAGTTTCGTTATTATTTTTCCAGTTGCCGTAAACTAACGAACGTATCGTCTACACTCTACTTTGATCTACAAACTACTCAATAGAAAAAAATCGTTGGAAACAAATCCAAAACTTTTGCGTGATAAAGCAAGAGACAAGTGTCCATTCAAACAAAACTTGTAGCCTGTTTTCGGCGAACACTGGGACAAGTTGGAACTATCCATTTGCCTATGTCTATCCAATTTCATGCTGGAATATGATAAAGTTATATCGTTACAAGGAAGAGAAGGTTATAAAATGTTTAATTGAACCTTTAATCGCTGTTTTCCTTGAAACGACTTTTTTGAACGTGGTCGCAATAACTCATACTAATTCAATCAGAAAGTTTGTTCACGGAAATGCTTGTCATCGGGCTGGCTATCGTGAAACGTAGCTACTTTTAAAGAAAAACAAAGATTTCAAGAGGTTTCGATTTTTCCAGGTACCTGGAAAAAATTATGAGACAGGAATCGTACGTTAAAGTGGCCGTCAAAAATTGAGATAAAAAATAAAAAAAAAAAACAAAATGAACTAGGGCTTAAATTTTGAGTAGACTGATTGATTTTCCCGATGGACCTTCACATCCACCCCATTCAAGAAAATTTAATATCTATGAATAATACACAGTTCTATAATTTATTCTTTTATTTAACGGAAGCTTCATAGCTTTACTTCGTAGTCCTCCTCGAAAAGTTTTGCTTCACCGAAGAAATGTTCATTATCATGTAAGAACATGACTTGAAAAATCTATTTCTACAAATTTTGTAACAATTGATACAAGTTGGATCGTAGTATAGGACGTTACTTGGGATATTAACTTCTTGAGGTATCAATTAAAAGAAAGTAAAATAAAACAGCATTCTTAGCTTTTTCATAAGAAGATAAATAAGATAAGAATTAGACGGCGCTTTCATTCAAATCGGTTCAGTAATTTGCGAAATATCCTTGCCACTGGTTGCAGAACCATAATTTTAATGCAATAATGTTCATGCACGCATGCATTTTATGAAAGGCACAATTGTTTTGTTTAGCAGTAGGAAGTACGTTTATTGACATTCAGTACAAATTTATATACATTTAAGGAAATTAACAAAATTTTGATGTAATTACACTGGAAGTGGATCCGTTTCATGTCTCGGTTATCTTGAATGGAACACGCTGGTATAAGAAGCCTTACCAACCAAAATGAGAACTAAACACATCAAAATAAAAAAACTAAATATTTGCATTTTTATGTGAACATTAAGACATTATAATAATGTAATAAAATTTCTTTTCCGTCATTAAAGGGACGTCCCATTCAAGGCTTATGCTTATGCTGTCCCATTAATGCCTAGGGAAATACTTCGTAAAGTAACAACAACACGCCGAATGTGATTCGAACAAATTTAAAATGTTTAAATGCTTTTCTTGTACTCGAATAAATTGTTTTGTTGTCAGCAGATATAGCAATTCGAGAAACTCGCAAGAACTTTCGAAAAAGCAATTTCGTTTTGCTATTCGTTATAAGGTTTGCGTCAAGTGACTCCGAAGTGTTGTTGCCACAATAAGAAAAATATTTATAACGCTATATCAAACAGGATTTTTGAAATTCCACTTGTCCCATTCAAAACGTGTCTTTCTATTTTTTATGGAGTCGTAGGACTACTCTGCAAGCAGTTTAACGACAGTGACTTGCGATTGACATGTTATGGTAAAATTTTTGATTTCTCATTCAACCATATCGCACCCGGTGGACTTGAGAATCCTTTAATTTTTTAAGTAATTTCATATAGCCAATGTTCGTTCAGCTTCCGTTGAGGTGAATTTGTCCTTTACCTCCAACGTAGTCGGATACAATTACATCAAACGTAAATCAACAAGATTTCTTCAAATATTAAAATTGTTTATCAAAACCGCCTTCCCTTCCTTCTTCAAACGACCTGGAAAACTCTTTAAATCTTATAAGAAAGCCCAATTAAAATTAAACCAAAATTGCAATCAATCACTTGAGGACCTGACCTTGAAGTTCGTTAGCCATTTCGAGAGTTGCTAAATGGATGGGGGTGGCGTTGTACAAGGACAGACTCGGAGACAGGGGTTTCGTTTAATTAACGAGTACAATTTTCCTACTTTTTACGCTCTCAATTTGCAGAGATTGTCATTTCGACTTCCATTCACAATCAGTTTCGTATTGTCTCTTCCTGGGATTCCATAGGCTATATTCAGGTTGTCTAAACAATTTTCCACAATCCGATTTCGCTGTGCATATCTCTGGTCTAGCCTTACCTCGCCTCCCCTTGCCAGCGGCAAATCAAACCTCGGAGTCATTAAAGTCTTGAAAGATTAATTTGACCTCTTTCTGCGGCAAACGAAGAAACCCAACAAGTTTCGCTGTTCCCTTTCTCAATATTTTCGTCGAAAATGGGGTTTATGAATTAGCGGTAAACTGAGCACGGAGAAGAAGAAGGCGAAGAGCTTCAATAAAAAGTTCCGCGACCTAGTTTTCTTTGAAAGAGCTCAAGGCATGACCAAAGCCCGCAGCAGCAGCAGCACCACAAAGAAAGCCAGCCCCGGTCGAACTTGTCTTGTCGACAACTGCCACGAGAAGGCTGGTGCCGATAACTTAAGACTTCTGTTGCTTTGCGTCGCTCCGAGGGGACCCCGCCGGTGGGGCTTGCGGCTTTGACCCCAATTCGATTTTTTGCTGGTGGAGCAGCATAGCGCAATTTAACGCAATCATACACTTGCACTTTGCAATTGACCACGACGCGACGACATGAAAATCACATCGCTTGGCGATTTTAATTCATCAGCACGATTCGACGCAGCCCTGAGTGAAAGTGAATGAAATTTCCACCGCAGTATCCGCGGCTCAGATAAAGACCGAGCGCTGAACGCTCGTTTCCGCGATCTGAATTGTCTGTAATTATTTTCATGAGCGCGTTTCCCGTGTACGCGGCACCGTGAAGGTGCAGCTTGACGCGAAATCACCTCAAGAAACACAAAAGCTGCTCATTGTGTTTTCTTAGCGCGTGTTCGGCGCCACAAGATAATTTTACACCTCGCGAACACCGCCCTGGAATACGGCGGCGAGGTGCCGTTTTTAATTTGTACCTCATTTTTCCCGTGCGCCCGGAGCGTTTCATAATGGCGAATTTAGCCGATGGAGAGCAATGGAGCGACCCGTGCGAGACCAGCTCAATGAAGTCCGCAGAGCGCGGTCCGCGCGTATCCACAGCTCGCGAGTGATTATAGCATTAAACTTGCCTTTGAGCAGCACACCACTTCCACAGCTGGTCTTGTTCCTGGCGGTGACCTTGACTTCACTCGGTTTTCGTGATTGACGGCTAAATTCAGCGCGATGTTGATGAACTCCCACAAGGTGATGAATGTAAACATTCCAAAAATGACCACCCATAACGCCAAGGAACTCCTTAACATGTACAGTGGGTGATTAAGTCACCGCGCTGCATCCGCCTCATCTTCCGGTCACTTAATGGACACAAGCGATCCAAAAACGGTTCCTCTCAGAGATTAAATTGGAATTATAAGAACAATCGAGTTTTTTACATGGAATAAAGAAATTTTATTTCGAGCAGGCTTAGATTTAGAAACAGTCTGAATTACGTACTTTTATAGTATCGTGTTGAGTAGTTTAGCAATTCGAATGTTTGCACCAATCAAGGTCTTTGTTTTATACGAGCGCGTGTAAATCAAATCGAACAATTGCGAACAGTAAAAATGTAGCTCACTTGGCCATAGTTTATGATATCTCGGGTGAGCAGAATAAAAAGCGGCCTAGATTTTAAGCTGGGCTTTCAGTAGCATACTTAATGAAAGGCCCATCGAAATCCATTCAGTAGTTTTCAAGCGATACGCAAACAAACAGACAAAAAATTTGCAAACAGGTGTAAAGAGATACATCCTCATTTACCGACAAAAGAGGAAAGGTATAGAAATCTTGAAGAAAAACAAAGGCTCTCATCGAGGTCAACTTTCACTCCACATGTATGAGGTGAACTGGCGATGTTAAAGGAAAGGTACGTACATGTGCTTTTCAAGAACCACACGTTTGTAACTTTTCCTTCTTTTTATTTTAGTAATTTTTACTACTGCTGTTTATTTTTCTTTCATTAAAGGTGCAATTTTGGCGTTGTGGTAAAATTGTACATTTTCTTGGAAATGTTGCAAGCACAGCCTCCGTTTCAAGAAAGACACAGAGTTAGATAATCAAAACGAGAACAAATTAATAAATCTCTGCGAATCGGCCAGAAATTGTAGATTAGAAGATTACAGACCCAGTCCGAGAAGGCATTCAAAATGTGGAAAAATCGCTACTTTCTCCCCAATGTATAGTCCATATATTCTCCAGCATATTAGTTTTGTTTAAAATAACGTTAAAAACGCGGGAAACATTTTTTTGATTTCGTAAATATAAATATATAAAATAAAAGCGTGAACCTCAAGATATTTTGTTTAGAATTTTATAGATCTCTTTTGCTGTTACGTTATTACTTTCCGCAATTTTCCTTGCAACTGCACCATATAAAAGTCTTAAATTCGTTATTGAAACTGGAGTTCAACAAATACAAATGTTTTTATTTACCTTTATCGTGTTTATATGGAATATTTCGCAAAGAAAACACTTCCAATCGGCAGGGTACCTAGTGCTTGAGCAATAGCGTTCAATCAAATTCCATCTGGGGGTCTGACATTCGATACTGCAAAAAAGTTTTCTTTCCGAGTGAGGCTTCTCTTTAATTAATTGCTAAAAATTTCAATGTAACTCACTTTGGTGAAGGACTGTAATTTTTTCCCTTAAGCAATCCCCTATTGTTAAATCTACCTGTGGATACGAGCGAAATGAAAAGCCGTAGACACTCTGCCGCCTATTGGCAACTTACGTAATCGGCCAGTGTTGCGCAACTATAAATTGCAACTCGGTGCCAGGAGCATCAATCAATTTTTGGAATTACTTCTGAAGATGGAAAAAGCTATTCAATTTCCTCTTCTCATTAAGTGCAAAAAATCTATTGAAGCTATTGATATGGATTCATCTCACATTTCTCGTTTACGTCTGTGCTAGTTTCAGAAAATGTTGCCGTCAGCCAGTGCACAGGTATGTCACAATGTTTAATTGCTTGAAATATTTTTAAAATTCATTTGTTGTTCACAAACACCTGGACAATGTCATATTAATCTTTGCAATGAAAACTGAGGACCGATCAATCCTTTAAAGTGGTATTTACGATCCTGACAATTTAAAAAGCAAGAATTTTGCTTGATTTTATTTAGTTATATGACCTTGAGGCGTGCATTGTTATTTTTGCGTGAAAACCACATCAGAAAAACATGTTAGTTTAACGCATGAATTTTTCTCAAATAACTAGAACAAAAAACATTGTAAGATTTGAAAATTTAAAACGCTGTAGCCCTTTCTTTTTTAAATTAAAAATGGGTTAGTGCAACAGAAAATGATTAAAAGTATTAATATTACATAATCTTACTTGCGGCGCCTTCTTATCTGGCAAAATATCTTTGTCTTTTAAATTTGTCCTGTAACATTTTGGTTTTTACGATTGAGCTCTTACAAAGCAGCACCTTATAATGAAACGTTTGCCGTACAAAATAAAACAAATTGACATAAACTTCCAAACATATTACAATCAATATAAAGAGAAATAGCGCAAAACCCATAATTTCATAAATTGATGAACAAGTAAACGTCTCATTTATGCGTTTTTTACATATCTCTACTTTGTCCTAAAATTCCTTGGTCAATTCCTAACGAACAGAAAATTGGCAAAATATGAAATACAAAATAAACAGAACGTTGGCAGTGCAAATCCGAAAGGTAGATTTATTCGATAAAGTTTGACTTACTATAACTTTTAACTACTGAACTGTATTTAATTTCTTTCGGTTCAGAAATACGGCCTCTAATTTGTGCACAAACATTTTTTTGTTGTTCAAAGTGATGTATTAGCTTACCTAATATTACTACGTAAGTTGTGTACGAAACAATAAAAACAACACGATGCTTAATAGGGCTTAAGTACGTTTAAACTGGGACATTAATTTTCTCCCATTATTTACTCCAAATGTACTTAAAGTACTTTTTAAATTTACTTTCGCGACGGTCTGCTTTTCAATTTTATGTAACAGTTTACGTTCACCTTAAATCACTCCAACAATCGGAACATGTCTAACCCACCTGAGAAAATACGGGCTTTAAAAAACTTTAAAGAACCTTAAGCACGGAGTCAACGGGCGACGTTCCGGGAGCAGCCATGAAAATGAAAATTAAAATCCGTCGTAAAAGTGGGAACGACGGTATGCAAATGACCGACAATCGTCGTTCCTAAATTCCATCCTGCTTCCGGGAACATTCGCCGGAGTCCTCGGGTGGGGAGTGCCGAGGCCCGTGCCACACGGGTGCGCATTCCTCCAACGGTGTCCGAATATCGGCCGGCGGTGGTGGCGGTTGTGTGGACGTGCCAAAGTGTCTTCGAAAGGTAACCTGCGGCGAAACGGCGACAGGTATCAGTACATCATCGCTATTTGCATTTATCTTTCTTTTCGATTCATTCTCCTCGGGCACGAGGTGCGAGCGCGGAGCCCGGCTGTGGCCTGACCCACATTCGGCACAATTGAGCGGCGTGACCCACAAACTTTCCTTTTCTTTTTTGTCCGGTCTCCAAAAATGAGGCCACTGAAATTTCCAACTCTGAATTTCGATTTAAGGCTAGGGTCGCTCCTCTCCTCATGTAGGGTGGTAATTATTTGTGTGCTGTCGGTTTTTGTGAATTTCCGGGATAAGTGCTCGCTGGACACGGCGTTGGTAAATTAAACGCGGTGTGGTCGCGACATTCGCGACCGGTTGTACTCTTCGCTCAGGACGCCCTGGCCCATGATGGCTGCCCTGCTGTTTCTGATTGTGCTTTACGACGCGCGTTATTAAACTCGAAAGGGAATTAAATTAGATTTTCTTTTTATCTTCCAGAGTCCCGGCTTACACTGAAGGGATAATTATCCTTTACAACTCCTAAACCTGGCGATTGTTTTCATGGTAAGTTTCATTACTTTTTAATTAGTTCTACGAATTTAATCCATAAATGAAAAACTTAAGGGAGCACAAATTACATTTAAACATTTGCAAATACGCTTCGTTTACAACCTTAACGAAAGTTCGTTAAATATAAGAACACATCTCAACAATGGAGACTGGGCAAATTGACCAAAAATTAAACGTTACCTCAATGATATGATGAATTAATTCCAATATAACACTAAAATAATCTCTCATTAAGGATAATGTAAAATATTAACGAGCTTCCAGTTAATGTAAATGTTCATAAAAGTACTATTGGGACTAGAAAACTAATTTTAGAAAATATTTTAAAATAGACTCTCTTGAAAATAAAACAAATAGAAAATACGTAAACGAAGTTTTATTATTGAAAATTCTAAATACGTTTTTTCAAAACAAATTAAGCCCGATTTTCAATTATCTTTTTCCAAGTGAATGACTTTTACTCCCATATCCTATGTTTTTACATTTACCTAGATCCGATTGTCTCTGTTCCAAGCAAAAAAAAATCATACGTGTTCGCTCGCAGTGCCACAATTTCTCTCAGAATTTTAAAAATAGTCCATGTCAGGAAATTAAACAGAGTAGAATATTTGTAGAGATTCAGAGGAAGAAATAAATATTTCATTTCTTGTTGAGTAAATTCACTGTTCCTTAGTTTATTCATTTCCAATTATTGCAGAGATGATCGAAAAATCGGGGTCTGTGCAAGACTTGATTCAAAATTGTTTATTTATAGTAATCATACTTTAGCACGGCTTTCTGGGAAAGGAATGAATATTTATTTTAATCTACATTAAAATTCAATAAAACCAAAACCTCCTAACAGATTCTATTAAATTTTCATATTATGGAAAAGAGCAGTCATTAATTCGTATTAAAAGAAATCACAGAAATCTGATCACATAAAATAAATATCGAAGTTGTTATTGTTTATTTATTTTATTAATTTTTTCTTTGAGTAAAGGTCCCGGAAGTTAAAACATTATGTACTTAAAGTGTTTTTTACAATTTAAAATTTATTTTTCTCAAAAACCTCACTTGTTCGGACATTTTTCTTTCCGCATTCCCAATGCACAGAAACAATTCCATTGAAGCCACTATTGCTAGACCTATCACAAAAATGTGTTGACTAGTGTAATTATTTAGTTGGTATATTTAAAAAGCTGTTTGTATAATTTGTAAAACATTTTCTTCCAAATAAAAGTAGAAATCGGTGAAAAGTAGAAATCGGTTAATGTCAACATAAAAATTATGTAGAAAACTGTTCACGCTAAATTCAAACAAACCTTTCCAAATATTTGTAATTTTCCTTTGAGAATAAAGCAAATAGACGAATAAGCAATTTATTGACATTTTTATACTTTTCTGTTCCATCCGGAAATCACGAAAAGCCGAATGCTGTTTATTCGGATACAATAGCAACACCCTGTAATATTTTTCTCCTGTGTGTAGTACGTAAAGATAACTATCAGCTATTGGAGACTTAAAGGATGGCTGTGTTAGGCACACCATTTTAGATCCCAGTTCTATCAGCCTTCCACAAGAATGGGCTGAGCAAACAGGACGAAAACTAGGTCTACACTTGTAATCTAAATCTATCTACAGATGTAACATCATCAATCCGGCAAAGGATTGGATTTCTCTAAATGAAAAAAGAAAATAACTCGGTAGCTAGCCGAGGGAAAAGGAAACGAAAAATCATTCGTTTCCGTCTGCATCCGATAGCAAGTTTAGAGTACATAAAAAAAATATAAATTAAAAACATTTCAATTAATGACGCAATTCAACATCACATGTGATTATGGTCTCGCCGGCGATTTGACCACTTTTCGATCGAGTCACGTCGGCTCCAAATCAGCCGTCGACGCTATTAACCGTCTTCTCCTTGAGGTCTTTATTTGAAGTCGCACATTGACGACGGGGTAATTACCTTAATCAAAACGAAACACTTACGAGGGCGCAAAAGCAGAAAGACGCTATGCTGCTGTCTTTCTTCGCAAGTAGAAGACCCGCGCTACGGAAGTCAATTGTTTAATTTTAAAGCTAAAAAGACTTCAACGAAGCGATTTTACTTCATTTCATTCAGCTTGTGCAAAACGAAATTAAATTTAACAATTACGTATAGATAAGTTTAAGAGTACATAACTTTTATGTTTTGTGTTTAACACAAACTGAACCTGGAACAAAAGATTTCTAAAATACCTGCAATTAATGCAACCCAAATTCACACCCGACATTAAGGATTTGTTAGCGTAACGAAGGGTATATTCAATTTACGGACACAAGATCGTTCATTCAAGCCCCATTTTTTTGTTTTTTAATTATTAAATGTTTCCTTTCTGTTTTCGATCCCGCGGTAATACTTTTTTTTATTAGCAACCCTCTTATAAACCTGTCCGAAAAGAAATTATTGTTAATCAGCCGGATTATAACCTTATATTAACTCTTTCAGACTCAGTCAAGGACATAAATGATTTAAAAATGAACAATTTCGTAAATATCGTTTACTGGGTTTTATAATAAAGTAGACCTACCTTTACATTTAGACCTTTGAGCGTTACCTTTATCCGCAAAAGATTGTTTAAAATTAACATGAAAGTTAAAAAAGGCAGGCACCAAAAGTTTTAAAGGTTTTATTATCTCGGATTTAATTGATCCGAAAGACCCTAGGAAAGTCATCGACTAAAAAGGAAATGAAAGGGTAGTTGCGTACACACTTAAATGAAATTCTGATAAATTTATTAAACATCTTGCAGATAGAAAGAAATAGTAGACTTGTAACAATTTTTAGTTAATAAACGATGAATTTAATTAATGTGAAAAGAAAAAGGAAAAGATTTTTGTTCGCAATTGTGTTTTCGAACAATAAATTGAAATTAATTAAAAATGCAAAAAGTCTTAATGATATTGAATTCTCTGGAAGGAAGTAAAGCAACCAATTAAATTTGACTATATTCTAATCAGAAAAAAAATATTGCTTGCTTTTACAACAGTAAAGATCCCTAGAGGCGTGACCTTCCTTTGAACCTACATAATTGCTTCTATATCTCGTCGTACTGAGTAATAGGAGCCAAGGATTTCTTGATGGTTCATGACTCTTAGTACTTGACTTCGACCAACTTGAGTAATTTTACAATATCAAAGTTTGATTCAAGAGCAGTTTTCGGTTAATGAGCAACACCTTCCTTCCGTGATTGGCCTAGAAAAGCTACTCAGAGTTTGTTTTCCTCACATGTATGCTCTTGATATCGTCGTTTACCGAAAATTGGGAAACCCTTGTAACCACGCAACGCAGCTCAGGTGGCAGAGTCACTGGCGACTGTAAACATTGCTCTTTACCGACAATTTTATGCATAAACAAGCAAAGAACGAAACTGCATCGTAAGCGCAGCCTGGAAAATCGTTTTCCCTCAGCTGACGAAAGAGGCAGGTGTGCTGCTCCGTTTCTGGGTCTCACCTGGAGAGACTCACCTGTGTGCGTGAGTTATGAAAGCGGATGACTTACAATTGCGAACTTCCTAATTGATCGTGAAGACATACCGGTTGCGGTTCGGGGCCGGGCGTAAGATTAAGATTACGACTTTACAGTGAAAACAAAGAAAACGCGACGGCAAAGGTGGCAGTTGCATTCGATGCATTTGGTTGCCGCCATGTCGAGTATGGTTTCCATTTAGACAGACGTGGAGAAATATTTTTATTTCAGATTCCAAACTTATAGAAAAACCTTCATGGAAGTCATTTATAACATTTCCAAACGAGAAATCCTTGTAGACCTGTGCAATTAATTCAGTGAGATGTCGGCTGGAGCCACGCAGGAGAAAGGTGGCGGCTTCTAGGGGCACGAATTCGATTTCCACACAAGTTAGCACCTAGCCTAGGCCTCAGCACGTTCCAGCAGACTCACAAGTACAAAATCGACGGAGGTGTAAGGCGTAGTGCACACTGTCATCGTCGTACAGCACCCAACACGAAAAACCCGACGGGCTGTGGTGACCCTGGTAAGGTTGTTGATACGACGACGGAGCCGCGAACTCATTTACTGTCCTCGTTCAGCAAAATCAATGAACTTGTCGGAGAACGAAATTATAATTTTTAAGAAACCATTAAGCACGCTGTCTTGAGACGGCTAATGTGGCCGGTGACGGAGTCGACGGTGGGCCCGACGCTCGTGGGATGAACCACGCCGTGTCCAAAGTCAGTCGTGCGCTGGAAGGGCACGGCCACCGAACTTTGATGGATTGCAGGCCCAAGGCCTTGGGGCTGAGCCTTCTGCGCAGTCGAAATTAATCCCCGCAATTGACGCGATTCATTAGCACGGAATCAATGGCAATCTGTGCAAGTCTCTGCGCTACCGTGCGAAAATTAGCTTCTTGTCGGTTTTTGACTCGAGCACCTGCTTAAATGACTAAGCCGCTGTAA
Source organism: Proctacanthus coquilletti (assembly GCA_001932985.1). Taxonomy (NCBI): domain Eukaryota; kingdom Metazoa; phylum Arthropoda; class Insecta; order Diptera; family Asilidae; genus Proctacanthus; species Proctacanthus coquilletti. The sequence continues at coordinate 228,526 of MNCL01000055.1, read as the reverse complement.
TCTGATCCAAGATCGACTAGGCTAATTGTACTCGAGGTGTTGCTGCTCTTATGGCAAGGTGTGAACCGTAGGCTCGATCGATTGAAAGGCGATTCTTTGCTTGTATCAACTTTCGAAATTGCGAGTTAGCCTTAATTTCTTTATATTGATTGGTAGTCGCTATTAGGAACGGCGAATGACTAATAATTTTGGAAAGTATAAGAAATTGTATATCCCTTACTGTAGACAAACCCGTTTACGCATCTATAAGTAAAATTAGAAAACACATTTATGGATTCTCTTGTTTGAACAGTTCTTTACAAAACACAATGTTACGAAACTTACTTTCTAATGTGTCCAGATATTCCAAATAATTTGGAATTCACTTCGAAAATAAGAGCGTTTAAAATTAAAATAATTTAATTATACCACAATAATGAAAAATAATTCAAATTATTGATAAAGTTATAAAAGGCTCCACGAACCATGTACAAAGAAGGAACTCACTTGAATTTTTGGTGTTCGGCATTCCAAAAAGCAAAAACCGGACCTTTGTAGAAATTTCTTGTTCCTCTATCCATCCATACTTGAATTTCTTTGTACAAGACAACGTTGTTAGTACGAAGAAACATAGCATATATATTTTTCCAATACTCCTCATATTTAGAAAGCAGAAAACAGTGCCCAAACTCATCTGTAAGTAAGTTCCTTTGTTTGTGTGACAATTGAGAGGCCTGACTACAATACACTCTATTGGGATTTTATTGGCTTGTTCCATTTCTCGGTTTGTTAATTTATCACATTAAAACTGCCCAACAAATATAAACGAAACTTTCTCTAATGTATGTACGTACAGTTAGATGAAGCCGTAAGCCAGAAAGAGTCGTTTATTTATACACAAATTTTCTCATGGAAGTTTTGAAAGTCTTATGTTCGACTGAGTGTTAAGACAGGTTTCTTCTTACTTTTTGTAACATCTTGAAGCTTAAAAATAAAGAAAATTATGTTCTCCTAAAGCAAATTTTTTTCTTTTATAGTAGATTTTCTCTAGATACTGCATTAAGGTTTTTACAATTTAGACCAAACTTTCTTAAATACAAAGTTAGACTAATTCTTTTATCACAAAGTTTGGAGCATTTAAGTATTTTAAGCGTTTATATTCATTCCACCGTATTGTATTACGTTTAAAAGACTCGAATGCCGAAAATGCGTAAATTGCAGAAGTGACTTGTTGGTAACAATTAATAAACTATGACGAATTATTTAAGACTATTAAAAACGAGTGACCGTGAAACCGTTCAAGCGTTGTATACGTTAAACATTAAGAAGATAATTGCGAGATATGTAAAAATACAAAAGATCCAGTGACCTGGTGAAACCGCTTGTCGGGTAGCCTCCGCGCGGCGGCGGTAATGAATGCGAACCTTTACGAGAGGCACTCCCGACCTTCTGGACTCCTGCAATTCATAGGAACTGGGGAAAGGTCAAATTCCTCCACATCAATTTTTCTGTTGGAAATTTTATTAAATTCCCTGGCAGTCGCCTTGCGTCAATATTCCATCGCTCAGAAAATCCATTTCTTGGTGGGATGGAAGTGTCCCTTGACCTTTAGCTGCTGCTAAACGAAATTATGTTTCCAAGGCAGTAGTGGCTGATTGGTCTTTGTTGTTGTGCTTCCTATTTTTGAGCCACTCAAGCTGTTGCCTCCATTCTGTTCCCTCTTGTCTAAGTTACTGCCTTGGGGTGCTTTGTAAGGTTCGTCAGTTTATGCGGAGGTCTCACACCGTATTGTGGACTGAAGGTCGTGGGTGGACCATTTATCAGATAACAAGGTTCGATCCAAAATAGCTCGGCACTGCTTCCACACGCGAATCTAGGCGAATCGTGGGGCTGAGTCCCGACGTCACCTTCGAGCCTTGCCACTATTTTCGTTAAATCATGTACCATCATTGCCCAGTTAATTAAGCAGACTTAGGGAACCTCTTAAGGAGATATTAAGAAAAAACAACAGCTCGCGTTTGGCTCGAGTTTCAACAAATGGGTTTTCATGCTGTTGCACAGTGAGCCAGATAACAAATCTTTGATGAAGATAATACAATATCTCGTGGTTGCCACAGCTTTGTAAACACCATTTTGAAATTTTGAGCATCGATCGATTAGACGTAGGTACTAGGTACTTACCGGTGTACATGAAAATATTGGCTTGGCGTTAGGTACTTACCGGTGTACATGAAAATATTGGCTCCTGGAAATTCTCACATATAGACTAACTCGCAGAATCTAGAAACATGAAATATGTAATTAATCACTTAAAGGATAATTATTTATAATCCTCCAAAACGATTTTGATTTTAGTGAAACAGAACTAACTTTAAGAGCCTAGGGAAACCTATGAAAAATTCATCATTTTCATGTTCCTTTTTTTTGGGAACGGTTAAAGCTAGAGAGCTGAAATTTTGGAGAGTGGATTTGTGAACGTTTAGCTGTATTTTAAAATAAGGATATTCGGTTTCAGCCATTTGAGCGATAGTCACCGTATATTTGCGAGCGACCGTGTTGCACCACGTTTTTTTATTTAATAGAATACCTGAATACAAAAAAGCTCGCTTATATTTGTAGGCTTTACTTTCATGAACATACAAAACAAAACTTTAATAATAGATTTTGACTTCGCACTTCTCAGCATGTTGCTGGAAACATTCACCTAATTCTGAGCTGCCTTTTTTCGGTATTTCCCATAGAATAAGTGAAAAATTTCGAGAATAAAAGTCAATTCAATTTCGTGTTCCCCAGACAAATAATATTTGGTATAAGGAGTCGCACATGTATAGACCTTGGTTTCCCTAGGCCCTTAGAGTACTGTCTGGAATATTATTTCAAATCTTTCTGGAGCTTTATTTTCAGAGGTATATTATCAATTCGTGATAAGGAATCTCTGTACTTTGTACTACAAAATATTATGCTATTTAGACAAGCTTTAAAAAACCAATTTCAGAATTTTTTGGAGGTAGCGAAAAATATAATTAATTAAAAGCCAATATGTAACTAATTGAAAAGTTCCTTATAAATTGCTTGTTGATGAGTTAGCAAGCAGGAAATAGACAAAAAGATAAAAAAATAAATATTTCTTTACAAAGTATTATACAACAAAATGGGACACTTTTTATACTAAGATTTAGGAAAGACAATTTTAAGGTATCTTGAAAGAAAAAGTAGACAATGCAAAATACTCATCAAACAGTTGTTCTAAATAAAGCAATATGTACCTTTTCGAAAAAGACGCTTCAAGGAAACAACATGTCTGCAGTTACTACTGTTTTAAAGTTTTCCAAGCATATTTTCGAAATTTTCTTTCAGAGTGCACTTTAAACGCAAGTACAGACATTATTACAAACGTGAAGTATTTTTGCTTGTGAGTAAATCATGTCAAAACGACCTGATGTTACAAAAATTAATTCGTTTTACGAGGAGCCGCTTATCAGTGCGCGACCTAAGGTAATGGCTGGTGACTCATGCTAATTACGATAGGTACTACCTAATCAGTACTACAAATACAATGTTTGTGCTATCTCATCATCCCATCAACGTATCAGCAATCGAAGCAGAAGCATGAACATGCCCAGCAAATTTAAAAATCACAGACAACACGCCCGTTCTCGGTGTGTCTGTTGCGAGGTAGATCCCGAAGATGATGACTAATTCTTTTTTTAATCCCAAAAAGGAGTCACGAACGATGTCTGAAATTTACTTTAAAACAACGAAAAAAAATATTTTATCAAAGAGATAAGGGCGCCTTGTGTCACATGTGGAAAAAGATATGCATTCGAATGAGATGATGCTAAGATACAATTAACATTTGTCACTAATTTCGGGATGGTGAATTTACATCGTTTTTGGGAACTTATAACAATATTTTATTTCTTTTTTTAATAATTTGAACCACCCATTTAATAAATTGAATAAACTTAAAGTAAATCCGCATAGCTCGAAATCTTTTGAATACATTAAAATCCATTTATATAAGTGTAAAAGATCATATAGTACTTCGAATCACTTATTGCTTCAAGATTACCATCAGTTACAAGAAAAAAAGAAAATGTATCAAATATACTCGGTATAAAAATTTTATAATATCTTAATCTGGAGCATCTGAATTATCTATCCCCGTCCGCACTCTCTTCTCCCTTTCTTTTAAAAATATATCTCAGGTTATGGTACAAAAAATATTTGGGTAAAGAATAAAGTAGTTACGAAAGTTCTGGAGGTGGAACAATTAAAAAAGAACTTGTGTCTTCGCTAGGGTGGGTGGTAACTAACATAAAAATGTCGTTATTAACATATAATCACTTTTTCCCCCACAACGTTTTGCATTTCCTTACATTTTTTAATGGCTCCATTAGTTTTCCCAAAGGTAGGTAAGCATGGGTGGGATCCGCTTGAGAGTACCACCCACCACAGACCGTCCGTTCTGTCCTCTTAGTGACGCTAGGGAGGAAAACGGTATTTAAGTCGAATTAAAAGAGTCGGCACGCCAGTGCGTATTACTGGAACTTTAGCTTTTTTACAACAGAGCATGTATTTCCGACTAACTCAGATTTTTTCTGATATATCCAGCATGTTTTGTTATCGTTTTTTTTGTTTGTGAAATATAAATAACCCTATATTAAGTTCCACATTGCATTTCTGTATAACTCAAAAAATATAAAGGTCGAAGTTTGAGGACATAAATTATTGATCGAAATGTACAAAGAACATGTTAATTGGGATCTGCCCAAAAATAACAAGTCACATTTTGCTTTATCTTTAGAAATCGTTATTTTTTAGAGAAACGACAACGAGAAGAGAACAAGAAGGGCTATTACTTTGCTATTTTAAAGACCTACTGTGCTGCTATTTTCAGCCACGAGATATTGAATTTTTCCTCTCGACATTTTTTAGACATTTTTAGGCGCTTTCCACGAATTAATTCGTTTGCCAGTCGGCCATCTGATTGCCGTATTACAAATACCTCGACATTTCCTCAAAGATATCGAGTCGGTAAACGGTTTTTTTAAAAAATTGATTCCTGGCAAGACATAGGGCCTCTAACCCGCTGCATGTCCGTAGGAATGGTCAGGAATTCCAGGGGGCACAGGTGAGGCGGCGGTGGCGGTATATTGCGGAAGATGTCGTCGTGTCGTGTCGTTCTAGGCCATTTGCGTCGAGCGATGTGGCGATGTATGTAAGTTGTAGCACTCGCAGCGCTCGTGGCGCGGTTCCCATTATTGTGTAACAAGCTTTCGCTGCGAGCTCAACCCGCGCGTCGCTGACTCGCGACAGGGGCTGGAAGGGCCGCGGCGTGGTTCAATGAAGACATAGTCTACCTAGTTACTTGACCGCGTCCTCGCCCGCAATCGGCCGCTTTGTTTCGTCGATTCCCGAACCCGTTTACCTATGCAAGTTCGTGGGCTGCGAAAGCTTGCCGTGGTTTCGGTGCATGCATCGCGTCCGCGCCTGTCGCGCCCGTAGCGTGCTCGATTCTCGCTCGCGGCCGCACGGCCCGCATCCGCTCTCCCTGCCGCTCGCTGCGCCGCCAGCGGCTACAGTCGGCATGTATACACAAGAGCAGTTTCCTTGTCGTGTTAAATGAAATCGAATCGTTTTCCCACCAAGGTCAATGCCCTCATTTAATTTTCTTCAAGGAGAGCCACTAAAACATTAGGAAACGAAAAAGTACTTCTCAGGAATTTCGAAAGCCCGAAAGGAATTTTCTAGTGAGTCGTGCGTGGTTTTTTTTAGTTTTTGTGGCACTGGCTGTTTTTATTTGGGCACAATTAGGCTAGAGTGGATTAAAGGGTTCTTAGACCAGTTTTACTGAGCATTTTCAGGAAATTATGCATTTAAGGTAGCTACTTTGCTTGACCGTATACAGTACTTAGCAAATTTGAAGATTAGCTAAAGTGACAAAGGTCTCTGATGGATCCTCAACGGAAGGATGGGGTAAAAAGTTCCTCATGGGGAGGACCCAAAAATAGATGAAATAACTCTATAGTAATGAATTTCTGTGTGCATGTTAATTGAACTTTTAAGTATCGTGTTGTATTAAACAAAACAATATTAGTAATTATAGATAAGAGATAAGACAAGGGTAAAATCTTTAGTTGCAGTGGACATGATTGTTGCATTCAGGATCATCTGAAAACATAATATCAAAATTCTGTATAATCAGAAAAGCTGTCGCTATCATCATTACGAGTTAAAAAGATAAGATAAAATAACGACGGATTTTTCATCCTTTTTTGCACTTTAAATGTCCACAAAGGATTTATTTTTTAAGAATCATTCTGGTTGTCTTAGCCAAATAATTTCGAGTAAAACTCATACACGTAAAGTCAGATTTGAATCGCTTCTATTTTTAGAAATCTATAGAAAATTGGTTCAGAGAATTTCTAACGTTTGATCCCAAGCGAAAATTCAGTTCCATAATAATTAAGCCTACGGAATAATGGCGACTATGACATATCCTAACTTAATAGGAATTTCTCCTTTTACAACAACATTTTTTAATTTTAAAATAGCAAGACGTTACAAGGAACCAAAGTCGGAGAATACGGTGGACAAAATTTAATCCGTACGATAACAAAAGGAACAGTTTGTGCACGAAAATCTAGTTTTTCATTTCTAAAACGCAAACGTTCGATTCCAATGCTGCCCAAATGTGCACTATGTTTGAATTTTGATATGCTTTAGCAAGCAGCATTTGCTACACACTTTCTAAAAAATTAGCAACAATAAAACTCAAGACTATACCAATACCAAATGTGCATGTAAGCAGTGACAAAAATTTTAACACGATTATATTGAAATTTTATTTTATCTAATCTATCTAATCTAATACCGTAAAAAAGAAGAAAGATTGCTTGTAAAGTTGTGATAATGCGAGGTTCTAAGTTAGTTCAAGGCAATCTCAGAAAGCAGTGAACCAATTTCAAAAGTTCGCACTCTGCGAACTACGTAGTAATAATGTGGGCTACCATAATCGAACCTTTTAAGAAAAAGACAAGTAGTGATGAAAATAGAGAAAATTAGAAATTAAAAAATTATGTATCAAAATGACGTGTTATTATAAATTTGAAAATGTTTGAGAAAAAATCAAGTTTTCGCAAAATAAATTATATTTGTTTACTTGAATACTTCTTTATTATTAATTTTTTTCGGTTTGGTTTGTTTCTTAGTTTAGTTTTTTTTAGTTTTAGATTATTTACGAAAAATATAAGTGATGAGCACTTCTTAGCTCCAATCTAAAATTTGAAAAGTGTTTTTATATGGGTTATGACTTTTAAGAGTAATGAATACATGAAATGGGAACTTTTTTTTTAAATGTACAAATGTTATTTTTTAATTTACTAAACAAGTTCTTACTTTTACGAAATCCTAATTATGCATGGTACTTACTCAAAAATTTCTTAGTAGCAAAAGTGGAACTTTTGAGAAAAGGAACTATAATTTGAAAAGTTTCCGAATTAATTAAAGAGCTAAGTATTATAAGTTACTTGAATTGTTTGCCTAATTCTCTAGAGGGAGAGATATTTATAAATTTGTAGTATATCAAATGAATCAAGTTGTATTATAGAAATATTTTCTACACAGCGAATACGTACTTCTTTTTTAAAGCAAATTCACACCACAGTCGCAATACAAAAAAATGTTTAGATTTATTATGACAACATTATACTTTCAGCGGCATTGTTTTCTAAGACAAAGCGCATATTTTGCGTGGTAGTTAGCAACTAGACAAAGAACTGAGAAAGAGAAATGCGTACTTATATTCCAAGTAACCATGAAAGCCATAAAATTACGTAAAAATCAAAATAACATCCAAATCAGTGCAGTAATTTCTGCATAATGCAACTATAACAAAAAGATTGAAACGTGAAAAAATTACTGCAGACTAGAAGCTTTGTTTGAGATTTTTACACAAGAGGCTACAAAAAACCTTGCTAAAATGTTTGCAAAGTTATCTTTTAGTAATCCCAGTCTATGGTAAATAATGTCGATGAATCGATGAATTTAAAAATCAACCTTCCATAAAATGAATAAAAATGCATGCTTTAAAAAAAAATAAACTACACAAAACGATCTTATGACTAGTTAATTTCTTGTAATTGCAGTCAATATAAAAATAGCCTCATTTAAGAAAGTTGTATAAAATCATTAATTTTTTTAAGTCAGGACGAATTATAAGGCGAGATAAGCAAGTTGTTGCTGAAAGGTGTTCAGTAAAATTTCGAAGCTGTGCTTCGGGGAAGACGCATATTAAATCGTGTACTTCAAAGATTTGCGCAATACAATTTAGATGGGTATTGACCCATGATTTAATGAGCTCTTTTGCTTTTACACGTGATTAAAATTATTCTCACACAATTATAAGAAAGCAAAACACAAAGCAAGGAGGCAATTTGGATAGTCTAATTTAGGGTGATGTAAGAAGTTGATAACTTAAACCCGATTATGGCAGGTTAGCTCACCTCATCGAAAGTATTCTTAAATTCTTGCAAAATGCTAACCGCTCATGAGATCTATTCTATTTTATCTCTGTTTGGTGACTTTTACTAAAATAATTAAACTATTTGCACCTCTTTCAACTCTTTGTTGAAGAATATTTTGTGTTTGCTAAAACCGAAAAATGCTGTCTAGGATTATCATTTCACTATCAAATTTCATGAATTGTGACTCAGACTGAAATTGCGTTATCAATGTTTACTTTACTTTAAAAGTTATAACGTCCACGAGCTGAGAAAGTACACTTGAGTCGAATAACAAAAAGCAATTGAACTTGCCTTAGCTCAGCGTAAGTTTGTAGTAGAAATTTGTGTCACTAGTCACACGTTTTCCACGAACTTTGGGAATTAATTGTATGAAGTGTCGCCATGCCTTCTAGTGGGAAGAAATATAACACAGTTTAATGGGCGCATAAAATCTCCGCTGTCGGATGTTGGACATCTTGACATTCTTAAAATTATATTTTGTTGCCTAGGGGCTCTTTCAAAATGTTTAGATGTTTATTTCGTCTACGGGTGGTATGTTGTATTTTAAGTTTTTTTTGTGATAAACAAAAATTTAGTTTTTTAAGTACTCGATTTTCGAACAACTCAGTCTCTCCTCCGTATGTAATGACAAATTTTTATTCATCAAAGACACACTTTCCAATAAACTCAAAGATATTTAATTTAATTAATTCACACTACTCCTACCAGGAATTTCACATTATTTATTCATATGTATAGATGTAGTTTTTTTTCTCTATATGCAAATTTGTCCGCGATTAATAATTTGTAGTTTCATTTTTTAAATAACTCATGAATTATTCCTCAGTAAAAGTTGAGTAAAACTTCCTTGAATAATTTTGTCATAATACTTACTGTATTATTATTACAATTAGAAAGAAATTTATTACTTACATATTTTATTCACCTATTAACACCCATTTAAGAATGGAGATTTCGTTAAAATGCATGTAGAGTATACGCAATTAAGTAATAATAGAGCCGCAAAATCTAGCTAATAGTAGGCGAGCGTGATAATGATAAATGCTTATGCTTCGATGGATTTTCTGTGAGACCAGCATATAAATAGACGAACTGACTAATTCAGAAACAGCGGGCAAATCTTGTAGTAGCTTGGCACTAATGGGTATTTATGTACGTACACGATAATAGAGACATCGTGCAAAATGTATAGATTCCAATATTTGCTATACTTCTTTGTCTCTACAGGTTTACTACAAGGAAGGCACGAGGTTCTTTGCATGAAAACTGGTGGGGATATAATAATTTGTCCCATAATATGCTTTGAGCAAAATATTATTATATATATTTAATTTTGAATGTACAAGAAAACGCCAAACACTTTTTCCAGTGTGAATTTGTTGTTTGTTTTTCCATATTTGAAATGAATTGGACAAGAGTCGAACAATAATTTTAAATATTATATCTAAGAATGGAATTCCATGGATGAATTACAAACAAGCTACGTAATTTTGGATACTTCCTTAAAACACATTAAAAGTCTAAAATGTTAATTCTGCAGACGGTAGACACAGACTTTATCCATTCCTAGTCTTATGTCGATTATTATACTTGAGTGAGCCTTACACACATATCAGCACATTCATAATATTTATTATAGAAAATGTCCGATAAAAACTATATTTAATCTTGTGTTTTTCCAAATTTTTCAAAAGTTATTGAAATACAGAAATTCCCATTAATTTAGACTGCTATACCTTTCAGGATTTTTGCTACTTTGGGGTCGACTAGATAAGGTTTCTTTCTTGGCTTTTTTAAAAGTTTTTGTCCACAATTTGAGATGATTTGTGTCACCCCGGGACATCAACAAACAAGTAAAAGACTCTCCCTCTTTTTATTCATTTCGATTGAAAAGTGAATTTATTATTTATAGCGATGTCATTTTTCCGACCATGAAGAAATTGTCCTGAGCAAAGTAAGAATGGCATTTTCTTTGGCGTCCTTTTTGTACCCGCAATGTGATAGATGCATTTTCGAAACTCCAATCCACTTTAGAGCATCAGCGAAATAAAAGGGCTGCGACCACCAGACGCGGCGCAAGTTCACACAAAGTGAGAACTAAACAAGGGCAAAGAGGAGTACCTTCAGGAATCGGTGGCAACAAAAACTGATATCGGTTTCAGGGTGCCGCTAGACGCTAGATTAAATGCGACCCAGGCAGACAGACAAACTTTTTCCTCTCCTACAGCAGCCGCAAAGTTAATGATGAAAAGTCCGTGACTCACCCGATTATCAGCAGCCGCGAAGATTTAAGACTTTTTGCTTCATCGGTTTTTTAAAAAATTTTTTTGTATTAATCGCCGATATGCCCAGCAGCGGATAAATTTTAATTAATTTTTCCCTCGTACGATCGCGCCGGAGAGTGAGCGCTGCTGAAAACTGGTTTCTGACACTTCGCCGCTCGAGAATTGAACCTATTTATTGGCAGTGACATTTTAAATAAATTATTGCCTAGGAATATCGGCGAACTGTCGGTCGGATTACATTTCAAAGCTGCTTTCGATGGAATCGCGGAAACATATGCGCGGCTAGGAATTGTCGCGAACTACACCGAGCGCGCGGTATAATCTCCATAGATTAAGATACTTCTCGTGGCACCGAATTGGCGAAAATAGAGATGTTTAATATATGTTTAACAATTTTAGACATTGTGCCGTCTTATACGTATTTAGCTTGCAGTTGTCAAAAAGATACCGAATAAAATATTTGTGTTGATAACGATCTTTTATCAGATAATACCAAAGTATGCAGATTTAATAACATCTTTTACATATTCACTAACATCTTATGCCTTTAAGTAAAACTAGAGCTATTTCGGGTTAATGTCCCTAAGCAGTCAGGCGTAGAAATGTGTGTGAAATATTAGTGGAACGAATGCCTGCAGATTCGTCATAATCTCAGAACTGCTTTAATGTTATGCGAAATTATATATAAAAATTAGAGTGCAGTAAAAAGCGTCCTTCCCGTGAACAATCAAAGTAAAGAGTTGGCGGAAGCGACCAAGAATGTAATATATTTTATAGAGCTTATAAACAGAGAAAGATTATATAGTAATTAAATGTAATTCCCACTCCGCAGGTAATTGACTGTGCATTTCGCGTTAAAAACAGCAATTTATTTATCACACTCTCTTTACGAATATGTGAACAGATTTTTCACGAAGAGCCGTGAGGAGATACTAGAGGTTTATATTTGTAAAAGATGGCTTAATTAAATACTACAAGCAGAATATTATTAATTATTGCTGCATTCTTTTGTTTTGACCACATAAACACATGTTTTTTTACTTTAACAGTCAGTGTTTTGTTTTTCAAAATAAGTTTCCTATTAAATTATTTTGGGAAGTTTTGGAATCATGAAAATATACCAACTGATTCAGAAAATGAAAGAGAAGCATTTTTAATTAGTTAGTTAGTTAATAACATTAGTTGTTTTTCTTCGATTACGACGAAGGCAAAAAGAAATGTAGTGATTTTAACTATTTGTACTGTAATATGTGTTGATATGACTATACTTTATTAAATCTATACTTGTTCGAAGATGATTATATTCTTGTTAAGAAGATGATTATATTTTTATTTAAGCTTAAAACTCAGATTTTCATTTAAGCTGATTATATAAAAGTTTTAAAATATACAAAATACCACAGATTTCTTATCGTAATTTTTTATACTATGGATTCAAAATTTACAAAAAAGTACCTTCTTAAATCGTCAAACGACTAGTGCTCCTTAAGTGCTGAAAGTGGGTGTATTTGAAGGTTCACAGGCCAGAGGCGGCTAACCCATAAAATTAAAGAAAACTACTAAAGTATTGTTTGAGTCTATATTTAGGTAATTATCCTAAGAAAGGTACACCTCGCCGATGGCCTTGACCTTGGTATATATCATTTTTGAGCACTTCCTGTGTGCACAGAAGGTCGGAGTGGGTCGGCGGGTCAAAGAGGGTCAACTGGCGCGGAGTACCCTTTTCAGGATAATTACCAGTTAGTTTTTCTGTCGTAATCTCATACAAGCCTTTTTGGTTGAACCAAAGATGACTAACCCGTAATTAGCCACGCGAATACGGGCAACTTACACATGCGCTGGATGGTAGTGAATGAGTTACGGGTAAATATTACTTTTTCGCCAGACGTGACAAAATAACCCTCAGACTAAATATCACCATGTAACACGTTTTGCGATTTTCAATTTGCGCAAGAAATGACTATTCTTTTTCAACTTTCGTAATTGTAAAAAAATTCTTGCTTTTTAGGATGCTGTAAATAGTTTTCCAACTTGTTAACTCCTCGAATATTCTCTCACAAGCATTATAATCCTATTACCTACATTTTAATACTTTTAAAAATGTGCGCTCAATTATAAAAAAATAATATTTTTGTGGAATAGTCATGCCTGACTCATTGCCCTTCATTTAAATTTAAATGTCTAAATAATGGATTTATGCAGGCATATAAGAGTCGAATTGTTATGGCCATTTAGCAAATTTTGAGTTTGAGAGAAAATTGCATACGTATGTTAGTAAGAATTTATTTGCCTTACCTATCGAGTTCATCAGGGCGACCCATTCATATCATATCTTTTTTCAAAATAAATAATGTATAGGTGCCTACACAACAAACAATACACAACAATTGAGCTTAGACCGAAGAAACCAGCCAACAAACAAAGGCCCTGTAACGATTTTGTTAATTATTGCTGTCAGCAATCAATCACCGATGCCAACGGGCAGTCGGCCAATTCCCCAGGGACCGGAGGGAAGGGTTCAATTTCGGTCCATTGAGGCCAAGAGAAAGTTATCACGGAGCAAATTGCTGGAAAACTCATTACGGAATGAAGCGGGTGTCTCGGACTGCGCGCCGTGCAAGAAGCTCGAATGGTCAAATAATTTGAGTCGACATCGGATTGGAAGCATTATGAAAAACTTGTTTTCAACGAAATAAACACCTGGTCGCTTAAGGTCATTAATTCAGATAGTAATGCATTTTAAACAGTTCGTTTTTATTACATTTTTTGGATTTTTTCGTCCACTCAAGTAGCAGAATTTAGCTAAGTCACTTTAAGAGCAGATAAAAAATTAATAAACTGAGAATTGTAGTGAAGCGGTGGAAAGCGTTTTGAGGTTAATCGCTGTTAAGCATTTGCGGTAGAATTATGTTTTCGGGGAATTACATGAATTGAATTTTTAAATTGCACTCAAGTTGCCATTCAGCCATGACCAACGAGCAGATTACATACGTACTTTCACTATTTAACTTCGACGATCAGATTTTATGCAATTAGAGAAATTTATGTTGAACGATTAATTAGGAACTTTTATTTCACCCAATTATTAAAAAAATATAGTTTTGAAAACAATTGAATTCGAAGACGTTGTTTGAGTGTAATTGGGAGATAATTATTCGGTTATTTACAGATATTTTAATATAAATGTTTTTAAGCATTATTAACTTCCACCAATCGCAAAGAAGAAATAAGAAAATCAAGCTTATGTCCAAAATTTGTTTACAACCTGCTTAACAGTAGAGATCATAGAAATATCCGTAGAATTTTGGCGTGGTGTAGTAGTAAATAGACAAGGAGGTAGAGAGATAAGTAGCAAAAATTTCATAGCTCATATTCTGCGTTAACTTATGTTTTATTCTACAGTAAAGTGACAGCTCCTACCTGTACCAAAGCATCCAACCTTTCGGCAATCAGAGTCAAAACTTGAAATAGACAGAGCTATAAATAGAGATTTTTAGACTGATGCAAATAAAGCATATGAGTACGCTTTTCAGAAATCATTTCAAATTAATACACAACGTTATATTACAGAATTTCGCACTTTTCGTATGTTCGCTTTTAAATTTCCATTCCATTCTTTTAAATTTCAATGGCTCAAATGATAACTCCAAAAAAAAGATATTTTAATTTCCTGTATTGCTTGGACGCTTTAAAACTTCTTCCCGAAACCTTCTAGGCAGAATTCCTTCCCCTTTGGTGCTAAGGCGCACTGCTGTTCTTGTCTTGTTCCTCCTAAACTAGAAAGAATAAGGCTGTTGGCTAAGGGTGACAGACGGCCCATCCAGTTCTTCAAAATGTTTGTCGGAACGGCTTGTCTGGAATCTGGATCATAAGGAAAAAGGAATTGCGACTAATTGAGAAGCAACACGTTCACCTTGACCGCAAGACAATGAATAATTTCACCTGTTAATGATTTGATACCGCACCGCATTGTCCTGGGCACGAACGGCGAATATTAAGGAAATTCTAAGAATTTCAATTGGTCAGTCAGTGCGAAAGAAATGAGTACACCGCACGCGTCTTGCGGGGGCTGAGACGGCGGCAACCTCGGAGCCGTGGCCGTACCTCAAGAAAGTCTAATCTCGCGACCAAAGCGCCGTTCGAGTGAGAAAGTAGTCGCGGAGATTTCTCTTGATTCCGGAGACTTCTCTTCGATTGCCGAGTTTGGCTGGGGTTCAGCGCGATACAGCCACGCCGACTGACGCACACAACGACGTCGGGGCCGTGTCCACGCAGCCTTGGTGTGTGTTTAAAGGTCAGTTTCGCAGTTCGATAACAGTGAAATCACCACGAGAGCGAGTCCCGAGCCTCAGTACGCTCTTTACTTCGCGCTAAGTTGGTGGTCTTCGCGGGTGTAGGTCCGTCGCCGCCTCGCCTTAGTTCAGACTAGATGCAGCAGATTTAGAAAAGAAAGAAGTCACAGCGCACCTTAGTTAGCTCCTTCAGAAACTCTGAAAGGAGTAAGGAAATTTGTGTCGAGATTTAAACAGTGATCTAGTGGCCAGTGTCCACCTGTGAATGGTACGGGGGACACGGTAAAGAAGTGCAAATAGCGATTTCGATTTCGCATGAAGAGTGACGTGATTATGAGATTGAGAATTCCCAGTGCTAGTGCTCCTCCGGTCGGTGCGGGCCCCACGGCTTTAGGTTTATCTGGCAGGCACTGTGACAGCTAGATTTCGTAGTCTATTTTTAAATCAGTGAATCGCATCAAGTGGAGGTCGAAGAAACAGCCATGTGTTGATAATCAGAGCAGGATGGCTTGATCCAGTCCAAGTTCGGGAAAAACAAGACGGTGACGCTAACGACGACAACGTCGAAGGTTGTTTTTTTTTTGTAGGCCCCATAAAATCGCCGAGGAGTGCGATTACCACTCCCGACGGTGTGCGGGAAGGAAGCTCCTCCGTCTCCGTGAGACTTCGTAAATTACTGTCTCTGGTCCGCTGTAAGTAGCTCCATTCAGGCTCCCATTCTGTCTGAGGGTCGACCTGTGAAAAAACAATTAATAACTGGCCGGGTTCGGTCCATTTCTTCTCGCTTCCCTCGAGGCGCTTTTCTTTTCGACGACGACGACGGACTTTAATTTCTGTTTGTTGATATTCGTTTCAATATTGCGCGCCCCGGGTCGGTGACCTTTTTCATGTGCGACGCACTTCACGGTGCTTTTCTTGTTTACTTGGATATTTTGAAGATAATTTGCATATGTGGTGGGAGAATCACCTCAGAACCACCTTCGCATTAAACTTCAAAGTCTTGTGGAAGTAGACTGCGACTAAGGCTCACCTAGTTCCCACAGGTAGATCGGGAGGTCTGCGCAAATGATGCGTGAACTGTTCGCTCCGAGCTCCAAACATTGAAAAACAGCAATCATATTATTTTCGTGGACTGCAGCGGAAATATTTGAAGTGATAAATTGACGCGGTTCAGCGGGCGCCTACAGTTAAATAACTGCGTTGCAGTTTTGCTTGTCCCTGCGGAGTCGCAGAGCCCCGGAGCCCCAGGGACGTAACGAATCGATTCCCACATCCCATAATTACCAGAAGGCGAAGGAATCGTGACCAGTTTGTATAGTTATGTTTTCGTTTAACGCACTATAAGTTTTTGTTCTGAAGAGCAAATAGCCCGGTGATAAGGACGCGTATAAATTTATTTTTGGCGAAATTTACAAAATGTGCCTGACCATGAGCAAAAATCACATGATCTGGACAATGGACAGGAATGACAGACTGAGATATGTCGATTGTGGCTTTTCAAGATGAAGTGCTACGTAGTTTTTTTTATAAACAAAATTGTGGGCTTTTAAGTGAGTGTAAAAATTCAATCTGTCTAGATAATGGGAGATTGATATTAAGTAAATGATTGAAATTGTGTAGTGATTTGTGTCTGAAGAGGTTCGTAAAGATCGTAATGCTTTGTAAATACTTGAAACTCTGATAGCAGTTATAATTTTCAATTCAATTCCGGACTATTTAAAAACCGAAACCCCGAGCTTCTAATATCTTGTAATTAGTTCTTGATTTCCAATAGAATGATTAATTATAAAGTGACACTGTTGTTAAATTTGCGATAAGATTACATTTTCCCTAGTCCAAAAATTGATTTCTATAAATTTTAATAGGGAAACACGAAAAAAAGCTTAGGGATTTCCCTTCCGATTATTTAAATATTTGAATTTTTAATTCGAATCTTAGGAATACTTACAACTAATTCGGAACTAGGGTCTGCATTGGCCGTGTTTGGCAAACTCAAAATCTGAATAATTCTTGCACAATACTCACTGATTCCATGGATCTGAGCTCAGAATTCTGCACAAATTTGCTGGGAATATATTTCAGAATCTCAGACTAGATTTTGCTGATCAGAACGTCCTGCAAAATTCTTCCCTCGCGAATCAGCTATCAAAGCAAAATCGATTTGCAGGGACCCTGGAGATTGGATCATGTGTAGCCAAGTTGGACCAAGTTTTTATGGCTTTTTTCAAATTGAGTGGTCAGACGTAGCCACTTCCCAATAGCCCAATTTTCTGCTGTATTATATAGGCAAATCGATTTTAAGGCACGTTGCCCGAGAAGGAAAAGGAAGGGGAGAAAGAAATATTCGGTGAATTTACTGGCATTCCCGACAAATTATATCACATTGGGTCGTGTGTTCAGCGAAATTAAAAACTTCCCAATTTAGTAGCCTATTTTTAATTACAATTCAGTTTCTGAGTTAAATTCTTTAAATAATATCATTGATTTTTACATTCGAGAACCACAAAAACCAAGTTTCAGAAGATAAATTCAAAGGAAACTGTGCCAAAAGGCAGAAGTTTCTAAATTATTTGTCTGGTCTTTTCCACAACGTGCTAAAATCCTAGCGCCGCGAAAGCCGTAATCTTATCAAATTTATGGTTATTTTTATACAAAGTTTTTACTCTAATGGCATTAATAATGGAGTAATAATAATAGAATATTTGCTTTAATCAGTGTGCATACAAAAAATTATTTCTTTTCAGGACATTTATTAACATGACAAAACTAGAAGTTCAAACGTATTGCTAAGTGGCCGGTTTTCTTTGTGAGTCACGTACGTGCTGTAACGTCCGAGATTAATTGCATTAGGCCTTTTAAAAAGCGAGTGCGGCTTTTATTGAGACCAATTTTGTGGATTACTCTAATTCCGTTTGTAGTTCCTCTTTACGCAGTTTGCGGTTTAACGCTGACATTGCCCAAAAGTTTCCCCGTCTTGTTCACATTGAATAATTCCAGATTTGCTTTTAATATTTCGTCTTCACCCGGCTTCGTGAGACACCTTGACATCGACTTAGTTGAGATTACATTTTTATAAATACTGATCGTAATTTGGTGAATTTTCTAAAATAGGTATATGAAAATAAAGAAACGACTTTTATAATTTTAATTTTCACTTGCTCTACGTGCAAGGTTTTCTCCTCTTAGCTGGAACTGAGGCAAACACCGCAGTTCAAAGGAAAAGTAAGCATGCGTCCGCTTTGCGCATAAAACCAAATGGATTTACAGCAAAATAAAAAACGTAACAAAGTGAAAACAATTTGTACCTTGATGAAACATCTGGGAAAAGTAAGATAAAAAGATAGCAAGTATTAAATGAAGGATAAAACGTGCTAGAGATAGAAGGAAGGAAATTCAAATAACAAATTATGAGGTCCGAATGTTTCGAATTCACGAACATAGAAGTGCGATTTTAAAAAGTTTTTAAATGCGTTTTTTCCAAATCTAGTTGAAGTGCATTTCTATCACGTGCCTGCATTTTTTTGTGAAAAGGTCTATGCGACGTGAAGATTTCGGTGCTAACGTTCTGCAACTTCGCCAAAATTTTAAATAATGCAGCGTGTTCAGAACTGCGAATAGTTTTACTCAAGCATTTTCGATCCGGAATAATAAATCAGTGCTATTCGGAAGTGTATTGTAATTTAATAGCATGAAATTGAACGAATTTTGATCCATCTGGAAATATTTTGCTGTGTAGTAACTCAAAAATTTACACTGCCAACTGCTGCGAGCTTTATGAAGGTCTTCAGTGTTTAGATTTATGCTTTAAGGTTTAATGACTTCAGGTGCTGATTGATTTGTGTATTATTCTATAATGAGGATTAGAACAAAAAAGGAGATACGAATTTGAAAAAGACACGCAGTAGAATTGCAAAGTTTTCGATTTATGTTTTCACTGATATTCTTAGCACGTTTTTTCTTTGGAATAGAACACTTTTACATTGCTTTTTGTTTTAAAGGTTTTGTTTGCTTTATACATTTTAAAGGCCTTTGTGAATATTTATGAATTATGCGTGCATTTAAGAAATTTGCACATTATGTTGCATTTATTTTACTAATTCATAGGTGCTAATCACTATGCAGCATTTTCAAACAGTTGTGAGTTGAGTTAAATTGTTTTAATATTTCCAAATATTAATAAACGTGATTTTCCATCATTCCATTTTAAAGTCTGGAGAAATTTCAGTTTTTGTTGAACCGTTTAATTGTTTACCTAAACAACTTCTTTTCTTGAGGAATGATTTACTGCAAAATTTGTTTCCCACAATTGCGTAATTGGAAAACAAAATAAAAGGAATGTAGGATTATTTTGGATAGATTGTATTTTCATCGTATCATTTTCGTGGTGTTGAAATTTGTTTTTATATGAAAAGGATGATTCTCGCTAAAATTGTTACAGTAAAATTGTTACCATTATTTTACAAAACGGCTGAGTCAATATTGATGTAGTTTTTTGCTGACTTTGTATGTCATGTTGAAACATTTTCCTGGGATGGTTTTATAAGAAGAGCCCCGTAAGGTACGCTGTAGAATTTTGACTGAAAATGCACACCTGGGGGTTTTTGGAGTCAGTGCTTTCAAATTTAGAATCATTTTTTTAGAATCAGTGGATCAGGAAAAACTTGAAGAAGATTCATTTTCGTCAAAATTTCTAATTTGTATTTATGCTTTGAAATGTTTATGCTATAGTTTTTCATATCTCGCAAAAATTAATAAACAATTTTTTAAGGATTTGGGTAAATTTAGAGGCAATGTTGCTTAATATTTTGAAGTAATATTTTTAAACTTTATATCGAATAATCCACATTATATAACACATCAATTTTGAAAATTTGACATTACCAAAAAACACTCTCGATAGTGCATATAAACATTTTCACGGAAAAACAAATACAAACAAGAATATTATTTTTATTGTTTTAAGATCCAAATGTTAAAGAAATGTGTTTAAATCTCACGTCCATGTAGGGGAAAAAGTGAATCGTAAAGTAGATAATTATTTTATCATTATATTTTTATTATTAAAAACCACACAACTAAAAAATCATCGAAACCCTTCATATTTTTGTTTTCGGAATAAATTTTCGTATACACGACGCGTTGATTTAATAATGGGATAAAGGGATTTTAATAAACTTTAAGAAAAGTATTTTCCGCAAATAAGGTTGTAATGTGAAAATAATTCTTCGTTTCCTACTTGATTTGCATAGACTGTAGTAAATTTTCTGTAGAAAAAGTAATATTTTTTCTCGGTTAAACATTACATATGCTTATTTGTAGCTTCTTAAGTAAGTGGATAATCAGTGTGAACATAAAATTCAGGGAAAAAAGTCTGTGACTAACTCATACGTTAATATTTTTTATGAGTTTTTCCTCAAGTTGAGCTGATAAGTTTTAATCAGTAGTGCAGTTGTATCGTTCAGGCGAAATCACGTGTCAATACGTTCAAAGAAACTCATTTAAATCGCCTACAAAAATTTTTTCTTATCTTTCTTTTCCACATGAATGGCAAACTTCTTGAGTAGTTTTAGAAATACTGTTCCTGTCAAGAATATCGCATCGTGGGGTTTTCGTTAATAATATCTATTATCGTTCTACAGGGCTAACGTCTAAAAGAATCTCAAAATTTGTTATAGTTTTACTGCGGAAAATGAGAAGACTTAAGTTCGATTCCGGCATTGATGAAAGACACTTCTTTTTTAGAATATCTTCGGAAAAATATACTTTATTTCATGTTATAATGGTAAAGGTAAAATTTGATATACAACCATGCTTTTTTTTAACATTGCAGTTATCAACATTCTCAGCATCACGGAAATGGACTCTGTGTCACAGTCTGCAGAGGATAAAAAACATGGAAATAATCAAAGTGAAAAATCAGAAGAAAACGGTAACAGTAACGCTGCAGTCGAGAATTCCTCAACAGTACAACTTCTGGAACTGGAGCAGAATCTCCAGAATCAGAATCAGAGCGCTGATCAAACTGCTGATTCTGGAAAGACTCCCGCAACAATGTGCTCACCTAGCAGGAGTTCACCGGCTCCTGAAGATGAGCGACCTCCACCACCACCTGTGGATCAGAGCTCCTGTAGCACTGCCGCTGAAAGTAGTCCACGCTCAGAGCAAGTATCGCAAAGTGAGGCTGAAATGCAGAAGTCTGCTCCGGGCCCGCCGGACGAGAAATGTCCTCCTGTGGCTTCCGTGCCAGAACTAACCCCCGCCGGTAAGTTCGAAATCAGCCCAACAACGAAAGCGGCTGAGATTAAAATTAGCAACGAAGAAGGCAGCTTTAAATTGTTAGAATGCGTCCGGAGCCGCAACGGCAGCGATACTGGTGGTGTCGACAATTCAACAGTCCAAAACAAATCGCAAAACGAAAATGAAAAAAGTGGAACAACGACCTTTGAAGTAAACAGATTTAGAGATGCTAAACTAAAAATAGCCGCCGAGTCGCTCGAAACACTTTCTAGTACAAGTTCACAACACTGTGACGGTGACGACGGCGAAGGTGCCGCAGATGCGGACGAATCGAAATTTTCGAGGAAATCATCATTGCTATCGTCTTCGAGCAGTTCGTCTTCCAAAATCGAATCGACGACGATGCAACAGGAGAGAAAAGACACTACTGTGGTGGAAAGTTCCTCCCACACCGTTAAGAAAAGTGATAGTAGCAAATCAATTATGCAGCCGGACAGTTGCGTAAAGAGTGAGGATAGCGCTGCTAGTGTTTTAGGAAATGATTTTATCTTAGATAGCAAGAAATTAACGGGGTCCCCGGCGACTTCGTCTTTAAAACATGAGGCAATTTCTACTGAAAAGGCACACCCTTCCGACAACAGCAACAGCTCTGGAGAAGGGAATTTTGGTGATAAAAGCAAGGGCATTGCAAGTTCTCCACGCAATTATTCTTCGAGCAGAATTTTAAATGCGAGGAAAGATAGCATCGGAAGACATGAAGGTGAAAACATCTTAAGCAGGTTACAACCGGAAGGTGCACCCAATAGTAACAGCAGCATGAAAAACAATGAAACTGCGTCTTCTGAAAATGCATCATCCTCTTCCTCTTCTGGTAATCATAATCTAGCTACAGCTCCTCCGAATATGCCGACTGTGTCAAGTTTAATGGAGCAAAGTGAGCACCAAGTCTCTCGAGGAATGGGGACTATTGATAAAAGTGCTAAATTTGAGGCTGATAAAGATATCAATTCAGCAGTTATCCGGGATAGATACAGTGCCGCCGTCGCAGAGAGGAGCATTAATCTCGATGACAACGTTGTGTCATCGTCGAACAACTCTAGTTCTTTTTCAGAAGAGCATCATAATTCCGTTGGCCGTGAAGTGAATGCGACGAAGGAAATGGTTTTGGATAGTAGCAAGACGGAGATACAGGATTTGACTAAGCCTCTTCCAAACGGATCAAAGGCGGAGAGCAGTAGTGGCCAGGCGACTAGTTGCTCTTCAACTAGTATTTGCAGGGACGGACGCGAAAATCAGTCTGAAATGAAGACACAAAGTTACACGAATTTTATGCAAAATCAAAACACTTCGAGCTCTTTCCAAAGTTGCCAACCAACAACAAAAGAAATTGTAGCGTCAAAAATTCGATATTTCTATGATAAGCCTAACAACTACAGTGTTTTTGGAGGTAGTCATCAAAGGTCTGAAGTCGAAACCTGTCCCAAATCAACGCCATACTCTGATTACAGTCATTATTACATTAATAGTAGCAAACAGAGTGAGTCTGCTGTCCGACACAGTCAATTCCAAAATCCTCCAACCAGCAGTCATATCCAAAATGTAAATAATTCTTTAATTTCGGCTGAAAGTTCAAATATAGAAAAAACCGAACAGAGACAGGTAGATAATTCAAAAGTTCAATCGTACAACGAAAAATTGTCTTATAATAGCAGTAGTACTACACCCGTACTGTGGCGAGCAACTGAAAATCAGTATCCGAAAAACAGGTATGATGGTAAGAGCAAGTCGGAGGACATTATAAACCTACACTCAAGTACAAATTCTAGTAGCTCTAAAACATCAACGGTGAGCTCAATGCACCCCGTAGCAATGACTCCCGAACAAATGCATCAACAAGCGGCACAAGTGAAAGCCTGCGGTGCTATAAGACTCAACTCAAATCAAGTGCGGGAATTCGACACCCAAGGGCATGGTAATCTTTCGCAAATTGAGAAGGAATCGATTTGTAACAAGAAACAAATTTCGGCAATATCCGATAAAGCTCAGCAACGCTTGGAGTCACAGCTGTGTGGCAGTAATAATATGAATCAAAACCAACTACATCAGGTGGATTATCAAAAATACCTGCCAATGAATCCTCCTGAAAAGGAGAAGGAGTATCAGAGACAGGTGATATATAATCAAAAGTCAGTTGTTGAATCTACCGACGGTATAAATCGATCCCTAGTTGTACAAAAGCAGTCTGAGTTTGCAAGGGAACAGGAATCGTTCACAGATAGCAACATGGGGCTAATGAATCGTCCTAGTCCCGTCCAGAGTTATATGGACAGTTCAATGCGACCTAGTCCTTACCAGAGCCATTCAGACGCAATGCGCCGCCCAAGTCCAGTGCAGAATCACGCAGATGCCATGAGACGTCCAAGTCCAATCCAAACCCATGGAGAAGCCATAAGACGTCCCAGTCCTATACAGCAAAATCACATGGAGGCTATAAGACGACCAAGTCCTGTACAAAATCACACAGAGGTTTTGCGACCAAGTCCTGTACAAATGATTCAAAATGTTCAAAATCATTCCTTATATGTGAACAATCCTGACTTTTCTAAACAAATGCAACCGAAACAAAGAACAAATACAAATTCGAACAACGATCTGAGCCAGTTGCATATGAAACCTCCAGATTTTAGCAAGGTCTCTCCAGCACAACGGCAACAGCAACAACAGCTACGTCAAAATCCACCACAACAAATAAATAAGCCGAAAGATTGTTATAAACAGAATGTCCCTCCACAAATTACACAGCAAAATTTTGCTGAGATCAGCAAAAAATACAACTACATTAGCGATCTGCAGCTAAAAAATCCGCCTACGTCAGAGGAAAGAAATACGACATCCCAAGATAAGAGGCCCTATAACAATTTATACGTGAAGGCTCCTGATTTCAGTACGGACAAATTTCATAGCAAATCATCGTCAGAAAGCAATTATGAAATACAACACCAGTACCATTCGACTCAACCGCAACAGACTGCAACCATGGGTCCTAAATCATACAATGCCATCCCAAGCAATGATTCTTCTTACGCCAGACAATTTCCGCAATTATCTCATGATATAGAATTGTCTGTAGTGTCTCAGAAGAACAATTCCTTTCAGTCGGAGAAAACGCCTAATGCGTGCGAATTCCAAGCTCAGGGAAAACACATACCGTTCCCTCAGGAGCAAGCGGCTAAATTGCAAGATAGATCTGCAAGGAATAGCACTTTAAATGAGCAGAGGGGGGTACAAGGTCAGTATTCAAGTCGAATAAATCCGTCGGACTATCCGACAGCTTACACCAACAGCGCACATCATCAATCAAGGGAACAGTACCAGCAATCGCATCCTGCGAAGTCGACTTATCTGCCAGATTCCAAATCCACAGTTCGTCCAAACGAAATTACTGTACAGCCTCAAACGATCTATGAAACAGCCAGGTATGAACCAAAAATCCAGCAAAACACATTTGCGCAGAGTTACCCAAGGGATAGCTACTCTAATCCTAACTACAGCTACCCGCAAAGTTCTCCATCTGTAATACAAAGCTCGAAGAGTAAAGACTGCTATCCAGAGTACCCTCCGCCATCTAATCTAATAAAAACTGGAAGTGAATATTCAATCATGAGTACAGGGAACAGATCAATGGCCACTTCCAATTATTATAATTCAGGGCAGCAGGCAACTCCGCCAACGACTCCCAGTTCGATCAATAGCATTCCATCTCCATCTCAAGTGGGCACAAGTAAATCTTACTCCAACCAAATGCCACAACAGAACTTGTCCAATCCGCCCAGTCCAGCATGTCACCAGCAGCAAGGACCTTATAAAACAACACCTAGCCCAGGGGCTATGAATCCTCCTTATGGCTGGCCAAGCCAATCCACCACAAGAGGAGCAATGCAAATGGGAACCTCATCTTCACCACATAGTTATAGGGTTTCACAAAGTCCACTAGGAGCTAATGCTCCATCGCCCCATAGCCAAAGTCCCTCCTACATGCAGCCATCGCCTAAGGCGTCTCCAAGTCCCACCTATCCGATGACCCGACCTTCGCCCCAGGGTCCAAATGTTCACATGAGCTACAAACCACCATACGTTCCTTCTGCACAAAGTATACCCGCCTACTATCAGCAAATAGATCATAGTAAGCAAGTCACTAATCCCAACTATCCAATAAAGATTGATAAGGCCAACCAGGAACTGCCTGTTAATCAATACAAATCACCAACGGAGATCAAGCAAGATTTAGATCAATATCGTCAGACGGAGTCCCGAAAGGATTTCTTGCCGAATGACTACTCCACGACACAGTACATTCAGAAGTCTGCAATTTCGAAGCGAGTGGAATATCCTGAGTATCAGCAACAAATACCTCGTAAGAATGAGGCACTGAAGAACTCTTACAAGTATTCCTTACCGACTGCTGAAACTATGGGAAGAACGGAGTTCCAATCCGCCTTAGGAAAAAGTTCCTCTGAACTGAGTTTGAACAAATCAAATCAAAAGCCGAATTACCGCGAGATGATCAACCAGGCATATGCGAAGCGGAATTCCATATCGGAGAAGGAGCTTAATGCGGAGATTATCAAGAGGACGCTTAAGAAGGATATAATGAGAAGATCGGACAGCGATCTGAGTAAAAACATCTTTGATTCACCTGACCCAACCAAAAATTGCGGATATTTCGCTAGAAGTACAGAATGTTTGAGACCTCAGCAGCCAGATGTGATGCCTAAATATCCTCAATTTGATCCAGGAAGACGACCTTCTTACCCGGAGACGTCAAAATCTTCGAGGCCCTATGAGTATCACGAGCGCAAACCTAGTTTACCTTTGTGCAGTGAGTTAGCAAGGAATGACATAAGTGTTACTGTCTCAAAAGTGGTGAAACCTCCTGCCCCAGAGAAGACAAAGACATTTGAGAGACAAGGTCTTCATGCCGGGTATCCTAGAAGCAATGAGTTTTCTAGCGTAGTCATATCCAAAGTCAATCCCACCTTAGAGCATCCAACACCATTAAAGAGCCAACGACCGAAAGAAATGCCAAAGGCGCAGCCGTCCATCGCCGAGTCAAGCAAGCCATCAGGAAGCTCTGTTTTTGCACCGACGAAACGAGAATCTCCGCTTGATCTATCGGTTAAAACGGTCAAAACCAAGGCAGATTCCACAGGTTGCGATGACGTAAATAGTTACCTAAACCGAACGAAGGCGTCCACTTCAAGTGCGCTTAAAGTTGATTTTGCTCCAAATTTCTCGAAACATGCCATCGGCGATAATGCTGGAACACGAGTAAATGCACAGCCTCCGTCTGGATGTTACGAACCTCGCCTTGCTAATACTGCAGTATCTGCTCAGGTTAGTAAAGCGTGTGCTCAACCAGCGCAGTTGGTCAAACCAAATGCAGTAAGCCAAAGCATCAGCACCAGCCAGCATCAGACACAAGCAGTTAATAGTTCTGCAGCACTAGGCACAGGACATCACTCACAAACGCCACATCACCATCAGTATTCATCCCCCCACCATTATCTGCCTCATCAACAGCACATTCAGGCGACTACCCACAATAGTACGGTGCCAAATTATCCAAGTACTCGTCCAGAAAACGTTTATCCTTTGCATCAAGCTTCCTCGCGAGATGTAAGTAGTTACCACTACCCTCAAGGTCAAGGCGTGCTACCAGAACAGAAGATCAATCCACATATCGTGACTCCAGAGCAACAACAACAACAGCAGTATGCTGCGCCAACGCATCAACAAAAACAAATGTACGAACAAGTTAAAGAGTGCCAAAAAGCCAGATCTAACCTATATCAACCCGTTCTGGGAACAAGTACGTATTCGTTGAGCAGTAAGGAGTCCAATATGCACATGTACGCGTCTGCCAAGAGGGATTCAGACAGTGTAAAGCAAAGCGTCATACTTAACCCACCTATGCCGAGCACAGTATATGATAAGAAGTCTGATGACTACTTGGTTAATACACCACAGCACCAAAGAAAAGTAACCGAGAAGGTAAAGGAGCCTGAGCTTCCTAAAGCTGCAAGGTCTGCGGAAGTACCTCTTCATATCCAGCAGCAGAAGTATTCCAACGTTCATCCAACACAGGTTAGCAATTTACGGTATGGACAACCGTATGGACCAATTAGTAACCGACCAGAGGACAAACCGATTTTACATAATCACATGGGACAGCAGCATCCGAGCACTGTTGTCCAGAAAGAATACCTTGGACCATATCCTCAGTACGATCGTACAAAAGTGGATACGAAAGTTAGAGTACAAGAAGAGTATTTAAAAAATACAGAAGAGCCACGTCCAGCAAACGTGCCAGCAAGAAACATGACCTATGATCCTTACAGTCCGTATGCCAGCACTGCACCAGTTGTTGATCCACACAAAGCCCCAGTTGACTACAAAGCACGTGTCAACAACAAGGCTAACGTAGCCCTAGAACAAGGTGATTCGATGCACGATCGACTTCGTCCCAGTGAGTACCACAGAAAACGACCACCAGAACCTGTTCCTGGAAAAGGTTACCAACCTCCAGACAAACAAGTTAGAGTAGATGAACTATACAGAGCGCATCTAGAAGAAACTTACAGACAGCAGCAGAAACAGCATCAACAGAACAATAGCCAGAGTCATGGTGAACATTCGTACGAAAGAAGGGATATGTCGGTTATCCAGCCAACTGGTAAGAAATGTTTCTTTATAACTAGCTAGATTTAAATTTAAAATTAAAGTTCTTGTAACACAAGTGTCTTATTACCATTAAGTTCAATTAAGATCTCTTGAATTCGTTTTTCCAGCCGACATCAACAATAAAATGGAATCTAGTTTCAAGTCTAACTGCGCGCCTATGCAGCCACTTAGGCCGCCCGGTCAATATAATTATCCATATAAAGAGGGATATCAGGTTTACGGCCCCCCAGGCCGAGAAACACATCCTTCTCAAGTTCCTTTAAACTATCACCAAACGCAACAAATTTGGTACCCCCAAGTACAGCCTAGGGAGAAAGCACTCCAAGAAACTACCGAAAGAGAAGCACAGTCATATCACAGTCAGTATGATCTGGAGTCGAATCGAATTCATGTGGAGGTCAAGAAACCTCCAACCACTTCACCAGAAGTTGGTTTTAAACCTACAGTTTCTGCAAGCGTCCCTCCCAGTTTAGTTAATAACAATACGACTAGTGTCCTTCGTGGAGCGGATCAAAATGTGATTTCCAAACTTCGTAATAGTATTGAAATGAGGGAATACGAAAAGCAGCGAAACTCCTTGCTTAAAAAGCAAATAAATCTTAATGAGACAGGTGAAGACGATGCAAGCAAGCCTGATATAGCTTCTATTCTTGCCGCTCGCATCCGTACTAAAGGGGAGTTAAAGGGTTATACGGCCCTTCCATTAAACTCTTTAGTGAAAACCAAAGAATCGGAAAATGAGCCTATTTCTGAGAAAAAGGAAGTCTTGCTTCCAATTCCAGATCCCTTTTCGGAGGGTGAAGAGGAAAAACGTCTAGATTTGCTTGACTGGAGTTCCGCTTGTAACGATTTTGTAGAGCAGTTATTGACGGGAAATAGCAAGAAACGAGGCAAAAAGAAAAGGGGGCCCAAAGAAACTGCTAACGAAAACAGCACGGAAATCAAGCCCGATGATATTGAAAAAGATAAGCAGCCATTCCCTGGAAAGGAGTACAATTGTGCTATGGACAAGGACATAGTGGAGCAAATAAAGACGGAGGTCACAAAGAGTGCTGCTGCTATTTCAGTCAAGAAGGAGCAGCGAACTGTTCGCGATAGTACTTCTAGCGATGAAGATAAACCGCTACTTCACTTAAAGCAACAAAAGGGTTCAGACGCTAGTGCGTCTGCCTACATTGAGTCTGAATTAAAACAGAAATCCTCTCAAGAAAACGTTCTAGGTGAAATCAAGTCCCAAGACTCGGAATCGACGATGCAATCAAATCGATCGTCTGTGATGGATAAGTTGAACGAAAAGAGTGCTCGTAACTTGCGAGAAAAGCAAAGAATGGAGCAGGAAAGGCGATTAGCTGCGCGTCTTAGCAGAACTAGCAGTTCAGATAGTGAAGATGACGGTAAGCGTAGCACACCGAGACAAAAACGACCGCGCAAACCAAGGTCCAGAACTAGTGGGGCTAGCAATAGGGAGTTAAGTGAGACGGACAGTTCCGGAGCTGAGGATAAGATCATGAGTCGTAATCTGATAAGAAGCAGAATTGAGTCAAAGAAAAGGAGACGCGTCGAAAACTCCACAAGTGAGTCTGATACTACGGAAAATGAACAGAAATCTGGTCAAAAAAAGATGGAAGAAAAAAGCAAAAGCTCAACAAAGAAAGAGATGATTACGAAGGCTAAAGTGAAATGCATGAAACTATCAAGTGAAAGCAGTGATAGTAGCGACGAAGAGATTCAAAAACCGACTACGAAAAAAGCCGTGAAGGATGAGACAACTTTGAAGGGGAAAGTTGCGTCGAAGGATGATGGAAGTGAAGACGAATCTGCTACGGATCGAGGCAAGCTTAGGTCCTCATCGCCATGCAAACCAAGAAACAAACGTGCGGTATCGACAAGGCAATCAATAGAAGAATCCGCTGTCAAAGAAACTATGACCCGTTCTAAGCGGAAAAAGGAATTGGAGCAGCAAATCGCAAATAGTAAAATTTTGAGGAACGAAAAAATTGTGCAGAACATTCAGCCAAGCAAGGTAAAAAGCTCTGAGAGGGTTTTGTGCAAGGCCGGTAAAATAAGCGAGAATTGGTCTCAAGAGGAGAAAGGCAAGTCCGCTCTAAATAAAGGCAAGATCGATAAGTCAGAAGAACTCAAAAGAAAGCATTGTGAGAACGAATCTGACGAGAAAGGGAGAAAAAAAAGGTTCGCAAAGGAGGAGTTGTCCTCTAGCTCGAGTGACTCTTCTAAAGATTCTGAGGAGGAAACGGTCTCCGCTAGGGTACGAACCAGACGATCGAGGCAGTCGAATGAAAAATTCGAACCAGAGACAGGGAAGTTATCGAAAAAGTTTAAAATAAAAGACAAAATCAAAGATGAGATTCCAAAAAACTCGGCAGCTAAACCGGGACTTTCAAAGAAGTCCTCGGGTAAAAATAAACCAATTGAACAGGCAGAAACTAACACGGAAAAATTTCCTCCAGGTTGGGAACAAGAAGTGTACCAATATAAACGTGCACTGAAGGTCCCTGCCAGCTTAATAACTATTAAAGGTCCTGTGCACCACAGAGTTTCAACTTCCCTACCCGATCTGGATCCCCATTCCAGCGATGCCTCTGAATCGTTTTCAGCTGAAAATTCAAGGCAGGGAAACTTCAAAAGCACGCTGGAGGATACCAAGGTACATTCACAATCAAAAAACTCGAAGAAATCCTTTAAGATAAAGAAGGAAGAGATGGACGTCGAACAAGATATGAGCCTAAAGAAAGACGAACAGCATAAACCGAAGTCCATCATCGATGTCCTCCACTCGCGCGTGCTAAAATCAAAGAAATTAAACAAGAAGAATGCTAAAATTGCTCAAGGTAATGAGCCGAAACTCCTTCCCCGAGGAAGTAATGAGGCTGAACTCCTACCTACTCCAGCTTCCGTTAAGGACAACAAGAACCCATTTGTTCATGAACACCATAGCCTATTTGAGACAGAGGTTCTTAAATCGAGGACCAGAACCGAATACAGGATATTGAAAAACAAAGAATTGATAAGAGAAGTATTCGGTGGTGAGGACAGACCTGCCTCTGCTCCACCAGAAATTCGGGACAATGGTTTGGATGCGATTGAGATAAAAACTGAACAAGTGACCTTCGATCAAAAATACCAACAGTATCTTCAAAAGATGAATGTTGACTTTGGGGAAAAGATTCGGAAAAATAAAAAGATGCTTCAGCCTTTAGGTGTCACTGAGTGTGGCGGGGTTATAATAAAAACTGAAAGGATCGACGAAGAAGAAGCGTCCCTTATGCTGAACAATGCGGACGAGGAGACCCAGGACATGGAGATTAATGAGTGCTTTCAAACGCCTCTGGCAATTAAAGAGGAAGTGGTTGATACCCCCGAAAGGGATACTCCTAGCGTAACATCTGAACGAGAAGGCGTAGTAACGCCTTTGATTTTCAAACGTAGGAAAACAGGCAAAAACCGCAGCGGTCGCAGAAAAGGAAGCTCCGGATTTGACTACATTCGAAAGAAAAAAAAGGTGTCATCGGCAAATGCGAATTCATCCCAGGATATGTTTAAGAAGAAGAGAATCTCTCCGATCGAACTGTTTCACACTCGGGATGAAAACGATGTCAGCAAGGAAATCCAGAAATGGGTTTTGAACAAAAGCGTGGGACAAAGCGCCCTGCATAAAGCAGCTCGTCTTGGGTATCTAGACGTTATAGCGTACTGTCTCGAAAGAATGAGAATGCATCCAGATCCCAAAGACAATGCTGGCTATACTCCTCTGCACGAAGCGTGTGCCAAGGGAAGGATCGACATTGCTCGAGTGCTGTTGCAATACGGCGCTAACCACTCAGAGACTGCACATTCAGGCATCAGACCACTTCATGAGGCTAGCGAAAATGGGCACATCGAAGTTGTAAGACTTCTACTTTCCTATGGAGCTGATCCGCTTCTAACAACTTACTCAGGTAATTTATCTTGTAGTTTCAAAAATTACTTTGGATCTAATATCAAAATGTTACCCAGGCCAAACACCTCTGAAGCTAGCTGAAAGTCAAGAAATGGAGACTTTCCTCAAAAACCATTTGCAAGATGTCCAAAATACCGGCCCCCATAAGCAACCGTGGAAGTTTCCAGGACCTTGGAAAATCTACGGTAATATTTTCTCACTCCGAATGTTACTTCAGTTTTCTAAGATGTTTTCCTTTTTCTAGATGAAGAAGAATACGGCTACAATGTGCTCAGTGAAGCACCAGAAGCTAACGAAGAGTGCGAGGAGGAAAACACCGCCAAAGACGATGTCTACTCCCAAAAGGGTAAAGAGAAATGTGACACGAATTCCAACATAATGGTTAGCGAGGACAAGATCAAGAAGCCGTCTCCACTTGATTTAGAGACAACAGCCAGCTTAAAGACCAAATTGAAGTCAGTTTCGAAGTGTACAGTAGTATTGGATAATATCGATTCGCTGGACCACATAAATTCGGTGAAACAGTTTAACGACTGTCATGGCAAACTCATCAGTCGAAGGCGTTCTACTTTTGAGAAGAAAGAACTGAGAACGGGTCGAGTGCCTGAGGAGTCTGATTGTGATGGTGAGGCCTTTGAATTTGAGGAATCGGATATGCCCCTGCCACCGTTGTATTTATTGAAAGACGAGGGCACCGAAAAATGGGTCCTTCTCAATGACTTGTGCAATATGCTCAAAGTGAAATCCAAGGACACTTTATTGAAACAAGTAAGTGTCATTAAGTGTGAGCTTAGTCATGTAGCTATAAAAGGGTAATGTCTGGATTACACATTTTAAGGCAGATTTTTGAAAGGTCGCTAAACAGACATTGAATAAATATTCTTTCAAAATTACGAGCTATTTCGAATTACAATTAATAAAATATTGATAAATAATCCACATAACCATCAACATATTTGAAATATCCAATGAAAAGAAAAATGTTAATATGTACATCTGTTTAACCAGATGGAAGCATATGAAACTGAGTTGTTTGCTGACGGTTCCGCTTGAAGTCAGACATGAGCTTCATTTGCTTGAAAACAAAGTCCAAAACACAAGCAATCGAAATTTTTATAAAGTGCGAAAAGTTTGCAAATGTTTTTTAATACTAGAAAAAAAAAATAGATAAAACTCCATCGGAAGTTTAGGCGATTAGATATTTACATTTTTTTTATTTTTTTTTTAATAATTACCACCTATTATGTTATTAAGACATAAACGCTTTAAATTTAAAAAGAGCATTAAAAAACTATAGCTTTTAACAAACTTTTAGATTTTCGAAATCGGTATGATAAGCAAAAGGGCAATAGATTCAGTTACATAAAAAGCCAATAATATAATAATAATTCTTCGTTTCTATAATTAAAGTGTTACTTTATGGGCCGTATACACAGGCAAATAATAAATTCCTTCCAAGTGAGCTTGTGAATAATTTAGCAAATTAGAAGTAGAAATGTGGAATACATGTTTACTTATCTTTGAATATTTAACGCTTTTAAGCTCAAGATTTAGTATAAAAAATGGAACACTTAAATAAAGGATTGCCACCATTTCCGCCTATTAGGATATGACATTAGAAATCAATTTGGTAATTTTGAGATATATTCTTTTATATATTTAAGTGGCTCAAAATATCGTTATCGTGGCTAAAAATAGTAAGATAATACTTGTATTTTCGTGTACTGACTACCATAAATTGGTATCTCGTTGGAAAATGTGGAATGTCTAATTAGTTTAGTAAAACACAAGAAAGACAATTTATTCTTTATAATTTTCCTTTTCCTGAACTATAAAAGTGCGTAAAAGAATGGCAGTTTTGATTTATAAAGTCGACTTATTTTTAGATATATTAGAAATGTTCATTTCTTTGGTTCATATCAAAAATTCTTACTCATAAAAGCTGCCCGATTTTTTTCTACATGCCTTGGCAACTTGTAGCATTTGTTTCTTGAGAAGAAATCATAAAGTTTTGAGTATCCTCTGTTTGCAAGTACTCGGTGTACTGTATTTTGAGAAGTTTTTTAAAATTTCGTTCTAAAATTAACGGCAATAGGACGTAACGAAAAGTATAGAAGTAATATTTTGATGTAATTATTTATCTGAGCGATTTTAGTTTGACTTTTACCTTTACCTTCTTTCTTAAAGTCAGGTGATATTTTCTCTGATAAGAGCAAATATAAACGGTGTTAGTACCCATTTGATATAGTCAATAATGGTTTTTATATAATTTTAACAATTTTATAAGCACTTATTATGCTATTGTTGCATCTTCCTCAGATCTGTCCGTCGATACCACCGTCCACAGTGAACAAGGAACTGTTACGAGAACTGAAAATGTCGGACTTCCTGGAAAAGGCGACATGCCTTCAACTGCTTTGTGCTGGCGAAAAGTTGAACATAAGCTCCTCAAAGGTGGTTCTGGTCAAGTACAACGACAGCGTACGCAACCTGCTCGGCGTCAAGACGATATTGATGAAGTTTTAAGGAACAGGAGAAACCGATGGTGATATATGGGTGCTATCCCCCGGTGCAAAGGTGCACAACCGGGGGAATCGTTAGAGGTTAGGCTTAAGTGGCTTTGCAATATGCTATGGACTATAGAAATTTTTAAAAACGACGTTGACGAAGCAGAAGGTGAAAAATGGAAAGCTCGTGGATTCACTGAAAATGGGATCATACCTGTGATATGTAGGCATAAGACAATAGTGACAATGGAGATTTCAATTTTTTTTACAATGTTAGTATAGCGGTTTTACGCGGGAGTGGTATTATTGCTTTATATAATCTCCGCAAAAATCTTTCTTGTTCACATTTGAACGTTATTTCGTCCGATCCAGGAGGTCTGCTGCATTTTTTTTAATTTCTTGGACGACTGAAAGGAAAACAACTCAGGGAAGCAAAATTGTCTGGTTTTCCTTGTCAACTCAACAGAGTGAGAATTTGACTGAGGGCAGACGTCTCAAAAAAAAATAAAACATTACAATTTCCCCGCATTACTATTTTTGTTTTATTGATTTTTTAACAATCGCCGGATTGGATTGTTTTCTTGTTCTCATTTCCAAACAAAACCTAGCTAGTGCTTAGACACAGTGTATATACAGAATAGACAGGCAAACGAACCACTAACTATTTTAAGAAAACTTTTAAACTAATCTAGCCCTAAGTGTAAAAAGCTGAGCAGAAAAGAGATTACCGTTGCAGTGGCGCTCCCGCAGCTGCACAATACTGTAAATAGTTTTGCACTTCTTCAGCTATTTTATGTATAGCGTAATTTTGAACCGTTCTTCTAGCCTAAGTCCTTGATTAAGTTAGACTAGACCTAGGTCTTCATGGATTAATGGTTATTGCAATGCTAGCAGAGATATGGTCTCACTCTTAAGCGTACTGCTTGGCCTTACGTGTGCGTTTCTCTTACATCCTAGGCTAAGTTGATGATAAATTGCTAGGTAAGATAGTTAAGGTGTAGCTAATCACGAGGAATTATTTAAATTTATTTTAAATTAATTGTACATAATACATCAGCATAGATCTATTATCGATGTTAACCGTAATGGGCCTAATATAGTTTTAGAACGGGCGTGTGATTCATGCTTTGTATCGCTTGTTTCGCAACGCAATGACTCAAGCAAGAGGATCCAGCAGACATCACACAATTTTTTTTGTTTTGTTTTACAACTCGATTATTATTATAATTATACAGTTTGGCCGGAGTGTATGAAAGGTGTTTTGACTATGTAAATGTGCAATGACATGTGATTTTGCTATTATTACAATTAATATTATTGACACTGATATGAAGTAATATTAACAAAACATTTTATATTTTACAGTCGAATAAACATTTTAAAGATGAACGCCGCTTTTCATTTATATTTTTGAAATTTGAAATTCCCCTACGGATTGTGTATTCTCTTATTTGAGAAATGAATTATTAACTTCACATACTTGGGTTACGAAGTTATTACATTTTTTATGATCGGAGCAGGTTAAATTCGTGTTAATTCGGTCCTATAAAAAACTGAGTGTACTTGACCTTTGTGGAAATCCAACAGCGTTATGGAATTTCTATTAGTAGTTTAGGCGTTTTCACAGATGCAAATAATATAGTTGCAATCTCAATCAAAAATGCCGTTTGCATATTTTTCTACAATAAATTAAAAAGAACTGATTTTAGCAAAATGTGAAAACTGGTTTTTAGAAGAAGTCGTAAATACCGAATTAATTTTTATTTTATTTTATTTTTTTACTATTATAAGAAATAGGGAAAGAATTTGAAAAGGTCTATTTATTTGCGCAACAGGTTTCTCTGGGGGAAAAACTAACAATGCGTTTAATAATAAAAAAGCAGAGAGTCGTGGACTTCTAAAAGCAGTCGTAGAGGATAGTTTAAAGAAGGAAACGTGCCATTTCACAATATACTATTACAGTGCTTCTTTAGTTGAACGAAAACAACAATAGATTTGGGCAGGCAGATTTTTAAGACTGGTAATAGTCCTACTACATTGGCACCCATTTAGTTTGCCTTATACTATTACTACTGGAGATAAAAATGGTTTTCTGCCTTCGGTGCACAATATACTATTAATATAACAATCCCTACTAATGATCGGTAGGACTTTATTGGATTTCTTATTAGACTTCTCTATAGCTTCAAAGGCGCCCTTGTATTAATAAAATACTCTTGCCTATCCGAATCTCAGGAATACTTAGGTCTGCCCTAAACAAAACAAACTATTAGTTCTTTTTGAAATCGGGTGTACTAGTTAGCCGAAATACATTTCTTAAAAAGACGCTTTGCTTAAAACCAGCGAAAGCGATTTGCAAAAAAACTTTCCCCAAAGAGGGCATTTGGCAAAAAGACACAACAGAATTTTGAAAATAGATTACTGCGAAGTGCCACATTAATACAAATGGGATTTTGTTATAAAGTTGTTTTGTTATATGGCTTAAAGTTTCGCATTTTAAGAATTGAAACTCGACGAAAAAGGTGTTTGTTAAGTAGATTTCGTTAATTGGCCTGCTGCCTCTAAATCTATAGCCATCCAGTTGGGTGAGCCAGTTCCCGTTGTCCTTCATTAGGAACCTCGCGGGTCTATTGGAAGGCTAGACATCGGTCTGTTCTCTCTCTGCTTCCTTACAACTGCAAGCTTCAGTTCATTCGGTTGACATTCGATAGCTATTGCAGGCAGAAAAAGACCTCTTCGTCAAAACCTTATGATTTGTTCCATTCAATTAATTAGTAAAAACCCCAGATTGAATGAAAGAAATCCCTAGAGTCTCTTCGCAACCGTTTAAAATTGTATTGACAATCAGTTGATTGTCATCGTGACAGTTGTTCGAATGTAAAATTTCCGACAAAAAGTCGACATCTTCGCTGCGTTTACATTCGAATATAGTTGAATATCTGTAATAATAATTCGTTTGTTTAATTTATTTCGATATTTTAATTACAGATAATTTATTTTAATAATGCCTCTTGTGGAACTTTTGGAAGAATTCGAATTTTAAATTTGTAGTTGATGATATTCCCGAAAATGTTAAATATAAGAACCGCTTGACGGTCATTCAAACGATTCGATTCAGTGACGTCATGGTAAATGAAAGTTCGTTCGAACTAAACACACCGTGTGCTCTCTACTCCCCACCGGGGAGAACAGTTTCACGCGAGTAGCCGTGCGAGTTGGAGGGATTTCTGTTTGATTGAGACAGTCGGTTTCCAATCGTAGAGAGTTGTGGTCGATAGTGCCGTTAATTGCGTTGATATTTTGCTTATTTTCCAATCATAAACTCAATCACGTTGCCTGGACTGTACTCGTGCTGCGCTTTCATCCCGAAAATTCCCAACAGGAGCCGTGTCCTCCTCAGTGGGCGATGAAAGTCGTCTCTCAGCTGATGGAAATTTTCGATTTAATCCCGTTAGCCGATATTTGCGTTTTGGTTGCCTGCAAAAAATGTCACTTTGACAGCTGGTGATTTTTTTTAGCAAACTACTTGTAGACGATATTTTGGTCGTGCTGCTGCCCTGGGTGTGCAATCAATCGTTTTTGTTTTTCCTCGTGTGGCCTGTCAGCGAGATTTAATATTTAGTGCTTTAAATAAACGAAGAAATTGTCCAAGTTTGCAATTGACCTCCTTGTGTTCATGTTCGCGCGACTGTTGATTGAGAAAGTGGTGAGTGCCAAAGCAAACAAAATTTTTTTTGATGTTAAATTCTTTTGATTCAGCGGTCTTGGCGCTGATAAATCTTTAATTGAATGAATAAATTTGAATATCCAAAGTACCTCTGGTCCTCTTCCCCGAAAAATTACCTCGATATGCTTTAAAGCTCATTGATAAAAATCACTTCAAACGTTTTCGATATGCCTACTGTGTTTCTCTTAAATTATGATTTAAATGGAGTAAACGAAAAATCTGCAAAATTAAAAATCTAGCCCGGCATATGGACATAGTATTGTCTCCTGCATAATCGTGACTTTTCGAAGGTTTTTCTTCTATTCCCTTCAGCAGTTCCACTTCCTTCAGGACTGTCTGGAAGTACCCAATATGCGCATATTGTGGCTTCGACGGCGTAACCTAAATCTGCTGATTCTAGGTTATGTGTTTGCCTGTCGACCTTCCACATATGGTGCAGGAGAGGACTCATCACTGGTCTGCAGTAGTTTACAGCTGCCATCCTTTAAAACTGCGCTAGCCGCGTCCACTGATGTTTATTTGTCTCCTATAAAATCATGGGGCTTTTGTGTTGCGTACTAATTCATTGAAATAAACAGTTGCTTATGAGTTTCTTAAAATGCGACAACAGATTTTTAGAATTCTTTCAATAATTCAGCTTGAGGCAAATGTTAAAACAACAGTTTTTGAAGAGTAATAATTGCATTATGTATAAATAAAATTATATCCAATTTAGTAGTAACCCTTGTCGGAAAACCGAAGAAACGCGACATTAAATACATTTTCTAAAAAAATAAAATACATTTTAGAAATTAAAAAATTGATGCGTTTTCGTCCTGATGTCCATTCAGAAGTATCCATACCTTTCTCTAGTACTGGAAAAAATCTTTGTTGTAAAACACTACAAATTGGAATGAGAAAGTATATTTTTAAATTTTAACAAAACAGCAATATCCAATTTTTAACATTTAAATTTCGACCGATGAGAGTTTAGGAAATAACGTAGTTTTGAAACGACGTTTGAAACAATGCATTAAGTTCGATAAATCTTATTCTTTATCTGTTTACGTTAGAGGTTTTTCAAGAACATTTTCTATGCCCTTCGCTTT
Organism: Proctacanthus coquilletti; assembly: GCA_001932985.1. Classification (NCBI taxonomy): domain Eukaryota; kingdom Metazoa; phylum Arthropoda; class Insecta; order Diptera; family Asilidae; genus Proctacanthus; species Proctacanthus coquilletti. Next base: position 189,184 of record MNCL01000055.1, on the reverse strand, counting down.
CTTTACTTTATGTACATGCAGTGTTTTTTTATTAGTTCATATTTGCATTAAAAAGATATTTAAAGTGTAAAAATAATTTCACTACTTCCTAAAGCATATAACACTTTTGAGCACTGAATATGCATAGAATGAAACAAAAATGAAGAAAAGGGCTCCATGGAAATTCCTTAAATTTATTCTACAACAAAATTTATTATTTCCTTAATTATTTCTATCATATGTTTCGATTCCTTGCTTCATATAAGCAATTTATTTAAATGAAATAGTAAAGTCTTGTAAAGATATTTAAAATAGGTATTTAAAATTCTAGCACCTGTAAATTTCGCTTTCTGTCGCACTACACCTGGTACTTCCTGCATCGGAAATTATGCGAGTTTGAATATGCCGTGCAAATGTAACATTTCAAACGATTTTTTTAAGTACAAGAAATTAAATTAAATGAACTTAGCAATATTTTAGAAAACTTCGTTAATGAATTCGTAAACGAATTTTATTTTATATTTTGTGTTGGTCCTTGAGCTATTTTCCCCGCGTTATTTCCAGAATAGTTACAGCAGTCCAGTTTTCACTAGTAATGAAAGTAATAAAAGAAAGAACCGTTCGCATTTTACACTCTCCAAAACTAAAATTTCCAAAACCAAAAAAACACATCTTTATGGATTTTCGGATATACTAATTAAATACCTCTAGCAATTGCGGTTTTGAAAATGTTCACATGGTGAAATTCCTTTCTCTAAATTTCAGCTTTCTGTGTCTCTTTAGTTGTGCTATGATGAATCAGTCAGTAAGAACTTGGTGTTTAAAAAATCGCCATAGTTCATACGTAACTATGTATCACCCAGTCTGATAAATAATTATATTACTTTGCCACATCGACTAATTCTTGACTTTAGATCCTAGCAAATTTATAAAATATTTGATTTGTGGGAAGAAGATCTCTTAAATATTCAAAAATGCGTCTTATCGTATGAAATTATTAACCTACACATTTCTTCGCTTTATAAACTCTAATAGTATTTTCTAACAGTATTAAACACAAATGTTTTATTAGTGCCTTAAATCGGCTCGGGTGTTTTTACACAATAAATATTGCTAATAATGAAATGTAAATAAATAAATAAAAAAAATAGGTTACACAAGTTTTAAAATATAAGGTACAACGCGAATTTATACGATTTTTATTCACTTTAACGCGATCAAACTAAAGTCAAAATCAGAAAAAAATAAAAAATTCCGTAACTTAAAAAAAAAGTTAAGATTTGAAATGCATGGAGTCAGAAGGTGTCTTTACGCGAATTCTTTTTACGCGTATCTCTTAAGAACGTATCTATCGCGTTAAAAGTATTTTAGCTAGGTGTATGTAGTTGTGTCATTCTTCATTATTCGGAATGATTTAGGCTAAGTTTTTAAACAGTAACTTTTTGTATTTTTGAAGATAATTAACTACACAGTTTTAAAGTATTACGAGGCAAAAGTTTCGTAATCGTGTTTAATAGGTTTTTTCTTTAATCTTAATTTTAAACTCCGAAATTTCAAGAAACAGATGGGTAAAAACGTGACGTCTCTTGATAAAATATTTAAAGATAAATCGCATGAATGGAAAAATGATAACATGCTTGCAACATTTAAATTTTTTCATGGGATTTTATTTCTCCTAGCCTCAAAGTTATCATATCTCCGACGAAAGATATGAGTCTCTAAATGTGTACGAATTAATTGTGGATGACTATGTAGAAATATTAAGGCCTTTTTTGCCTAGATTTATCACACCTTACGGGTGCGTTGCTGGTGTAGACTGGTAAATAACCTTTTGGTTTTTATTTAGATGTGCCAGCAAATGTTTCAGAAAAGTCTTCGTATCAAGGTTCACTAGTGCTATAATTTGTGTATAAATAAAGACAGCAGGTTAGTGAACGAGTAGTAGTTTTTTTTTTCTGCTGACCGTCTGACTAATTCCTCTTCAGAACATAAAACAAAAGATTTTAGACCGAATGAGCCCAAAAAACGGTCTAGACAAAAGGAAAAAAACGTAACATGTGTATAACATTTACTAGATTTAAATGAATCATACATGCTCATGGCATTTATGTAAAACTAATGCAAATTAACTTGTAACGTAACTTGTGATGATAAAGGTTAAGGATTTGTAAACTTGCGAAGTTAATCGCCACAAAAGTAGATCATTTGAATAGCAGCACGTTTTAAAAATGTATCATATTTTCATAAATTCTAGATGCTATAAAATTTCCGTTCATGTGCACTTCATAATGGTCTTCTAAAGATCTTTGAATTTTGATTATCGAAATATTTGCTTCCACGATAAGTATCCATGGTACCAGAAATCAAATTAAGGTGCGTGTAGGACAAAAATATTGGAATTCGGTTGGATAAACTTTCAAAGAACTTCTCGGCTAGTGCGTAATAATACCTGCCTAGAAAGCGCTTGAGAAGAATACTAGCTCAAACTTCCTTCCAGTTATTATTTTAGATGCCAAGGAGAAGCAATTCCAAGAATGTTGCATATAGCCTTAATGTAAGCTGCCGGACCCCCTTGGGGTTAGATAGTCCAAGTACGCATCAAACTTGTATATTTTAATATTAATGAACCTTTTATTAATGAATAGATTGCAAAGATTTAATAACATGAAAGAAATAATTTAACTCTGCCTTTTTTCTAATTTAAATGTAGTCTACATCCGATAGAATAAATGAAGGTTGTTTCATAGTTCTAGTGTTAAGGATTATATAATTCATACTAATTAGTCGACTTACTTGACTTATAGCAAGCAATCACGTTGGATGCCGTGTGTGTGATAAGTTGCACCTCATGTGTCTTTGATGTAGTATATCTTTTATAAAATAAAACGAAAGTTACCCCTCTTGAAAAACAAATAGAAACATAGAAAACGATTAGTACTGTTGGTAAAAAAATATGTCGATTATGTCGGCTAAGTGGAGCTAAGAGCTACCTAACCTTGATAACTGCATCAAAGACTATTTATTTATTATATAACATTTTTATGCGAAGATAACAAGAAGACGGAGGCTAAACGAGGAGAGTAAAATCTCGATTTTAACTGATCTAGTAACGAAGTACTAATCACAAATCAAAAGTCTATGCATACATTTAGACATACTAGCCAATGTTCCCGATTTCACTCGGGGAAAATACGCCACAAACCGAACAATCTTCTTTTTTATGTGAGTTTTTCTTCCATGTAGCGTTGATCTTGTGTTGTGATCTGGAGCATAGTTTAAAAGTGGGATTTTTTTAAAGTATAAAAATTAAGTTAATACTGTCCTGTAAGATAAAAGATATGAAATTGTCATCAATGAAAAAGTGTTATCAGGTATTTCGTTACTTATGTGTCACTGTAATGTTTAGTTTCTAGATTCCTTTAGCTAGCTGCAATCTGTAATAGGCTAATTGTTAATATACGTACGAAATGACGATGAAGCAATTTCTTCTACTTTATAGTATGTAAATCTTATAAAAATCAGTTCTCAAAATAGAACAATTTAATCGCATTACTTAAAAAATAAAATCTTCTGTTTAAAATCCCGATGTTTTAAATTTAAATAAATTCGTATAAAAATAATATATTTAATTTTTTACACGGGATCTAGTGAATTCTAAAATTGAATTCGGAGGGAAACTGGAGATTTTCACTTCCTAATTTACAGAAAAAATCACTTCTCAATTTAAAATCGACTCAATTAATATTTACATCTTTTCCCTAAGGCATGTGTCTTTTGATAAATTTGTGATCCACTCAAAATGCAAATACAAATTATCTCTAATTGGAAAACTGGTTTATTTTAACAAGCATGAACAGACACATGTTACATTTTTAGCGATTCCGAATAAGCGTCGCATCAATATTCTTTGTCGATTTACCTAAAAATTAGGATAAAGAATTCATTTTACCTTGAATTATTGTAATTAGTTCAAAAACGCCGCGTATCTTATTTATCCACTTATTAGTTTTAACCCGAAACGAAAATTAAGGGGTATGTCACCCCTTAATTCATTCATTTCAAAATTCCATTTCTGAAAATTGTGAGCCAAGGATAGATCTGATTCCCATGTAAAAGGCGAGACTGTTGCAGGGTCGAGCTTTGCCAGGTTAAATGAAAATCGACGCCTTAATAAATAATACATGCGATATAAGGTTCACTCAAGGTTTTAATTACTAAATAAACAACAGTCTTTTATATTTTGTCTGAGTACTTTTAATAAGAACTATTGTTTTAAATATACATATATAGTATTTTACTTAATTATGCAGAAGGGATTTCCTAAGGAACGCGACTAATTTTTCGTGCATAAGCGAAGCACAATATGATGAAATAGTAAATTGCTTTTAATACCGTTAAAAAAAGCAAGAATACCTCTTTTGGACATTAAAAAAACAGAGAAATGTCTCCATTCTACAGATGTACCATGTTTTAAATTTATCGATAAACATACGAAGTGACGTCTGTGAATGTGGGACTTTGATCATATACATCAAAATACATCTCGTTGAACTAGACTAGACAAAAAACTTCATTCTGAATACAGTTGATCGCGGTGGATATTTAAATTGGACAGCTCTTGACGCAAAGCTACACCTCTTTCTGATCTTTTCCGTCCAAGTATAAAATCTCAACGAGTGACTCAAGTCGTCCAGGATAAACGAGCGGATTCCTTGCGGCAAAAACTCCGAAAGACGTCAAGAAGTTGATATTCCAGTGAGTCCAGATGGATGTGGAAACAGCCACTGTCGGGGGGTATGAAGCGTAGTCAGAATGATTCACAAGTTGAACTCAAAGTTCATCTTAAATCACAATTAATTATTGGTTGAGCTTTCCGTTCTCGTTCGATTTGAGTAAAGTATCCGCAAACTTGATTTTGTTTTTATTCTTGAAAATTACGGCAACCGTTTTGGTGCCAGTTAGTGCAAACAGTTTTACAACTTTGGATCAACGACTCATAATTACAATCAATTTGCTTAACCAAGGCAACATAATAACATTTTAATTATAGCTAGTAACTAGGCTAATAATAACAGTAAATATTTCTAATTTAGGTACGGTATTCTTTGTAGTTGTGAAATTAAGAAATCGAATCTTTATATTGATTTGGTGATGTTTCTTTGCTTTGAACGAACCTGTCCCACAGGTCGCCCGCATAAATTTTTGGAAAATATAGCCAATAGTTTTGGGTTTTTGAATAAGTTTGAAAAATGAATTGCGATTTTTCCGGATTAGTCGCTTTCTACCTTAATGTTCACGATCACGATATTCAGGACCAATCATAATGAATCTTACCTAAGAGGGGGTTGTCTTGTTGCATGTTTTTCATCATACAATAATCCCTCAAGAAAATTTTAAGTCTATCATTAAAATTTTAAGACTATTGATACAAAAAATGTTTTGGCATATAAAGTCGAGAATACACAACTAGGTAACATATATTCCTTTTAGGACTGTTGCGCCTAATAATAATTTATACGACACTAATAGTAATTCTTAAAGGACATATTAAAATAAATGAACGCATGTTTTCCTCTCGAAGACGGACTTTAGAAGGATCCAATTTGCATGATCTATAATGAATTATATTTAGACGCCAAATAGCACCTCGCGGACACACTATAGCTAATTAAAAAATATAAAAAAGTAAAAAGTATAATTTTGAGTTCATATTACGGTTCGGTACCTTTTATATATTTCTTTAGAAATTATATAAAAATTGAACAAAGTTGGAAGTTTCGATAGCAATATCCAAACAAGACAAAAATCAGGAAGTGGACATTTAATTCTTATTGTTATTTGTTCCATTTTGTATACTCTGAAATTACTTCATAAAAATTAATCTTCGCAATTTTGATCATGGCAACGTTATTCAAAAATTTCCTTTTTGTTTGATGAATTTTACTGTTCATAAAATTCGCTTTGATCTATCGAATATTAGATTATTAAAATTATGATGAACTAAAGCAGCAGAGAAAGTCTGACGTCCAATTAAATGGAGGGTTTATTAGGCAGAATAACCAATATACACTCAACGTCATATTTAACTTAGTTTGTGTCCTAAGACAGGTAATATTAAAAGTGGACAAAAGTGTATTACAAACACGAAATGGGCTTCACGAACGGACAAAGTTTTATTATTATTTCAATATTCCTGTACTTTTTCCACTGTTGAGTAATGCTTCTTTCAGTTATCAGAAAACCAGCGTGATTACGCGGTGTCCGCGCTATTCACGTTTGATTGCTCTGTCGAACCACTGGACTGTTCATTTAGAGATTGAAAAGATTGATCCAGCCATCTTGAGGTTTTGGTTCACATATGCTGGACGGGACGACTTTGTCTGGTTGTCGGTTGTTTGCCTTTGGAACTTTCACCATTAAGAGCAGTTGCATGCCTTCCGTGACTTGCTGGGGCCCCATTAAGAGTTACGTGTGCAGTTTTCATATGCCACACTCCAAATACCGCATGCCGGCGCATACGTAACGCGAACGGCACATCGAGTTATCACAAGTCCACCACTCAAGGACCATTTCATGAAATGTGAAAAGACAAACATATTCGCCGTTAATTAATGGCCAAGAGAAAAAGTAGTCTGAACTCTCGGCACTATGGGGCTGTCCCGGAAGTGTCTCGGTTAACTAAAATTTTTCTTGAGACGTCCCCCTCACTTGGCCAGGTATACAAGGCATACGTAAATGTTACCGTTGCGAGTCGTTGGACTGAAAGTTCGCCATTCACGTCCACCTGGTCAACAACCTCTCAGCGGTAGCCCCGATGTGTTAATGCACTTCTTTAAGAAACCAAATTGGCGCGACGACGACGACAGTCTACGTACAACTAGAGGAGAACAAGCTTTAATAGACGGTTGCACTGGATTCCGATGCATTGCGATCCTAAGTTGACCGCCTTGAACTGGAGCTGCTACTGCTTAACTCACCATCTGATTCTCCCAAGACACGAAATACGAAAAACAAAGCGGCTGGTTTTGCACGCAACAGGCAATCCATCGATGCTTCTAGATCGTATCTCTCACTTGCTGATTTTTCCTTCGTTTTGCCTATCCATCGAGCACCTGATACCTGGATGGTTAATAGAGGCTTTTACGTTTATGCCTCGAAGTTATTAGAATGGTTTTCTAAATATTTGTGTGAAGGTTGCTCACATTTTAGTAGGACAAAGTGAAAGAATCGTGAATAGTAATGTTTGAAAATTAGTATCTCTTTGTATTTAGCTTAAGTGGAATTTCGGCAGAAGAAACTTGTTTTCTATTTGGTTGGTAGCGCTACAAAATTAATCGCTACTTAGTTCCAAAATCTAAACTTAATCGGAATTTTAAATGTATCGAGCGACCTAATAATTATTAATGACTTTGTTGCTAAATTTCGCAGTTCGTGTGGAATTACAGCCCCATCGAGTTTTAAGACCGGAAGACATTCGATTCAATTCGATTCATTTACCTCTAAAAAGGTTTAAATACGAGTACTCTCATACTTATGTAATTTGTGAACATAAATTAACCGAAATTACCTGCGGTGACATTTTTACGTCAAGACAAGTCGATTGGGGTAAAAAAAAAGATAATTTTGGAAGAAATTCAAAAATGTATAGCATTTGATATTTGATATGATATGATTTATATACTTATAAATAATTTTGTTTAATAAGCACTTATATATTTTTACTTCATTATATATTCAAAATAATATTTTGTTTTTCGTAATTCAAAGATATATCTTAAACTTACATTAAGGTTCCAAAACTTTTGCGCCGAAATACCTCTATGAGTGTATCTAATAAAACCTCTTTATCTGAGATTTCTTTTGAGATTGTAATTTTTATTGAAATATTATCTGCATTAGGTTATAAAGTTATTTTTACAAGATTACCATTAATGATATTCTATAGCAGAAGTAGTTAAAAGGCGACATCAAATCAATATGTTACTATACAAGGCGGTAAGCAAAAACAAACGGCATGCAGGAGTCAATAATGACATAAAATCCAAATCAAAAACTGAGGCTAAAAATTACATTCGAGTTTTTTCTGCAATTTTGTAAATTAATGTATTATTTATTATACATAAATTATATGAAAACCTAGACATTTCATTCTTGAAGAACAAAGAAGCCCTTGAAATGTATTTTTTGATTTAATAATTATTATAGGTGTTAAATGTTTATGACAATGTAAATTTGTTCCAGGCAAATAATTACAAACCAAAAACAAAAATTTTTTTATATGCAACAGGAAATTATTCCAGGCAATGCGAAGCAGATAATTTCGAACAATTTTCGATGGTGACCTCATCACCAACATTCTAGATTTGTCCAAATGTCCCTGATGTTTTTCGGGATCGTGAGTGTAGCCCCCCGATTCTTAAAATATTTTTGGGAAAAATGTTGAATTTTTGAAAAGCGGTAGTTATGCATTTTGGAAATACTTGATAAGTAACTTTGGTAAATTGATCAATTATCTTCTATATTGATCAATTATCTTCTAAATTGATCAATTATATTCTTTTGATACCAATTTTGAGGTTTTGTTTATGAATTTATAAACTGCTAGTACTAAAAAAATACAATTTTTCTACTTCTGTGACTTCTTAGACACGGATCTTCTGAGCACGTATATAACAATAAAATTCTTTTAAATAATTTCTAATTCATTACTTATGTACATGATCAGAAAGCACTCTATTCTTTGTATGTTTATAATTCAAATATATAAATGGATATTTTATTACGATACTCTAATAATTTACAATTTGAATTACAAACAAGGAATGGTACAATCATAAAACTTGGAAAAACACATAAGTAAGTATTAACACAAAATTCTACATGGGTAATTGACTTTGGAATTATTACAAATTAACAAATGGAAATGCGTTTCGGTTCGTACTTGTCGATGAATTAAACATCGTCGTGGTTTTGACAACGAACTAAGTTTTTGAGTAGACTCTAAACAAAGAAAATTTCTACCAAAATGTGTTTCAAATCAGTCGAGCGGTCGATCGTAACCTTTCCCGCACAGGTGCGTCATCTGCGCATGCTAAGTAGTAGCAAAGTCGCAATAAAACCAAGCTCACCTGCGATTAAATCAGTACTTGGCGCGCAGAAGCTTGCGTCGGTGTGAATGGCAAAGTTACCAATCTTTGTCCGAACACTACCTGAGCTCCCATTTGCCGCGCTTTGAGCTGAAGGCGAATTGTTTAAAAGCAGCGCGAAGCCCAGTTCGCGTTCTCAATTTGCCTAATGTGGGAAACGAGTGGAGCTCATCCCGTTCGGCTGTGACCTTAAGGAACTAAGTACGGTTGCCATCACCGGCGCGGAGAAAGAAAACGCTGGCGATGCTTCCATTGACTCAGAGGTAATTAACCGGTGAAAATGATCAGTTTCATCACCTTGTTACTCTCCACTGTGATATTGTGCAACCAGGCCAATTGTCTTGCTCTTGAAAACGTTCGAGCGCTGTTATGCTAATTCTGGTGGGTGCGTTGCCAACTATCGAAGTGGCTATGACGAATTACTGGCACTAAGCAGTGGACGTCACTGGTCGCGAAAGTCACTGCTGTGTTTTTGGTTCATTTGTCCAATCACCCTTGAATTCGCCGCGATATTTCATAATATCGGTTAATTAATTACTTTTTGTAATTAGACATAATTTCTGTTGGCTTAGTTTATTTTCTGCAAGATTACGCATTTAATAAAATGTAACTCAATTTGAAAGTTCCAAGTTTGCCACTTTTTTGTTTAGATGAGTAGTAATATTTCAATATTTTCTTTTGGCAACTACTCAAAAAAAATACAATATTTGAAAATCAACGGGTACTAAACAAACACACAAATGAAAGATCATAATTTTATAACTTACGTTAGTCTATGAGTTAAATGTGAAATGTTTGACTTAAGGAGGTGATAAATAAAAAATAACACAATTATATTCAAGTTTCTAAGCTAACTATTCCGAAAATAAAATCTGAATTGTTTGTAAATTTCCTTTTATGAAATTACATACAAACAAATAAATCCATAATCAGGCAAAAATTTGGACTTCTAAACTCCCTGAAAAGTTTCATACATTTTTTCGTATACAAATAAAAACAATTGCTTCTTCGCACGTGAACAGAATTTGCAATATTTCCAGAAGATGTTATAGTTTTCACATCACAGAATGGATGTTACTAACTACGAATAAATGATATTGATATGATTTTTAAAAATATGTTCATTACAATTAAATAGAGGTGTAGATTTTGTAGTGTTATTGACGGTTGTCCGAGTCTTCTAAACTTGATGAGTATGTTTGTTCTCTAAAAACGATTATTTGCAAAAAAATTTCTAAAACATAAAATCTCCGTTTACCCCAATCAAGCCGGAGTTTTCATTGAAGCATAACTACCACTTTTAAAAATAAATAAAATTTAAAATCGAGAGATTATATCAAGTAAATCAGTTTTTACAATATTACAGTAACAAAAAGCTCACATTCCCCGGAACGAAGTTCAAGGCTAACAAAGAAATAAAATGTATTTATATTACATGTTAATGTTGCTGAATATTGGAATAAACTATTCATATTAAGATTGCCGTCATCTTTCTTGACTTATTCTTGTTCAACTACGTTTACAAAATAAGTCTATCACATGCATAATGGTTGCATTTCTTTCGTAAGAGGATATTCACCTCTAAAAGGTCTACATTTTGTGACGTTTTTGTTGATATATTCAAAACCTTTCTCCTACTAAAATAAAATCCCCATAAGAACCTAAATTTGTCATGAATATTATTAGTTTTTTTCCTTGTGTTGAAATCAATATCACTTTTTTATTTCTGCCTTTGTGTGCCTTTTATTTAACCGGTTTTTTTTAATTCTCACTGTCCTTCACATAGTACGTCATCGGTTAGCCTGGATATTAACTAAGTGATGCAAGCTGCACTTCGTTTGAATATTTAAACAAATAATATTCAAAGAATGAATTTCTTTTCATGCTTTTGTTAGCGTTTTCTTTCGTAAACACTTTAACCATACCACAGAGTTCTTCTGTGTGATTGCATATTTTCCAAAATCTTAATTAGTATATTGTATGTTTACATTATATAATTATAATATCTTTTACGTTTTTTTCTTCTTTACCAGCCACACGAAAATTGAAAAAATTCACCTTTTTCATCGGAGATAATCATGTAAGCAAGGATTTCGACGAAGCATTCAAAAGCTATTTGTTTTTAACCAAGAGACTGTTAAATTTAAAATTCGGCACATAAAAGCCCTGTCACCATGCCATCGGTAATCCTGGATCGCATCCCGCTGCCGAATATCAAGGTTTACACTACTATTAGTGTCCTCCTAGTCAGTGGCTGTCTGTACTATTCAATTAAAACTACCAGCGATCCTACTTGGCGGCTGCACGCGAATTTATCGCTATCGTCTCCGCTGATCGACGCTGTCGCCTCCGGAGGATCCGATGAAAATGTTAAGGCCTTAGTGAATGAACTGACCGCGGAGGACGTTGGGAACGTTAAACAGAATTTAGACAGTGTGGTCATCGAGACGTCTGTCTTCTCGAAAGCAAGTCAGCCTCGTCCCTACACCGAAAATACAACAAACAATTCCAGAACTTTGGTCACCCATTTAAATGACGTCGTTTCTTTTATGTCCCAGGAACCAGTTTGCATTTGGGTAAGTGAAAGTTTTTAAACGATTTTGAATTCCTCTGTAATTCCAATTAATAATAGCTGTGAAATTTCGCTTAAGTTATATGCCGGTGATATTTACACGTTTTGTGATTTTAATATACCTGGAGGTCAATCTCGCTCTCAGTTATCATTGGTTCATGAAGAGTAAAATAATCCTATTAATTATTAATAAATTAGCACGTTTGTGTCACATGGTGGAGAAATATACCCTTATCATGAATAAGTAAAATTTTCAATTGCATTAGGAAAAGCACCCAGTGCTTTGAAAAAAAAAAACAAATTTCTACTACTTTTAAAATTGTTAAAACCTCTAAAAGGAAAACAGTGGAACGCTTCTAGTGAGACTCCGGCAACAGTCTGACAATTCTCATTCTGATTTTCACAGGATAGTCGCACGTATAGCTTAGGAGTCAATGTTTCTTGTTCTAAATTTGGATGTTTTCAAAATTTGTACCAAAAAAGGAAACTTTTTTTCTAAACTCGACAAGTGTGGTCTTGTTTAGGAGTTCGATTCCGTATGCGGTAAAATAATTATTATTTCGAAGAAAATATATCTAGAATAATATGAAATATTTAAAAAATCTGAACATATTTTGGGGTTTAGCTAACAAAGAAATTTTCCTCATTATAGCACATTAATGACTAAAGCTATAGTTATAGCTTATAGTTTTACGCTCAAATTAAGTATTACGAGAATAAGAATAACAAATAATTTACACTCAAATGCCTTTTGACTTTGAAAATGGATATTTTCCATAGAACAATCCAAACCGCATCAACAAAATACGCAATGATTACTCATTATATTTCTTTTATATTTATTCTTTTATATAATTACGCAAAGTTCACTTGTAATGCTATTCCCGAATAGTTTAAAACAAGTTTAGCCCTGTAAAATGTATTTCAAAAACTTCGATATAACATTTATGGCTTATAAATTTTTTCATTATTAGTCTGAAAATTCAATCCATTCAAGTTGGTTGAATTCCTAATAAATGTTTTAGGAAATGTATAGTAATATTGTATTTTTGCAATGAAATATCTAAATAGCAGATAATATCTGCGTTTTTCAATTGTTATTTTCCATGAAAAAATAAATATTTATATTCAATTCGCCTTTGTGCACAGTTTGCAGAAGATTATGTAACAATTAACCATCTTCAAATTTAACATCGACAACAATTATTCACGTCGCAGAAAAGAGATTCCATAAAATGATGCTGTCAATTGTTTCTCTTTAAAGTTAAAATTAGCATCTAGTGCTGTTGTTCGATAAATCAGATAAATTATATTATATTATTTAAAGCAATTATCAAAAACTGGTTTGACCAAATGCCACAAATAATATTTATAAAATTTTCTAAAAGTTGCAGGAGTCAAGAGTTATTTTGCTTGAATCTCACTAAGATAATTATGAATAATTGAAATTAATAACGTAAGTCGTTAAACTTATCAATGATAAACTGCATGCCTTCTGCCTGGTGGAAAAATCTCCACAACTTGTTTTGTGAGTTGTTAAGCGTGCAGTAATTAAAATACATTTCTGATAATATCAGTGGAATTGTTAAACTATACTTTTACCTTCAGCGATAAAATTATCTTCTCACTGCGAATAGAAAGCGATATAAGAAGTTTTTATTTATTTTCAGTAAGCTTTTCATTGCATTTTATTATTGAGTATTTTTAATCTTCGATTTCTTCAATTAACGCATTGTACCGGATTGTTAAAGAAAACTGTGTTAAAAGTCTTCATAAAATTACAAATTTGACAACCAAATATTTTCCTATTTTTTGTTAAATTGACTGTTCGATTACAGTCGGAATAATTTATCGTTTTATGATAAACCACGAAAATGAAAAAGAAACGAAAACATTTCTTCCAAGCAAAATATTGGTAAAAACAAAAATGTCTGATCTAAGTCAGTTTTTTAAGAGAGTGTGCATTAAAGGGCCTATTATTTTATTCTAGTACTCATATACAACTTGACTACCAACCTCCAATGAACAGTTGTTTAAAATGACAATTTATTTGTTCAGTTTCACTGCTTGTAACATACAATTTAAATATTTGCCACTGATTAAAGTTCTACTACTTTGGTACAATTCTTCTCTTGCTATAAAATGTAATCAAATTAATCCAACGATATTTCCCTCATTAGTATTTAAAATAACACCTGTTTTAATTCCGCAACAAGACATACCTGCTACAAATTTAAATTTTTCTGTAAACCTTCACATTTTGGTCTAAACGTTCTACTTAAAAACTGACCAGTTTCATATTTTTGTTTGTCAACGTCTTCCGTTTTGCTTTTTGCATTGCCAGCCAGTTCTCGGTGCTAGATTGATACAGAAGCTGTAAAGCAGTTACACTTGAAAATTCGGATGTGGCAAAAACGAATTGCACTTAGTCACATCGCAAAGTTTGTTGCTAAACACTTCAAACGACGGGGCTAGGCAAGGTGACGAAGTGAACGTCCCAGTGGAGCACTTAGGCATCACTCGAGCAATGTTTGATTTGATTTGGAGATTTGCGCAGATTAATTCAATGAAAGGAGGAAGCAGATATTGAATTTCTAACACCTCTAATAGACCCTCAAGCTTGCAATGTTTAGAATAGAGAGAAGGCGAGGCGGAATAAAGTAGGAGTTATTGAACGTGTGATATATTACCTTTTCCACTGTACTACTATATCCAGAGCTGAATTTACGAAACCTAGATTTTCAAATACTTGGTATCTATTTATTTAAGTGTGTTTCTAACAGTTATCTCGGTATCTTTTAACACGTAAAGGTGTTATCATAAATAAATAAAAGCACGGAAATTTCCCACTTAATCATTTTGTGTTAAGAATTTATTGACCTCATCTAATTATAGAACTGATTCATGAGCTTAAATTATGCGGAAGAATTAATTAAGCTACAAAAAAAAACATGCAAAAAAGGGTTTTGATTTTTAATATGTAAAATAAAATAAACCGGTTATTCGTTAATACGTCGTATATGTTCCTTGAATCCGAAAACAAATTCACCTATTTTTAAAAGCTTACAAACATTTTAAAAATAGAACAAATTCAACATTTAACTTATTGACGAAGTTACTGCTGTGCACAGCATCTCGGAGTTGATAAGTCTTTCGCAGTTTTAAACGTGTTTTTCTCGAACCAGACTTTCTTAGAATAGCGAACAAGATAAGTGCTTCAGCTTTCGTCCTATTAACTCCATGTGTACTATACTTACGCATTCTGCATTGAATTTGCTATCAGGCCAAGAACACAATTTTTAGCATTCATCATTCGACCAATATCGCTGGACATATTTCATATTTTTTTAGAAATTACCCTTAAGAAAAAATAAATCATTCCAATACAATTTCTTAAATATTTTAATTATGTATCGTTTTCATAGCTAAAAGGTACCCATGCTTACATAAAAATTTGTAAAATTGGTCAGTGTTTCGTCCCTGACGTCATACTACCTTTTCTCCTTCGCTTACAGTAGCCTTGCCCCGAAAACAATCATTCAAAAAAGTGAAATTCAAGGTTGTATGCCCTAATTCTGTTATGTACATAAATCGATTAAATTTCTACAGAATGTCCCAGAAAACTACGGGGAAGGAATATATTACTTACTTTTTACACTGAAGCCTTGAGTAATATCGTTTACGTACTTTTAGCAAAGATTGTAGTAATATGACGGCTACCTGGAAATAACTTCCTCACGAGAATATTGGTTTTTAATTGGCCATGTAAAACTGCTTTTGTGAGACAAGTGCAAGTTATCTGAGCGAATTTATTGTTGGTATCAAAATAAACGTTGACGCATTCAATGTCCAACGAAGGTTATCAATTTTATTCGAAAAGAAGTACTTCTTTAGTCGCCAATTATGACGTCATAAAAAGTAGCCAGTATTAAGGTCGAGGTCAGTAATCGTAAAAAAATATTGAACAGGTTTGTTTTGGCATTTCAAAATCATACCAGCTGATAAGAGTATGTGTAGATAAGAATAGTAGAAGTCTTCAATGCCTTGCGGAACGATTAGGAACAGACGAAAGTGAAAGTTTAGATTCGTTTTTGTATTAAAATTCTGCATAGAATATCGTTATGTTTTTTTTTTACACAAAATAATTCAGGGTTACTTCATGGTAATGGTTGGTTTTAAGGTAACTCATGTTCTTAAAGAAAGTATAGAATTGATATGTTTATGAAAATCTTTTTCAATGTTCTAATATTATTAATTCGAAATTAAATGGTTTTTCTAAAAAAAACATTCATTCTCTATATTATAAAAATATTCGTAAATTATATCAATTAAAACAAGTCTAATAAAGATAAGCACTTTACACCCAGAGGATACAATTCAGAACACAGTCAAAATAGAGTTTTCCAGTCGTAATAACTTTGCATATGGCTTCATATGTTCCACTCAATTATTATGACTTTTTCACTTCGATAAATCATTTCATATGTTTGCCAGTATCACATTATTAAAATTCTGTTTTTCAATATCTTGTATTGCATTTTGCATTTCGTTGGGAGAATTACTTATACGTATACAAAGTTAGCTTTTCAAATTCGCACAAGTTGTAGGTAAAATCCAACCTAATGTAAATTTTCTACAAAGAATCTTGAGAATTTGTGATATCGGAAGATTTCCTGTAAGTCTAACAAATTACACTTTGTGACGTTCTGACTAAAGATTTGTATATGCATAATTCTTGCAAATGGACGCAAAAGATTTGAGGATGAATTTGTTCCTACCACTTTACCACACGCGTTAGATTTAATCTTGGTATGAAAAGATAGAAACAAGTTAGACCTTGAGATATTTTTGTATATGTATGCAGGTGGAAGCCTCCAGATTTAATAAAGAACTTGTATCCTTCGTAGATAACACCTGTTTGAAAAGGTACAGAAAAAATTCATAGAAACTAAAACTAGAACAAAACGTGTAAGGTCGTTTGTAGAAAAACTTAATTTACAAAGAGGAGTAATTAATCTTCAAAAAGTTAATTTAATGTTCAGGTATTACTATTTTACTGATGTTTGTCGTAGACAACAAAGAAATGTTTATATAACATTTTGGATAAGCCTATGACCTGTTATCAGTGGAAGTTGCGGAAATATCTGTTCAGAATTTCGGCGTCTTATAGGAAACAATGGATAATTGACTCAGTCTGCTATTTATATGTTAATAAAATCAGAAAAAGCGCAATTAAATGAAGTCAATATTCTGGCAGTCAGCTCTGTTTTTGGCTTGGTATATTACATCGATCAATAAAATTTTCGGGAATATATTTAATGCACAGATAAAGCAATATACAGTTTTGTCACATGTATAGTTAAGTTACATGAGCAATTCCACGTAAATGCCAAGGTACTTCAAGACATTACGACTTTTAGAGTGATTTTTTTTGTAAAGAGAAATCGTTATCTGCATGTGAGCCCATTGGACTGCAGTTGCACGATTGTCAATGCCTGTAGAGAACTGTGTGCAATGTAAAGTCACTTGAAATATTACTTCTTGCCGTTTCACACTAAAACGGGGCAATATAAGTCTTGGAAAATATTATAAAATAATTTAAAATCGCTTCGAATTTCAATTCGTGAGACGAACTTAACACGAATAATTAGTAAATTACTTTAAAAACAGTACAGCATGTATGGATTTAGAAAATCCTGTATAGGCTTCTTTATATTACTCTTTTCTTTCTGGGATATTTTTATTTCAAATAATTCATTCTCGAACAAGTGTACTATATCGTTGATTGTATTTCATTGTCATCGTAAATCGTGTACACGTTTTCATTGCATCAATATTTATATTGATTTTTGTAACTTTTCATTACGTAAAATGTTAAGATAGTGATGTGATTAAACTTTCAATATGAATATGAATTTATGATGATGGTTTAGTTCCCTAAGAAACTCCGTATTACTTCGAAATAATTTTCATCGACCCAATTTTTCTTTTATAGGTCAGGAAAGTAAATATTCAATGGAGTGTGACACTGATTTACGTTTTCAAAATGATAATTGGCTCTTCTCGTGGTGCGTAATAGCAACGACGAATGTTACAATGTTAGAATCTGAATTGGCTATCAACACGGCCTTATGTAATGCTGTACACTTCATACCACTGTTAAGTCGAAGTTGAAAGGAATTTGTTGCAGTAGTGCAACAAACTTACAAAAAACTTCCTCAGAGCTCTTTTACGCAATAAAAAAATTTAAGTTTTGCAAAATGCCATCTCTCGACTCCCCGGGTATCTAAATTGCGGATATTTGTTTTGCCTTAATAGCAGCAACATATCGAAATGGCGAACACTACAATGGCTCTTGCCGAATGAAGTTAAACAAACTCGAAAAGGTTGTCGTAAGTTATTGCCATTTTTCTTTTAAACCACCGTCCCTGAGTTTCAGTGCCGCTGAGGTAGACCTAATAAATATAAAAAAAAGCAGTTTTATGTGCTTATTTAAAGCTGAGATGCATTCCTTGAAAGTGTTCGACGTAAACTCTGAAAATACCCATTAGGTTTTACACAGAGAAAAGCAAACAAGTTATCCAAAGAATTTACATCTTCTTAATTAATTCTTACTTATGAAATCAATTGACTGTATCGCGTATAACGGTGTAATGTTATTATTTTATTTAAATTGATCTCAGAAGAAGCGCGAGAAACCAGGTCAAAAGTCTCCGACCGCTGTCTTTTCTGAAATCGTCCTCTGTTCGGATCACTTTCACATTTTTTGCTGAATATTTATTAAAAGCAGGCGCAACAGCGACGCAATTATCGACATTGGGGTTTTCAAACGAATAGTGGAATCAATCACTTTAAATTGGCATATTTTAATATTCAAAATTGTGTAGGTTGATAGAAAGCAATAACAGAATTCTGATCAATTTGACCTTTTTTCGAATCATGTGCTACTTTTCTCTTCTGCCGTCTGAGATACCAGTAAATTACAGAGCTTTCTTCGTCTTTTTACGAGTTAGGTGTGTATTAAGCCGTTAACCTATTTTATTCACCGCTTTCATTTTTGTTTTAATACAGCATAGATGATTAAAGTTGTTGTAACCTTCATATTGAGTGTGGTGTTTTTCTCAGATTCCCTTAATAAAATTCTGTAAGCTTTAATTGATACAGAACGTAAGATATTTTTTCTGCTGGTTTTTTTTCATACTATTGGAACCTTGTCCTTAACCCTAGATCAATTTCCAATTAGAATCTCCACAGTAGCATCACTTCTTAATTCTGATTAATAAAATAAAGGGTTTATAGACAAACTATAAAATACGACAAGAATTCAAGGCTCTGGGATCTCGTTAAGTTATTATTAGATGAACGATCAATTATCTAAGGTTAAGACAAAATATGAGTTATATTAAAATGATGGTTCTGTAACATTTCGGGGCGTTTTTTTTTCTAAAGTTTTATAAATATTGAGAATGAAAGAAATTTTACGAAAACAAATCGTACCATTGAACTTTTATAAATAAAGGTCTTTAAAGTTTTTAGTTTTGAACTGTTGATAATGATTTCAACAGATTACGTATGTACATATTTGATTTCCCTAGATTATAAACTTGAGAAGAGTAACGTTGTCAGGTTTTCCTTTCACATATTATGGCATTCTAAAAATTAAGTAAATGTCGTATAAACTCAATTCGTAACTCATGTGCCAGTTCAACTTTAAGACTATAATCTCATAAAAATTTACGAAACTGTTTATCAAATTAGAAGCAAGATGTAGAATTTGATTGACCTTCGCTTGTAAAATATGCTATTCACTCAATAGACGTCAGAAGATGTTTTGTTTTTAAATCAAAGCATATAAAATTCAGACCACATTATAATCATGCCTCATTTTCAATCTAAGTTATGATTTTCCATTATTATTTTATATAATTTTAAAATTTATAACGAATGAAGTTTCTAAAACTTTGTAAAGCTTTTTCATTAGAAAGCCTGACGTCCTAGAAAGATTTAATTTTCCAATATGAAATCTACAGAAAAAATTGTCTTATCACTTCTCTAGAGTTTAAACCAATATTATTTAATTATATTTTTTATTTTATTTTTTAATTATATTTTTCTTTAGCTAACCCCAATTGATAGCTTTTTGACGGTCATACTCCAGGAGTATCTCTTATATATTATTACGCTAAGGGCTCAGAGCGGTTTTGTACCAATATTAAGAAAACTACCCAACAAACTACTATAAATTATTTGAAACGTAAGAACGCGGTCATCCCCAAATCGTATTATATCAAACATTGTATAAAAATATATAAGGCAATATTTTTCACACTTTTCCTTAAAGTCCATTAAAAACGTCCAATCCTACGTCCGTCGTTTATTTCAATTCACGCATCCTATCCTGGGTAACATTGCCCTTTATTCAATATTTTGCATACATATTTGAAAATATATTGAAAACCGCATTAATCACATAAACATGACAGGCAATATTTAACTTTCGATATGCATTTAAAAATGAGTTTTAAAATAAAATGTTTTTGTATTGATACATTTTTTTCAAATTTGGGGCAAGGTAGGACCGACATAATAACACTTAAACAATTTTAATCTTAAAAAGAATTTAATTCTTAAAACAATTAACAATATTGAAAATAATAACTAAACAAAATTTCTTGAATGCTTTATTTTAAAAATGTTCGATATAGCAATTGTAGTTGTGCTTGTTCCGTGTCGTTTTTCTGAGAACACCTTTTGCGGTACCAGAGAAATTTCTGTCAAGTAGATAAACAAAACTTGTAGCTGCTACACCCGATCTAAAAAATGTTATTTTTCCGAAAAGTCATATCGATTTGAAATAAACATGGAAATTCCAACGTTGAAATCAATATAGTTTCGTTTATGAAACAACGAAATTATGGATTTAAAACGACCTATGAAAAGTACTAAAGGATTAACTGTGTTAAATTTCATTGCCCGAAAAAATTGTTTGGGGAAAACTGCGTTTGAAGTTGCATACATGACAAAATGAATGGTACGTACGAGCGCCTACCTTTTTTGGACTATGGCTTTATTTCTCGATATTTTTATATAAGATTTTTATAGATTATATTTTCAAGGTAATACCACTAAAAAATCAATAAAAGCAATGATTTAAAGAAAAATAAATTTTATAAAGCTTTGATCTTTTGTTAATCTGTGCGCTTCTGGCCTTTAACCCATTAAGGTTCGGTTCTGTTCTGTTTATAGACTGAACATTTTTATTTTTTACTTTATTTCGTGCAAATGATTGTTCCCTATCTTATTCATTTCCTTTTTTGTAGTTTATGATTCTGTCCGTCCTCCACCTCAACTCACTCGTGTTTTTTTAAAGCACCGTGTATATTACGGATGTGTATGCACACATCTTTAATGTCCCCTTCAGTCGTGTTCGGTGTGTTTTATTTTTGGGCAGGTTTCCGAGGCTATAAGTTTTCTAACATTTATCCTCAAAACATGTCAGAATAAAAAGCACACGCCCAAAGTTTGATGATAAAAAATCGAAGTGATTTTTTAATAAGGGGAAAAAAATGTGTCTGATATTATGAAAAAATGTTGATACATTAGAAACCAATTGTAAACAAACAAGGAACTCTGTGGATTATCTTCTAGCATTATAACTTCAATCTGACATAACAAGTCCTGCCTGTTTTCAACACAACAAGAAAGTATAAGGAAGCTGGTGAATTTATCCGGAATATTGAATGAAAAAAAGGTTTTTAAATTTCCGCTTGCTTACCCACTTTTGATGCATAGCTGATTTCCCTGACCTTTACCTGCCACGTTCTGATAACAAGAATAGCACTCACGGTATATTCTAATGGCTGGCCGCACCCTTTTCCACATAAATAATACTTAAACGATAGATTTCCCCCGCCAAGTGCTTTAGTAAAAATAACCGAAAATTTACTTGAACTGGAATTCAAAAGGTCCCCGCATTAGGAAGAGAATTCATTTTCGAAAGTAAATTACCGAAAATGTGACTCACAAATTGAGTAAATAAAAATAACTGCGACGACAGCGTGAGATTTTGCACTTTTTCGCAGTAAGGCAAAAAGTTTTAAATTGTATGAAATTCAATCGAATCAGAAGTGAGTGATGATTTGAGCTTGTTTCATGTTCACCCGAGTTGGGCTGGTGTTGATCCGCCCGATAAGATCTTTCGATTTGATAAGATCTTTGAAATTCCCGACGAATGAGTGTGAACACCTCGGCGGAAACTGTTAGTTATTTATCAATAAAAATAAAGAATATATCTGTCTTAATCGTACGCAATTGCAGCAAATGTTGGTAAAGATAACGGTTTCAAAATCCAGCCAAATCCTCTAACGGGACAATAACAGGTTGCACAACCGAGTCCGGACTACCTGTTGTCTCGGACAAGGTAGCCAATTTAGCCAATACACGGCCAGCTCTCGATATCAAAATTGAGGTTACGCCGCCGTAAGTTTGTTTTTGTTCCATCTGCACGAAAACAAGCCGGGCTAATGGGCGCCACGCTGTGTTCCCTTGTCCCAGGTTGAAAGCATCTGATTACGGTATTACCACAGCACAAAAAGACGGAGGCAGAACAAAAAATTATTCCTCAAGATGATGCTAAAATTAGGTAAATTTGTAAGCGCAAATTAATTCGCGCAACCTTGAAAGCCGCTTCGGGCAGCCGTCCCCTTCCTTCCACAACTCGGTATCTATTTTTTCTTCCTTTTCGGAGTTACTGAAACGATCCAACGTCACTTAATTTTATTTGCTAAGAATATGAAAGATGTTTTTCGATTACAAACGAATCGGTTGCCAAAGTTTTGTCGCGATTTACTGCGTGCAATTGACGGAGTTAAATTCCGCGAAATGGAATTCTATGCTGCAAAAAATGATAGTTCAAATGTGTAATCTCACTTTTAGGGGGATTGGGAAGCCGACTTCCAAATTATATTCTTGTTGGCTCCTTCGATTTCGCGCGCCGAAATAGCTTCTTAAAGCATTCATAAATATTTGCTCAAGCTGGCGGCAAAACTTATGGTAGTTTGCACGTCTTATTAACACCGTTTAATCACCCTAAATGAATAATAATTCAGGCCTTGGGGTCGTTACAACGAAACAGAATATGAGAGAAGTCTGGTTGTCCGTTGACTTGCTGCAATTTATGTTTTTATGTAAAATATTTACAAATTTTAAGTAAATATTTCCACAAACTCTACTCGAACCAAACGCAATTGAACACCTACATACCTAAATGCAAAATTTAAATAAGCTCAGTATTAGCTCTCTTCAAATGCGGGGTTTTCCGCTACGTATCAACTGAGTCATGTAGATTGATATACAAAATTATAAATTGCACAACGCATAAAGGAATAAACAAATACACAATATTTGAGTAATTACGAAAAACACTTTTCTTCAGAGTTTGCAGAACCCAAAAAATATATGGGATAATCCATCAAATCAAGGTTCAATTTCAACAAAATATTGCAGGAAACATAGAAGAATATGAGATAGTCGAAATGAGCTTAGCCCCAATTCGGGAAACAACCCCTAGCAAAATAAAACGTGCAGTGTTAATGTATCTTCTTAAAAATATGCCGACAACTCAGTCCATACGAGTATTATGTCTTATATGAAAGATTATTGGTAATTTTTATTTGGTGGTAGCCAATTCTGCAATTCTATCAGTGGAAGAAAGTGTCACTTATATTCTAGGCTGTAATAAGTTGCACTTTTCTTCGTGATCTACAATTTTTTATATATCTTGAACAGTTCAAACAGCGGATATCCTTTCTTCATTCAATTCTTTCACCATCGCATTTTTAACATAATCATTGTTTATGACTACGTCAAATAGTAAAGACTTATTTCTTAGTCTTCTGCTCCAAGATGATACAGACTCGAATTTACTTCTGACAAATTGACGTAGGTTATACATCAGCTTTATTTTTATTTTTTCTTATAAATGCGTATTAATTGGATTGGAATAAAACTGCACAAAGCAACTTATTCCGTACGTATAGCATACTTTCACCTTACAAAATTAAATAGGTTTTTAAGATCAACCAAAATAGTGCCTAAAATTCAAGGTGATTCATAAGAGTACACTTTAAAAATGTTTTATTTTTATTTGATTGTTTTGTTATTTTTGATGCCAGAAAATAAGTTAATAATAGACATTCAAAAACATGTACTAAGGTGCCAGTACTGCATAATCAGAATATTTTCTACCACAAAAACAGATATTTCCTGTTTAACTATTTGTTTATTTTTAAAAATAATCCATATTTATAAAAAAATTTCGGAAAAATACATAAAATTGTCATCCTGTACAAACATTGTCTAAACACGCCAGGTAAACGAGAAATAGATTTTATAATTTTTCCTTGTTCCTTTTTCTTTACTTTAGAGTTTCTTAGATTTTTCTTTACATAAGTTAAATTACGTATTTTTATTACATTTTAAACGTTTTTTTTCAAAATTTTAGTCAGGTCTAGTTTAATTGATTTCTATTAAACATTTTTAATAGCCTTGTTCAATCAGGAACGTTTAAGTTAATGCTAATATTCGTAGGTAATTATTGAATATCTTTAAAATTATTTTTAACGATTTTTTTTTTGTTGAAATTAAAAAAAGAAACAATCTCAAAATAAAGTATGATTTGTTGTCAGATTTATTTAACGGAAGTGCAATTTCAATATAGTTTTGATAAAATGTGTTCAACTTGGTGTTTAACTTTTATATGAAACATATCTTCTTAATTGACTATTAATTAAAATTATTTATTCGTGAAAAATTATAATGGAATGACTATTGCTGACAAATTTGAACGTTTTACTATAATTGTGTTGAGGTTTGTTGTGAAAGTACTTAATTACCACTTGACTAGTGTATTTATCGTCGCCACACTTTTTATTAAAATGCCCGTCACACTCTTTAATAAAAATGTCGTTAGACCACTGAGGAGACTGAGCAATGATCGTTAAAATTTTAGATCCATCAGTGTAATTTTGAAATAAAATTATCTTCCCTCGATTTGCTTGTTTATAAGGAAAGACTTTTAGAATACCGAGAAAGCAATAAATAAGATCTTGAACAATTACAGTCAGCGAATGTTAATTCGAATTTGCTGTGGACAAAAATCGTTAACCATTAAAGTTCATAGTGGGCAAGCCTTAATTTCGGCCGTAGGCGAATTTTCTTTAAGAATTACAATTAACGTAAAGCTTATGGATATTTTGACAACAACAAATTGCTTCTAATACTCCTTAGGTGAATACCCCACCAAAAGTGACCTTGTTTTTTGTTTTCTATGGCATGAAAATAATTTACATAAAACCATCGACCTGTGATGACTGAAGTCTCTTGTAAGGCTTGCGAAAAAATGTTAAAGAAGATGAAACTGAAACGCTGCGTCTTTTATCTTAAACAGTTGCGTCGAAAACGTGATTCACGAAAATGCCAACGGGCGCATTAAAATTTTTGGTAACTTTGAGAATTAAGTCTAGGCTAATTCCAATTAACACCGGTGGTGACGACGTATAGACCCATTACCGTGGATAGCTAAACTCGTTACTAAGTATCCATTCTCAATAATTTCTGAACGTTGTCTTTGGCACCGTCACACGCTGGTCAATGCTATTATTTAAGGTTTTCGAAATCATTTTTTTACTAATTCTGGACACTGGTTGCTAATATATTAAAATAAATTCACAATTTTTGTCGGCAGTGTAGTGCGATTTATGAGTAGCTCTACTTGATAGCATTGGTGCCCATTAATTTTGGAAGTTGTTCTACGTTTATAAAGTAAACAAACACATGGGAACTCAAACGCCCACAAATTTGTTATTGTTTTCCGCTTTCCAACTTCGGATAAATTAAATCTTCTGTGTTTCTCTTTCAAGTAATGTGGCAATGAAATTTGGGCCTACGATAATGCTCCGTCCGCGGACCGTTTTGTCAATATTTTCAATTTATTGCATTATAATTCAAGAAAAACACAATATGAGATATGTAACGGCAAGAGGAAGTTAACTCACTAAAGTAAATACTAACCTTTGTTCTAAATTTACATCTTTATGAATATTTAAAATTGCGAATAATCAGGTGTCTATTTTGCCTGTATATTATTCATTTTTAAAATATAAGAAGTACGCATACGCCACGAAAAAAACGTGTATACGTTCCCGATGTAACCGATCGGTAGCCAGAATGTGATAATTGCTAACTGAGAACTTGTTTTACTAAGAACGGGTAATTGATCTGTTCTCCTAATCACCTGTCTTCGCTTATTAAAACGTAATGAATCTTTAACGTGGCTCATTCTTCAGGGAAAAATTGGGTTTTTCTATGCGCAATTTATGAATCTTCATGAATTTGTTTTTTTTTATACTAGTCATAAATTATATATGTCATAAATTTTTAATATCAATTTTCTTTTTTCAGACTGTTATCAATATGGCGTACTGTTGCTTGATACTTTTAGGGAAATCCATTCAAAAGCTAGTTTTTGGAGACCTAAGAATATCCGAACAGCAGGTATGTGTACTTTTTAACCCTTAAAATAACTTTTAGCTAACTTAGAATTGAAAAATGTTAATCCTAGATCCTACGATTATATTATCGTAGTACTATGATATGAATGCTTGATGTATATACCATCATACGATATTCTTTGAGGATTCTAGCAATAGCCTAAGAACTAAGTTTTATGAACGAATAAAGTGGAACACATGGGAACAATTTTAGATAAATTAATTAGGTATGCGCTCATTTCTATACATACGTATGTATAATCTAATGATTTTTCGTATGTATGGTTTGCGATTTTAATTACAGTGCCATTAGATATTGAAGCTTACGCTATCAATGCAATGAAATATAAAGGCTCTGATAATGCAAACATACAATATTAATATTGCATATTATAATTTTGAATAAATACATAATAACCCATCTACCCGTTTGATATACTTAAAAGTGTTTTTATCATCAGTTTTAAAAAGTCACTCGAACACATAAATTCCATTTTCGAGAGGTTAATACACTTTAATTGAACAAAATGAGAATATGCGTGAAGTATTTCGCCTTTGAAAATGAATTTCAAATGTCCGATTTATTTTTTAAAGATGATCAAAATTCTTAAAGCGTCTTATTTGGTTGACCTTCCCTCTATATTTTGTGGACTTACAACAGCTGTGCAGTGTCCGTAGGACTGCACTTCAGGGAAACTTTTCCAGTATGGTAACTGCCTTAATAATGTAATTTGCTCAATTTTTCTTACACCATATATAACTTTGTCCAGCCTTGTTGCATGGATACAATGGCGAATTGTTTTCAGTTAAACGAGTTTCAAGATATCTCTCCATAAATGTTGAGCAGAATAAGCAGAATTAATTATATGCTGTATTCTAGGATTTATAAATAAACGGCAACAATTTTATCGACGAAAATCTCCGAATTTATATATAACATGTTTTTAAATGTTTTCAAAGGTTTTGTATTGTTAGTCTGTGTATTTCTGGTTTTAGAAATGAAAGATCAACGTCTCAAATTAATTGAAAGCTTACAGAGATCTCCTTTTTGTTCTTTTGTGATGATTAGATCATAACGATTTTGTTTCTCTGAGTTCCTCTTTCAATTTTCGTAGGTTTGTCTTCATCTGTATGTTGCTGAATTCCAGTTAAAACTAGTAAATACGAGACAAAAACTTAATCGGGTAATATAGCTCTATTAATATTATAATGCTTATTTTTTTGCATAATTTTTATTTAGACGATAGCGATACTTTGTGTTGAAACTGTGCACAGTGGAAGTTAGACACAAACTTGAAAAACGTGTTCTCGACAAAACAGCGGTCGAATTTCACCGAGTGTGCTCTGTGCGAGTATCTTGAAAAAAAAAATCAGAAAATCATTTTTTGAATCGATATACTAATATATCTCTGATATTCAATTCCATCTGCCCATTCGCGGTTCGAGGATTTTTAAATAATAGGATATCTATCTTTTAAAAATTATTAAAATGCGAACTTATGTTAAATATATTTTGAACAGCAAATATTTTCGATCATTGTAAATGCAGTTCTGTAATTCTTTTGACTGAGCTTTTTTCAAAATAATTAATATTATATTTTCATATTTTTGAAATAAATTAAATGTATTTCATATTTTACTACAGCTCCCGAAATTTCATAATGTAAAATCAGTTACTTCTTGTTACATCTGCGGTAAAAAATCACAGGATTATACTTGTACTAGATTTATCAGTTCTATTATACGAAAATAACCCTTTCAAAATCAAAAATAGATTTTATATTATCGAGGAAAACTTCAAATTATCAAGATTTTTTATAGTGGCTTTAATAGAACAAGCAATACAGAATTTCAAACTCAAGATTGCACAAAAAGAGAAGTCGTCGTCAGAAGTAGAAATCTGTTGAAAGCTGAAATTCACTACTATGTTTTAGTAAGCCGTCAATATCTTCAATATACCACATTAAATATAATATAAATACAAGTTATAGAATAAATAAAAATAAATTCGTAAATCATTTCCCCAAAGCGTTTGCTAATCGTGCTGAGGGTGCTGCAATAAAATTTAGAGTAATTATTTTGATGGATGCACATATCATAAAACCTGTAGAAAAACATATGCAGATAAAAAGCCAACATGACATTGTTTCGTATTAAAGCAAATTGGATAAAAGTGGACCGTCTTTAAAAATGTTTAAAAATTTAATACAGTAAAATTGAAGGCGTTGGATTTTCTAGTTTAACTAATTATTCATTCACAAGACGCAAGTCATTTCTCTCTGTGTAAATAAGATTTTTTTTAATAACCACAAATATTCACTAGTGCGTATAAAGTAATTTATATTTATTTTTCTTATTATAGTTGTCTATGTACTAATTTTGTAAACAGAAGTATTAAAAGTATAAATTTATATTAGGGTGCTAAAAAAATGTTTTAAATTCTTTTGTGCTGCATTTTCTAGATTTTGCTACTTTGGTATAAAATGTATTTGTAATTAATATTTATTAATTTATGATTATATATATTTTAAAATATACTTTCCTTCGTTCTTCGTTTTTTGGCTCCATTTAACGATCTAATTTCTTTTATCTTACCAAGACGATAAAATTTTTCAACGCATTTTTAAATCACTTCAAAATTACATAGAAACGAGCACTAAACGTAAGTTTGAATAAGACTTTGTTCCACAATTAAACTTTATTCGATCTAATCTGCGGCTATTTATGACGATATGTAAAATGACAATAAATGGAATAAATCACGGTTGTTATTTGCTATGACGCCTTTTTGCACCTTAATTATTTACATGTGAGCTAAGTATTTTCTCCTCCATTTGTCTTCCAAGTCATTTTGGAAAACGACGACTGCCTTCGTCAATCATTATAGACATTTTTTATGAACTAGATACCTTAAATACATTATGCAACATATTCATGGTATTATATGAATATTATCTTCGGTTTAAGACAAGTTATTACTAGTCTCAAGCAATTTTTTACTTGTGAGGTTAAACAAAATTGCCTTAAGGACTGATAGTATATTTTCCACAAATTGGTACGTTAGGTCACTAATTGGATAACTGCTGTATAGGAGCTAATTAGGTTTGATATTCCACGTCAGTTAGATAAAGGTAACTTTAAATATGCGCGTTATGAATCAATCGCGATTATTCATTGAAATGTACGTCAGCATTCGTCGTTCGGGCGTTTCTAGGATGTAATTGCTATTCTAAATGCGCATAAAAAATTTATCGAAACCACCTTAGAAATTATTTATAGCTGTGTACACACAAAAACGAAATTGAAATATAAAATAAATCTGTCGCTGTTCGCTGTTTAAAATTAAACGAAAAAAATGAATGTCATTGATGATGCTCATGAAAAATTTTTCTTTTTTTACCTACAGCACATGAAAGATAAATTTTGGAATTTCGTTTTCTACAAGTTCATCTTTATTTTTGGTGTCATTAATGTTCAGTTTATGAATGAAGTAAGTTTCAATATAAAACAAACCGTATGGAGTTTTGTTTTTTGACTAATCGAATGTAAACTTTCAGGTCATTCTGTGGATAGCGTGGTTTTCTATTTTGGGATTTCTTCACCTGCTCTCACAGCTATCAAAGGACAGATTCGAATATGTGAGTATTTTTCATAAAACAATTCTTCTGATCTAAAGGTGAAATAATCCTTCATATACGGGCAAAACATTTTATGTATTTATTTATTTACTTGTGTGTACAAATAGAAATAAAATTGCCTGTGGTTTTAAAATAAACTATATAAGGGTTGAATTGATTATTTAAACGATACATCGGCAATTGTACAAGTTTGTCTGTTTGTTTGTTTATGCGTTCTAATCTCAGAAGCGATAGAACAGATTCTGACAATACTCGTCGAGTTTCTAGAACCCGTCAAAAATCACAACTTAGACTTTATTTTACCTCTGTATATTTAAGTGTTTCGAAAATATCACATTCTAGTGTTTTTTATCTGTTAGGATTATTTATTTGTTAGGACTAATTTTAGAAATGGTTATTTTTCAGATAATTTTTATTATTTTTATGGGTTTATAGAGGCAATTTATAGCAGCAAATTAAACTTTGTTTTATCTCAATATCTCAAAGGGTTAGGAAAGTTTTCCATACCATGTGGCTTTTCGGCCTTAGTAGTCGGAGAACTGTTCACAGGCTAAGTTTTTCAATATTGATTTTGCAAAGAGAAAATGTTATTTAAAAATATTTTTTGTAGACGAAGTCGGTAGAAAAAGAATTACTGTAGTACTAGCCAGACAATTGTTAATTTTGCATAAATGCTACTTTACTTTTTTCCAGAGTTCAGAAACGCACAATCGTGTGCTCACACGCTTGTGCGATGTGCGATATTTTTTGGCAAGCGCACATGTTTACGAGCCCTGTGCGTTTGGAAATTTGGTGCCCGCACATGAGCGTGCGTTTCAGAAATATTCTCTTCGCACACGTACGTGATAGCGTGTGCGTGCGTACATGAGTCGATTGACAGCTACTTTAATTGAAAATTAAACCTCTTTTTGCGTGAAATATTTCTACGTGCATTAGGACATGAATATTTATTTTTTACGGGATATCAAGCTTTTTATTCATTTTAATATGGTTAACCCAAAATCTAAGCTAGGAAAAAACTTGGTTATTCCAAAAAAAAACTTGGGATTTTACAAAAATTTGATATTCATATAAAAATTTTAAAGGAAAAATATTTTCACAGGAATTTCGTCTACTTCTTGGGATATAACGTGCAGGAAATGTTTAGGTAATTGTAAAAGGGAAAGGTTGATAGAGCAGAAAAATTTAGAATTTATTTTTGACATTTATTAATATAAAAATATTCAAATTATTTGAAATCATGTATTATTAGTCCCGCGAATAAACATGTTGATTTATAACTGTCGCTGTCACACGATATGTATTTGTTAATACTGAAATTTGCAGCAAGCACCATTATTTTATTTTTGCTCACTCACAGAACTCAACTGTTTGAAACTATTTAATCCTTTGCTAACAGCTCATGAGTCCTTTGATCAACTCATCTGTGCAATCTTGAATTTCATAACTTTTGAATTTTAAATATTACTCCCATATGTAAATGTTTTATTGTATTACTCCATTCAACGAATATCGCTAAGAAAAATTCAACCGTTTCACGTTTGATAATGCAAGATCTTGATATCGGAATAGGTTATCTTCATAATCACGGAGTGTCTACAAGGTGCTATTATAAAATTTCGTCCGGTGAAGAATTGCAAATTTATTTATTCAAGCATAATACAAACTACAATATGAGCTATAATTCGAATTAGAAAAAAAAACAAATGTGCTATAAGTGGATAAGATTTGCTTGCAATGTTTTGGAACCGGTTCTCGAAATACCTGTCTATTCTAAAAATATGATAAAATTGGTGGATGCAACTCTGTTATCCATACGTAACTTTACAATAAAGCTATAAAGATTAAGTACTTAAACTGAAAGATTGTACCATGAAAAGATTGCACAAAGTTATTACTTGAAATAATGCCAAATAAAGTAACGTATTTTTCAGTAATAAAATTTAATAGTCGGCTTTGAGTAATAGCATTCGGTCAGAGTTTTTTTCAAGATCACTTTACTTCGAACGTGATGCAAATTGGAGAGGAAAACATGATGAATTCGAGTCGCAAAATAGCGTGTTTTGTAAAACCTTCTGATGCTTGACATTTCACCCAGCTATTATACATTTTAGATTTTTGCTTTCCACTTTCAGCTGTCGTTCTCACCAACCACCCCAGGATGGTCGCACTTTAGACTAGTAACTCTGCTGGTATCCATCTTAACGTTGTCGATTATCATGATTATTGGAGCTATTTGCGCCGGTCTGTGGCTTGGATTGAACACCTTTGCATTCATGTCCGCTGAGGTAAGTAATTCACAGGTGCATTATTGTGCATTATTGAGCGTAAGGTCTTTTGTTGAAACCACTCTTGATTACGACAAGCTATTTTTTATTACTAGTTTATGATGTGAAACGAATTCTCTTTTTTCCTACTAAAATGGTATAAGGAATTGTCTGCCTAATGATTGGACTGGAATTTAAATCGCATTAAATAATTTCTCGAATAAAAACATTCCAAGTATTTTGGTCTGTGATTTTAAATTATAAAGGAGATATTTTTTTTATAATGAATCAATTAATTTTAACGGAACTGGGATTCTTGTAGAAATTGAGTGTTGCAATTTTGGCATGTTATGTTAATATGTATATAATCACAAACATAGAAGGAGAAATGTTTTCTTAAAAACATAATAGTTAGATTATTTTACCTGTTTATAAAATTATACGATGATAGATCAGGTTAGTACTTAACCGAAAAAACTCAGTTTAAAAAAACGCGTTTAAATTTCCAGCCTAGTTTAGTGTTTTTTTTTTCCTTGAGGTGTAGAAAGAAAATATAAAGGGAGAAAAAAGATTTCTTCAAAATTTGTGATGGAAAGTGGTACCTTCAAACCAGTAGGAGGTGAAAAAAAGAAAAAATGAGCTTTTAAAATTTTTTAAATGGTGTATTTAGGATGTGATATTTGTTTCAACAAGGTACTCGCATACCAATTTTATTTTTTTTAGAAGTTTCTAACGATATCGGCACGGATACGTACAAACTTTCTATAAGCTTTTTCCGGATAATTGTTGAAAATAAGGTACTTTACACGAAAGATTCAGTATAACTTGCTAACGTTTTAAAAGCATTTGTTTTTTTTAATCGAGAATATTCTCACAATTGATGGGCTAAATTATAAAAAATTGCTTTGTTAATTGAAAGTTAAGAATATTTTCTTCAGAAAATGTAATGGAAATTATATTATGATAATGAATTAATTTGCTTCAGTGAATTCAATATAACCTTTTCAATACGCATTTATTCCTATTTTTAAGATTTTAAAATATTCAAATAATGTTTTAATATACTGTGATCGTATTGTATATATTAGCACATTTTTTGCTAATAATCTTTTGAAATCCTTCGTGTTAATTTATTTAAAAATTTGAGCGTTTAAGTATTTAAAAAATTACGAAAAATATTTGAGAATTTTAAGTTAATGTGCCTTTAATAATCTGATTAAAACGAAGGCAGTAAAGTTAATTAACTGTACGGTGTAGATTCACAAGATAAGCTGTGATATATTAATAGCACAAACACTTCAAAATTTTTTCTTTACATAATGCGTGTCTTTTTAATTATACCGAAATTAATCTCAGTAATATTCTGTCGTGAAATTCGTTTTCTAGTATGTGACATCGCGCTTGTTCAGCATTTTTAAACTTTGATACCAAAATGTGTAATCAAAATAGAACAGTGCAAAATTGTTGGCGTTTCTTGTTGTTTTAGCAATCGAATGGGGCCTGAGATATCGTATCTGTCTCTACAGTTTTTATCCGAAAAGCTCCGAAGAAAGACAGAGAGATTTTGTAGTGAATAATTTCTTTCTAAACTTCAAATATCTTAACTTTGAAATTACTAAACTTATTTGGATCATTCCCGATCGATTGTAAGGTATAGATCCAAAGCATTAGTATTTTTGTTCTAAATTTCATTTGGTCGGCTTTTTATAAAATTTTCAACAAATGGTGTTTTTTGGTTTGAGAAACCGTAGTAAATGAAGTATACTAACATTTCCACGTAATTTGAAAGCCGAAATCTTTCTAAAATATTAAATCTGCTTTTAATGGAAAAAGAATCGTTTAAGCCTTAAACAATTTCTAAGTTTTATATACAGTAAATAAATGTTTGCCGTCTATCTTATTTTCAAATTATGAGAATAAAAATATCGCATGAAATAAAAAATACTACGGTAGGAATTTTGAAAGCTCAAATCTTAATCGTTTTTTGTTTTGCATTTTACGGAAAAGCAATGAATAATTAGTTTTATGCACATTAATAGTCAAAAGAAACCACAATTTCTGATCATGCATATTATTAAGAATGCGACCTGAGTGGAGTTTATTAATTAAAGGTCAATATGCATGTGAACTTGAAATAACCTTCAGTTTTTTCTAAACATTTTTACGACAAGAGTATTTATTCTGTTGCAGTGCTTTTTATTGGCAATAAAGACTTCACATGTGCTTGTACGGTACGGTATGTTCCTCTACGACATGCGTCAGGGAGGAATGGCCAGTGACGGTAAATTTAATTAAACTAATAACTTCAATTTCATGTTAAGCTGTCTAATTCTTAGTTGTATCATGGGACAAGAGAGGACCATATGCGTACTATACGGAGCTCATGTTCGAACTAGCTGCCCTTGTTATTGACTTCAGTCACCACCTTCACATGCTAATTTGGAGCAACATATTCCTGTCAATGGCCAGCCTGGTGATAATCATGCAATTAAGATGTTTGGCCAACGAGATACAGAGGAAGTACAAAAAACATCGCAATTATCTCTGGGTACAAAACCATATGGAGAAAAGGTAAGCTTTCAAGTAATCTCAAACGTCTTGTTCTATTATTTGTAAATTCTTCATTTTATGTTCGTTGTAGTTATCCACTTGCCACACAAGACGATTTGTCCCAGAATTGTGATAATTGTGCAATTTGTTGGGAAAAAATGGAGACTGCACGCAAATTGCCATGTGGACACTTGTTCCACAAGTATGTGCTATAATGTCAATTGTTGTAATGTGTCACTAAAGGGTAATTTTATTTCCAGCTCTTGTTTGCAATCTTGGCTAGAACAGGATACCAGTTGTCCAACGTGTCGACTTGGACTTAGTGTGCAAAATACACCAATTCAACGCGATGTGATAGATAGAATTGAAGAGACAGATACAAACGGGCGAGTCAATAACCATTTCTTCCAATTTAATGGTAATTTAGTTGTTATTCAAAGCCACTTATTGGTTCTTATTTCCACAGAACCTGATAAATGTGAGGGGTATATGGGTTTATTGAGTTAAACTTATAATAATCATTATAATGCAGTAATTGGGTATAGTTTTTGCTAAAATATGGCAAGTAATTTAAGGGATAAATTTTTTCAAGTCTCAAATTGATGCTATGAGGCTTTATTTAGTATTGTTATGCCTTTTATGGATCTGATAGTAAGCGAACTTGGGGGAATGACAAATCGAAGGAATGTTGTGGCATTTTGCTGGGAGACGCAGGATTCAATAATTGCTCTCCTTTTTATATGGGCTTCGTTTTAAGTAAGTCACTTGACTTTAAGAAAATTATTGCAAAAGCAGTATTAGCGTTTTTTTTCTGTACAAGAATGTTTAAGTAATTCAGGATTTTTACCTCAACAACCCTGTAGAACCCTATAAAGTAACTCTCAGAATATCTAGACGTTAACGTTGCATTACAATTAGTACATTAAGCATTGTATCCTAAATATATTACGTCACAGTCCAGAAATAAATCTGTCTTTACGTATTACAGGATCTCGTTATGTATCATGGTTGCCAAACTTTTCGGTTGAAGTGAGCAACATAAACACCGTGCTTCGACCAGATCCTGTGCCTACGACCACTACACATACATCTCAAATAAGAAATATGGCTAGGCAAATTCAAGAGATGTTCCCTCACTATCCATTGTCTGTGATAATAACCGACCTTCAGCTATCCCGGTCAATTGAATTGACCATACATAACATCCTCGAAGGAAGGCTGCCAATACCCCCAAGATTGCAGGAATTCGGAGATGATGAATTCCAGGAAACCACAAATTCGCCCAGTACCAGCGATCAGTCAGAGCAAGATGTGGTTGGCAATCGCACATTCTTAGCAAGCTCTGCAAACGAGTACTATGCCAGTCCCGACTTCCATCAAGATTCCACAAGTTCCAGTTCGATGGATAGTGGTTATGAAGTAGAAAAAAATTCAAATATTTTTGGTAACCAAAACGATCTTCTTCGTGATGATAGGTAAGTCAAATTGGTGTAAACAAGTACTATTATGTGTTAAATGCGATTTTTACAGCTTGGAAGACATTCCCTTGGGAGACCGTTTTTCGAAAAGTTCATCAGAACGCGAAAAGATTCTTCAAAGAAGAAAAGAAATTCTTCTCGCTATGGCTAGGAAAAGGTCACTAGTTTTACCATTTTGTAATTGTAAGTTCACATTTTTTGTTCTTGTTTGCAGGTATATTGAGAAGAATAAATCAGAACTGAATATACCTCCAGCGAGCCAGGTGGTGCGGCACAGGGGCAAATCAAGTATGCAGGACAACTTTAGAACTGAATAATTCATAGAAGCTGATCTGCTGCATTTTGTTGCGCTGCAACACAGCCCACATGTATTTGCAAGAAACTTTTATTCCCTGCGCCGGCAGTTGTGACCGCCTCAAGATTGAGACCTGTTTGCCACGAAAGGAAAAATAAAAAAATGATGTATTTCGGATTTTTGTCAAAATGTAAATTCATACCAGGCGTGTTGAATTTTGTCCCGATAAAAAATTAATTAATCCTAAGGATTTTGTGCGTTAAGAAAAGACTGGAGATTAATTAACGAAAGCTTTTATAGTTTAATCATTTCACAGCTTAGAATTATTTTATACTTGATAATGTTTTACTTTCGCCTTGTTTGCTTGTTTTTCTTTTTTGTTTACTGATGCGACAAAAGACTAATTAATTATTATCGAGCTAAGTTTTGTTGCTTCTGAGACTTCTTCTATGGTGGCTGAACGCCTATGGAAAAGCGCGTTAGATAATCTATATTTATTTTTATCTTAAGCATTACTGTTCCATTTGACTCCGCTCGATTTGTAAATCCCAATATACCGTCCTAATGAACTCGAATGTGGATAAACAAAGGCAAAGAAAGCATGGGCAGGCAGAAGAGTCATCTGTTGTCTTCTCGTACTGAAATTAGGCTGGGGTGACGAAAACCTGCAATCCAGTTCTGCCTCCCGGGAATTGATGACCCAATGTATTTATATTTTTAGTTTCCTATTTTGTGATTGAGTAACACCGTTACTAATTTATTTTTATTATAGTAGTAAATAGTTCATAAAATTTATTTTGCTTAGCAAGCCCTTAGCACTTATGTAATTTTATATTCGCATTCTAAGTGATATATAATGTCATTGAATAAAATTGTTAAATTATCTGCAGAACCAGCTACTCACTGATTGTTTTATTTTCACATCTTAATTTTTAATTAAATATGCTACTGCATGTACTAGGTTAAAGGTTTCTTTAAATTGTCTTGTAAAACGGGTGACGAAACTATGGTTAATTTTAGAAGTGGTAAAACATGAAAATACCTGTCTGGTAGTTTTTTTTTTTAAATATCGAAATCATATTTTGGCAAAGTGCCTACAAAGGTCATGTTAAGAAAAAGACGTAGCAAAGGGTGAAGTGGAATTTGATAAAGCAAAAATTTTAAACAAAGAAAAAATGTTTGCAGGGGCAAAACAAGTTTTTTTAGAAGAATTTTGATTAGATACTAATCGCATTACGGGATATTCTGAGAGAAAAAGGTAAAGCCCACGAGAAGCACGTGATCACGTCACGTTATGACTAGTCACACCAGATGTGAATCACAGACGGCAAAAAATATTACAGATCAACTTTATATCAGAGTAAAAAGTATAAATTGTGTTAGGTTGATCTCTTCAGCAAATTGTTATGTAACCCGATACGAAGTGACATCACACAATACACGTTAATTTTATTTCCAACTTCTAATAAAAAGTAGAAAAGTTCAATTAGGCAAAGTATATTAAGAAAATAAAATTAAAAACGTGGATTTGATATGTTCTGAAAGAAAAGAAAAAATAAAGGTACGCAGAGTTCCTGCAGCCCCCAATCGATTTATTCTAAATGATCCTCTCCCATATCAAAGAAGCAATTCCGGACTCATGAAAAGCTCTTAATAATAGGATTTTAGACTATTGTTTAGTAGAGAATAAGAATTAAAAAATAGAAGCACAAATTTCAAATAAACTACTTTCGGTATTATTTAAACATGATTACACAGCAACTCCAATTATCTTTTTTAAACATATATTATAATAATTCGAAACATATGATGGATTTCCAAAATTCCGTTGCTGCGAATATGTATATGTCCAATTACATAAATTTCGACGTACATTGGAAGGTAAGTAAATTATGCTGATAGAGAGGAAAAACTAGCAAGTGCTTTTACTGTACAAAACTAAAATATGGAGTGTCCTCAACTTCGCGCTGCAGATAAAGTGTTTATAGTTTATGATTGAAGTTAGCATATGAGTAGTGAAAATGTTCTTCTAAAAATATAGTGTAATAAAATAGCAAATAGATAATAAAATGTGTGGCCAGCCCTCTAAGCCAACAATCCACGAAAACATAAACAATATTAGTTTGGTGAATTTTTTGTAATAAAATCGGGTGCATAGGTACAACATCATAAACATCAAAAATTCTGAAAATGGTTTATTTAGCTCCTACATTCTATGGCCTGATCATGCTAATAAAATATTCAACAAATGATCGTTTATAATTTAATATAATAAAATGTAATCTCAATGTGAAATAAGTTTGTATTTTTTACAAACATGGCTTCGCTTCCTATTACTGCTGGAAACTGCGAGATGTGTATATGTTGAAGCAGATCATAAATACCATCAAATAATAATAATAATATTGATAATAGTAATTATATAATAACCCGTCGCTTTGCAGCCGTGTGTATTCTTCACCCCGCTGAAGTGAATATTGGTATAATAGTTTATACTGTAAAGTTGATGCCTGGTACTCGAAAGACGGTTTACTATCATGTCCAAATGCTTAAAGGGAACGTTACATTTACCTTAGTACGAGGGGTGTTATTTATGTATGCGGAAAAATATGTAAAACAAATATTTATCATTTAATCATGGTTTTATTGTTGTTCAAAATATTCTCCGCGATGATCCATACACTTTTGCATACGTTTGAACCAATTTTTATAGCACTTTTTCCATTCCGATTGAGAAGGTATCTCCAAAACATGCATTTTGAACACATCAACCGCTTCTTCTGGCGTCGAAAATCGTTGACCACGCAGTTTATTCTTCACGAACGGGAACAAAGAGAAATCATTCGGTGTCAAATCAGGCCGAGATGTGAGAGCTCGCTCGAAGAATGCTTCTTGCGAACCCAACTTTTGTTGGGTTTGGCTCATCTTGGAAAACCCATACAGTAGACTGTTTTTTACTTACAGGCTCATATGCATAGATCCAAGATTCGTCACCTATGTAGATGCACGGCTTTTGACGCACCACCATTGTATTTTGTGAGCATTTCGTTGCACTAATCGACACGAGCCTTTTCTTGAGCGATGGTCAAATTATGCCGAATCCAACACGCACAAATCTTTTTTACGGCTAAATGTCCATGTGAAATCTTCTGCGTATTTTATACTAATGCCCAAGGATGCCTCAATCTGTCGATATGCCACATGACGATCCTGCAGTATCAGTTCACGCACAGCATCGAGGTTTCCTGGCACAGTAAGCAATTTTGAACGGCCACGATTGAATTCACTAAACCAGTGATATACATTGGCTTGAGATGGTGCTTCATCGCCAGAAGCGGAAGTAAGTTGATCGATGCACTGCTGTTGAGATAATCCACGTCAAAAGTCGTAGTAAATCATCCCACGAAAATCCCCACGAGTTAATTCCATTTTTTTGACTGACACGAAAATCTCAAGTCACTGTAAACGAAGCAAAAAGCATTGGTATGACAAAATATTTTGAGTACGAATACCGTCAGATGTCAGATGGCGTCTAGCAACACCATTTTTGCCAGTTCCGGATACATAAATAGCAACCTTCGCATAAGCAGATTTGCCTAGAAATTAAATTAAATTGTGGTATAGTCTGTAGAACCCATTGAAAAGTAAGAAAGCTAAAAAACCGTTACGTTGTGTAAACGCACCCATAGTAGCCGCTGTAATAAAAGAGTAGTTGTAGCTAACAGCCGATAGCAAAGTTCAAATATATATTGTAATTTTAAGTAAAATACTTGAATTCGCCTGTTTTCAAATTGTACATCTAGTATAATAAATGCAG
Organism: Proctacanthus coquilletti; assembly: GCA_001932985.1. Lineage (NCBI taxonomy): Eukaryota > Metazoa > Arthropoda > Insecta > Diptera > Asilidae > Proctacanthus > Proctacanthus coquilletti. Next base: position 148,893 of record MNCL01000055.1, on the reverse strand, counting down.
CAGAAAATGTAAAGGAAAAGAGTCAACAATGGCTTTAATTTAAGATGTATGTGCGAGCCAACCACTGCAATACAAGGGCCATTCATGCTTAGCATATGGAATGAACACAACAGATAAACGACCGCTGGGTTTCCTGATTTCTGAATCTTCTCATGGGCAGCAGCAAGTACCCGAAGCCTTCGCATTTCACGCGTCAAAGCCAAAATTCGTCTAAAATGCTAAAATTTCTACAAGCACCCGGCAAATTCAGACATAACTCCACTTGCTTTTGTGCAGTCAGCGACGGTGATGCCAGACACTAAAATCAAAAGTCTAATTTCTTTCCAAGTAAGTTCTTGAAAACCTGAACAGTTTAGACAAAATATATTGCGCTAATAATATAGAAAATATATAACTCTTGTGTTTGCGCTTTACCTTTTGTTTTGTTCCGTTTTTCACTATCCACATATCGACTTGAATATTTGCTTTCCAGAGAACAATCTTTAAGCACCTATGAATTTGAAATTGTACCATTAGTATATTATAGTAAATTATATAGACTCCGAATCTCTCTGAATTGTTTATTTGCCCGCAGAGAACTTTACTTATGCACTCAAAATCCAAAATTTCAAAATTTTGTAACGTTCATAAGTGCTGAATTTTACACGAAATTGGGTAGCAAATTACACTAGCAAACATAACTTTGCGAAATTCTCACAATCGAGAGATTGAAATTCACTGAATTTCAGAATGCAAGTTGAATTGAAAAGTATTATAACGTGTCTGGTTGGCTTTCGACTGATCAAGCGATATTATTGCCGATGAAATCCAGTGTTACTGTTAATAAATTTGCTACAATTTCAAGCCTAATTCTTAGCAAGCATTCAAGAATTTTCTACACACAAAATGCCGAGAGTTGTTTTCATTGCGTGCATTTCAGTAATATTTAAGGATAGAAAGAAAAACACGTATTTTAAATGATTTATTTTGTAAATTCCTTCTGGAGTTATATCAGTGGTAATAATAATCATTTAAAAATGAGAACCAATTCTTTGTGTGACCTTACATTGATTTCAACAAAGAAAGAATTCCCGCGGATTAAGCGTCTCTCACTTCCGCAAACCAAGAATCAGTTTCCAGGGCCCTAAGGGAATTCAGCACTTCAGCAATTGTCAGACAGCAGGTTAGTTCTGTATACAAGCCTATGTAATCAACAGCGACATGCTCGCGTTGGTGATTGCTTGAAGTCCAATATTTAGTAAACTAGAAATTTAGTCCTGATATTTTCAGTTAATTATCAGGTGAGGCGAACTTACAGATCAGTGTTCCAAATGCAACTGTCAAAGGAGAGTGAAGTTTGTCACGATTACATTATGAATGCGAATAGCACAATCAGATAAAGTAGGGGAACTGCTAGAAGCATTTGTAAGGAATCCTTTTATTTGCAACTTGCAAATTGAACTAATATTAGCGCATTGGCAGTCAAATTGGTGAAATTTTCCGCTAAAATCGCCATACTAACAATCTCAATCAAGTCAAGAGAACCTCGCGATCTGGCATTACCAGCCAGCAGTCTGGCTACGTCGTTCACGGGAGGAGCACGTTGGTAGCAGCATCCCCAATTCCCAATTTTTTTAACATACGCACCAGACAGTGGAGCAGACAGTAGACGACAGCTCCTCATCCATCTTGTGTGCGCGGTTTGATTTAAGGTGCTCGGACTGGGCCTGTGTGTTCCTGGGCTTGAACAGGTTCTAGAAGAATTATATTCTGTTCATTTGTTTCTATTGCGGATTGTGCGGTCGACTCCGATTCAGAAGGATGTAAACAAAACACGTCTTTATAAATGGGAACACGGCGCGATGGTCCCGAATCCGACGACGACTTGCCTGTCCACCAACAAGATGTTATTCTGTTTTTCTCGCTTTACTCTCGTGTGCGAATGTGCGGGGGTGCAATCAATCTAAAAAGTCAATCCGCTCGGACGAGGTGACGGAATTTTTGTTACTGGTCCTTTTGTCTGGATTTTGTCGCTGCACTGGTTTCGATTCTAGTGATAATAAAGTCTCAGCAAGCCTAATAATATTCGTGAAAGTATTCTCGGGTTTGGGAAGTGTCCCCAAAACGAGACCGTGCGGAGTCTCGACGGGTTGTGTAACAAACTCTGGAGGTGCATAAATGAAGAAGTTCCTATTTCCACGGCAAAAAAACATTGAGGTATTTCCTCTTGTTAATTTTGTGCGGATTTCTGGTTAAGTGAAGACTGTGGAGGATCCCTTGTTTCTTCGCAAGTATTTGGACCACCACAGATGGGACGCAGTTAAAAATTGGGTCTTTTCGGGGCCGCCTTGTGCAAGAAGGGAGTAAAGAATTAAAAATAAACTTCCAAGTGTAGTTGGGAAACGGCCCACCCTAGGCCCCCGCTTGGCGCTTCTTACATAAAGCGGTTCTCGTCGCCAGGAAAAGGAGGAAGCAACGCAAGGAAGACTGAAGCTGTGAAGGCACCAAATAAGACAAAAAGTCAGAGCGCGCGACATGGATTACCCGAAAAGGATTTAACAGGATTTCGCCTTCTCGCAAACTCTTCAGCAGAAGAAACTCGTGTAGAATCGAAGCACCCCCAGCGCCCCCCAGACCAGTGGAGATCTCTGCGCAAAATTGTGAGTTGAATTTTTGAGTGCTCTTTGGCTTCTTAGCTATTATTGTTGTTGTTGTTGTTGCTCTTAGTCGCTCCGACCGCCTCTGCCTCTTCAACCTCTTCGTCATTTATATATTCATCCCTCTTAATGCCAGCACTCAGCCCCCGGAGGCATTCATAGGTTAATTTATTTATCTTGACAGGAGACTCTTCCTCCGTGTGAATTTTTTAGTTCCTCCTCTCAAAATGTTCACCCCTACAGCCCCCGGCGAGAACGCCGCTTTGTTTTCGATTCTCGGGCGATGGGGCTCTGATTAAATTGGGTTCAACTTTTACGACTACCAGGTTAATCCCTCTGGTCAAGGAGTGGCCAGGATAAGGTGGATTTTTACGAACAATAAAGTACTGCCCGCCCTCGGCTGAATTAGTTGTGGCTTTTCTTAAAAATAAATGAGCTCCAACTATTCGGTGGCAGTCAAGAAGCAGACACAAAACAGGAAACTCCTTTTCGTAGCTGAGATTGTTCTGTTGCAGGGGATTGTAATTAACAAGGCCGAATAATGGAAACAACAGATTTCCATTCGGTTGCACGTTGAAAGCTTGTTCTTTTTTGCGAGACTATATAGTCGGTTATATCACAATGATTTCAAGACACTGAGACTTCTTTATTTTATTAACACAAGATTATTTTCACTTCAATAAGAAATATTAAGTAAATTGTTTTTGTCTCTTGTGGGTATGTACCACTTTCCTTAGCTCAAAGCATTTGTCTGATAATAATTTGCACTAAGTTTATCCAAGCAGTATAAATCAAATTACTCTGTTTCCTTTTTCAGCATTTATTTTTATAATGCTCACTATTGTTACTTTCTAACAATACAAACCAGGCGAATTGACTAGTTAATTAACTCTAACTCATTTGTTCGTGGATTCCCTTCGTAGGCTCATTCGCTTGTCTATACGTCTGCATTTCCGGTTTTCCCTAGACTATAAATATAAGCTGAAATTTGATATAGTATTGCTTACTAACCCACGCATATATTCTAAAAACCAAAACTTACAAATATTTTATCTTGAATTTTGAGGGCCGCAATTTGCTACCAACCCGCAAAGGCCTTTCTGTTTTCTTCAGTATTTTTTGCAAATCCCCGATTCTATTTCCGGAACCACTAAATCTTTAATTTCGAAAATATAGTGGTTAAAGATAATGTAGACTTTACGAGACAATTATGTTGTCGGGTAGGTTACGTTCCAGACATACAATTTCACCTTATACAGAAACACCCGCGTTAATCAAGGATTTCGCACAATTTGTTCTCTTATTGTTGCGTTATAGAAGTACCGCGTCTTCGAGGGTTATTGAAAATAGAAAGGAAGTTTCCGAAAATGTTAAATCAAATATAAAGGAACTTATCTTTTTATAGCAATAAGGCAAATTTAAAAGTATTACAGATTACAACGTAAACAGTAGTATGTATATTCACAATTATTAAAAGTCCATTTCCAAAAACCAACGTGATCCATTTATTTCAAAGTATGTTTTTTTTTGAATTGGATTTTGAATCAACTGTTAAGGATTTTGTGAGAAGTCCTGGAAACTCCCGGGATGTTGAACGTTATAATTTTTGAAAAAATTGTTCGTTTAGATGGAGAATCGCACTTGCTCAGTTTTTTAACTGTCTCCAGAACTCTCTTTATACATTCCAAGAAGGCATACCGAAAAAGTCAGCGAACTGATCAATTCAAGTGTTTTAAAAAAAGAAAATCTTCTATCTCAGCTTACCATTAAAAATGGAAAATCATATCGTATATAATATTGCGATTAGAAAATATTGTTAAATTGATTTGTTTAGAAAACTATCGTTTAAGAATGCTAGGTGTCTGCTGGTCCAGTGGTGCTTGTGGCTTTAATTTGTTAATCCCTTGTCTTGCTACACCATTTGGCTTTAATTTAATTATAATTTAATTTTTAATTTTTTTTGCGCACATATATTTTCTTTTCACACAATTTATCATTGAACCAGTTATTATAACACATCATAACATGTTTGTTATAAAAAGGTATAAATAGGTATACATTACATAAGTAAATCTATTTTAAATTACATAACTAATTTATATGTTTAAATTTATTTATATATTTGTTAATAAAATATTAATTAACACCATCACGTTGGTTTCTTATCGCAAAGGTGAGAGAAAAAGTACATACTTATTTCTTATAAACTCTTTTATTTAAATTTTTTAAAAATAGTAAACTTCACAAAATGAATAAATTATATACATTTGACAATATTAACGTACAAATGCAAGTTTAGTTCAACAAAACAACTTTGAGAAAACCATTTCTATGTACAATGTACCTGAAATAGATGTAGATTGTGTTTTTACGAATGTAATTAAATTCTGATATTGTTAATTCATTATCTGATATGATTATGATTATGATCAATCCTATTGCGGAGTTTTTTTATTCTTTTAAGTATAATACAAAGTTGACTTTATAGCGATCTACATTTTTCTATAAAGGTATTGTGCATTTTCTCACTTATTTTTGCTCTTCTTGTAAAGCATTAAAAACACGTTAATATAATGGCAAAAGAATTCATCGAAGAATTTCAATTACAAAATGAATATTAATTGAATAATCAAGTCATCTATATTTTTAGATATACTTCTTAAACTGATCATTGTATGCACTGATGATATTTTAACCCTTTCTTTTAACTTTAGCTTGCATAATCTCGATGCATTCCGCACATTAGTAGAAAACAATGTTTAATCCAAAGAGGCTTTGAACTGAACTGAAAATGTTTCACAGGGTGACCCAGAGACAGTGATCTAAACGGTGATATAGCCATCCTCACGAGTAATCCATTAAAAGCCCGATATGTATATTCAAAATTAAATTTACAAGTTATTTGTCCTTTTGATATTCAAGGAATTTGGGACAGATGTTCTGAAAAGAATATAGCAAAATAAAAAAACACAAAAAAAAATTCGTTATCTTTGAGTCATAAAAAAGGTTACTTACTGGTAAAACGTTTTCATTCAAAATGTCTTCACTGTCAAAAGAGCCGATGATATGCAAATTTCCTTGATTCATACTTACGCTTTGTAAAAAAATGAGACTTTTAACACTTTTCGGAAATTCTTTACTGGATCTTTTTCAATAGTAAAAATAAATAAAAAAAGAAATCAAAGTGAATGTTTGAAATAGAAATTAGAGGGAAGTTGATCTGTAGAAGAACCTTTCAGATAATTATAATAAATTCTTTAACACTTTATCAGAATATACAACACATCCATATCTTCAAAAAAAGAAATTTTTTTTCACGGAAAGTGAATAAGGTTTAACAGTCATTTTATGAATAAATGTAGTGTAATAAATATATTTTTGAACTAACTTTTACTTATTCGGGTATTAATTAACATAAACATGTATAACAAATAGCGAGCAATTTATATTTTCGATTTTTTTTAACTAAGAATAGTTTTAACTTATGTTCGCTTCAACGCTGCTACTTTCTTTTGTGTTTACTAAACTTTGGCCATTTTGGCAAAATAGAAAAGTAAAAGCAAAATAAAAGTTGTTTTTCCTCAGCAACCTTGAAGTTGGAATTTTTGAAGATGATCGTTAATTAAATTAATTTAAATATTAAAAATATGATATAAAATATTTTTTTGTTGGGTTAAAATGATTGTTTAAAATCTTAAGAATAAGGCATACTTTATCAAGTGTCGTAAATCAAAGTACACCAATTATATGATAATAATATTCTTTTTGCATACTTTTTCTGGCATAAATGAATTAAATTAAAATTAAATTCCATAACATCAACAAAAATCTACTAGCGTTTTCGAACTCGAAAAACAGATGTCCTCCAACAACTAAAGAAAAGAAGAAAGTTACTTTTTAAGATCTCTGGCAACGAATAAAGATTGGTTATAATTATTTTGTTTTTATTGACTACGGATAATTTTCCATGGAAGTTTATTTTTTCCATTTTTATAAATGAACTGAAATACAATATATATCATAAGAAATGTATGTGTTTGAATATTATTTGAATACACTAGGCTTTAATTTCGGTAGGTCCAATCTCAGTTTTTTCCATAAAATCCCCGCTTCTTTTTAACAGGTTATTGCGAACATATCTACCACATTGCTCTATACTCTTTGATTGGACTTGCACGGTTTAAGGTTCTGTTAAACTCATGCTAATTTTTTACATGCATACAGTGTATCATTTTACACGACTTTTCGTGGAACGTATCTACCGCGTAAATCGAAAATGGGAGTATATATGACTTAAACTTACTATTTATAGTAAGGGCGCACCAGGTGTGCTCTGAACTAACGGGAAACAATGTTTTTCATATTGTCGTGCAGAATGCACAATTTTTAATAATAGATTCGTGTTAAATTCTTTCCTTAAAAGACTTTAAAATAGCGTTTTTATTTCGAAACAACGTTATCCCTCAAGAGATTAAAGTAAAAAATTAAAGGAGCGAATGATTTCGTTAAATAAAAAATATGTTAAATGGCATGTTTATTGTGTTTTTAAGGTTTTATTCAATGCTATTCCTTCACATTTACGCGGAAATAATTTTTTCCTCTCGACATTCCATGTGGAAGCAAGTTTACTAAACAAATTCCTTTGGCAATTAGAGAATATTGCTTCAGTGTCATATTATCAGATTGAATAATTTTAAAAGAATCACTGAGTCAAATATCTGAGTTTCACCTACAGTTAGCATTCAAGTTCAACGTTCGTCTTTAAAAAATAAGCAAGTTTTTTTTCTATATTATTTAAGAAAACATATAAATATATAGTAAAGTATGAATATCTTACGTAATGCCGGTCATGGATCAGCAAATATTTAAATATATGCAAACATTCTGGTTTTTGTCGAACGGCATAACGAGTAATAATTTTCACAATAGAAAATTTTTGCTAGAATGCTCATTCTAGTGAACCAGAAAAAGTTTCAATTCCGCGTCCCTTCGCTAGCAACGTCCAAAGCCGGGAAGCGCCAAACAGTTCTCATGCATAATATATTTCATATTACTCGCCGAATCCTTCGGATATTCTTTGCTTTCTAAAATCAATTGCCTAAAGAAAACCATACAAAACTTCTGAACAATTTCATTTGTGTCCGTTCATCCCAGTCGACCCTAGGACTGGCCGTAAGTGTCTGCATCTGGTCGAGGCTAGGGCTCTGAATGAATTTCGGGTGAAACTGCTAAATCAATTCTGGCCCTAGGAATAAGAATAAAAATAAGAATAAGGAGCTCCAAGTCTTGTTCTGCCTGGGAAAGTACTTAACAGCGCGGCAACTCATGTTTATTCCTTGCAAGTGGGAAAATTTAGTTTTACTACGCCACAGAGTCGGAGGTAATTCATGTGGCGCATCGACCACCCGCTTTCACACGAGCGCCTCGAAAATATTTTAATATCATTCCAATTTTGAGAAGCTGGGAAAAATGAAAGAATATCCCTTCTAGACGATCGCGGGTCGTGCGCCGCTCCTTCATTTTTTCTTTTGTTTTCCGTGCGCCGTTAATCCGTTTTCTTGCACCTCCTGTTACCTGCCCTCACCTTATGTTAATTATTCGGCTCGGCCATTGCAGGGATTATATTTATTGTGCTGAGGGAATTGGATTTTTTAAGTATGCACCACACACACACGCGCAGACAGCTTATTAATAATTCAACATCTAGGGATTCCTCCCAATTTAATCAAAAATAATATTAGGAGAATCAATATCCGACGGAATGTACATGGAATCTTTAATTAATGAATTTCTGGTGCCGAGATTTTTAGGGAAAGCGTAATTTTATGGAGGCAAGAAGACCTACAAAATCTGCCTCTGTTTTCTTAAACTTCTAACTACATCTGTGATGAGAAAATCAAATTTTCAAATGACCTAAACTTTCCTTAGTTAATCGTTCTAGCGCATTTTGTATTTGGGTAGGCGGATATTTGGAAACTTTCTTCTTTGCAATAAATTAGCAAATTTGTAGTGTAAAAGAATTTATTTATTTTTATTAGTCTAAATTATTTATTCTCGTTTTGACTATTACATACTAATGTAATAGTTTAAATCGACACGAAAGTCAAATAATTATTATTTGTACCATAAATTTTAAATAATATCTGAATATCATTTTAAACATAATTTACTAGTACCATCTTTTCAAACATATGAATACAGACTGAAATACAGATTATAATTATTATCATAGCTTGCTTGGTTTACTGGTGCTGAAAATACCGCTCCACATTACAACCCCTACAAGAATTAATGAATTTCAAAAAGTGAAAAAGACTCTTGTAGAAGAATGTTATACTTATAGTCTATAGAACCATAGTATAGTATAGTATAGTCTGTCGAACCATTTTGTAAATTCTCAAAAAATTAAAAATCTACAGCATTTTAAAGTCAAGAAAAGCGAATTTCGTGAAACTTTATCTCTTCAGTTGTTCGTAGAAAATTCATCGAATAATTTTTTCAAAAGATGGGTCGACAGACTGTAGAAACGACGATTCTAAACATTCATTAAAAAGAATCATTCAAAAATATTAAAAATTGTTTGTTATCGTGCAGACTAGTCCGCAAAATGCGTTTAAAAATTTCCCACGGCGTGTATACCCCCCTTAAAAGAGTGGGCTTTTACGGCACATGCTTCTCGTGATAAAAAAAGAGGGTGTGAAAAAATATCCTCGAACATCACGGTCGAGACAAACGGAGTTCTTGCAGTGTGCTCATAAAAGTGGAGAACAAAAATCGATTAAATGTTGAGCTCTCACAAGAGGTGTTCCATACCATATTTTAATCTGTGAATTTGTATGTTTATTCGTTAGGCAGGTAACTTATTAAAATTTGCTAGCAGTTATTACGTACGGAGCACACATAACAGACAAAACGCTAGCAATGTAATTAATATATTTTACGCCGGTCACGTAAAAGTACTTCTGTTCAAAGGTATCATTTAACCACCGTTCACGTAAGAGTTCGTCTTATTATTTATTATTATTTTCTTTGCTTTTGTGTTTTTTTGATACTTTTAATTAATTGAATTTGCAATAATCATAGTTTGAAATGTTACTTTTAAGTTTTAAACCAAGGACTTTTCCGTTATATTAATTTTTCTAAGTCAAAATACAAAAATTGTCGCCGGCGGCTAAAGAAGTTCCGTAGATGTTTCAAAAAGTGTTCAAATCTGTTTGAGATCTGCTCAATTATCTGAGCAAAATTTGATCCAGCTCAGTCCAGTAATTCCGGAGAAAATCGTGAATACTAGACTGTCCAACGTCAAATTTTGATAGTCCATACTTTCCGAAAATAAAAAGCCCTAATCAAATATTCCAAACAATATCGATATTCTTTCACATGTTCCCCGCGCGTAGATATTATCCGCGATATATTTAATAGAGTCGTTGTCCATACACAGAATTATTTTTCCACTACAGGCGCCATTTTAGGAAATTGTAAATGCTCGGATTAAAGTGCCCTTGCGAAGCAGCGTCTGTCGTAATCGCTATTAACTTCAGATGACAAGTGCCCGAGCGTCTTAGGGTGGTGCTGCCGGCTGCACCGGATCAAGCAAGCCTTTCGAGCCAAACTTTCGCGATATCTCATAAATTTCCCGAACGAATTCTGTTCTGTCGTCGCCGCTCGGGAAGAAGTTGTTAAGGCGACTACAATATTGTCGAATTGTCCTCGTATTTCGTATTTCCCGACCCCCCGGACGCTGCGCGGAAAAGGTACGGAAAATGGAAAATAATACAGGGGAGTGGATTTAAGGGCGTCGAGAATAACATTTTATTGCTGTTGAGCACGTAAAATCGGCGTAAAAAAACAATTATTGTCACCCTTGATGGGTAAATGGTACAATTAGGTAAATTTAGAAATGTTGCTTCGGCTCGGATTTGTTCTGCCTTTCTATGGTAATTATGTTAAATCCTTAGAATTTACTTTATTTTATATGAAAAAAAGGTGTACAACTGTACGAGCTCGGTTTGTATGGATACATGCACATTAAGGTAAAATTTGACGGAAATATTGTTTAACATAGTGTACAATAATTTACAAATTTTTTACTTCAATCTTTCTTAGAGCTCTTCACCTTCGAGACTACTAGAAAAAATAACACACATCTTCTACGAAATTTGTGTGTATTCTGACATTTGAGACAAAACAAAAATTAATTATTCTATCAAATTTAGTTTTCTATGAGCTTCCAAAAATATGCTCGCGAAAGATTTACTCCAAAAAACTGAAAATTGTAGAAATTTTGAAATGAAAGAGGCCCATGGTCGAAGCGGTTGAATTCCGATTAAAAATGCGGGTTTTTCGAAACTGTTTTATTAAACTGGTGTCGTGTGTCTCCGGAACTAATACATACTCCTATTTTAATAAAGAATAGCTTATTTTCCTTTTAACTGTTTCCTCTGTAGTCCTAATCAACGAATTAACGATTTTAAAAAAATTTATGTATCCTTAGTTGTTAAAAGTTAGGATCGATTTTCATATTGCCATTTGTTTTTGGTTTTGAGTGGCTTTATTTCATTGATTTTAAAAAAATCTTCTAGAAACTACATGCATCACGACCACTGAACACTGATGATTGTAAATAAATCCATTTTCAGTATTAAGCCAAATTGGTATTGCGAAATTGTGTGCCTTGTATTATACACATATGACCGTCTAGGGCTGATAAAGGTACCATCGTCCAGTTAGACGGGGTCCCAATTACCGTCATCCCTTCTTTCACCTACTTTGATAGGACATTAATCAGAATACCGTTTAGAAAATATTATCTTTGCAAAATCTTTCTTAACAGAAGTTTTCCGTAACAGGTAAAAAATTTTAAAATACTTTTTTAAATCATATCTCTATCCTTTATCCTTCATAAGTTTGATCACAATATTTAGTGTTTATATGAGAATAAGATTTTTTTTATTAAAGTGGTAAATCAGAAGTGACCATATAACATAAAAATTCCTAAATTTGTCATTTAGAGCAAAATTCATATCAAAATAGTTTAATAATGATATACTTAGCTTTCGTAACATTTTTAATTTTTGCCCAAAAATCTCTTAGAGTTAGTTTTATGAACTCTTTTTGGGAACAAAAGAAAAATATTTTGCGTACGATTATCGTTGAACAGCTCTTTCAAAATGCAATAAACTTCTAGCCGCTTGTTTAAAATCTATAAAGAATTCGGGATAGTAATTTAGTAATAAATACTTCCGACAAAAAATATAGTTAAAAGTAAAATGTAATGTGCCACACAGCTTCGCAGTTCCTCAATAAGAAAAATAAAAAAAGTTCTGTTTTAAACAAAACAATAATAAAACAGAAAATAACAAAAAAATAAATATAAAAATAGAATATAAAAAGGACTAAACGAGTTCTGAGGTAGGATCGAATCGAAGTTTCGTAGAATATTCTTCTACAGTAACCGTGGATGTAAACCACGTTAATGCGTGCCTGACACGCACTTGGCCGATTTTTTTCTAAATTAACATGGCTTTTTAACCGATTAAATGCGTATGTATGAATATCGACATAGTTTTATATTTATTTATATCAGTCCATTTCCACTTTTACGGGTCCAACGGATCGAATTTTGCACGCATTTATAGACATTTGTATGCATGTATTTTTGTTTGCGAATTTCTCCGAAATAATTAAACCGACATGAAATTTATTGAATTGTATTATTAACCTTAGGTGTAACATTCCACGGGGGATTTTTCAGGTACAACTTATTAGCAGATGTCTGGATTTTCTTTTTTTAGAGACGACTATTTGTAAATAGTACTAAATTTATAAATTTTTTGTAAATTGGCCTTTTAGTTTTTCAATAACTTTATAATAACCGGTTTTCCTTCAAGAAAAGCATAACTTTTCTAAAATAACGATGTCGTTTACACACGTTATTAGAATTTTGTCCATTAGCTTATTCAACGTGGAAGAATTTTAGTGGACCTCTCATATTTAAATGCCCTAAATCGAAAATAGTCGACTTTGATGAAATTGTCTGGAAATGCAGGCTTATTAAGGGATATTAAATAATCTGCTGAGTATATTTTAATTTATGTATCTCATGTTTAATAGGGGCGTTGATGAAATTATAATTTTCCTTAGTTCAGTGCAAATCTACTATTATAAACTGCTTTGCGGTGATTGGTTATATAAAAGTAGTAAAGAAATTGGCGTTTCTGTAGAATACTAATTTATTCCTTTTACATCAAATTATAACTTTAAAATTCAGTTTTCCTAAATTTATTGTTTTAATTTAAATATTTTTTGCTCGCTAACATGATTAGATATTTTTTTAAAATCTACATATTTATATTACATATATATAAAAATTTAATTACTTAAGTCCAGCACCTGCACTATAGTTGGGATCGTTTGTTTTATTTAAGACATATGAAGTTCGATGAATTATTTACAATTAAAGTGTAAATTAATTCTACTAGGCTTGAACTGTAAAGTTTATTTAAAAAGCACAAATTTTATTGATGAAAGTAGAAATATTTTCTTTTGCTAGTTGTCGAAATTTTAATTTTTCATTTTTTAGCTTAATATGAATTCAAATATTATCGATCTTAAAATAAATTTTATTTGAATCAATAACTGAATTTTGATGTATAAAATTGTATATTTAAACGAGCCCCTGAAGTTTCTGAGTATAATTTTTTAATTAAAAAATTTAGTAAAATTGTGATTGAAGTTGTCAAACAAATATTTAATGAAAGTTTCCAAAATTTTCCTAACTTAAAATGTGTTATTTTACAAACTCTTGATAAAGAGTTTTGAATTCTTGCAAAAATTGTAAATGCATATGTAACTTGGTATTAAAATACTTTAAAGAGATAAGTTCAATCGGTCTAAAGGTAAACGATTATTACTTTTAGCAAAATATTACCAAAACAATTTAAATTTATACTTTCTTCTGAACATTTTCGAATTTAAAAACTAGTTTTTCTTACTGATTTATAATTTGTTGCTAATGATTATTTTGAGAACAAAGTACATATGAAAAACTAATATTTTTGACTAACTAGTTAAAGGAATGTAAACGGCAACAGTTAAAAGTGATTTCAAATATTTCAATATATACTCGTGTAAAGCCATCTTTAACTTTTAAGTTTCCTTGATAGAGTAATCCACTTTTTTATTACATATTTTTTAAGATTGTTTTCTTTTTTTCATTTTGTTGTTAATTAAAGATTTTTTAGAAAGTTGTATTTGGGTAAATGCGTTATGCATAAATTTGAATACTGAAAAACCTTAACAGCAAGAAATTATTATATAATTCTTAGCTTCAATATTTCTAATTTCATTTATGAATAATTTCAACCATTTTTGATGATGTAACAAAATTTCAATATCTCTTTAAATAAATTTTGTAAAAAAATGTTTTTTTTAGAGTTGCCATTTTTAGAATAGACATGAAATTTTGAATTAAACTCTGATCTCTGATTTATCAATATTTGCGCGTGTATTCAAATACACGTTAGTACTATTTAGGAAATTACACTTAGAAGCAGATTAGCCCATTTGCGTGTTCCTCATCGGCGTGCAAAAGCACTTGGTATTTTTCCGAAGATTCGAAATTCTGCACGAGGTAACGCAGTAGAACATAAACAGAGCCAATGCCTGCCGTGCTCTAGCCCCGGGTAACCAGCAAGGTTCACCCGAATAAACACCGCATTAGAAGCATTTTAATATGTTCATTATAATTAATACTGCAAGCAGCTTCAACTGCCGAACTTGTTTATTTTCTGCTGCCAGAAAGTTATTTAGGATCATTTCCAGTACAAACGGCTATTTGTACATTTTGGTCTGTTTACACAAATCTTGTTTTCGAACAGACCTAGAATCAATTTTCGGTGTTATGCGTGTGAATCATTTTTCAATAAAATGTTTTTTTTTTTTCAAAGCCAATACACCTAGAAGAGTAAACATATTGAAAATTAATGAAATATTCGATACATCTCCCAACAGAGAATGTTATTTAACTTAATTTAAAGCATTTCGCTACACAGTGCAGTTCTAACACCTGCAATCAACCACTAATTTTACCGCCGATATGTTAATAAAAATTAATGAGGCCAACTTTTAAATGAATACTCCTATAAATTCATTAGTAGTAGATTGGTAAGTAAACAAGCCGTTAGCACTTTATTGATGGCTTGGAATGTCCCCTAAATAGTGCCCATGTATTTTTACGTAAATTTCAAACTGAAATGGTGCTAATTAAATTCGTCAATTAATCCTATAGAATAATATTAAGGTGTGGCACGAAAGTAAATGTACAAATTAAACAAAATGGTTTTAAGCTGTATAATACCTAAATTAGGTTATTTCCTTATTTAAAGGTTTGTTATTCACACATTCGGTTGTAATATTAATAATATATTTAGAAGTCGAAGTAAGCCTATAGTGGGTATCCTGCCTAAAGCGGGTGGGCTTTTGAGTGAGTGCCTCTTAAGCCTTAGAGAGAACATGCGATCGCTGCGCGATCAACCGACCGCCGACCAATCAGAGGCCATAGGTTCGTTACACTGACGCACACACTTTCAAGCTGAGACGGAATCAAAAATTTTTGCTATTTCCTTAAAATTTGTTGAGGTACATCAGTTCTGCATACTCGAAAATGGTAGGTGTATGCCATGCATTTACATGTTTGTTTTTATGTAATATTTTACAATATATTGTGCTTTTGTTTGGAAAAACCATTGGCACCATGTGCTTTCATTTTGAAGTTATCGCGCCTGAAACAAAAAAATGCTCTTGTACAAAGCGAGTAGGGTTAAAGCTTGTATCCGATTTAAATTGACAGGGGTCTTACTAATGTGATATGGGTCAGGAACAAGCGTTTATTTTTATAATTTAAATCATACTTAACTATTTGAATGGCAATGATGCTACTGTAAAAAATTTGATACAGATTTAGTGTTTTTTTAGTACTCATTGATGAAAATGTTGAAATTTGTTTTTGATTTTAGAGTCTTTATATGAATTATAGACGGAAAAATAAAATTTCAATATTCAATTCAACCTTAGCTTTCCCCTTTTTATGCTACCTTGCCCTACTTATAAAAGAGAATATATTTTGTAAGTAGTTTCATACTTAAAAACCATTATACAAAAGAATAGAAAGAAGAAAATAATAAGAAATAATAAGAAGTAAATGCTTAATATTCTCAAAATATATACGTATATAATATAAGGTCTAAATTTATTATAACGAAAAAAAAACTTAAAAATATTTAAATTTGCACTTAAATATTACAACAAAAAACTAAAAATGTAGATCTTTCTAAAAGACGACGTGAAAGTTTGGAAAAAAAATTGTGTTAATTATTTCAAAGGTAATAAATAATATTAAAATGATACCACGCAAAGTCGGTATATTGCTTTTACTGTCATATTTCGTCGAAATACAGTATTATGGGAAAGATCCAAAAGATACTTAGTCGATTTCTTTTTTTAATTTTCGAAGAGAACAAGTTTAAAGTGTCACCCCCGTGTTTATGTTAAAAGTTCCGCAATCCATGTTTATTTTAAATTAAGTATATGCTTTAAACGTACGAAACAGACTTCATTGTTATAGCAAACATAAGACTAACTACAGAACTTCTTGTTTTGACTTAATTGGGAAAAAAGACCTTTAGAAGGAAGTTAGAGAGACGATCTTTATTTTCTTTCTAGATATACTGATTTTAATTTAACTGATTTCTCCCATCGTACGAAAATGTCGTTTAAATTAACAATCGGATGGTTTGATGATTGTGATATTGATATTTGATACTATTAATAGTCAATATTTTATGCACTAAAAGAGCCATTAAATCAACTAAGAAGAATTTCCTTCAAGAATTTTAAATGCGTTGATAGACAAAATTCGCAAAATAATGCAACCTTTGTTCTTTCTCAAAAAGACGATATCATTTTGCGGCATTTGCCTCGTCGCGAAATAGATGCGAAGTTGTAGGGTTCACTGCAGCAAGGAAATAAAGATATCAACGCGGGCCATTCGAATAAAAAAATATGAGAGTTTAACAAAACTCGCTCTTTTATCGAAGAAGCGAAGATGTCGCCGTCTGAAATTTTTGATCAAAAGGCGTCGACTGTTTGCATATTGCTTCTCTGGCGGACATATTTCATTTTTATTGGCGATATGCATTCGGCCCCATTCTGACTCAAAGGAGCCTCTAAATAGAGCCATTCAGATTCAGAATACAAAACAATGGGTCCGTGCGAACAGACCGGGCCGCACTAAGATCGCATAAGATATGTTGTATAAATATGACGGTAGAATAAATAAAAGTATTAAATCATATTTTTGTGTAAAAATCGTATTAAAACCACATGGCACATGTCGTTGTGGTACTACTTGGCTGCCATCATTCCTCTTCCTTGGTCCTGGTGCCGGCAGGCGGGAAGAAATTGGGAATCGTCCTAGAACGAGCCAAGCAGGAGCACAAAATACTAAAAAGCAACAGAAGCAAGAAGAGAATTTTGGGGGAGAGTGGGTTACGAGGACGTGGATGGGTTCGGGAGGGTTCGTCGTGGTAGGTACGGTGGTGGCGCACTGGATGCCGTCTTCGGCATACAAACCAGGGCCATCCAAGGAGAAAGAAGAAATTGTGGTGCGGCGGATGGACGAGCATTAGAGACAAGTAAAGCCCACAGCATCCAACACCGCGGTATGTAAAAGAAATTGCAATAAAACCCAAATGTTGCTTTAATATAGAGAAAATATATATAGGGATTTTTATAGATAGGTATCTGCAGGAACGTGAGTCGGTCTGTCCGTATATTTATCCGGCGCTTCTGGTTCCCTCTACTTGCGAATAGTGGTACCAACCAGCACGCCGCATATATACAATATATATATTTATATATTGGACCGAGTACACAGTGTATACATATTTATGATTAGATAAATATTAAATTTCGGGCATGTTACCGCTCCTGTGACTGCTCCAGCTCCGTTGAGGAAGCTCGAAATCAATTAAGATGGCAAAATGTTGAATGTGCGTTAGCTTATTGAATTTTTCATTTTAATCCAAAACAAAGAAACAACAATTCTACTCGAGGAATACGAATACGCAATTTCATTTATTTGCGTTGATTAAAAGGACAAGCTGGATTTAGTATCCTTCCCGAATCTCTCTGCGTGTGAATTATTCAAATTAATTAAAAGGTTCTGGGGGGAAGATAAGTGACTGGGGGATACATTGAATTATCGACTCTTGGATTTATAAGGCAGTTAGTATCCGACCTAATGGTCGATAATAGCATACGGGACGCTGGGATACCTCCATTTGAGTACGAGTCAAGACGAGCTCCTTGAGACCGGCAGCAATGCAGATTACTACTCTCGAATTATAAGCGAATATCCGTAATAAAGCAGAAATGTAAACAATTGAGGCAGTGTAGATGCAGGGACATTATCATTATCGACGAAATGCTTTTCAGCTAATGGCTTGTTTCGAATGATGTTTTTCTAAATCAAAGTATAGACGGGACGATTTCATCCTTGATGATTTATTTCATTACAGGCGAAGTGGTTTGTTTTTCCGAATCGCAGGTAATCGTGCAAGATACAAATCGATACAGAACGAATGTCTTTACGTCGCGATCACATGACGCATTTAATGTTAATTTCATTTATGTAAACATTTCTTTGCTTTGCGCTATAATCTTTATGAAGTAAGTTCTTTCAATCAAAAAGAGAAACATAAAGGGGCAATAAAACGTGTGTGTGAACTTATATAAAAAATATGTAAACGAATTGGTAACCTCCTTTTTTAAAGTCAGTTAAAAATTGATATGACTACTTTGTTTACCATTTGAATATTTTCATGCATACCTAATTTTAAGTTTCTATTATAAACAATTAAAGTTGAAATTTTACTTTGCTAGAAGCTGTTTTTTTTGCATTATTATATAATTCATAAAGACTTGCAAGTTCTTAAAATGATTAATTTGTATTTTCTATAAATAAAAATATTTGAATGAATTTTATATGGGATAAATATTCGTGGAGTGTAGATTTCGATAAGTGAGAGTTTTGAGTTTTCACGTTTTATTTTTTATGAAAGAAAGTGTAGTAATTACGAGAACTTAAATTTTAGAATTAAATAAGAATTTTTTGAGTCTTACTTGGACTTCAAACTCGTCCATATTCATGTGTTTGATTACATTTTATCTTTTATACTGTCCAAAACAAGATCGTGTACTAGAACTAATGGTCAACATAAATGTATAAACTTAAATGAAGCCTATACTTCTTATATTTAACCATATTTCTCTTTGACTTCGATTTTCAACAATTTTCGGCACAAAATCGTTTTTCAAACTATTAACGCTATAGCAAGCATAATGCGAGTGTTTAGTTGATATTTTATTTTAATAAAATAGTACAAATAACTTCCATTTGCAATACAAAATATTTTATTTATTTTAAATGGAAAATTGGATGTTTCGCAAGTACTTGACCTGCCAAAAATCATTTTCAGTTCTGGGGAAGAAAACGGTTTTCTTTTTATAGAACGTTAGGAATTTTAAAATTTTTGTAAAAGCAATATTTTAACTTGACCTATGTCCAGTGTTCGATAGTTTGTTTGGACGACAGTTTTGTATGTTCTCTTCAGATTTTCATAATTAAAATTGAATCTTGTATTTGTTTTAAATATGCTCAGCTAACGAGCGCTAAACGAGCGCTATTGAATTCTAGTACATGACAACACGAAAAGTAAGAGGACTATGGTTTAGGTTAAAATTAGACTAACCTCTCAGATTTGTCTAATTGTCTAACAAATACCGGACACACGATCACATTTTTTATTATATGTATAGTTTTTAAGTATAGAGAACAATAGTCATAACACTAATCGAATTTTTGAAACTTTTGGATATATGTAATTCTAGAGAAGCCCTTTAATTTTAATATCAGGTCTACAATTTCGAACGCATCAAAAATCGGTGTAGAAGTTCATGAAAAACATCGTTTAAATCATTTTGCTGATTCCAAGCAAAACTTGGCCATCTACTACGTATGTGTTATTAAAAGAGAAAAAAATATATCCTTCGTTTTAACAAGGTCGTCAAACCGACATACATTTGGGTTATTAGAAAAAGCAAGACTAACTCTCTTATAAACAATAAATGTAAAGGGAACGACGAGATAAATGCTGTAGTAATCGTGCGTTTGCCGCCAAAGCGCCAAACGAGTTATTGCATTTAATTAAACTCCACTAATCTCATATTTAGTTAAGTGTTTCCCCTAGTCCGGTTTAGGGTTCGTTAAGTGCACAAATCAAAGGTTACAATTTACATAAGCTTAATACAACACGTTCCTACGGCTTTGCATTTATTATGAAAACTTTACGAAGTCATATGCTGTTTAAGTAGTCCCCCTTTGATGAAATTTAATTAAGTGCACAGCACACCTATTTGAGGTGGAGCTAGTGAGCGGGATGAGCTCGCAACTCAGCTGGACCAGCGCCGCAAAAGTTTGTTTTATTTTAGTAGTAAGTTTAATTAATTTATACGCCTCCGCGGATGCAGGAATAGCATTTTAATTTATAATTGGAGTTTTTGTTGGCCATTACGAGTGGCTCAGCAGTGCTCAAGTTGCTCCCACAATTATTCAAAAATTCACGAGAAACAAATTAATGTCAAGGGGTGACAGCTCTCCTGCACCGCTGCGTACGCCGAGAAGCCGTCCGATTAATAATTGAACAGTTCTATTCTTTCGCCGCCGCGAAATATGTTTAGGGGGAAAAGTTATTCCGTTCGATGTTGAACACAAACTTACGCCCTTTAAATTTTAATTATTGCAATATTGCGCACTCAACTGGGGCCAAGTTTTTCAGGAACAGGCCCAATTCAACAAGTCTGTTCAAAAGTTTGCCTCGAATCGAGGATTTGAAACCAAAACTCTAGAAATCATTAGGAAACCAAAGTTTGTATAATGGTTGACAAACATTTAAAACTCTTTAAGTGATGGGGACATTATAGAAGGACTATATTCAATGGCTTATTGCAATAATTTTTTATCACGGAAAATTTGGTCGTTTTGCTTATAAACAAAGAAAAAAGAAGACAAAAACCGTATACAATATTATTGTACAAATTTAATAAATGAGTCGGTATCCGCGACTCCAATTAGATGAATTATTAGAAAAGAACCAAAATATATATAGTACATTATTTATTAATGTTTTAATTAGTTAAGATAGGTACGATTTATCCTATTCTTATTACCTTCAGAAGTTTGCCAACAGCAATGTAACCTACTCATCTATTATTACGTTGGCAAGATTCGCTTCCCTTTTGCTTCTCAAACTGCAGATTGAAAAATTAGATCAATCATTGGGTGTAAAATTGATTTTATTCGTCACTCATCGACAACAAGCTCCAGAGAAAAGTTGACGATGATAGTGATAGTGGCATCAACTTCTCTATAGTCGAAAATAAATGCTTCGTTTAGAAAGTACAGCACAGGAACGATTCAGTCAACCCTTCTCCATTTTTAAGTAGAGTTCCTAATGAATATATAATATTTTTCTACTAAAAATATCGCACGAAAGGCTATACAATTTTTGGGTATTTTGTACTGGAGCCTGTTTACACTTTAAGATTTTTTACTTTTCTTAAATCTCTAAAAATGCTATATGATATTATAAACCACTTTGTTTTTACGAACATTTATTAAACGTTTTTCTAATTAGAATAAAACTTATGATTTGGTACCGCCCCAGGTCTCTGTGGTCTCTAATAATTCACTGACAATATCAATTATTGTTAAAACATTATAAAAAAAACAGTCACATAGATAGAGTACGATTCCTTGTTCAAAAATCCATAATCAAATCATACCAAGTGTCTGCTTCGTTAGAGCTTATGGTCGTGCTTTTTGCATATTCCCGTACAATTTTTTTAGCACTGCTGAGCTAAATTAAATCTAATAAACTTAAAGAAATGACATCATCTTCTATACAAACCTTTTATGAATATTTATTAAATGCATTATTAACAAAGTGGTAAATTATACTTTAATTGCTTTCACGAGTTCATACGTTCTATTTATTGAACACTTATTTGGAGCATTTTGAAACAACTGTGGGTTATTCTTGCCATTCTGGAAGTTGTTTTACTTATTTTTCCGAAAAATTAATAACACTTTTAAATTATATGCGGCACAATAAGTTATTATTCTAATTTTTATCGGAGATTACTAATGAAATATGGTTTTCATAACATGGCCAGAAACCCTTTAACTACCACTCGTGACCATATTACTATAAAATATTAAAAAGGCTTGTCAGGACTTGAAATAGACAATACAAGTCAATGTATTAATGGAAACAATTGTATTGAAAATGCTAAAGTTGAAATGTACGTTTAAATTTGAGCCTTGAAATAAAATATTCCCACATAGTCCTTTAATATTAGGTTTGCAGTAAAGATGTTTATTTTGTGTTACATTAAATGATTATTTAAGAAGATACACAGGTTTAAATAGTAGCAGCGTAAGTCGAACTCGGCCTCCTTTTTGTCGGGGCTAAACCATTATACCCATTTAGATGCATTTTCGGATTCATTTTCCACTGCTTTTCCGTTTTTATAAGCTTTTTTCGACACAATTTTTCTTGAAACTTACGTTAGATATCACGTTTCCGTACGTTTTATCAGAAAGTTAAATAATTGTATACTTACCAACGCAGTAGCTTTATTTTGAAACATTCATTTGCATTTCAGTTTATTTTGTAATGTTATCACACCAAGTAACAACAAAGGCGTTTATCATTTAATCTCCGCAAAAATATCAGTGCGAAAAGCGCATTATCAGTAGCACTATAAAATAAATCCGGCCTTTCGATAAAACCGCCCGAGTGTTCATCCTTATAGGCCTTAGGTGTTCAACTTCACGGAACCTTGAAGGTAAATAGCTAGTCGATGGCTGAGCCCCACTCCAATAAATATTTACAATGCACACACACATGTAATCAAGATATTTGCATGTGTACCGCCAAGTAGCCCCTCCTGCGAGATAAGGAAGTGCGACTATTTGATTAAGGAATCGACTTGTCTGACTTAATGGCACATTCATCGCTTTCTATTAAACGAACGAGTTAATGATGTCGATTAAGTGTACAAGACCGGAGACCCCCGGGGTCGTAAAAGCCTCCTCCAGTATAGTACGGACTATGGAGACTGCTGCCGGATTAACGAGACCCGGTCGTCTTGCCGCTCGCCCGAGTTTCCCATCGGGATCGCGTTAATAGAGTGCCACTCAAACAAATAATACGACAGCAGCAGCTCCCTGACTTGTATGCAATGATTATAAACTCACAAGGTATTTACGCCTAGATTAGATTAGGCCATTGCTTATGCTCGTTTTATTGTTATTATTAGCAAACAGGTAGTAGCTATTTGAGTTTATAGCCCAGTTGTACATGGACGTCTAATTCGGCTGTATGGGCGTTGGAGTTGACGCCGACTATCACCCGATATATACCCGATTTGAACCGTTAACCGATTCAGCATCTCTGAATTAAGCATTAGCCTCGCAGGAGTCAATTTTGATTAACGAACCGGTCGAAGCGAACGAATCGGGCGAACCGGACGAAATTTTAATGGAATTTGGGCTATCATTATCATGGTGGTAAGAAGACAGTTTGTCCTCGTTTTATTAATTTAAAATTGGATTCGCACAACCTTCGTGTATTGCGGAGAGTTCATAAATGTTAATCACTGGCATCTGCTGCTGTGCTACTGTTGAAACGAAGAATCGGAAGCGGAGCTTACGTAATCGCAGGATATTTTCGCAGGCCATAAAACTAAAATCAATTTGCTACCACCAAAAGTGTCAGGAGTTCGTAATTCGGATGTTACAAGGTGCTACTTGTGTACTGGAATCGTCATAGCCTCGTCGTCATCGCTGTCGTCGAAATAGATTTTATGAGAATATTTACGTTCCTGCAATATTATGTAAAATAGGTGAAATTTCTCGCATATGCTCGTTCTCATAAAATTTCTTTCGAAAAATGCTGAAATGCCAATTTCTTTTGCACTTTAAGGGTAAAAGAAAAACTTACTCCCTGCCGAATGTATGGATTGCGGGAATTTTCGCTACCCACGTACTATTCCCCATTCTAGGGACTTTGTCTGTCCTTCAGTTCCCATTCATTCGTTGCGACCCATCAACAAAACTTTCTGTTTCTAGTTAAAAACTTTCTTGGCAGCAACGCACACGACTTTCCTTTAAAGACCCGAAACACTGAGAAAAGTCGACGTTGGTACTGCAAGGAATATCGTTCTGCAGCTCAATGTTTCTGCTTGCACTGGGTGCTTAGAGTCGGACGGTGTTTTAAAAGGTAACGAGGCATATCTAAGAATTGAATTTCTTACTCAGATGCTTTCATACTTTCTTTATATTTTATAGCGTCAGTCAACTAGGAAGTTATCTCAATATTTATTGAACTAGTCAATAATTTAAAGTAAAGTCACGTTTGATAACCTCTGATATTTAGTATTTAAAATTGGATTGTAATCTTTCATCTACTATGAGGTAATAATCATCTACATAGGTTCAAGAACCTGCTGCAAAGGGGAATGTCTCCACGTTTCTCTATCTATAGTTTCCTATGATTAATTTGTTGTGCCTCAATACAAAAACGTCCGAAATTTATTTCTCTTGTCGAAGTTTCTAAACATCAAAATAGACTACACATCCAGGCGTAGCTTCAATTATAAAATAAAAAGTGGATAATACAAGAGTCAACGATTTGTGCATCAATAAGCACTTGTTTCTTATACGCTTAATATTATTAAGACTCAGAACATATGAGGTGTTTTGTTATTAGAATGAATTACTTGTGCTAAATTTAAATAAGATGTTGGTAAAAAGTGGTGTTGATATCTGCAGTATAGAAAACCATGCCGAAGGAAGATAAGTATCCAGAAACTTATGTATTCAGTAGCGATGGCAAGATTTTAGAGGAACAAAAGAAGCGGAGTGGACTGAGATTTGAATGATAGATATTCTGCAATTTTTAAAGATATTGCATAACTAAAATTGAGGAAAACATTCGAGGAGGCCCGGAGAAAAGCCAGAAAATACTAGGCAATTTAAAAGGGCCGGCGAGATTAGAACAAATGCAGAAAAGTGTATTCAAACTAAACAATTGTCTATAAATGCTTTGGGAAGCAAAACTTGAAATCTTCAATTTTTGACTCACTTTTTTGATGATCAGCATTTCTACTTTGAGTCAATACAGGAAGGTTCAAATCGGGAAGTTAACTATTATAGCTCAGGTCTCAAATAAAGGAATAAACAAGCTAAAGACAGTCGGACGAACGTAGTTGTCTTCCAATGGGCAACTCGTAGGCGAGAAGAACGCTAAATGGAGATAGGATCAGTTACCACAAAGAAGCCGATTACGGGGAAATAGTAAAAGAAAAGCACCTTCAAATCATATGATATTGAAAAACTAATCTGCTGAGAATATATAGAAATTAGTTCTAGAAGTTTCAAAAACTTGTTTGTTTCTTATGCGGTGTGTGAGTGGAGTTTGTTATAAAAGTCCCGGAAGCGTGGTTTGGAGTTAGTAGGAAAGAACACGAAAATACGAATATTCTATGAAGAGTGTTATATTCAGGAGAAAAGTGCATTAAAGTCATTTTTATTCTTGTATGATAGGAAGTAATTTCTATTGTTATTTCTATAAATCTCACAAGTTCGTATTGCCCACGAACGGCAAAAACAGAGCAGTATTACACTAAAATTGTTAGCAAGACTTTTAGAAAATATATAGAAATATATAAGTACCCTAATGGAGTTTAAATAGCATTCATTATAATACTTGCTCTCTTCCTTTTCTAGAATCAAACTATTTTAATGGATTGACCTTAAATGAACCTTATCGTTGGAAAGCAAAGTTGAGTTCAGAGTTCCGAAAATGCAAGAGAACAATATATCATCTACGCCGACGACGAATGGTATCGACCAAGCGCAATTCGAAGCCGACAAAAGGGCCGTCTACAAGTAAGTTCCTTCACGATTTAAGGACAATAAATAATTACACTGCAATAAACCGGTCGTGAATTTTTGCAATGTAAGTGTGGTATTCGTCTGGCAATATTTGCCTGTTTGAAATTAATAAATAAACGGACCGAGCACATACGATACGACTACTGTCTTTCACTTCGAATTCAGCAGCAGAGCGGCGCACTCCTTAAATTTAGCATGCAGTTAGAGACTACAATATTTAAAGAAGTGAATGAGATGTGCTGTACCTCGGGATATGCATGATATTCATACTTATATGCTTTTTAATGTCCTGAGGAACCAATGAGACCATAAGAATGCATAATACGAGCGTCGCGATAAGTTTTAGCGCAGCAGTAATCGTTGCTTACAAAATGCCTTCCCAACTGCACGCTTTTATGCTTTATAACTATTTTGTTATTAAAATTTGCCTTGTTGCAGACATCCACTCTTCTCACTCCTGGCCCTGTTACTGGAAAAATGCGAGCAAGCTACCCAGGGCTACATCCCATCCTCAAATTCATCAGCGTCAAGTCCCAATGGCACCAATAATAGCAGTAGCGAAGGTGATAGCTTTTCCCGGGACATTCAGGTAATATGTTTGCCACTTAAATTCAAACTGTTCCCTGTAGCATTTCACATATTGAATAGGCGTTTGTTCAACTATTAGAGAAAGAAAAACGCCCGCTGCTAACAAACAACGCTGAATTAGATGGTCTGGTAAGCAACTTTATTAATATGATTTGTTATAAGCTACCACTTTTAAGAAATTTATTATTATGTAAATTTGAAAGTTAATGGATTTAAATTTCTACAGAAATTCAACTTTAAATTAAAACTAATTAGATGTGGATGCTTGTGACTTAGTTTTTAAGTATTTTAGTTTATAACCATTTAAATCCAGGATGCAATTGCACTTTGAAATTTTTGAATACCCGAATTGCGATCAAAATATTGCAGAAACTTTATTATTTTTAAATGCAAACGATGGTAACAAATTCATAATTTTTAACTAATTACAATTGACTCCTTTTGATAAAAAACTTTTCAATAAAAATGTCCTAAACTAAAATCATCTTCAACAAAACCATATGATTGGGAGTAAATAAATAAGTATATAATAAGAACCGATGAGTAATCGGTTAAAAATGCAATAGAACGCTTAAGACTCTACTGATTTTATACGCAAACACAATTTTACAAATTCACTTGAAGACAAGTATGCAATTGGTTGTTTTGCATCCCGGATACTTTGTCGCGCGCTTGCCTACGCTTTATGAAGAAGTACATTCATATTAATGATATTCAAAAATTGTGTACTTATTCACAAATTGTCTACTTGATTATTATATCGGGAAGGCAGACAGAAATACTTCTTAATCTCGAATAAGGCTAAAATTCGTAGACAACATACAGGAAATTTAGCTAATTTATGGTCCTAGAGGAGTTACATAATACCAAATTAATTTTTTTTCCATACACCATCAAGTTTGAACAACGTCTTCCTCGTCTGTTTTATGAGTGACATAAAAATGCATTTCGTTATTGGGAGAGTGCTCCTGCAAATAACTGCAAACAACGAACGCAATTAGTTACATGCAATTAGTTTCTCCGGTTTAAGACTGTCTTCACGGATCTAAAACCATAATTATGTTTTTTTTAAATATTGAAAAATTTCGCAATGGATGTTTACAAATTTTTTTTTTATAATGCAGTAATGAAAAATTTTTTGAAACTTTACCGAGATCGAGGTTAGTTTCTTAAAACTTAGAATTTTCATAAAATAAATTAATTCTAAGGTTAAAGAGGCTATGATCTTAACGATTAAACTGAACATCTTTACAATTTTAGTGCTTAAAGGGTTTTATTTACAAGGATCTAAAAGTTTGGACAATTATTTTCTTCTTATTATTAGCATCTTTAAACATCAAAGTTATATTATAAAGAACAAAACAAATATCTTGAGAAGCACAACAATATAAAACTCAGATTTTAGAGAAAACTTTACACTGGAGAGTAGGTGCATTACCCATTTCCATACCACTGTGCAAAACAGCCTCTATTTCTTACTTTCCCCTTCAGAATTTCTAATAAATACAACCAATCTTTCTACAAAAAATTACGTTCTATTGCCACTTAACACATTACCTAAGACACAAATATTTATTCTGGTCTGTCTACTAAACAAAGATGTGCTCTACAAATTTTCTCATACTTTTTCGTTCTTACACATCGCATAAAAATAATATCTACCCCAATTTACTCCTACGTTATTACGCTATACAATAAAAAACACGCAATCGAAACACATCCATTAGCTTCCACGTTATCTCTTATTTTACTGCACAGTTAAATACCTTCACAATTTTATTATAATTACGTACCATATAAAAGTTGTAGGAGTTTTCTTTCGGTGTTTTCATAAATTATTAACGTCTCCATTACTCACAGACGGTTTAATTACATGAAGTTAAGAAATTTAAGACAAAAAGGTGAAAGTTTTAATACGTATTCTTCCAGATGATAAAAGCGCTTCAGGTCTTAAGGATACACTTATTAGAATTAGAAAAGGTAAAAGTAAAAGATAGGAAAATACTAAGATATCTAAATGTTTTAAATATTATCTGGCTAGGTTCAAGAGCTATGTAGGGACTTCTGTACGAGATACATTGCGTGCTTACGGGGCAAAATGCAATCAGAAAACTTGTTACGGTCTGACTACCCACTAGAGAACAACAATAATTTATCCAATTCCAACAGTCCGATTAACAGTCCGGAACAGGTGAGACTTGAACAATTATTCCTGAAGAATTGTGCAAATGAATTGTTACATAAATTGCCAGGAACAGGTGACAAGTCAGTCAACAAATTTTTACGCAAACAATGAATACCTTCCCCCGTCTGAATCCACTGATTACAACAGTATTTCAGGTAAGACAACGGTGTCGCTTTCATTGACATGAATATCTTACAAACGAGCCTACTTACAGGTGCTTTTAATTTACCAACAAATAACTCAATAAACGAGCCAAACTACAATAATAATTCGAATGACATAAGCAGCAATGGGAGTAGCATCCCCATGGGCGGTCTGCCACCGCAGCATCCGGCGACGACCATTGCTGCAGCCCATCAATCATCAGTTCCAACAACACCGCCAGCAAACACAATGAACTCCTCGCAAATTTTAGGTTCGACTCCCTTAAGCCAAATCGGATGTCCTCCGCTGTCGTTAGACCAATACTCAGGTTCGTTTCTTCTTCGTCTTATCCTTAAGTCTGCCTTCTTGGTGAACTTTCTTATGTTAGCATAGCATTCGGAACGAATAATAAATTTTCGTATTTTTGCATACCGCAGGACAACTATCTCCATGTGGAAGCTCCGACGACATCGATTCCGAGCTAGATTCGAATAACGACGATCTAAGTTCCAATTTTTCAAATAACTCCGGCTCCAAGCGGCAGAAGCGTGGAATTCTGCCAAAGCAAGCAACGAGTGTAATGAGAGCGTGGCTATTTCAGCATTTGGTTGTGAGTAGACGAATTATTTTTGATTTATGTTCGACATTAAGGCAGTTTATTAGTCCATAAGGAGTTATGTATAAGAAACACCCCGAGGAATGTACTCGTGCTGCTGTTTGTTTAATGTTCAATTGTTCTCTGCTTTCAGCACCCGTATCCGACGGAGGACGAGAAGCGTGCCATTGCAGCGCAGACTAATCTTACGCTTCTGCAGGTACGTGTGCTTTCTCCATTGTTTTCTGTAATTACAAACTGCAAATAAAAGGGTAAATACATTTTAATCTGTCTGCAAAATGAAAAAGAAATAAATTTTATACAAGTAAGATTAAGTAGACTGACGCATGGATCTTGAGAATATTTCGCAAACGACATTATGCGCACTGCGTCTTCTGTATTTTTATAATTGTTATCACTTTTGAGTAAAAGTATCACGTTTCATGGTCACTATTTTCAAGACGTAATTCGGAAAAAGCACACAAATAAGCGATACTTGTTGAAAATTTGACCGCTACAAAAGTAATAAAATTCTTGTCTTAATCGTTAGTAATAAGAAATTCAATCAAATCGAATCCAAACTCCAACATTTTCCAATATCATAAAGAAATTTGTTATTTCATTCTCTAAGAATTGGGAAAAAAACAGTGAGATAAAAAATGTTTTTTGTAGTCAAAATACTCAAAGATTCATACAACAAACCCCAATATTTTATTTTGCTAGCAAGACTTTGCAAATTTGATACTTAATAAACATATTATTTGTTTTAATTTTTATACAGGTAAGAAAGGACTTCACTTAGAATTGATTTAACCATACGTGATATAACACGAAATCTAAAGTTTTTCAGATAGCAGTTTTCTACTTTTTGTCTACCTACTATTGATAACAATTGACAATCCAGCTTTATATTGCTCTATATTCAACTTATTTGGCCACAATTTTTTTCTGTTCAATTTAGTCAATAATATGCGATTTTATACCCTAAGAAATTTGTGATTGGACTAGCAGGTTCAAATTAATTTTTTTAAAATCTGTAATATATTTCTTTTCTACAAAATGATTTTTTATTTAATAAAATGATTTTTAAATTAAAAACACTGTTAAAAACGGAAATAACAACGGAATAATAATAATAAAAGATACCATACCACTATACACTCCTTAGAGGTATTAAACAAGGTGTTACAATTTACTGTATTTACTTTTATTTGCTCACTATCTTTTAAGCTGATAGCAGTTCCTGGAAAACATGTCATAAAGAAACGGCAATCTTCTAAATTATGTAAATAGTATTTTCCTTACTTGCTTATGTTAAGATATTAGTCAAAATTAAAATATGGTCATAAATACTAGGATTTCTAAAATATGTTGAAATCAAAAGGCAGTAAAAAAACTAAAAAATGAAGTAAATAATTACATTTCGCTCGATCTAATAAGCTGATTTTTTCCATTCCACAATGAAAACCTTAATATCTAAGGTTCTAATTAAAATCAGTAACGCAGGTTACACAGGTTAATAACTTGTGTTTTATTAAAATAAAGTAAAATGTTGTATTTTCTTAATGTTTTACATGGTTTTAATTTTTTTTTTAATTTATAAGTTAAGTGAAGAGAAATTCGATAACAAATTTACAAATGGAGGTAATTGATTTAGCCTGCAATATGTTGCACTTTCCGAGAACAGTTCAAATTCATACTTTTTTATAATTAGTAACACATAATAAACTTCGTTTTTGTAGTTGTAGGTCAAAAACGACCAGCAAGTTTTTAGAAAACGGTTATTTTTAAATAATAAATTCAATCAATTAATTAATTTCAGGTCAACAATTGGTTTATAAATGCACGAAGGAGAATTCTTCAGCCAATGTTGGAACATGCGAGTGATAATGGCGCTTCTCAAGGTATTTTATAAAATTTAAGTAAGTATAAATCTTTTAACAGATTTTTTTTTAATACAGCTCGAAAGAAACCACAAAGTAATGGTAGTAGCCCATCAAAGCGATTTTGGCCGGAGAACTTAGTCTCCCAGAATAACTTGAATCCAGCTATGATCGATCCAAACATCGAAAATATTAGTGCTAATGGAAATAGAGCGGAGGTTGAGAGAATACCACCACAAAAGCTTGATGAAAATTTCTACAGTTCAGACGAGAGCAACGACAGTTTAGTTATAGACCAGGAATGTTGAATTCCCAAATTGAATGAAATGTAATTTTTCGAAAAGTCGAACAATAATATCCACAATCTTAAAGGTAATTAATTACAACCAATAGGCATGAAGAAAATACGATTGATTTAGTCGGAAAATGGCTCACATTTATTGTGTATATCCTGAGCCACAAGACCAGATGAGAATTTAACTCTAATAGAGTTCAGAAGTAGGGAAGTCAATAAAATTTTCATAACATGCCGAATTTAAAAGAACTGTTGACTTTGCGTTGAATATTTACATATATTTCTGATTTATAATATTTAAGACTTAAGCGGTAATTTTAAATAAGTCTTAAAGGCTGCAATTTTCCTTCAATCTTCTATATCTCAACTTTTTAAAATACCTCGCAGACTGCTTCTAATTAAAAGTAAAAATTATATAATATTTAAAAAAACATCAAATAGGACTTAGGTGCAGTCATCAGTGTTCTTCCAAAATACTGTTCTTTAATCTTCTGCTGTTAAAAGTAAAGTAATATTTTTACAAGGTAGACGCAAAGTTAATCCGTTCTTTTTGAAATGGGAAATGTGAACAATCTTCCAGTCCAATCCAATCCAACAAAAATTATGAAGAAAAATTACAAATCAAACGCGATTGCGAACAAATACCAAATTCATGTATATAGAAAGTGTCGAAGAGACTGCTGAAACATATTCTGGCGATAATTAAGCGCGCAACGCAAAATGCGTATTTAGTCATAGACGTCATGTTTCTTAAATGTGCCATGAAAGTAAGTAAATAAGCACTATGCTTCGATTAAATGCGACCCTAAGGAACCTAAGAAAAACGTAGAGCTGAGCCACAGCGAACTAACTAGCAACTATTAACGAGACTTAGACTCGTTTGAGGAACTAAGGCGAATCAGTTTACCGATGTATACGTAATACTTACCTCATATTTTTTAATTGTAAAAATTATATATACATATATATATATATACACATAAAAGTTGACCGCAATAAATGTATACCAATATTTTAGAATATATTTTTAGTGTAACTGAAAAAGAAGTCGCGTTTGGGGCTATTGTCCCGCTGAAATTGTTATGTTCTTTACCATTTTTCTAGTTTATTTTTTATATTTCCGCTCTTAACAGTATTAACGTAAATCCATGTTTGTAAAAACAAGTGCAGGAGTATACCTTAAACACATTTCATATGTATACGTCAAATAACATTTAGATTTGTTAATAGAAAATTATATAGTGAGACCACATGCGGACGTTTCTGGGAATTTTTCATAATAAGTTAATTGATATTAATATTAATCGTGTTATGTGTTTTGTACATCCAGTAACTTTAACGTTTTGTGAGATGAAAAAGGAACTTCAAAAGGCCTACAAAGTAAAAAATTAATTTTATAGTGTTGCTTATGTTTCCTCTGCCGTTTTCATTTAATTCTTAGTACGTGAGTATTATAAAGCGATTAATTATGCTTCTAGTGCCTTCGGTTTTATAACTGAATAATTTGGAATAATGTAATAAGACAGGATACCGAAAAAGTGCAAAATCCAAAAAACAACTCTTCAATGGACAAAATTCAGATAGGAGATAAGATACAAGGTCTAGACACCAAAATATCTAAAAATGAAAAAAAATTAAGACGACAGCCCATATATTCAAAATTTCTTTAATTTGATGTTTAATATGAGAAATAATATTAAAAACACGGTCAAGTCTTCAACGAAATATTGTAATAAATCCAAATTTTACTATACACTGCAAAATAAAATCGTACCTTTAACGTTCTTTCTACAGTCATTAGGTTCTAACTTATATTTGTGAAGTTTTTCAATAGAATATCTCGTTGAATTTGGCTAATACTTAGATGCGTTGTAAATCATGACATGAATAGCTTTGAAAAAAATGATAAAAAGATCAAATTTCACTCAAATCCTAGTTTATTAACTTTAACGGTTAAAAGCACACACTTACGAGTATTTCAAACTATAGCAACACCTACATTAGCTTGTAAAATATATTCAATACTTATTTTAAGAAAGCCGAAGGATTATCAGCATGGGTTACGCCGGAGAAATGTTGGTGCATGTTTTGATGAGTATAAATTTCTAATTTTACCTCTTAAAGAACTATTCGTGATGATGAGTTCTTCTAAGCTTTCTTGGAAGACCGGACTTAGGCCAGAGATCTTGAGGTCTAAACATGACCACAAAAAGTCTCTTCTTCGAATTATCTGTTTTTTATTAAAAATAAATAGTCGAGCATTAGTGCATTTTTAATTACTATAAAATATTGTATTTGCATTGACATCACTATTGATCTTAATTTAACATTTTATTTATTCATTAAAACTTCATAATTATATAAAAAATATAGGATTTTAGAAAGTCAATGTTTAACTGAATATGAATTCAACAAAAGAATTCCACTTTTTTTCCTGATCAGCATTACTGGTTCATATCATTACATTTCAGCGCAACTAATAGCAGCTCATTAAAATGAAAGTTAGTAATCCTTTGCGAATAGAGCTACTATTTCCCTCATAAACAAATCATCCGGACTGGACGCGAAATTTGAGGAGATAAAAAAGCTCCGCAGACACATCTGCAAATGATAAAAATATTTGTCTTTCGAATTTTCATTTAATTTCTCCTTAATAAAATTAACAAAAAGAAAATCAAATTTTCCCAGTTAGTCCGCATAGGTCGAAACGTAATACTGAAACAAAATATACGTAAATATATTCCATCCTATTTATAAAATATTCGAACTAACTTAGAGATAAAGATAGGAAGAGCTACTACTTAAGCAATTAATTCTTTTTGTAACGCTTAACTTCCTGTAAGCTTTCGTAGTTAAGAACATCTAGTGTGCGTTGAAGAGCCCTTTTTAAACCTCTTCAGGGCGCAGTGCAATTGATGATAAAAATTGTGAGAGAATTTTAAGTTTATGAAACGACAGTGCCGCTTTCGATTAAGCCGTTTATCCATACTTAAATCAAATGTCCAGGTACGTCACACCAGTGCAATATTCAAAAGAAAGAATAACGAAATGAAATTTGGAGTCACAAAAATGGTTCAACTCAGCGCGAAGACGAAACCGATATTTCGTTTGATATCCGTATTCAATGCATCATGCCTGTGATAGTAGGTTCTTGTGTTAAAAGTGTTGTAATGCTTCAGTGGACGTAATGATTCCTATAGCGAATTGTACGCTAATTTGCCATATTGTCTCTACCGTTTTGATTCTGTACATATACATATAAAGTGCGTATGTATATTAGCAATACACGAAGCAACGATTATTTCCAGTTTTACCATCTATAAAACTGCTTTTTAACTTATTTTTTCAAAAATTAGAAATGTAACAAGAAACTTTCAATATAACATAAGTCTTCTAAAGAAAACAATAAAAAAGAACATGTAAAAAACATAATAAACTAATTTAAAAATATCGCAATTGTTTTTTATTTCCCAATTTTGCTAAAAATATAATACATGTACTTTTTTATAGGAAGTAGCAAGATTGTGTTATCCTGCTTATAGCAAAGATCCTACTTTGAAATCCTAGTGTGCTATTCACATATTTGAAGTACCTCGTAAATCGCTATCGAATAGAAATCAGGTCACAATCAGTTCTTATTTTGGGCAATTTTTCATTAAGTTCTAAACATGAAGAGAAACTATGGCTTTTAAGAGAAGAAAATCATTTCAAGTTAGCAAACAAGAAAAGAACTCAACAATTCTCTTAACCGTTTACTTTTTATACTAATTCTGTCCAGTTTTACCTTTTAACATTTTTTGGCACAATACTTACGCAACAAATGGACCTAATAATAGGGGAACTACAATAATCACGTTTCCTTCGATATTTTAAGAATATATTTGCAATATAAAAAGTGGACAGAATGTTTAGAGTTGGTTGTATTTTGTAGGTTGAGCGGTAATCAACGTCTTTAGATCTCTATTCGCGATCTTCCTCAGTTCGATGGCCGCATGCTTCAACTGGATCGCACAATCGGGGCTGGCATTTTGCGGCAGAACTGTGACTTCGCGGTCGAATATGTTGGCCAATCCTTCCAGCAGCTCAATAAATCCAAGTGATAGGGCAGCTCTTCGAATTCGATTCAACTCCTATGGAAAATACACATATTTAATAAATCAAATTTGTTCAGGAGACATACCTTGTAAAAATGAGGTGTTTTCTCGGGAAGTTTCTTAGCATGCCTTAGAACTTTTTGTATATCAGACTGAAGGCCCGCTTGCTTAATCCATACAACACAATTTTGCGAGTAACTTCTCTTTTCTGACTTCACCTAGGGTAAAAGTTTTTGTAACTTCTAATTTGTTTACAAATAGTAATTTCTTAATACGGGAAAGGAAGGTGTTTCGCCTGGTAGAGCCTCATCCGCTGTGCCCAGCAAACGCAAATCCCCCAGCCAAGGAACGACATTGTTTCCTGGAAAATAATAACAGAATGCAATTGCACAGTGTAATTCAGGTCTCACATACCCGGAGGCAAAATATTCAACATTAAATTTGATTTCTTTTTACTGTCTGCATATGAATAAATGAAACCAAACCAATTATCATTTAGTAATACTAATGCTGCCATGTTCTCCACCTGAAATATTTAAAAGTACTTAATTATATAGGGTTTCATAGAGATATTGGCAAATTAAAAATTATTTTTGAGAAACAACGCAAAGTAAAATAGCACAAGCGTTAGACCATTATCTAATATCTTCGCTAGCCGCAATTCTTCGAACAGTAACAGCAATTAGATTAATTAAAAACTATTTAAAGTATACAAATCCTTAAGCCCTAAGTTCTCATAATCTCAATTTACTAGCTTTCATTAATTATAGTTTTTGTCATTTGTATTTATTACTTATTTCTATAAGCTTGATGGGGTGGAAAATAATTATGGATTTGTCTTTTTAATCGAGCAATGCTTGTCCAACATGGACATTCAATCACTCAGTGTCGAACACGAGGTAAAAAAGGACATGTAATTTAGATTTCAGACGATCGAAATTCTAATCCCAAAATCCCCTCGTAGTATTCGATCAACGTATTTCCCAAAATACTTGGAAATAACATAGACTATTTCATGATTATGATGTTATTCTGAAGCTTTAACTAAATGAGCATACAATGAATGTTATCCAAACACCTTATTCACTTTGTGCCTCTAATCTCCTTTTCAAGGATCCTTTTGGAAATACAAATTTACACAAATGCGCTTCAACTTAATTTACTTATGAATTTACTAATGAAGGATGAATATTTTCAAGATAACATATTTTTTATATTTTTTATGGATGAACAGTCGTAGTCGAACTTGAGAAATTATTTCCTGACATAACTATGTCGTTTATGAAAAAGATGATATTACTTCTTTTGAAGCATACTATCAATTGATATAGCGCTTAACCAAAGTGAGATTTCATTGATGCAAGAAAAAGGTTCTTTTTTAATTTTGGTTTTATTTCACAAATTCAGATTCAGTTTACCGAGTAGATATTGGTTTAAGAAGCAAGCAAAATTACATTCCGCCATTCCCAGGACTCAAACTCTTAAATTAACTTTAAAATTGGGATGAAAAGATATAACAGAACAGAATAAATATAATAAAGTAAGGAACTGAATTTTAAGTAGAATATTAATTTAATTTAAATGAATTTCGCTGACTCTTATCTTTGAACAAAACTGGAAAATGTAACAACTTATTCATTTTTATTTTTACTTCACACCGATTTTAAATATATTTCTTAGATACTTAAATATCGACTGAAATATATATTTTAAAAAATTCAGGTTGCTTTATATTGCTTTCAATTCTATTTTTAAAGGAGGACATCTGCCAACAAAAGGTTTTATTTACTACATATTGGCATACCTTCAATGCCCCATGTAAAAGCACACAAACTGATTCTCTGTTGGCTTCGCTGAGCACAGAACTTCTACCGTCCTCGTCGTCAGAGTTGCTGCCATCAGTCTTAGCGTAAAAAAAACGAATATCATTCTCCAGTTTTTCATATTCATTTGTTGCTGCGTCCAGTTTAGGTGTTTTTACTTTCTCCTGCTTCTTTGTTGATTTCTCTTGCTCCATTTTCGGTACGATTAGATGCCTACTTATGGACACAGGAGATCCAATGTCGGAAAGTGCCAAAAATCCGCAAATTTCAAACCTACGAGATATAACACGAACAACTTCTCTGCCGAATTCATCTTTACCTTTATGTGGCTGAAATGAGGAGGACAAAACAAATATTTTTAAACAAAAATATTCTCCTACAAGAAAGCTACCATAGGAGGAGGCCAAATAAGGATTGCACACTCTAGCTTAAAGTATCCTCCGCATTTCAAAGTCGCTTCGAACTGCCTGTAGTTAACATCGCACATCCTGTCGACCATCGATATCACTGCGGTCTTATTTAGCTCGCCTTTATTCTCTATCTTAACGTCACCATTCACATCGGGAAGAAACAGACTGCCCTTCAGTCCACTTATGTCGAGGAATTGTTGATAGAGCTGAGTGGCTTGACTAAAGTACGAGTCCTGCATTGCTCCAAGGCACATAAAGCTTATCCTGCTTGACTGTAGGAAGGTGAGCCACGTGTACTCAGGATCGTTTCTTTTAACAGTAAGGTTAGTTATAGTTTTCTTCAAGGATGTATTAACAAATCCTATCCCGCAATCGGTGAAACAAATCACTTGGCAGAAGTTCTGCGTTCCCCAATTCGACGCAAGCATATTGCTGACGAACTTCAGCATGCCTTCAAGGCTTGTTTTATCATAGTGCTCCAATTTTTTAAGAGCTTGCTTGATCGTGTCGTAATCGCGCGTGAAGTCCACAACAACTTCTGATAGCATGGAATAAATTACCTAAAAATGAATAAAAGAAAGATTTGAGAAATTACATTACCATAGAAAATGTTTAAATATACTATTTGTATTATATAAAATTTTATTTTCATTTAACTATTTTAATCTGCAATAATCTAACTATTTTAACCATCGAATAATATAAGTTTGGAGACAAGTTTTAGATATGAATTGTATTGATTAAAATGGAGAATTTAAGGAAGAAAAATGAAGAACTGTCCAGCTAGAGGGTTGAATTGCCGAAGTTATGAACGACACACAAACAAAATAAAAACGGAATTTGAAATACTCCTTGGGGTATTGAGAAGTACAATTTTTCTTGAACGTATTATCCCAATGTATGTATGCACACGTCGCGCCTTACTAAAACGAATTAAGGTAATTTATAAAAACTGCTCCACTCAGTACAGAAAGTCCTAACACGCAGTCTTGCATTTTCGATCGACGCGACTTAACACGCGTAATATACTATTATTTTACTACCGAAATGCAAACTGTTAACAATTTTAATGTAAGACAACCTAAAGGTGTAAAATTAAAATAGTCTAATTCCACGTTTTTGTAGAATGGTTCCTATTGTTCTGCTTGCGTTGCATCCAGCCGAAATCCTCGTTTGCCAAAAAGGAAGATCTCTGATAATCTCTATATTAGGAAGTATTACAAAATCATGTCTAACGCAAAAAGCCATAATTTGAAAAAAATATTTTTCGAATTTTACATTTGTTGAATTAAATAATATATACTATGGATGTAATGTACATCTGATGTAAACGTCTCAAAACGCGCTGTAACGAATTTACTGGCAGCCGCTCGTTTAAGCTGAAGATCGAAAGGCCGAAATCAAGAAATTCGTCAGCATTGTTAGTCAAATGAATTTAATTAAAATCAGTGTTATAAATTTCGAAGTATTTTCAAATTATTGCAATTCCATTTGATAATTCGGGAAGTTTTCTAAAACGTAAGAGCGGAAGGTATCCAGGCCTTTTTAAATAAGACAACAAAAATCACTCGATTATATTTGTGGAACATTGCAAATCGACTGAATGTAACAAGTCTATTATTTCACTAGATTATGAAGGTAACACTTAATTCAAGCCATCTAAAAATTGTATTTGTCTAGTGTTATTAGCTTTGATGATTAACAGCAGGATCTCCCTTTTAACAATGCGAACAATGAAAAACTAAATAAAGCAAAATAAAAAGCAATGCTAAAGATACTAAAACCAAAAAGCGAACAGTGAGTCCACTATTTTAACGGATATAATTAAACGACTAAGTTCTTAGCGAATACGAATAATTATATGTATAGTTTCATACTTTGGTCCTCAGCCTGTTGTATGTTAGGAAGCATAAATTAGGAAGTTTGGAAGAGAAGCTAAATCAAGAAAAGTTACCCTCATAATTAACTGCAGTGCGATTCATATTAACCTACTCCTATAAAGCAGAAACACAAGGAGAATACTAGTGAAGACAAAAGTACAAGCCACTCAAATTAACTCAAATGGGTGCTGCGCAATTCATGCTAATACATTAAAGTGAAAAACAATTAACCGGAGACTTCGGCGGTAATTCGAATATGAGTTTGTATGTTAGTATGTAAGGCGTATAAAATTATGCAAGTACTTATCGCAAGGATATTCACTTTTGCGTCAACAGTACGGGAAATTGTATTGAAGACGTGCGATTAATTTAGGAAATATTGCACCTACATACAATGAAAACCCTGGCTTATACCCTATTGAAGAAAATTTTATATCTACGAAAAACTACAGCGTCTGAATAGATTTTGCTCACTGTCATTTTAATATTTTGAAAGCTTTCGCCAGCTAACAATCTCCTTTTTGCTAAAATTACGTTCTTTTCGTCGGACTCTTCAATTTTTTATAAACTCCATAGGAAATACGACCACTAAAATGCAATTGAAAATTTACCATATTGTTTTAATATTGTAAAATTTTATAAATAAGAACAAAACAGTAGATTAAAATGATGAACTTTCTTTATCTCATTATAATAAATAAAGTTGCTGTGGGCCAAGATATTCATTTTTAAGTCCTTTTCAAAAGTTACTTAAACTTGTTTTTCGAGTTTGTCTTTATATCTTCAAATTCTTATGGACAACGAACATTTCCTAATATTAAGGGCAAATAATAATGAAAATATATTGCTCGCTTTTATCGTACAGTAATAGCCTTTGTTACTAACATTTGAGAATGCTTTTCAAAAACTTTGAATTTTTATAGTTAAGTATAATTAAGATTTTCTATTTTAATCTTTTTATATAATTCTCAAAATAAATAAAATGTTGAAAATGAGCTTTTAATTAATACAGGCATACTTTGCATACTGCATTGCATTATTAAGGATTTTAATGGGATCTTAAAAAGGGAGCCATAAAAAAGAAGCGAATTTTTCAAAAGCAAAAATAAATACCTGAGGAATACAGAAATACATTGCACAAATAGGCTAATGTGTTTTTTTAAGAAAATAGAGAACAACTTACTTTTGAATATTTGAAAAAGTTGCTATCGCTAATTTTGTTGGAAATGTGTTATATCTATATTATTAATATTGTCTTATGAATGTGTGTATGTTGAACGCATCGGTCAGGGCTGAAACATTTGATTCGAACAAAAATAAAGCACAGAGAATTC
This sequence comes from Proctacanthus coquilletti, assembly GCA_001932985.1. Lineage (NCBI taxonomy): Eukaryota > Metazoa > Arthropoda > Insecta > Diptera > Asilidae > Proctacanthus > Proctacanthus coquilletti. Next base: position 107,946 of record MNCL01000055.1, on the reverse strand, counting down.
AAATTTACCTACATTGAACAAAATATATGTATTTATACTACGAAACTACTACTATGAAACATGCATTATGATCCTTTAGGATTCTTGGGTCGGAATTTCCAGTTCCCATCGTCTGGTTAAGAATAACATAAGTTTTACAATAATTAAAATGGTAACCTAAGTCTGACAGAACTTGAGAAATTTTCAAAGACGTGAGTAAAATAACAAAATTAACTAAAAATTCATCAGAAACTATTAAATAAAACTGCTAACCACCTTCATGAAAATATTTTAATTTTTAAAATCTCTTTCAAATACATTCATTTAGGTAATATAAATAAAATTTTCTAAGTAACATAGAACAAGATGTCAGTGAATAGATACACCTTACGATAAGAGGGAGTCATTTAACCGCTTGTTGGGCTTCCTTCTTCGCATTCACACGGTCGACCAACTCCTTAACTCGTCTGAGGCAATCCTTTTTCGTCCTATTTGGTATACATTCAGCTATCCTATCCCAGCGATCCGGTGTAGAAATAGGATATGTTTTTATGGCCTGCTCTAAAAGCGCTTGCTCTTCTTTAGTCCACGCTCTAGGGGCATCGGCTTGTGGTTTTGACTTAGATTCGGGAACGCCCGCCGCCTGAGGAACTGTACCATTCTGTTTAATAGCTGACTTCTTTGTTTCCTGCACAGCAGCCGTCACGATGTCGTCGGTTTTAACACTTATTTCAGCTTTATCAATCTTCTTGAGATCCTTCTTATTCTTCTCAAACGAAACAAATGCTGCTTCATTGGCTTGCGTTTTGAGTTCATTCTTCGAAAAGTTACTACTTTGCATGTCTTTTGCCTTGTTAAGAACATCTCTAGCCTGGAACTTCCGCCCAACCATGTTCGTCGAATGCTGGTTCATGAAAGAAGCTATGACGTCCCAACGTTGGGCTGTGCCAGCTGGAAACAGATTTACAGCCTTTATCAGAAGCTGTACATTCTCTGCCGTCCACATCGAATTTTTATCGAGCACTTTGACGCTCGCTGATGTACCTGAATTGGTACTAGTTGTATTTTTAAGCAATGCTTGTCTTTCCTCCTCTAGTTTTTTCTCAGTTTCTTCTAAAACACGTAGAAAAACATTTCGTCCGCCTGTTTCTAGATCCTTATTGAAATCTTGCAGTTCAATCAATTTCAACATCTCGCATATTTTCTCCACACCTTCCATGTGCTTTATTTTTTCTTTATCATTAGTAGAGAAGTAATTATTTTCCTTTGCCCGGTCTCGCAAGGATTTGCGCTCTTTTTTGAGGGCTTTCTTTTGTTGTTCTCTTTCCAATCGAATTTGTTCGATTCGCTTTTGCTCGGCTTGCTCTGCTTTTTCTTTAGCAAGCTGTGCTTCCCGCAACATTCGTTCCTCTTCCGCCTTTTGGGCTTGAGCTGCGTCCATCTTGGCACGCTTTGCGGCAAGTTTGCGTTGTTTCTCCTCATTCTTAAATTTTTGTATTCTAGGATCATTGTTATACGCTAAATCGACTAAAGCTCGTATTCGGGACATTTCTTCTTTTTTTCTCTTTATCCTAATCGCTTTGTTTTGCTTCTCAATCCATCGCCTCTCCTCGCGATCTTGACCCTTTTCTTTATCCTCCTCATCCAAGTAACTATATTCACGCCAGGATTCAAAGTCGTACCAAAAATTATAAAAATGTTCTACGTGATCCCTGGTTGAATCCCCGTCCCCTATGCAAGGAACATTTTTCTTCTCACTCCATCTTGCATTCAATTTAAAATATTTATCGAAAGCCTTATAGAAATCTTTTTCAATTTCCGTAGCCGTTGGCAAGGAGTCATCGAATTCTGGATCCACTGAATCGTAGGATCGTCGACTTTTCGGATTACCTGAAATTAGGTCTTTTAGAAATACACAATAAAGAGCCAATAACGTTTGGAGTAATTAACCTAAAATTTCATATGCTCTTGTTATGCAAGTGAAGTAGTCGTCTTCCGTATTAACCTCTTCGCCTTTTGCTTTTCTCTTGTCGGGATGGTGCTTGAGAACCATTTTTCTGTAGGCGCGTCTTATATCATCTTCTGTCGCATTATACCTGAAATTTTTGCCATTATAATTGAAATATTTAACTAAAAAATCCATAACAGGACAGGTTTCTGCCAACAAATGAATGTGTTTTGTACCAGAAAAAATTAAAGAAGGGTTATCTAATTGCATTTGTTTTCTATAAAATTTTGTTTGTAAGAAATCCGTATTATGTCAGGCAACAGCCTTTTGAAATTAAATCCACCCCATTTTAGACTCCTATTAGGTTTCTGATATTCGCATTTTTCTGACTAAGCGTGAACGAAAACTTGCCCAAATAGAAATCAATCCTATTGTATGGTAACTAAGAGAGAATTCATTTTTGTTTAGCTTACTACTTTTCTAGGAAAAAAATCAGCATATGCTTCTTAAAAATAAAAAAAATTTACTTAGCCATCCTTTCATTTCTTTAATAACACAAAAAATATCACAAAAAACTAATTACAATAGTTTATTAGATATCTGCGGCAAGTTCTATTTATTGCTAAGGGTAAGTTTAACACCTGTAATTTTTCTGTATCACAAGCATTCCACATAATTCATGGTTTAATCAAGAGGCTTGCTGTCTTCTTACAGTTTTTTAACTTTAAGATTTATCCTTATCAAGATTGATGCCCTTTTTAAGAATAATATATCAAACTGAATATGTATTTTATTTCACGTGTATCGTTTTATTCTTGGACAGAAAAGTATGCAAATTCGATTATAAATTGCTATTAAGTTTAATCTTAGTTTAAATGTGAATATATTATCAAAAACTTGAACACATCAAAGTCAATTATTCACGATTTTCTTCCTCTTCCCCAGTAAATTCAGGGGTGAGAGATTGAGTGAGGTTTCCATGGCTCTAGCAGGACAGATAATTAATTTGCTTTCAATTGTTAGCTACAGTATGAGTCAACTATGTAACTAATTTACTATGCTCTACTTGATTATCTGAAACCGAAGATATTACTATTAAACAAATTCTGCCCTGTAGCACTACTAACAAGTTTCATTTGTTAGCAAACCCTAAATTGCAGTTCGTTAAATTGAACCTTTGTTTACCTTAGATGTTTTAGACCCAATACTGCATAATGGTCCTGCTCCTTCCATTCCTTAGGATCTAAACTCTTAAGGTAGTTTATATCCGCATCAAATTCGATTTCCGTGTCCGAGACTTTATCAATCGAGCTCGACTTCGACAAATTGCCGTCATGATGTCCATGATGTAGACTCCGGATGTGATTGCTGAAGCGCGGTCCCACACGTTGCAACTGCAACTGTTGCAGGGGAACTTTTATTAAAGCCCTCGACTGGTTCTCAAGATCTGACATAGCAAAAATAGAAGAAAAATCCGCAACTCCTCAGCACGTAAATGGGAAATCTCCTCGCTGACAGATAACCTCAAACACGTTGTTCAATTTTCCGCTAATGCGACTACACTTCAAATTAAAACGAAAGTATTTGCACCTTCACTTACTTATCACAAACTGGAGATTAAGGTAAAATATAAACGGTAGTTTACTGCTACTAGATATACGTAAACTCCATATTCTTGAGACTTCCTCAGCGACGAAACCTACACAAAATACCACACACGCATGGGAGGCCAGTAGCCGTTCATTGACAAGTCCTGAGAAGCTCCACAGAGGTTTCGGTTGTTCGATGAGATTTGGGTATCAGAAAGGACTAGTTAGATCAGGTTTCAACCAGGCGTTTCAAAATCTCACCACGTCGCAAGTTCTTGTTTAACACTTCTCAGGCTTGTCCGAGTCATTAGCAAATCTTAATGTAGAATTTAAAGAGCCAACTTAAACGTACAGTGCGGCTATACGTCAACTGGCCTCGCCGTTTACTTTGCCCGCGCAAATCTACTTATATAGACTTCCATCTGGTACTTCAAAACTTCTAATCATCTCTTTAAACTCCATGCATGCGCACACAGCTGATCTTTCAGCAAATGGACAATTTCGGCTTATATCAATAAAAACTGTAGCAGAAAATGGTGTTACTTACCAAGGACACAAATTCCAATTTTGAGTTTGAGGAAAGATGATCTAAAAGTTGATTTATTCCTGCAATCGAGAGCTGGTGATAAGTCAAATTTTCATCGTTTTTGCCTGGTATGAGCCTCGTCATTGACAGTGAAACGTCCAAAGCAATAATTGTCGGCATTTTCGACCACTTATTTAATTACTCTTCGTTCTAAATCACTTTTTCTCCTTGCCGTACTTAGCTAATGCACTGTTTACGCGAGTGGCGTTGACAGTTCTATTCGCAGTCTTTTCCAATAAAGCGACTAGTACTTCTTAACAAGCTTCCTAACTGACGTTTTTAATCCCGACTTTTTGGCGGGAAAATGAAGTGTTTTGGTTTGGAATAATTAAAGTAGAAAATAAATTTAAAATGAAGTGTACAATTCCGGAAATTTCATGGCATAATCGGGATCCTGTTCTAAGTGTGGATATTCAACCAAAACATGATGAAAAAGCAGATTTCTATCGACTAGCTTCTGGAGGAACCGATTCCCACGTTTTGGTATGCCTAATTTATGCCTCCATGCTATAAAACAATATACTGTTTCTGTTGTCTTTACAATTAAACATTATTTCCTATTATTTGTTTTAAATCGCCCTATAGGAAGACCTTAAGCAACTTTTGTAGAGAACAATTTATATGTTAAGTCATATTATGTTAATATTATAATATATTTAAAATTGGATAATCATGCTTCTTGTAAGTCTGCAGAAACAATTACAAATATGTAAACTCTTTTTTTCATAAGTCTAACATTTAAATTATATCTAGGAATCTATCTGTATCTTAAGTTTGTAAATCATGTAATTTAATTCCAATTGCGGAATATTTTCAATGAGAACTTGTGTCTTCCGTACGTATCAATCCCGTAATCCTTTTTCTACATAGGCGAAAAAATAAACCCTTGGAAAGCTTAGAAATAAGTATTGGTTCCAAGATTCACTTATAACCTTCTACTAGTAAGAAAGTACTATAAAACCTTTTTGACCTCGTTGTAATGTTACACCTGACCGACCATTGATATAAAATTAGAATAGTCCGTTACGTTAAATAAAGTTCCTACGTTTCTAAAAATAATAAAAATGCGAGAACCTAACACACTCTTTTCTTGCTTAGATTTGGTACATGACTTTAAAAGAGTCTGGCTCAGTTAACTTGGATCTCGCCGCCGACCTTACTAGACATCAAAGAGCAGTAAATTCTGTAAAGTGGTCACCGAATGGTGAGCTTCTAGCATCTGCCGATGATGAAAGTGTAATTTTCCTATGGAAATTGAAGAGTGAAAGTGAACCTTTAAATATTGTGGACACTGCAAATGACCAAGACAAGGAAATCTGGATAACGTTAAAAATTCTCAGAGGACATATGGAAGACGTCTATGACCTTAGCTGGAGTCCAAATTCACAATTCCTTGTAAGCGGATCCGTCGATAACACAGCAATGATTTGGGATGTGCAAAAAGGGAAGTCGATAGCTATTTTAGGAGACCATAAAGGGTTTGTCCAGGGTGTGGCATGGGATCCTCAAAATCAATACATAGCTACTTTAAGCACCGATAGGTAAAAATTCTTATTCGCTATGGAGATAGCGTTTTAATTTTCCTTTTTTAGAAACTTACGAATTTTCGATATACAAACAAAAAGGATTGTTAGCCGATGCAGCAAATGCACCTTACCTGTTCCAGAAAGCTCTGAGTATTTTGGAAAGACCATTCGAATTTTCCATGATGATACTTTACAAACGTTCTTCCGGCGATTGTGCTTCACTCCAGATGGTAAACTATTGATAGCACCAGCGGGGGTTGCTGATTCTGATGAAACTAATAAGCCACTACACACAACGTACATCTTCAGCCGTTATTTATTAAAACAGTATATAACGTTTAATTTCATTTTTTAACTAATTTAGCAAAGTTTCATATTTTCAGACCAGCAATTATTTTACCTTCATCAGATCAGTACTCAATAGCAGTTAAGTGCTGTCCAATTCTGTTTAAATTACATCCTCACAAGGAAGACGTAGGCCCAGTCATTCCATTGCCTTATAGGATGATTTTTGCAGTGGCCACAAAGAGTTCGGTGTACTTGTACGACACACAGCAGAAGATGCCATTTGGAATTATTTCAAACATTCATTACACAAGACTTACGGACCTGACATGGTCGAGCGATGGAAGGATTTTGATAGTTTCTAGCACGGACGGCTTCTGTTCACTAATCACTTTCTCCAAAGGTGAGCTCGGTGAAATTTATGTAGAAGAAAAAAATAAGGAAACTACTGTGGAGGAAAAAAAGAGTGAAACTACTGCCGTACGTGCGGGGGAGCATAGTGATAATATGCAGCTTATTGGCAATTCGGTCGCTTGTAATGAGGCCGAACCCATCTCAGTCATCGGAATTTCATAGAGCGTTTAGTCTTACTTGCTATTTTAACATATTATATTACTCTACACCTTTTTGTTTTAATGTATTTATGAAGAGAACTAAGTTCAAGTTCACTTCGTGGACCAATATTATTTATTTACTGCGAACTAATATGGTTAAATTCCTTTGGAGAAGTTCCAGAGTGGGATGTAAAGAACTGTATTCTGCTTTTGAAGAAAATTAGTTTTCCATGAAGGAATAAAAGTCAGCCTCAATGGAGTAGAAAAATTTATTCTTAGGAAACCCAGACATTTCGTGGAAGAAATTGCATATTTTTTACTGGTCTGGACTTCTTGGCTCAGGAGGTTTATAATCGTACGCCTTTGTTTTCGAAGAACATATAAATTTCGCTTTTAATATTCCTTAGTATTCACTTAGATTGAAATAAAACAGGGATATAATTTATCTCAAATTTTGAAGAACAAAAGAAAAATCCTTTATATAAAAAATCCTTTAATTGCAAATACAAAAAAATCTCAAAACTGTTCACCCTATATTCTACTGTGTTGCAGAAAATTGCATCGATATGAGTTTTTTGTAATAATATACTACAAAAAATGAACAAGAATATATATATCACACCTAAGGGCTAATCACTTGGATCTTAAGAGTCTATAATACTGTCTGGCAACGTTTGAGGCTTGTTCTTAACGTGAGTAAATGGCGACTGGATGCTTATGGCATTTATGGTTTCAACAAGTATGTTCTTCCTCGGTAGATGAGCACTGGGTCCAGTCATATTTATGTAGAGATTGTCAGTAACACTATCGTCTTCCAAAGTATCTTCTTTGCCAGCCTTGTCCGACCATCGAACGCATTTCTTAGAATTTTCGATGGGAAGTGATATTTGATCGGATAACTTTCCATCCTCGGTAACAACTGATCCAATATCAGTCCCATTTACATAAAGATCTGTAAGAGAATTGGACATTGTGTTTACATAAAAACTGCTGTTTTGGACAGTGGAATTGTCGTGCATATTGGTATCAATATCCTGTAAATAATTCCTCCAGTGCTTAAGCCTGTTCTGTCTGCTAACATTTGCAAAACACATGTTCTCGTAGTCTCGTATGTTAACCATTTCTGTGGATGGAAGATTCTTGACTTCCTCTAAATATTTCGATAGAAGCTGATCTTGCAACTTAAGGTTTTGTATTGTGAGTTTATTCTTTCTTATTCGTTCCTGAAATATTATCTGGTTTTCGTAGATAGCCGCGTCCACCGTTTCCATTAGTTTTTCATCTATAACCTCTGGGAATTGTTCTAAAAGCTTCGAGCTATCAGCGTTTTCGGACTCCGTCTTCAAACTCTCTTCACCACCCATTTCTACAAGACTCTTTGCGAGGATATCTACCTGTTCTGGGGAGATATCGTTCATTAAATCGACCAAATGCAGCATTTCCTGTGAAGAACATATTCCTTTCCGCTTCAACGCTTTGCATTCCAGCAGGCACTCTGGGTTTTCTTGCTTTGATTTCAAATCAAATTCGGCTCGTTGCACTGTCCCATTTGCAAGAGTGAGATTTACATTGTTCTCGTTATTAAATTCTTCTGTTTTAGCACTCAGAATAGATGTATTCAACTTATCACCTGAAGTCTCATTTTCGCTTATTTCGAAGAAAACTGTTGAAATGTTATTGTAGTCATACAGGTCAAACTCTTCGGTTTCGTACATTGTTTTCCTTTTATTAAAACCGAATATCTTACTCTTTTCAACGTTCTTTAGAGGTTGTTTTTTTGACACCAAGTTTTTGTCATCAGTTTTGTACATTGGCTTTTCGAATATTTTTATATTTTCTGTGAGATTCGTCGTTTCGAAATGTTTAAGAGATTCTTCTTGGATGATGCCGGCTTCCCCAGTTCGTTGGGATGAACTTAAGTTGTCAATTATCTGCGCATTATCACGGGTATTTGAGAGTTTTGTTTTAATACTTTGTATGCAGTAGTAACAGTGGATAAAGATGTGCCAAAGGAAGGAAAATCCTGCTAAACCAGCTGAGATACCTAAAGGGAAATAATAGTAAACACAATAACTAATTCAATTATTTAAAAAAGGGAGCAAATTTTCGTGTATTCTGAATAGAGAGAAATATTTTTTTAGTTCCTAAATACACGAAGAATAGTTGTTTCCACATACCCGTAATTACGCATTTGTACTTTTTATAAACAATGAGATAAGCTTGAAAGGCAAATTGAGGACAATACTGAAAGACAGCGTTGACTGACTGCACATTGTTAACATCTTTTATCATTTTCTTGATTTCTTCTAATTCTTGGTTACTCATTTTATCCTTATCGACTTTCCGCAAAATACTGCGATATCTAAAAACAATCGTGTTAGAAAATGTCATGCAGAAGAATTCATTGTACCTGTAGGGAATCCCCATTAGAACAAGATGAACTAGCAGAACGGAGAGTTCAACGTTCTTTTGTGTCCGCAACAATAAAAGGGAATAAAGTTGACATAGCATCAAGGAGAAAATAATAATAGAAAATGTTATTAAACCCCACTTAAGTTCCTGCTGGTGGATATAATACGCAACCAGGCAAAAGTCTGCAAGGAAATCAACAAGTGTTTTCAACATAAACAAAGGAGGACCAAGGTAAATTAGCGAAAAATGTCTCAAACGCCGTTACCTGTTATTAATTCAGTGATGTAAATTAAAGCACTAAACCAAACGAAGTACGTTTCCATAGAGAAATTATCACCAAGCACGGTATTTACAGTATTTCTGAGGTAATTTTGGCAGCCTACATTACGCCTATTCGAATTCCCAACGTCCATATTTGACAGTGCGAAGATTATCCGCTAGCTTTGCTAGATCCCTCAGATAGCGCGAAGATGCGGATAAATCGCCGGTTTGCAACGAGTACAAAACGAAACACGTGTGGTATGAAAATCTCTCTATGATGAAGACGAACACTTTATTCCTGATCTGGGAGAAATTGAGAGAGTAGTGTAAATTTTGAGCTGAAAAATGCATATGCCAACACAAGGGTTGATTTTTCAATATCGTCGTATTTTAATAAGCTCATGAGGTATGTTGATTTAAAAGCAACTTGGTTCTTATAAGTCGACAAAAAAAGATGTTGAAAACTAATTTTGGACAAAACGAGTATTTTCTGTTTGTAAATAATTTTGAATTAACACTACCGTTTAATTAAAAGGAATGTATAAAAGTTCAACGTGATTAAGGAACAAAATGGAAATGGTGTAGGAGCTGTGTCTTAAATATCTGCAAAAATCGAATTGCGGAGATAATAGAAAAGCTTATTAAAGATATCGCTCACTCTATTTGAATATAAACTGTGATTTTAACTTCGTTACTCATAGGAGCAGCTATTAGTTTCGTTACGATAATCGAAGAGGTTATTAAGCAGAGACAATATTCTCATTGCAGTATTTTATGAAGGGCTTTTGAAGCCATCAGCAAGGAATTCTTATTAGAAACACTACGGCATATGGAAAAAAAGCGAATAATTGGTTTAAGTCCTACCTACATAAACACAAACAATGTATGAAGCTGAAATCTGCTAAGATCGCTTGTTGGCCAGTAATCCTTAAGGTAACGGAAAAAATATATAGTATGAATTAAAACTAAAGTGCGACCTCAATAACATTAAGATATGGTTGCAGTTGAACAAATAAGTCCAAATGTGTCTAAAACTAACTATGGTGCTTACAGCGAAGAAAAGGTAAAGATTAAATTGAAGTGGAGCAAACACTGATGGACAAAATTAAGTACCTTGGCAATGTTATGCACAATAGACTGACGTTTAATCCACAACAAATTGTGTTATTTAATAATGTTAAATGCAGGATTACTAAAAATAATGAGAAATTAGGCAAAGAAAGGTAAATGTATACAAGTAACTTCCGTTTAACAAGCAATTTTGTACCGCGTTATATAAACACCGTGTTAAGCGAAATTGTGTAGGTCAAAAAATATATACGCTTCAAATACAACGGTGTTGTACGAAAATCATTTTCTCAAAGTACCGTATTATGCGAGAGTTACTTGAATAATACAGTCATACTTTCTCACTTCGGCTAGTGTGCTATTTTGTTCAACTATAGCTCTACCACAGCAAACCTACAAAAGTCACGGTCACGGTCACAAATATGCTTTGAAAGTGTATGTAAAAGTAATTAAAAAAGAGTTACAGGACTATTCAAACAAACTTTTAAAGTTATTGTGAAAAGCAGTTTTAGGCCAACTCTGTTGTAATGAAATCTCAAGTATGAATATGCTACTAGTAAATGCATTGATAATGAATTAATAAATGAATATAAGACTGAACTGAATAAAAATAGGTTTAAAGGAGCACATCAAATGATAACAATAATAATTATTAAAATAATTTAAAAAATGGTGAAATATTTATTGAAATTAGATTCCGAAGGACTACAGTTCGACGAGAAGACAACAGTTTGGCAGTTCAATCCTTTTCCATGTTTAAACCAACACCACCCTTTCCATGAATTTATGTATTTTGATCCTCCGTCGTTATTTTAGTACTTTCGTATACAATCTAAACCCATAATGTGGAAAAAAGAAACGAGAAATTAAATACCTGTGAGTTTACAAGAATGCTGAAAACTATGAGAGATCTCAGCAAATATGAGACATTTGGCACTTATAGCAAAATTCGCTGTTAATAAAATATTTGTTAAGAACGTTTATTAGATGAATTGTTAAGAATAAAAACTAAATGCGGACATTCTTATGCTATTGTCGAAAAATAATTTCTTTCGGGTTTTGGGATTCATTTGAATAATTCCAGTAGAAATGCTATAGGAGTTGTAGTCGTAAAAATTAGAAAACTAACTTAAAATATTGGGAATTTCAAAAGAATCTAATAAATTTCTGCCATCATCGATTATTTTTCGTTTCGGATGTCGATATTTCTTGTTCATTATCTCAACCCTAAATGCGGGTGTGCGGAGTAGTTAAACTAGGTTTTCTCGTAATTATGAATATAAAAGGATTTCTAGAACAAAGATTATAAATATTTATAAAATTCTTGATCCTCACAGTAGTCGATGACATCATACATTAACCTCAGATGAGAAGAAAGCAAAAAGAGGAAAACTCGAAAGCGAAGTGGGATGACACTGCCAGTGGGCTGACAGCTGTTAAAAGTGGAGGAGTAGTGAGGACGGTGCCTATCGTATCACACGTGAGATATGGCAAATCGGTGAAATGTTGTGATCGGTCGATAACGCAAAATAAATCGTTGAACTGTATAAAATTCCTCACGCATTTATACAACAATCCCTCCAGTCATATCCGGCTTAACAACGGCAGGTCCATGACTGTAGTCTCTGCAGTAGGCTCCAGTAGCGCTAGTCCGTTGCATTCGCACCCGCCGCAATTTTACGTGAATAAGTTTTCGTACTTTGGCTACTTCTATTTCGGACTTGTTTTCCATTACTTGGGCACTTGCTAGACGAGATAATTGGTTAGTCAGCGCCAGCAAGTGTACCACTCCGGGTGACTATAAGTTCCCGTGATTCCGGAATTAGGTCGGTAATATCGTTTTCAAACTAATATTGAAATTTTACCAAAAGTCCTCTGTCGGGATGAGTACTCCATTGAAAGTGGAGGAGACGAATCGTGGGGACAATAAACTCGGAGACTCGGCGACTAAACCAAATGAAGCCCAGCCAACCGTTTATTTGGTGGAGACGTTTTATATAACAACGAAAAAGAATAATGTGTTTCAAGTTAAACTGACCGACAAGGGGCTGTGTCTCCGGAAGGAGAGTAACGGCAGTGCCAAGGAGCAAATCATTCAGCATCAAGACATCATCGGATGCCGCTGCTTGCGAAGCAAACGTAAGACGCACGGGGGATCGGCTTGTGCTTGTTCATCTCTGCCAAGGCCTGCTCATTTAAAAGTGGTCGAGGAGACCTCTCTTGATTTGGATGAGAGTGATGTAAGCGCTTACCTGTACATTTATGCATATATTTTAAAAAAAAGCCGAAGAAATGGTAGTAGGCGAGAAAGAACAACCTTGACACTTCGGTTTAGATCGTTCGATCGTTACGACGACAATAACCGTGAGGCGCAAAAGTGGCGCAATGCTATCAAACAGTTGATAAGGGGCGAATCACCATTCAGCCCACTTCCTCCTCCAGAAACTAGAAAGATGCTCATAATACTCAACCCGAAATCGGGATCTGGAAAGGCCCGGGAGGTTTTTCAGCAACGTGTTGCCCCCATTTACGTTGAGGCTGAAATACCTTATGAATTACATGTTACCAAAAAAGCCAATTTTGCCAGGGAATTTGTCCGAATTAAAGATATTTACTCCTGGCGAGGAATTGTAGTCGTTGGAGGTGACGGAATCTACTGGGAAGTAATCAACGGTATTTTAGAGCGGGAAGATTGGAGAACTGCCTTGGACACCATCCCTGTAGGAATTATTCCATGTGGTTCTGGAAACGGATTAGCTAGAACAATCTCTCACGTGTTCAAGTAAGTAGAAATAAAAAATATTTTTATCTAATCTGTAAATACAAATATTATCTGAAAGAATGGAACAATTTAGTAAAGTATTTCAAGTGCTTGGGGAAAATCATATTAATTGTTGGCGACTTTTGCAAGCATAGGTCAATATCTACTCGTTGTCTTGCAGACTATTTTTAAAAAAATGCTTTGCTACTCAACAAAAACAGAAAATAAATTCCACACAAATGAGGGCAACTAAAAATATTTTTTAACTTTTAAGCTTTTATAAGTAATTCTTTTCGAAAAATTTGATCGTGAAAGATGACGGGACTCTGTTACTCCAGTTAGTGAAAAAATTGAAAACTTTAAAGTTAAAGAAATAAACGTAACGCTTTAATAATTGATCAAGATTTCATTGTTGCAGTAAATTGCTAGTTTTAGGAATGAAGCAAATGAACTTTTTTCAGTAGTTTAAATTTGTTTAAAATCACGACCTCTATCTATCTCTCAGGTGGACCGCACGCTAAAGAAAAAAAATGAAATTTGAGCTTACGGGTATCTTCGATGCCCATTAAATAGTTGTAAAAAGTTAAATACTGTTTTAAAAGCAGCTTCCAAATTTATTTTTGCAACTTGTAGAATTCCGCAACAAAGATATGTCTGGAAAATTGCTTATCTTTGATTGATACAGTCATATCACAAATATAATTATATTCGTGTGGATTTTACTTATCTCTTAAACCGGACGGTTTTCAATTGTTTTTTACCAAAGAACTGATTTTTGGTGTGCGTAAAAGAACTGATTTTTGTGAGTAAAATAAAAATAAACTCGGCATTCTTCAACAAAAATATGAGACAGAAAATTATCCTATTTCATATCACTGAAAGTAAATTTTAATTTAAAAAAATTACAAGAAAATGTTAATGAGTAACGAAAATCATTACTGTCGTGGGTTGTTCGTGTTCTTTTCGTATATAAGTAATTTTTTTAATAAAAGAAATCACTACCTACGTACAGTATGGTCGAATTTTTAATTTTTAAATCATTAAATAAAAATCTATGACTCTAAAATTCACAGTCCTATTACAAGGATTACACAATTACGTAAATTACGTAGTGCATTTCCGTCAACACTAGCTGCTTATGGAATGTTGTAGTGTCTCTACTAATTTGGTAATTTTGTTCAACTGCGGTATCTTTTTAACTCAAGTGCATGTAACCCCTCAAAAAATGATGTACATTATTTGAGTTCTGAAAGAATGGAATTCAAACCATTAAAAGAAGATTAACCTGTTAGTACTCTCTGTCGCAATTAGATTTATCTATGCTAGATAAAGGTATCAAGCTAAAATTACCTACTTATGAACCCGCAAAATTTCCAATGGTCAACATCAAAAAAGTAAGATTTAAAACGGCTTTTTTTACGATCTCAAAAATATTTTCTTCCAAAATTTGTTGTAAGGTGGTTTTTGTTATATTACTGAAATACATAACGGAAAGTCATTCCTCTCTATTTCCAAACCTAAAATTTCCAGAAAATTTTTGGTGTCAAACCCTCGGCGGTTTAAACTCTTTATTATTAGAATTATTTATAAATTTAAATAAACCTAATCACGGATTCTGCTCGTGTTGGCAATTTATTCAATTTCATGTTATCATTCAACAAAATATCGTATCATAAATCGAAGAATGTGCAACAGGCTGTTTCAAGAAAATTACCTTATGGTCAAAAATAAAATACTTAACTGGGTTTACAAAACATTGCAAATTTTTCTTGAAATCCAAAGAATTCAATCCAAATACAATTAGAACAATTTTCAATTATGTTTTTTTTCCTTATACAAGCACCCATAGAGTGTGTTAAAAATTAAACCTTCTGATAGCCGTAGGCTTAAATAAAGTAGTGACGCCTTAGGTTTTATTTATATTACACCTATTTCACGTAAATAAAAGTCTTCCGAGCAAAGGTCTTATTTTGGATGACGTATAAAAATTTTCTTCAATTATTGGGACGGAAAGCATTAAGTGCACACGAGTATAGAATTTTTGGCATTGAATATGTTCCGTATGAAGTGAAACGGAAAATTAGTGTGGGAGTCTGATTTATTTTTATATTTCTTGAAGTCCTAAATATTTTCTATTGATTTCTTAGTTGCATGTTTGCCATTAATTACGTATTTTGTTACCTTTTTTCACTGTGTCTTGTTTCTTTTACGTATTTCACTCCCGGAATGTATGCATCAAAAATGTTATGTAAAGATGTAATGCTTTTTTCGAACGTTTTATCAACTTGCTAATAAAAAGTGGAGTGTTTAAAACAAATCTTATATTTTATTAATTGTCATACAAGTAATTTTTAATACAGACATAACCCTAGCTGAATCAGACCATTTTTGTTGTAATAGGAGAAAGTATAAAAAGTAAAATAGATCTTAGTCTCGTTAGTCTCAGCAGTGAGTTTATTAAAGCGCTAGAAAGGTAAACATTCTAAATGTAGTAGAAAGTGCTTACTTTTATTTCTATTTACTCTTTCCAATATCAACGACAATTGAGAAATACGTATATAGTTTTTATTAGGTAAATTTAGATTGCACTTTCATTGCTTAATAAAAATAATCTATACTTTTTCTCTCTCTTGAACTTTAACATTATTTTGTTTGGTTGTCATTAAAGCATCAAGTTGTATCAAAATTACTTATCATTAAGGCTCAATTAAAAAAAAAAAGAAAGAGATAAATTGTTGTGGCCCGCCGCATGGAACGGATGGCTGCTACAGTTGATGAGAAGCTACGTTGGGAAACTTTCCTCTTTTTTGGGCTTCCGAAGCCAATAAAGTGGTAATATTTTTACGTCGACAGTGTTATGTGCGATAACTATTAGCGCGGAGTTGTTAATCTGTTCAACTATTATTTGTTGTAAAAGTAAATAGCGAGGAGTGAGCTCTTCTTTGCGTATAAGAGAAGATGTCAAGATTTTAATTGCAACTGCTGGACCCAATCCTCGCGGCATGCATTAATCGTACATTTTCTCCCTGTTGTCTAATGTAATGCAATAGTAATCAAAAAGATATTCTCAAGGTGTCGCATGCGAGGAGTTTACTTACCGTTTTTAAGGCTAATATTTCTCCTTCGTCTTATGAAAATAAGTAAAAAGAAATACAAGAAATTAATGTAAAATGTAACAAAGTAAATTAAAGAGTTAAATAAAATTAAAATGATTGACAACATATTTACACTTCATTTTATTTTTAAAAAACAAGTTAAAAAATGTTTTCATTTTAACATTTTCAGAAATGAGAGAACGAAAAACAATTCAATTTCCTAAAAATTCAGTTTAGTACCTGCGTTTAAATTGATATTGTTATTTAAGTTAACATTTTAATTAATAATTGATATTAATTAGTAGATAAAGTATTAATCAAATGTAGTAAAAGTGTGCTCTGAGAAAGTATATTAAAATATGAAATTTTACGCAAAAAATATAATCTTTAGATCACTGAAACGTAAGAATTTCAGTTTTTGTATAATAAAAAATATCTTAAAATTCTTCTCCTGTGTTTATGTGTTTTTTATTATCCAGACAAAGCTATGTTAGACTGCACACTAAACGTAGATAAAATAAAAACTCTAATCGTTATTTGAAATTATGGAAATATAGCAACATTCTTTTAGACGCATTTCGCTAATTATTACTGCATTATCGGCGTGAAAGATAATGGTACATTACACAAAATCCAAACATATTTAACAAACACATAAACTTTAAACTGTATCTATAGAATTTGAAATGAGACTAGAAAAGTTGCTAATATATTTTTTAGAAAATTTCCGCAAGGCAGTATTTCATCTCAGGCTGTTTCTACTTAATGATTTAAAGAGTAAAACAATTCTTTGAACAATTTATTTTACTTTTTCCCGAAGTTTCAATTAAATTATGCTGTCGGTTTTTTACGCATTCACAAATGAGATTTTCGATTTTTGAACTTCATTATTTTCAAAAATCTTAGATGATTGAATATTTTTTATTCAAAATTCTTAACATACAGAAAAAACCGTATTGCAATTTTTTACCCCTTGGCAAGAAAAACCTTGTGTGAGTTCAGATTTACAATAAAAAAACTTATGTTTAAAGAAGTTAATTTGTTGCCATTTGTGAAAATAGTTTAAAGTTAACTTAAAGATAGACTGAATACAATTCGGGTCCACTATTTACTATATCGCATATCCACTATTTAAATACACGAAGTTAATTTGAAAAATATATGAAACAGTATTATTTATTTTTTGTAAAATAAAAAAGTATGTACATATTTTTAAATAAAACTTTATTAATTCAACGAAAATGTGTACATAGCATAATTCATAAAAAAATTAAAAATGTTTTTATTCTGTTGCATCTTTACTTGTTAATAACACGTCAGCCCTTCTTTTATTTCTATAGATAGATTTTTCGTTAAATATTTGACTAACCTGCCCGTGTCAAAGTGAAATGCAAGTGCCGTGGAAATGGAAGTTTTTCCCCTCTTTTTCAACCGTGTTAAACCGAAATCGTGTAATTCGAATGCCGTGTAAATCGAGGGTTAGGTGTACTTATAAAACAGAAAAAAGTATGGGCATTGTGAAACACTTTTGAAACGAAAACAAAAATATCGTTTAAGTTTACTCAAAAGGGACCTGATTGCGATTTTTTTTTCAATGAAAATGATTTTTTATAATCGGGATTTTTTCCTTCAACGTTTATTTAAAATGTGAGATGATACTTCTTATCAGTCTGCTATCTTAAAACAAACAATCCTTCCATTTTATTTCAAAATGTGACTTGAAATGGCTGTAGCGCTTTTTCAAAACAAATCCGTTCGAAATTAAGTCGTAATGCATACGCACTACGTCATTTCTAGTTCTTAATAAAATGTACTATGAAATATACTGAAATGAATGTTATTTAAACTCAATTAGAATTTATTATTATTTTGGAATAATTTGCAATAATTATTACCAATAATAATAAATTATATAGTGTCACTTTGAAAAAATAACTTTCAATAATGAAAAGTTTGTATAGACTATAAAGTTTTAATAGCTAAAATTAGGGTTTATAATTGTTTTATAAAATTTCACGTGTTTATGACTCAAATTCTTTTTCCTGTAATTAATGAAATAATTGAATTGGAATTTTGATTTTGTAATTTTGAATCCTTTTTCTGAACTAGGAATAAATAGAAAAGGAAAATTATAGATGATTTAATACGCGCAAAAATTATCAAATTCTAAAAATTTGCAAAGTAACTAAAATGTCTACTTAAATCATGAATGTTTGACCCTTTGACTTTATTTTGTGTAAGTTTATGAATGAGTTAAAAGTACACCCGCCAAGACTACTTTGATGAAAAACCGTACGTAGCGACGCGTTTTCGTTTCCATAATTTTGACCCACTTGTTGCTACAAAAAATATTTAAAAATATTCTATTTTTTTAAAGAGCTTATGCAAGTCAGTAATTTGTTAAAGTAGAAACTAACAGAAATCATGCTTTACGTAATATTAGTAAGAAGTTAAATGGAAGTAGTTTAGAACATTAAAATATTTGCAAGTAGTAGCGCATATACGCAAATGCAATCATGCTCATTTTAACTACTAATTTCAATTGAGCAAAACAAATAATCTAATTTGCAAAAGAAATTTGCGCCGCTAATCATGACGCTTATTAAGTAGAAGCATCTGGTGTACTTAACAAGGGGATTCGTTATACAATGTGATATAATTTATATCCTCGTTCAGTCTTTTAGCATTCTCCGCATGTCTCAGAGTTGGCTCGATAGCGCGACTGCCAAGCTACGTCTCCATTGTTAAAGGACTTCACTAAGTGCTTTTGAAGCTTTTTGGTTTAAAAGGCCACTGATTAGAAAGAACTTTTTTAAAATCAATGGAGCAAGTAGCATTTTTAATATGCACGAGATACAATTTCTGTCCTTATGTAATTTGAAAAAATAGCATTAAAAATTTGATTCAATTCAGTAGTTGTAAGGCCACAGGTGTATTTCAAGTAAATACTTTAACAATAACAAATCTGGGTCTTCTGTAAATTGAGAATTTCATGTTAAATTTACAGAATTTGATAAGTACAGTTCTGCAGTAACGCTGATTAGTTTCATTGCAAAAGGTAAATTCTTCGCACACATATTCGTAATATTCGTTGAGTGTTCACGCGTTATTACGTAACTCATTCGTCGGAAATGTTTGTGGTCTGGTCACATTCAGCTTGACTCACAAGGAAAATTATAAACAGGCAATTTTCAACGCTTCACCTAATGCGACTTCTTTGTTAGTAAACAGCTTTGTCATGTCTTTGAATGCAAGTCTGAATGACATTTTATGCGATAATTGTGATAAAAGGTTTTTCATTAAATAATTGCGTTTGCCCCATACTTGTACTGAACGGATTTTTTTCATCTTGTTTATTTACACTTATAAGTTTTTCAATTACTTATCAATTAGGAGCTTTATTATAAATTCAGAACTTTTTAAATTTGTATTAAATTGCATAAGTAAGTGTTAAGTGTTTGAATTTCAATAGCTCAAATTGATATTGTTCATTAAATCAACAAAATGACTATTTAATTTCTAGATAGTTCATTGTCCAAAGTTGCTATTTTTATTAGTGGACTTCTAATAAAAGTCTGAGTTTCTTAAAAATATTACCAAAGTAAGTTAACAATTTTTTACAAGACAATTGATGTATAACTTTAATAGGATACGATGTTTTGTCAGATCTGATTTATTTGATAATTTCGGTAAAAAATAAAACATTATCCTTTTCTCCTTTGTTTAACTATTCCTGGGAAATAAATTAAACCTTACACAAACTCGGCTTGTGACTAAAATGATCACTGAAACCTGTCCAGCTTTTTGTAGGTTTGATTCAGTATGTTTCGTCCTATCGGATTAATTGATTTAACATTTTATCACTTGCGCATGGGGTGTAAAGAACCCTAAGTTTTGTTAAATGGAAATTTTGGAGATTTCCTATTTTGTAGTAATTTTTAAATACGAAAAACAATTTTTCAACCGAACTAATAATCAACCCCGTCCCTTAAAAACAATATCTATTGAATAGTTTGACTATAGTATTCAATAATAAGTTTTCACGTAATAATTCTTTGAAAATTGTTTGGCGTATGCTGAACCCATGTACTGACCTGATGGGAAAAGAGTCTGCCAAGTGTTAAAGTAGGACTTACACGCCTTCTATAATTGGTGCTCTATTAATATTAGTAAGTGTTTTACATTGTTCCTTTTACGTCCATACAAATTGATTAAACAAACGTAATGCCTAAAGTAGATAAAACAAAAGACTTGGGGGCCCACTTGGCATAAGTCCACTTATATTAGATAATCATATGACTGTCTGCAAGGTTAATTCAATTTTAGATTACAGAAATATAGTATCATGCGAAATGAATAGATTTACGCTTGAACAACGTTGGGAAATATTGGAAACTTATTTCCAAAGTGAATGCTGAGTTGCTGAAACAGTGCAAATTATAAAAAGAAATTTCGATCGAAATAATGCACCAATCGCGCTTGCCGTTGATTTGGCGCCATTGGATTTTTTTGTGGAGCGCCGTTAAAATCGATGTTATGTTATTCAGAAACGATTCAGCCACTTATTGATCGAGCTATTCGTGAAATAGGGCTCCAAACCATCGAAAATGCACTGCGAAATTTGGTTAATAGGATGGGCTACTGTCAAGGGTGCCGAGGTAGCCACTTGAATGTAATTATATTCCATAACTAACCAGAAGGTTTACGCTTTTCAACACATCAACAAATTTTGAAAAATACTGAACAGTGTTTATTTTATAGCATTTTTAAAAAGAAGACACCCATTTTCAGAAATCAACTAAGTTTCATTACTATACTTTTACTCAATAACTCAAAATGGCGGATGCGCACGGTGCTTAGATTCGTAGGAAAACATTAAAAACTGACCTGTGTGGGAGTTCCGGTCCCTACGACAAAATATTACTGTTTATTTATTCCGATTTAGGATACATAAATTATCTATGTAATAATTACAGCAGGGAAGTGAAACTAATATTAATCTTCCGCTGTAGTTAGATTGTGATTTTTGCTACTGGCTTCTAAAGCTAAGCAAGTGTTCAAGAATTTGTACTTCCTACTGTAAGTCGAGCTAAAAGTAAAAATAATTATTTATAGTGAATTAAAAATGTCTATAATCATATAATTGAAGAATTGAACATCGAAACTGCTACAAAGTAAAACTAATTCTCCAGTTTTTGCACAATTTAGGTTTCCTCGTGTATTAAAATATTTGTAAGCTATTTGTAAACTAAATAAGCTACTATTCAGTACTCGATACTCTGCACACGGTATTGTATTGCAATGTGCAAATCGTATCATCCATTGCTTCACAAAAACTGCCTGATGTTGCACCTAGCCGCGTAAGCATATTTCTTACAAAAATGACCAACTCGCGGATAAGTTTTAAATGCCGTAGGTATGAAATTAACCAGTTACAAGCTGACCACTTGCGAACAAGATCAGAGCAACGCTCTGCGAAACTTGAAATATATTAACTTTCATTCTCGACACAATCACAGCCATGTTATGCGAGTCATGCAGCAATACAATAAAAATAAATTATATCCCCATTCATGCATAAATTAAGGAACTGCATTTTAGAGATCCAGATTTTAGTATTGATTGTCGAGATATGCGAAAATATTCCATGCGTCTAACACGACGCGAATGCAATTTGCAACATTTTGAATTTTTAATGGACGTTGATCTATAAAAAGTGAAAGTACTCTGAATATCAAGCAGTTGCACTTTTCTTATTTCAAGAAATTTTTTAAAAACTTGAATAGATATTTACAAAAATGTGGAATACGGTATGTAATTTCATTAAAGCAATTATGTAATATAATATAAAATGTCTACATAATCAACATTGCCTGGAAATGGTCAGTTCTGGCGACTTTGCTCTAAAAACAGGTCGATCAACATTCTTTGCTTTTGTTCGGCAGAAAAATAGATTTCTTTAGAATTAAATAAACAAACATTTTCTGCGTGTTTGCGCAATTGTGAACTGATGACGAAGAAATGAAAACATGTGTTTTATATTTTGATATTATATACAAGTTGATTTTCGCACGTTATCTCACTTTACACCATAAGTTTGCCTTAACTATAGGAATTTTAATGACGTGGATTGAATCAGTGTAAACCTTGAAATGGCTTTCCGTTTAGTTTTTAGCTGACGAGGTGCTTTTCAGTAATTCTGAATCTTAAAAACTTTTAAAAACGGTTCCATAGATAGACAAATAGCCAAAAGTTCATAGGCAATGACTCTGAGCTCAATTTTTGGAGCAATTGCAAAAAAAATAGTTTACTCACAAGACCAAATTCAATACCTAAGCTAGGGCTCAAATCAAAAGCTTCAATTTAGCTAAATCTCACCATCGTACGCCAAATGCGGATCTATGGCTAGTTTAGTTCAGGTTTATCCCACCAAGTTGAGGCTGGATTTTTGTGTTCTCAATTCTTGAAACGCACTCGATATGGCAGAATTTTTACCAGTCTCGGGTTCTAGAAGTAATTTTAAAGTACTTCATCGGTTTAATGAAGAAAATATCGAATGGATAAGAAATTATTTAATTAGAAAATATGAATAAACACGTGGTGGGCCTTTGGAAAATACTGAAAAGATGCATATATATTTGAGATTTGTTGGAGATTCAGGTTTTCAGAGTAGAATTGCGAAGGTTATAGGTGTACACCAATCCACTCAGGAGTCATTGCAGAAGTCTCAAGAAAGATTATTATTTTATGTGTAGACAATTGCGAATTTTGGAAAATATTTTGTTTGATTCTAATTTCGCTACCAAAAACTCCGCATATTAAAAAATCGAACTGATACGTTATAACTGAGAGGAATAATTGCACTAAGAGTTTTGAGATCGATCTCAAATTTACGGAGTTAACTCTAGCTCTGAGTTTCTCAATTTTTGCTTGCAGTAAGGAGCTCAATCTCAGTCAGTTCGCTCTAATTTAATAGTCCGAGGTAAGACTGGAAAGCTCGGAGTTCAAGCTCAATGTTTTGTATATAATTCAATATTCTCAGGTGACCTACCGGCCTACTTGCAGTTAAGGAAGAAAGTCAAATCAAGAACCGAGTGGTCGTTTTTGACACACTCTATTTTATTATCGGTTTACTACTTCTCCGACAGTCCTTGCATAATTACTAATGAACGTATGTAGCCCATTCGTAATATTGCGCAAAATTAATTTGAACTTCTTTCTCTTTTATTCGTAGCTTGTCGGGTGCTGTTAAAAGCTGTGCAATTTTTCCACTATGATATCATTATTATTTTACCCACTTCCTTTATTTTGAAGTTCCTTAAGCTATTCTTTACAACATAGTAGTCTCCTTGTACAGATGTATTTATTAGACTCGTCTGCCTTCGGTAACACCTGCCGGATTTTTAGTGTAGATAAAATCCTAACTTTTGTTAGACTTACCATAACAATACACTATCGATTTTCATTTACTATTTTGCTCCTACATGTCGCATGAAGATGATATATATTCAATTTTAGTTTTCAAAGTTGAACTTCTTTTTAGCCAAGTTTTCTGATTTTCGGTTTATTTTAACAATAAATTTAAATAAAGTTTAATCACGCAAGAAACTTTGATGAATTAAACTTTTACTTAAATTATGATAAAATTATGAAAGTAATCGGGCTAACTAAAAAGTTATTTCCATTTGAATGTGTTCATATTTCTATTAATATATTATTATTATAAAGATATGTGCGATTATAGACATTTTAAACTGTTGAAAGTGAACGAAATTCATAATTTGCCGAAGAATTATTTGTGTATACCGCAAGTATTTAAAAAAAGTTATATTTTTCACAACCCAAAAAATTAGTTATTAAATTGTAATAATATTTGTTATTACAATATGCCGTTAAATTATTTATCGAGTCTGAGGCTACAGTATCAGAGTCTTCATTTCATGCGAATTACAAATATCCAAACATGTTCTGGGAAATTCACGATCACATCTTAATAGTAAATAGAAAACATATTTAATAGAATACATAAAGTAACAAGAAAAAATTGACAAATAATATCCAGTTTCTTCCTCCAAATCCTCTCTAGAATAGAATTTAAGTTAATGCACAATGTAATTTATATGCATGCCCGAAATATGTTAATTGATTCCAGTTAAAAAGTGGCACTGATGATTTAGTATTCCTTGAACTATTAAAAAATTGTGTGCTACTTAAAATTGTTCTACACTGCATATGAAATTTAAATGTTTCTGGAAAAAAATATATTCGAGATTGTCTAGGTAGTATTTCTATTTTATATCTTATATATGAAAAAATGAACAATTGATAAAAGACAGAGTAACAGTTTTTATTGAAACATTTTTATCTTATTGTACATTATTCATCTAGTTGTAAAAACATTTTTAGAACATTTTCACTTCAAAGTGATCTCTTATTTTATATTACTGCAGTGTTGTACATAATTGTGGTTAACATGGAGTACACATCTTAAACGATCAAACTATGTATTCTATTGTTTCTTTAGTAAAATTATCACCCATCCTGCTAATAGAACGCTTTGGACTAATACGTGGCCTTCCATCAGGTATGCTTGTTGCCTGCAGGTGTTTAGGATAACTTTTGTACTTGGAAAAATGTTTAGTTCGTATTTACCTAATGAAGTCGAGAATATTCCTTAGGAAAGAGTTTTTCACTTGCAAAGGTTTTATATTTGATGTTATTTTCAGAGTTGATAAGTAGCCTAGAAGTGTTGGGTTGTCAATGGAAAATGCAGGGAAGTATTCTCTAATAACTCGGCGGGCCCAGAAATTGTCTCCACTAGAAAAGTAAATTACGACAAATTCTATAAAACAAATCTCTACCTATTTTACAATTCATTGAGCGGTGTATATTTAAATTTGTTCAGAATTCCTCGGACATATTTGGGATTCGGTTCCAGGGGACTTTCAATGCCAAACAATTTCAGAACTGTTGGTTCATTTTGTAAAATCCTGTAGACAAGAGCTAGAATCCATGAATGCTCCCGGTAGTTTCCAACGGCCAATTCATAAAATTTAATATCAAGTCGTGGCAAATATGGCCCTGTAGATTACTGAATTTACATACATTTATTTCAAAAAGTATACGAATGCGCAAGACCTGCAAACGGGGGATATTGGCTAACACTCCATGGTTTGAAAAGGAACTTTAATTCGTTCCAAGATTCATTAACATCCTGAGTGTATTCCAGTGTAATCTCGTACCTCTCTGTTCGCATTTTACGCAAATGGTGACCATATTCGTTCACTATATGATATCTATTGACTGCATGATAGTATCTACCTAGCTGTGAAGATAATTTATTGCTTTGTTTCTGAACAAAAATTGTCCTACCTGTGTGTTGGTTATGTTCATAGCGGAATCCAAATTATTGTGCGGTACCTGTAAGAATAAAAGCGGTATAATCTAACTTAAAAACCAACAGTTTTACACAAATATTTCCGTAATTTAAATAATTAGTTATATTTACGCTCACGTAAATATACGTACGTTCATTTTGTAATGAATATAAAAAGTTTTTTTTGACAAATGTGGGTATAAGAAATCCCTTATTTTCAACTAAAAATTTTGAATTTTCTATCCATTATTGAAGAAGAAGTTAAAAAATTATGTAATTTCTATAATTACTAAGCTTTGCATGTATGAAGCTCAAAATGCTCACCACTGAGAGTCCAACCAAAGCCAGAGAGCATAAAGTAAATGCAAGAAGAGCATTTATGTCTGAAATTTTTCTCAAAAATCCCTTCTGCAAAAAAGTCTTTAAAAACTCTAATTGTATTAAAAATAAACAAATTAATTACCGGCAGGGTTATAGTTGGATGAGAAACTAAATTCGTTAGAAATGTTGCGATTACAGCGACCAGAGGAACAAGTGGGGATAATTTTGTCAGAGAACGCAAAACAGCCACATGTTGCTGCTTAAATACCACTAAAAATTCAACATTAAATATGATGTTAACTTTGAAAAGCGACGTATATTACGTTTTTCAACATTGCCGGGGAACATCACAGTTGCTCCAAATAAAATCATTGTGAACGCAAAACATGCTATCAATGTATCAAGCAGTATTCTAAATGATACGAGGATTAATAGAATGAAAATAATCGTTGCTTTATGGTCAAACCTAGTAAATGATCTATTCTCGAGATATTCATCATCAAGCAGTGCTAAAAGCAGAGTTGAGACTAAGAAATTCAAAAATCCATAGTTTCCTGATATAATGATGGTAAGCTGCAAGTAGAATACCCAATAGAAAAGAATTATTCGAACTGCTCTGCTGGGAAAGTAGAAGAACCATGGGCAAACCAGCTCTGTTAAGTTTGTATAAATGTTCGTAACTTTCATGAAGTTTGAGGGCAGGTAATAGCAATACCAACTAAATGCTGTTGGCAGTGGTAACGTTTCAAAATGAAACGAAAGCCCTAAAAATAGAATGGAATTGTCATATGGATTAAGTAATTTAGAAATGCGCAATGAATTGCTTCAACCTGCAAATCTCCACCACTGTGGGCATCCACTAAAGAATTTAACTGCTCCCGAGTCGAACATGAATCGGAACAGACACCATTTAATCATAGCAATTCCTATTTTATCAGCGACATTTGATTTATAAGGTGAATTTAGTGGTGCTATTAAAAGACAAAGGAATCCAGCCTCTAGCAACAGTAAATCGGATTGGTTTCCAAAAACTTGCATTATTTGCATTAGAGAATAGTATAAAGACCATAGTGCTGCAAATGTTGGCAGTAAGCAAAATGTTTGCGAAATGAAACTAAAAATATTATAATTGTTAAGATTTGTATAAATTTAAAAGAGTTAATAATAGTAAACCTTGTGAAGGATATTATTATGCCAAGCAGTGCTAAGACGTCCATCATGTAATCAACGTCGAGACCGATGTAGGATGCGAAGTGAAGTAATGTTGGATTTTTGTGTATAGCTGATATAGCCCCTTTGTTTGAATTAAACTGAAGATATGCTGGCACAATTCCATTTTTGCCAAAAAGTCCTAAAATAAAACGAAATATAAACTAATGGAAAGTAAGATTCTAATTATTAAGATTATTCAAATTTTTTGACGAAATTACTATGTGGTAATAAATTAAAAAGAAGACTCTTATTAATAAGAATAATCATTTCGTATTATAAAGAATAATCATTTCATTATGTAAAGTAAATAATAGTACAGTATATGAAGCCATTCTATCCTTTGAATTGAAGTGTACAGCCTGAAATGCAAGAAGATGTAAAGGCCGAAATACTTCGAAACACATTTTCATTTGTGAAACTCATAAATGGACGATCTTATAAAATAAGTATTGGTCTCATCTCTAACGCGATTACGCAGTAATTTTTAAATAGAATCCTTAAAGAATTGATTGAGCGCGGTTGTTTTAAATCACTAAGAATTTATTGTGAATTCAATCACTTACGCAACCCGATTAATCTTCGTCACATTTGAAATTTACACTTATTTACAAGGATGAGCTTTTCTTTTCATTGCATTTTCCACCTGGTATCAATTTTCTAGAGTCGCATTACTCCATACCTAACAGGTTCGAAGTAATAAATCATGACCGCATTACGTTGCAGTTGCACCGACGTATCGTTCTTGTTAATAAAATTTCCTCAAACAGGTAGATTTGTATCACCACAATATTTTTTGCTTTCAAATATTTTATTCATAGTATTTTCACAAGTTTTAATTTATTTGAGAGTAAGCTGCGCTTTTTTATCGTGTTTTATCTGGATCATAAAACCGAAGGTGTGGGCAACAACAACAGTATGTGATCTTATTTTCACCTGTTTTTTTCTTATACCGTGCGATCTGATCTCTATTTGACTCAAAGTTCAGCAACTGTTTTCAAAGATTTTAGATCTGAGATAAAATCGCATCAATATCATTCTTCCTGTGATAATCTAAACTTTGAACCCATTTTTCTAATTGTTTTTAAAGAGATTTAAAGGTTCTTACCTAATAACAAATTATTAGTAAAAAAATTGATAGATATTAGATATTTTATAAAAAACGTTTTTAAATTTATATGGAACATTGATCATATTATAAAACTCTTTAATTATAAAAATTATAAAGAACAGGGACATCATTCCGCATTTAAACAAAAATCTGCGTTTCCTTACATTTTCTTTATAATTATCACAAGAAGCATTGAACACGTTCGCTTGCCAAGCTGTTTATAATTAGGTGTCATTTCTAAACCATGTGTCCGAAAACGGTACATCCCAACAAATTTGATAAAGCTGCAAGGATTTCTTTCTCTTTATGAGGGAAAATTTACCTTTTCGAAATAACGATAATTCAAACAGAAAGTGAGAAGCACAGAAATATTTACTTTATACCACGCCGTGTGTGCCGTAATCGACGCACGGCTCAAAAAGCGTGGTAAGTTCAAATGGCAGGCGTTTTAGAAGGAAGGAAATAAATAGTAGATATTTTAGGAGAAAAATCGTAAAATAATTCCCTATTTATTTGAACAAATATAAATTCCTAAGGAATTTGAAATACTTACTTTATAAGCATTTTGCATCTCATAAATATCTTAGTTTTTACTACAAACTTGATTTATTTAAATTATTAAGAAATATCTGTTTTGTGGTAATTTTTAATGAATTGGCATCAAAAACTTCCTCTTTTTGAATAAAACTTTGTTTTTCTAGACGTAATAGTTAACAACAAGATGCTCAAACATTTAAAGGACTGTTAAAACCTAACTGAGTATTTACGAATACAAAACCGAATGTTTCTGAGTCAACACCTTTATATGAAGATGTGAATGATGGTAGAAGCTGGTAGTGGTCTGTAAACCTCATTCTTTAAAATTTAATTTTTCATTCCTTTTTAGGATCATTTACAAAAACATTTTTAATAAAATAACCCTTCGTTATCTGTCGACGGGCCTTTTTAAAAATAAATTCCAAATAATAAAATATGTAAATAATCGATAAAGTTAAGTTAATCTCTTCGCTAGCCTCCTTTACTTCAAATTTAAAGTTTACAAAAAATATGAATAAAAATTTTAATTTTTCTCTTTTAGAATTTCGTCTATAAAAGTAAATACCAGTGGTTTGTTATCATTAAGACGAATTTTAATGGTGGGCTATCGGTGGAATACTTTAAAAATACCAAATGGTAACCGGATAATTTACTAACTAAACACGTCTATTACAACAAATGACCAGTAACCTGAGGATATGTAACTATCTTAATAGAGCTTGTGAATAGGTGTATATCCAAAATGTTTCTTTTCCAAAATAAGGTCGTAAAAACACACTTAAATTCTTGATTTCCCCTGTTCTTATAATTTCTTTATACTTTTATTTAATTGCGTGCCCTCTTTTATACCTTTCACAAAAAAATTGGTCTATACGTTAGATTAATTTTGCATACCTTGACCTAAAAAAGATTATTAAATTTAATTGAATATGTCTTCACATTGTGATAAAGAATAATTAAGATGGGAATGCCTGCCGCTATTACAGTGAGTGGGTCAAACAGGAAACCAAATGACAACATCTTAATCGCATTATTCAATTCACAACTTGCTCTAGGCAGGATTTAATTTTTCGCAATGTTAAAAACAGATTTGCTAGACAGCATGGCAATCAAAACAAATCGGATTCAGGGAAGAGTTAACTCGAAACTACGAGTTATTGACCGCATTCAAGCCGGCACCGGAGTGCCTGCTTGGGATTATTTAACGCGTTTCTCTTCGTGCTCGGTTTAAAAATAGGATCACTCTATGCAAGTGACAATGTTACGGTAAAGAGCCGGTCTGCTCAGGAGCCAATTCTAGAGGTTTCAGTCAATGATGACGGAGGAGCCCACTTGAAGAATCTGATTAAATAAATCAATAAGGGTTAAAATTGTTTATGTGGAGTTGAAGGCTGGTGCTGGTGCAACCTAGACATTGAGATATGATTGTGCGATAAGGTGTAGTGCTCGTTACTGTTAAATCATTAATCCTTATCAAACCTGGGCTTTGATAGTAGAACGTCAGAAACGCGCAGAGGTATACGGCACTCATACACCGCAGGATGAGGTTTCTCGTAAACAGCACGCCATCATTTTGATCACTGAAACTGGACTTGGTCCTAGCCATTTTAAATAAAAAATTTCAGTCTTCTTAGTCTAAAATGCTTTGTAAATTGAATCCGCACTATCACTGGGAATCACTTCTAGAATCTTTAAAGACCACCACGACTGGAATGCAACTGCATCCAGGTTTGACAGTACATCGAATGAAAACAGTCCCGATCCGGCAGCGAGCGCACCAGCAGCTGTCGATGGCATTAGTGGTACCGAACAACGTCGTTTGCCTGGTGCTGTGTGCGCACAGCACCATCGCTAGCTCTGTCTTGCTCGTACTAATATCGGCCCACAATTTTGCGGGGAGTGGAAAATCACAAGTAGAAAAATCAATTCCAGCTTTGACGTGGACAGGGGAAGTATTCTTGACCAAATCGGGACTGGACAGACAGACTAGGGCCGCCAAATCTTTAGAAAGCCACAACAAAACCACTTCCCTTGACCGTTTACATCAGTTCTAGTATGGTCTATTGCTAAATTTAGATATGGATTCTTTAATTCTTGCCCTAAAGAAAGATTTCTTGGTTCCTTTGGCGCTTCCTTATTAGCAGTCACGTTTGTGAAGTCGTCGCGGAAGTCAGTAGAAATTGTTCGAATTGTTTCTTGGACCCTACAACCCGTGGGTCTGCCTGGGCATCATTGCATTGCATATATCACCAAGTTTAAATAATAATTCGTGGATTTTAAGTGCTTGCATCAATTCTGGAAGTACTGACTTTCTCGCATGTGGTCTTAAAGAATACAAACAAAACATTTCTTCACTTTAATGGTGTAGGTGTATTTTCCTATAATGCAAATATTACAGGACTGAGGCAGGACCAAAATAGACGTAATGTAACGTAATGTAACGTAAGGTGCCAATGTAAGAAATATCGGCAACCGAAATGGACGTAAGCCGACTGCTCGAATATTCGCTAAGTTATGATCTGCCACTTAACAGTGCGGTAAGGACTGTTATTCAACTGTGGATAAGAAGAAATGTGTTAGAAATGGAAAGAGTACTGATTGCAGCACTTTTCCACTTCTCATGCTCCGTCCATAATGTAAATACGTTAAATAATCCCTGTAAATTTTTTAATGATTCAAATTGTCCACTTTACGCCACTCGGCGTTTGCATTTCAGACAGTACGTAAATGTTGACAGGCGCAAAGCCTCCCTTTCGTTAAATCTTCACGTTACGTTACGTTACGTTACGTTACGTTACGTCACGTCACGTCTCGTCTCGTCTCGTCTATTTTGGTCCAGTCGAGAGAATGTAGAAGCAACAAAAATTCGCCGCGAAGTGTCATTGTCAGTTGAAAAACCGGCAACAAAATGCGGCGACTACGCCACAGAAAAGCTTGCTTTTTCGAAGATGAGGAAATAGTTCTCTATCACAGGGTTGGAATTTGGCGCGAATTTGTTGTTGTTTTGTTTGAAAAATTGTTAGACAATGTATGAAATATATTATAGCTAAAAATAAATAAGCATAGTACTTTTTTAAGAACCTATTGTATATTATTGCCATTAATTGTTTTTCTACACATGTCTGCTCACAGCCATTTTTTTCTTATTTGTAATAACTTTGGTCAAACGAAAATTTTGTTTTTGCTGTACTGGTGAACAAGTTCTTCTTTAATAATTTTTGTCACATTTCCAACTAACGTGGACCGAAATAGCACACTGTTTTCTTTTCTACAATTTGTCTTCCTGGAAGCATCATACATTTCAAAATTCATATTTATATAGATCAATTAAACCATTTGGATCAACTGTTATCAATTAGTTCTTTTTATTTCCTTGTTTTTAATGATTCCATTTTTTTTTCTTCCTGTCTCTATTACAAATGTAGAATTTTATTCTATGTCATTGCAAAATAATTACTTACTATTTACTATTTAACTATGACAAACCACGACCATGGTCGTAGTTTGGTATGCATTTGATTTGCTTGGTTCAAAGAACTCCTTTTTAATAATACGAAAGTTAATTTGGAAAATGGCTAACGCAAAAAAAGGGAAAACAGTCGGAAAACACTTTTTTTGAGATAAACATTCTAACAAAATTTCCGAAATTAGTAATATAAAATAACATTATTTCTATTTACAGCGAACCTTATGAACCCAAGCCCATTTTAGCCGCTACTCTTGCCACTGTGAGAGGGAAAACAGCTGCAATGGATCTAGTTCGAGTAGAAACCAGATCACAAGTAATTTAAAAAATTCCAAATACGAATATATTTTATGGCACCATATTTATTTCAGATAATGTTCTCGTTCCTATCGGTTGGCTGGGGATTTATTTCTGATATCGATATTGAAAGTGAACGGTTCAGGTCAATTGGCTACCAGAGATTTGCACTTTGGTCGGTACATCGCCTTATCAGTCTACGAACGTACCAGGGTAGAGTGTTTTACCTGAAGGCGAGTCACGATTGCCTAGATACGTCGTACGAAGGTCAATATAAGACAAGCACTTTAAAACATAGCATCAGTTGCAATGCAGTGCTAGATTGCCCAGAATGCCATGGCGAGGGCGACTGTGAGACCTGCGACACAGGCTTCGGAGACGTGCTCTCCTTGGAGACATCTACAGGACTACCCACTATCCGACCTCGGATGGACAGTTGGTATTCGGCAACTTCGAGGAAAAGTGCCTATTATTCTACAGCTGAGAGTGTCTACCAAAGCATAACTGAGAAAGACAACGATGAAGACAGTGTGAAGAACAATACAAATTCGAATGTACAGGTATTCGGGCCTGCATCAAACATTCCTGCTTTGACTACTCCTGTACCTGAAACGTGGATAACAGAAGAAGGTGAATTCATAATGGTGCATGCAGCCTACCAAACTCATCTGGGAGTTGACTGCTACTTCGCACCCGCTTCTCGACTCAATGATGGCATAATTTGGTTACTTATCATTCGCGCCGGAGTTTCTCGGCCACAGCTTTTAAGCTTCCTCCTGGGATTGAGTTCTGGCACTCACGTTCCGACCGAACCAAATCAGTATATCGAACTCATTCCGGTGACTGCATTTAGAATAGAACCCTCTCCTGGCCAAGGGAACATGACAGTGGATGGAGAGCTAGTCGAATATGGTTCTGTTCAAGCAGAAATGTTCCCTGGTCTAGCAAAGGTTATGATTCCATAAGCTGTTGCATAACTGAAATGCAATTTGGCAATAATATTCCGTTTTTGTACAACTCTTGCGAGGAAGAGATCAGACTCAAGCAGACGTTGTGCGGATTCGTAACCAACGGCGTACACGCATTTGCACGCTTTCTAAATTTTATAATATATATATTTTTTATATCGATTAACTACTTGGGTGTAGTATATCAAAGTTATTTATAAAAGTAGCCCTAGGAGTTATGTTAGGTGAACGGTAGCGTGTTACGTCGACATAGGTTACTTTTTTACAACGTGTTCTTAGGGTGATTGTGTACACGAAAATCAAATTTGTGTAAAATTTGTATATAAATAATGTTGTTTTGTATATAAATATAAATTTTATGATTATTTAAATAAATTATTGCCTGGCTGAAAACATATGAGCTCATTTACTAGGCTGTGACAGGGCTCCACTTTGTCGATTTTACAAAACCTAGAACAAAAAATTTTAACTAAACCAATTTGCACTCAAGGTTAAGACACTGCTAGTAATTTTACAGATTAATATAAAATGAACTAGTTAAAGATCAAATCAATATTAACAAAAAATGTTTTCTAACAAAAAGCATTTATTTTTCTTCTTCCTGTAACTTGATTCGGTAGTTATTACCTACTAACAATGTATTAAAACCGGAGCAACAAAGGACCGTTTTCCTAGGAATGAATGTATTTATCATATATTATTTAAATACCTTGTGTCTTTCATTTATTAAACGCAAAAACAACCCAGGCACTTTTAGATTCAAAAATTTAAGCTTAGCAGACAAAGTTGGAGTATTATTAGTAATGTGAATTATCTTTCAAACGGTTACTGTATTAAAGTGGTTATCTATAACAGTTTAATATTGTTGTAAATAAAGTTATGTTCCAAAGACATATTGCGTATACGAAAACACTTAAGGAGTTGTATACTACGCTCCAAAGCAAAACTATTGGAAAAGTTGTTATTTTTTAATACGTTAAAATCTAATCTAAAATCTATGATTTTCTTGGCGCTAAGACATGATTATTGCTTCAGACAGATTTCAGTACGAGGGACAATGAAAACATAAAAAGAATGTTACCTTATTTTGTTTTTTGGATATCAAAGTCTCCTTCTAAATGATGGGTGCATTTCTTTGTATTGAAGTTTTCCTTAATATTAGTAAATATCTCGAAAATTAAATAAGGTAGATCTTTTAAAATTAGTCTTGTATTTTGGGACGGAAATCGAATTCTTACCTGGAAATCATGTAATTTAAACGTTTTAAGGTATGCGAGAAATCTCGGAAAATTTTCTTCAAATAAAAAACAAGCTAGACTTTTTATTTGCATTAAAAACATTTTGGTAAACACTAAGTGAATATATGCCAGAAGAAAAAAATCCAGTATTGTAGTTTTTGTTAAATGAAAATTTAGTGAAAGGATCTACTTCCTTTCATTTTAGTAATTTAGTCTTTTTAAAGAATTTTATAAACGTGAATTTAATTTAATTTCATATTTCGGCTCAAAATTGCACTTTGTCATGAATTACAATCCACGTATATCTACCTGTTTTGGTTTTATTCTTTTCTTTTGCTTTTTTCTATATAAATTTTGAACTTATGTCTTTAAGGCGATAGATACAATCAGAAATTTCAAAAGTAAAATTACGGCAGAATAAAGTAATATTAATAATAAAACGCCTGCACACGTATGTCGAAGAGGTCAATATTCTAAATTATAACAAAAACTAATAGACCGATTTGAATTAAATTTAATTACCAAAAAAAGACATTTGGTTAGCATACCAAATTTAAACTATAAAATACTTGTCGTTTTTCTTTTAATCAATATCTTGAAAACTAGTTTATCGCATTTACGAATATTGTTATATATTTTCAGACAATCCTTTTAGTATTTTGATGTAAGTCCTAGAAAAGATACTTTGGGCTCTGTAAATTTTATCTGCACGAAATGTTATCATGTCCACGTCCAGTAGAATCTTACTGTATTAAGATAAAAAAAATTCAGTGTTTACCCTTCCTGGGTGAATTTAGTCTCTTAGTCAACAAATGGAAGAAATATCACTTATCACAATTTAATCATTGCGTTAACCAGATCTATGTTTTATCAGTCCAATAAATATTGGTAATTATATAGTATTAAAAAATCGACTGAGGAGTATTCACTAATAATAAATGTAACTTAATCAGACGAAATTCTATGTTTATAAAATTCTAGGTATATCTAAAAGACTATTATCTCAATGTAATCTAAAAAGAACATATTTGAGTATAACTTCAGCAATTATTCTAAACATTAGCCCCTTCAATCTGGACTAAAGTCCTTTTCAATTAGTGACTAGCTATTTAAGAAATTTGTGTAGCATAGAATTTCTTGGAATGCAATTGAGTTCACAATTTGCAAAACTCAATATGAAATGGCGATTTGTAAACGCAATTTTAAATTCTAAACATACATGTGGTTATACAAATCTGAAAAGTAGTCTTACTTAAATCAGTTAAAAGTTTTAACAATCGTTAAGAATCTGTTGACATGTGCAAAACGCCGCAGTCCTAGTTATATATGGACGAGTTAACATGACTGATAGGATATGTGCAAAAACGAGCAAGAAACGAATATGATTAGATGCGATTTATCATCCGTGGAATTATCGTTTGCAATATTTTACAATTACCGTATAATAGTTGAGATTATATGAATCTTTGCGCAATTACTCAAGTGTGTATGTAGTCTAATAAATTTTCTGAAACATATCTTCAGATCGAAAAGGGCAATAATGAGACACGAGCAATTATGAACGATTTTTACATTTTTCCTGCGATGCACGCTTTAATCTTGTTTAGTACACTTAGGGAATGGTCTGATTATAATTTTTTTGAAAACTTTAAGCAGGTTTATTGAATAAAATTCTAAATATATAATAATTGCTGTTTTATTCAAATTGAAAATGTTACATTCCTCCCGTTGATTTGAAGACTGACTTGCGCCTTTTCTTCAAAGTAAGGATATAGCATATCGGATCTTTTCTTTCTTCTTTTTTTTTCTTAGGTAAAAACAATTCTTATTTCTGAGTGTCAATCAAACAGTCCCTCTAATAAAAATATTCTTCCGAAATTAACATTAAATTTTAAAAATTTGCTGTAGTGTTGCCAAGTAGCGTAATCTGTTAAACGGTAAAATTGGGATTTTATATCACACCCAAGTTATTTCTATAGAAATTAAAGTGATTGTTGACTAATTAATGAACCTGTGACACAAAAAGTTGTGACGTACAGCTGGTAATAAGTAACGATCTCGCAGAGGATTGTTTCATCAATTGTGATTTTGATTGTATCAATTATGATTTTTTCTTTATAACATTTCACTGCTGCATATATAGTAGAGACTCTGCATTCATATAGTATTCAACGGCTATTCTCATGAAGTAGGCCGAAGAAATCATGCATTTCGTTAACCTGCGAACCTTTCTGAAAAAGCCTTCATAGGAATTGTTTTGTTCAAAAATTTGAGAAGGCATGAAGGTTTATGGTCGAGCAAGTACATACGAGCAATAATTGTACTTAAAACTTTAAATACGTTTCCTGAAAAGTAATTGATTCAGCGAATTCAAGGTCATCTTTTTTTCGTTATTTTAATATCTTGATTCAAACCAGAGTTCAAGAAAAAAGTGTATAGATTAATTTTTTACGTGTTTTTATTTATTAATATACGTACAGTTTTTAAATTTAAAATCCAATGAAACTTTTAGTTTGTTCTTTTTAGAATATATTACACATTCAGTCAGTCTCACATAGATTTTTAGAAAATAGGCGGCCCTTTGGCTTCATGAGTTTCAAAAGTTTTCCTTGCTTTTTTCAAGTTTTCCTAAGGGACCGATTTGGATAGAACTGTTTCAACGCATCTTGAGGAGATCTGTAATTTTATCAACCTATTTTTTATGCCCATTCCGATGTTGCGCTATAACACCTAAACGAATTTGAATTGGATAAGACAGCTCTAATAAATTTAAAATATAGAGCATAAATTTTTGTGTGTTTGCCGATTTCTTTGTAATTTAGATATTGGACTGATTAGAGGTAAAACTTTTTTTAACCTAAACTTCGAGGATGTTTGCGCACATGTACTTGAATTTCGTTCTTTTGCCTGTCTATTTTCAGAGCATATTATGTTTGGATAAAGTTCTAAGCATATTACTAGTATTTATCCAAAGTAAATTGCAAAATTCTTCAGGTATTAATGTTACTTGTATGTACTATGATTTGATTACTACAATAAGAACGTTGAACAAGCTATTTTTATATGGAGGGAAAACACAATGATTAGATATAGAAGGAAAATAAGCAACAGGCAGAATTTCTGCTAACAATAACGATACGACGATTAAGATCGAAGTATATACATATATATATGAATGGTTGGACGAGATACTAGCTGTTCCATTTTTACATATTGAATTTTATGTTTGAGTTAAAAAGATTCAACTTTTTTAAAAGACGAGAAGGCCCTATAGATCTTTATAGTTATCAAATTGTAATTTATTTTAGATTTATTATTTACATTTTATATATTATTTTGTTGGGATGACACACAAATTTGTTAAACTTTCTGAGTTTTTAATACATTTAATTAGGGATAACAGCGTATTTCTCTTAGAGAATATATATACATGTACGAGTAATATATTTATACTTCGATTAAGATGATTAAGCTCAATACTTTTCTAAGAACGGATTCTGTAATGTTTAAATAGTCGTAGTATATAGAACTTTCGGTGGTACGATGACTGTAATACCAAAAGTCCTTCGCTCAGAAAGAACGATTAAAATTTTAAAAATCTTGATAGCGGATTTAGTAGTTATTACAGGTAATACAACACTATAAATATTTTCTCCTGCTGCTGATATGAATATCCGGTGCACCATCGAGACGAGTGACAATTTAGGTGTGGTAGGTGATGTTATAGAAGCTATAGCAGGCCAAGAATGAGATCAGAAAAAACTTACATTACAAATCGATTTACTAATTTACTGATCGTTTTAATACGTTATTAGCATTTTCTGTGTTTTCTTTCATTATTTTATTTTTTATTTTAAACTTTCGTCGTTACTCTACGAATTTCGTCGTGTTGATTAAGTGCTGTCATTGTTGAT
This sequence comes from Proctacanthus coquilletti, assembly GCA_001932985.1. Lineage (NCBI taxonomy): Eukaryota > Metazoa > Arthropoda > Insecta > Diptera > Asilidae > Proctacanthus > Proctacanthus coquilletti. The sequence goes on along the minus strand of MNCL01000055.1, from coordinate 69,445 downwards.
TTAATTTGTCATTCTGTAAAGCATTTTTTGCCCTTATCAGCATTATTGTTATTCAATTTTCTATTTAACATAAGTCTTAAAAATTCAAATCTAATTATTATAGAGAAAATCAGTTGTAAGAACATTTAAAAAAACAAAATGGAATTGGAACACACCAGTATTCCAATTCGCTTTAAAAGTTTCGTTAAATATTAATAGAGCATTCCTATTGGAACTGGAAATATCAAGTTTGACGTACTCTAAACTTTTGAGTTTGACGTGTGTTTTGATATTTCGTCGGCAAAACTTGTTTAAAATAGTGTATAAGTGTAGAAAACCGTCTAAGCCTAGTGGAAATTTCGCAAAATAATGGATGCGCCACCCTATTTAATGGTTTGTGTCGTATTTTAAATGTCCGCTGAGAATAATCGCAATTCCGCGCATCAAACTGACCTAACCTACAATATCAAGCGATGACTTTGTGAAAGCCCCAAGGTTTAAAAATAAAACTTATTGGCAATAATGCGTATTTTCAGTTTTTTTAAAACATTTCGGTTTCATGCAGTTCGTGAATTTCGGACAATTAAGTGCAATACAAACTTGTGCAACCGGCAAGTGCAATAAGTGACAGATCTGCAACGTCAAAATCGAGTGGATCTTTCTCGCAAAAGATTATGCGTTCGAGAAAGGATACTTATTCATTGAAATCTCTGAGTGGAAAGCATGAAAATGGTCATTACAAATTGACTGTTTCTCTGTTTTGTGAAAACACAAAGTAGTTTGGCACACTATTATCCGGAGAGATTTAATGCTCAAACTTTCAAGCATATAATTCATAAAATGGACCATACGTTAGTCAATAGGATTGTGATGCGTTTATATTACTTTCCATAATTAATGTTTTCATTCAGTATACAACTCAAAGTGACTGTAGTCCATTCCCAGTTAAGGGGATTACTCAGGAAACCTATCCGCTGAATCTTTTTTAACACCGTAATGACACTAGAAAGAAAAGGGAAAATTGCAAAATATATAAAAGTTTGACCTCGAATGTATATTTTAATTCAAGAAATGGAGATAATCCACAAAAGAATTTATTGTTTATTGGTGGGAAGAGAGAAGTAATCTAAGGAGTCAATTAGACAAAACTATTCTTGCTTTCCTGCGCTCGTATATATAATAGCTCTCAACGGCAAAGAATATAAGCGAAATTCTGTTTTATTTACGTTAAAGTTAATATTTGAGAAAAAATAATGTAATTGGTGTTTAAAGGAAAAATTGATTTTAATTTTCTACATACCTTTTTATCTCCTAAGGCGTGTGTAGTTTTTATGGTTACTCAAAAGCGATAATAGTAGAAAATAAATAAATAGTTATTCGTGTTTCTGAAATTACAAAATCGGTCCCTGTACTACAATGTGTTTACTGCATTAGCATTTTTATGAAAAAAGTCCTTCCTTATAATATTTTATATTTCTAAAGCAATTTTTTGCTGAAATATAACTCCAAAAATGTATTGTCAAACAAAATACTCCAGCGACTTTGTTAGCATTTTTTCATATCATCTTTACTTACCTGTTACTATTTTTCTCGTTATGAGAATACATCTATTTTAATTTAAAAGTGGCTTATTTATAGTGTTTTGTATTAATTGCACAACTTTATATATTTTATAATTGCCTAAACGTTTAAGCAATTTTTTCCGGTTCCATAGGAAGTGGTTGAGGATTCGCGTACATATATAGAAAAACTGTATGCGAATGATCATCATCAGTGTCAAGAAGCGTTAATTTCACTTAAAAATGCAGTAATTGGAAGTAACAGACAAAAAGCTTACGTGATCAATCAAGGTGTAGTTCCCAGATTAATTGCACTTATAACAAATAAGGATGTCCCTCTTAATGTGCGTATGGATGCGATCATAGTAATCGGTAGGTACTTTAGAGATTACTGTTATAAATATACAACAGTTTGGTTTTTTAGGGTCTCTAGCCAAAGGAACAGAAGAACAAGTTCGATCATTAATTGATTATGACATAGTTAGGATATTTCTCGATATAATCTCAACCCAAAATGCAGACAAGCAGTTAATCGAATTCTGTTTATGTGTCCTCAAATCAATTTTCCAGTATTCATTTGCCCCCGTAGGACTTTTATATTCCAACATTGGATCAATTACTCATTTAATAAGTACGTTATTTTTTATATAAATATTTTTATTTTATATGATTGTTGTTCTTAGATTTAGCTTCTCCAGAGAGTTCGATTCGAACGCAAGAATGTGTCACAAGCATTCTGGTACCTCTTTGTCGCTCATACAATGAGCAGATGATACTTTGCCAGGCGGGAACAATTCCATTTTTGGCTAGAATGATGAGCACCCAATACGCGTGCTTACAAAATCCCGCGCTAAAATGTCTGGCAGCGATGTGCTTCACTAATCGGGCTGTGTCTGATATAGTTTGTGTGACTAAGTAAAATTCTTCGAAAATTACAAGTTTAGAAATTAACGGCTTTTGGTGTTTTAGTTACGAAGGTAAATCATTGCCAGATATTCTAACTGCCCTTTTATCACGTGTTCGGGATCCAAAAATACAACTGGGAGCCGCCGGATGCCTGACATACATCCACAGGTCCGGAACTCTGCCCTCTTCAGATAACAGAATTGTATATAAAACCTTACCTTGCCTAGCGCGTCTCTGTACGGATGAGTTCAATGAGGATATTCGTGCGGTATCCGCTGAAACACTTGCATATTTGGCCGAAGTAAGCCACATATTTATTTCAATAAAATACCTAAAAAGCTATAATTAATATATTATTCTAGATTGATTCCCGCTTACAACGATTGGCTGCAATAAGCAATCATTTGATAACGTCGCTCTCTCAACTCCTACAAAGCTCCTCTCCATTACCCAGGCGGGGCGCGTTTAGATGTCTTGCTTCGTTAGGTGCAAATGACGAGGATATTAGAAAGCGAATAATAGAAATGAAAGGATTGATGGATAAAGTGCTCGAGGGTCTAGGTGATCCCAGTTCAGATGTATGTTGGTTATATTTTGACCAAAATTTTATTATAATAATTTTATCATCAAAGGTCCGTTTGGCGGCTGTGAGATGTCTGCACTCCCTTTCAAGATCAGTTCAGCAATTGAGAACAACATTTCAAGTAAGTAATTGTTACTACTTTGTAAACACGATACAAATGTCAAACAAAATGAAGGGGATTAGTCATTTTTGAAATTTTCTGTATTGAATGAATATAAATTCTGATGTAAAATTTGATTTGCGGATTTGTATGTGCATTCACATGCGTTAAAGTATAGTCTAATTATTATAAACTAAATTTATTCGGGTATTATCCTATATAATACTAAAATGTGGGCCCGAAGTAAATCTTTTGTATTAGAATTAACTTTGTGTTCATAACTATAATATAAGTGGGGTTTATTTAGTCACAGCATGCACAACCTGCAAAAGCAGATAATACGTACAAAATGATCTACAACAAATTGAGAAGAGAGTTCTATATTTTTGCTACTAATGACATGCGTTTTTCTAATTGTTAAATTTTTAAAAGTTTAATGCTTTCTTAGGATGTAATTTATGTACTTTTAATGAGAAATAAGTGAACATAAAATGGTACATGTTGATTTAGAAAATGGTATGCCGAACGTAATACAAGAATGGGGGAAGATAATTTGCGCTATACTATATTTACCAAGACGTTTGCCGTGCTCGCTCGAATTCAGAAAAGTACTACCAAAGAGAGATGAAACCCATAAGAAAGAAAAGAAAATTAATTTGCATTGTTTTGAAAAGTATGGGTAAATAAATTTCGAAGCGTTCCGAGTTCGGTTTGTGCATAAAACTGCGGGTTAAAATTAACCTTTGATATACCATTGCAAATGCTTTCAAATTTTGTATCTTCTTTTCACATGCCACTGTTTGTTATATTAAATTTTGTCTAATGCTGACTGAACATTCGGTAAACAACGATTTACAACAATTCGTGAAGTATGTTTTTGGCTATGTTAACCTTTCATAAACAATGGAGATAATTCTAACATGGGTCTGTCAGACCGCAATGTACTTATTCAGTATTCACAAAATATAATGCATAATTTTTGCCTCTATTAGTATTATTATTATTAAATAAAGTTGCAATTATGATGTGTGTATTCTATAAACTATTGTAGATTAGCATACACTAAATTAGTTTTTGATATGATGCGTTTTCCTGCCTTAACCTCTTGCTCAATCTGATTAATATTCCTTCTCTGCGGGCACGTGTGAATATTGCTATCCTCACTAGATCCTAAACACTAAGTCAAAATCTTGCGCTTAGCTATCCTTATAGAACAGCATAAAATCTCGCTTTTATTATTCTTCCTGGGCATCCGAGATCTCATCCAGTATCCGAAAAGTATAACAAGTATACTAGTCAAGCGGACAACAAGTGGTTCCATCGCAAATTCGAACTACATATATGATAATACAATGAGACGTGCCAGAATTTAATATGTGTGAAAAATTAATAACAATAGTGTTATTATAGAATAACAAAGTTGATTAATAGTATTTTGCCCATGACGAGTACTCGTCAATCACAGCTAACTGGTAAATTTAAATTCTAGATGTAGCTATATACCGTGACACAGTTATAAGAAGCATATTGAGGATGATTTCCATAACTAAATCGATGGGCTATTAACGCGCACTACACGGGTAAATAAATGTCTGCCATTTTTAATCTGAGTTAGTTATTGTAAACCATATGAAGATGCCGGATATAGCCAACATATTGAGCATTTTGTAGAATATAACACGCTAGCCCGGAAAGGGTTAATAAACAATGGAATCTATTAAATGCTCGCTTGTAATAACAAAAAGTAAAGTAATAACTTTACTTTTTTATATAAATTAAAATCTCTAAGAAACTAAGAATATAAGACTTTATTATTAAATTAAGTTTTGAATGTTTTAACAGAATTGGATTTAAAGTAGATTAATTTATAGTGTAATTGTTCTAGAAACATATTTTTATCTTTAAAATTCTTTGCACCACCATAAAACTAGTATTTCTCACAAAATTTCATTTTTATCTTCGACAGGATCATTCGGTATGGCGACCTTTAATGTCTCTGCTCTCTGGACAACCTTCCAACGAACTTTTGACCGTAGTTACATCAACGATATGCAACCTTCTCCTGGAATTCTCTCCAGCCAAGGAGCCTATGCTTGATTCTGGAGTGGTTGAAATGCTGTGTCGACTAACTGAAAATCCAAATCCAGCTCTACGACTTAACGGCAGTTGGGCGCTCATGAATATGGCGTTCCAGGCTGAACAGCATGTGAAAACGAAAATAATCAACACTCTTGGAACAGATCGAATATTGCAGTTGCTAAACGATTCCGACACAAGAGTTATAATGAAGACGTTAGGTCTTTTAAGGAATCTTCTTAGCAAATCACTGCATATTGATGACATAATGTCGGAACACTCGGCAGAGGTAATGCAAGCTGTGAATATGGTGCTAGACTCTCCCCATCCTGCTGAAGTCAAGGAGCAGGCCTTGTGCATTATTGGTAACATCGCAGCCGGAGCACAAGTGAAAGATTATGTCATAGAGGATGATCGCATAATAAAGCGACTTGGAGATTTTCTGGTAAGTACTGAAACAGTTAAAGTCACAGTGGAAATTTATCTTAAATTTGAACTCTTTAAGATGCATCGAGATTCAAAGTTGCAAGCTGGAGCTCTATTCGCAATTGGCAACTTAGTACATCGAAATGACTCGAGCATCCACGAAAGGCATATGAAACTAAAAGATCTTGGGATAGTTAGCAAATTAGAAGAACTTTTAAATACGACTTCCAAAGAAAGCGATTTTTACGAAGAGTAAGTATACAAACATCCTTTAGGTCTCTTGAGACGAATATATTTCTTGAATATATGTTATGATATAATGCATGGGTTCCATTCTCTAGTACAATATAGCAATTACGAACTCGAATTTTAACAAATAAATATTGAATTCAATACACAATTTTATTAGGATTAAAAAGTATTTGTCTGTTTAATTTGTATTAATTATAAAGTGTATATAGTGTAAATATATTTCTGAAATTGAAAATTTTGAAATTTATTTTGTTTTTTTCTGAAATGAAATCAAGTATATAAGAGAAGGTTCCCAAATTGTAATGTATTTAACGTTCTCAAGTGACTAAGCCACTGTAAATATTTCTGTTTAATGTGTCCCGTGTCGCGTCTACCATTACATGAAACTAATTGAAAAGGCGTAGAAAAGCAATAATTTCTCATAATACTACATATTGTGAGATATGTTACGTACCATAATCGCTGTAAGTGGTCAGACAACGAGTATTATTATGTAAAAGGTGTTTGACATGGAATACATTAAATGGTCATATTTTTTCTATTTTCACGGTATCAAATAATTTTGCTTTTTTTCCAGAATTCGGGCCGTGATGAAACAACTGAGATATTCTTAAGTTGATGTTATTTATTAAATTAAAATAAAATTTGTTATTGCAGTTCTAGTTATTAACAAAAATGTATATTTTTAAACAGTTGAGAGAATTATTAAATTCTTTATTATTTAAAATCAAAATTTGACTAATTTGTAACTTTCTAAATGCATAGACAACTCTCATTACGTATAAGCAGCATGCTAGGTCCCATACATTTCGTTCATTACTCTACTTTGTCATCCACAGAACCATAATAAAATGTATCGTCTTCTAAACACGTGTTTTTTTCTCAACGACGAAGGTGAATGTAAAAAAATACCCTAAATTTAAGTAAAAATTGATGGGGAAAACTTCGAAGATGAATAATATTGCAAAGAAGTAAGACGTTAGATAGCTTTCATAAATATATTTGAAATGTCCATAATATTTTTCACATTAATAGCTGCATACAAACTGGTATTTGAATGCAAAATGGAACGTACGAAGTCCGGTTACAAATAAAACAAGAAAAAGATATACGGTTTAAGTACAATTCCCCGATTAGTATCCCTATAAATCTTTGGTTGATAGCTTTGGTATTCTTGTCATATCTAAAAAATAATTGAATGCTTCCGAAATTTAGGCAGCTTGGCTGTTTCCTTTACCACCTTCAATTTTGCTCGCCATTGTATCGGGATTGGCTAGGGGGTCGAGCTCAGAAAATAGATGAAACCATGCTGACATGTCTTTTCTAGGCGTTTTTTCTCTGAGCTTCGTGACCGTATTATTTGATTTTTCCTGATTTCTTTCTGCAGTTTTGCTCATTTGCGTGAGATTCAAGAAGTCAAGAATTGAATTCTTGTTCTTTGAAGTTCCCTCTTTAGTGTCAGTTAGATCTGCAACTGCGTTATCTCCGTTATTTGTTTCAGTAGAAAAAAGTTGTGTGGACGAAGATTCATCCAGAAGTAGTTGAGAAGGCATAAAGTGCGGTGTTTCTGTGCCGCTCGATATAAAATCATCAAAAAGGGAAAAAGCCGACTTTGTCTGGCTCTTATCAATTGAATTATCGGAATGTGCTTGGTTCCCATCAATGTCTATCAATTTTACCGGTAGGTCATTTGTGCCTTCACCCTGTTCTTTTTCATTATTTGAGCTGGATAGTTCTAAAAGATTTTGGGTTTTATAATTTTCATTAGAACTATTATCGTTTGTTTCAACAGGTTTAAGAGAACTCTTATCACCCTTTTGCTCATCACTGTACTCGTCCTAGGAAAAACAAGAAAAAGATATCAAAAAATTTGATAAACGCTAAAATTAGCACCAATTAGACACAACCACTAATTAACTTAAGCGATTCTTGGAAAGAAACTTAAGGGTTTTGTATTTTAATTTTAAAAACTAATATGGCCTATAAAAAATTACTAAACGCACGTTTTATGTATAGTATAAATATGATCAGGTGCAAAGTTGCGTAAGTCAATTTAAAAAAGAATCATAAATACCTAAGCCGTTAATATTGTTAACAATACTTTGATCACATCTCACAACATGAAGTAAGGCACCTAAATCATCCTTATTTGCATTGACCAACGCATAGATTAGAATAGCGCGTTTCTCAATTACAGGAAGATGCGATTACGCTTTTAATTACAAATCATATAAGTTAAGGAAATATTATGAAACCAAGCCATATAATGTTGACATAAAAAAGAGGTAGCGCCTAATTCGTTCTTTCTTCTAAGTTCATAAAACTTGATTTTATATTTTTGTAAAGGACTTACCAAGAAAAACAACATTTGATCTGAATCGATAAGCTTAACAGCATCCGCAGCTTTTTCTTTCTCTGTAGCCTCGTTGCTTTTACACTCAGAAAGATCTTTCAGAATACAAAAGTTATACTGTGGGTTGGATGAAAGCGCTTGTGCTGTTGCTTTGAACGTTTCGGACGATTTGGTTGCGAATTGCATCAGCGCTGACATATATGCCACCAAAACGTGCGAGAACATATTGCAGCGGGCCGCGGCCAGAAGATCAATCTAAAAGGAAATTTGCTAGTTGCGGGTTTAGGAGAAGTTTCATTACCTTTTGAAGGCAATCAAGAGAAAGTCTATCGAATTTTGCTTTAGAAAGACGGACTTGTGTCTGTGATTTTCTAAACTTCTCCAGACCTCTTCCAGTGTCAGGATCCAGCTGATTGCTAGCCGACTTCATCCAACTCAGAGCTGCTCTGTACTCAGTTCGTTCCTTTTCCATGGCTATAATCGTGGCCTGTGTGTCAGCAATAGCTCTGCCCCTGAACACTTCCACCTCATGGAAGAGCCTCAGCAAGGGAGGTCGCATCATCATCCTCTGCTGGCCGCAATACGATATAGACTTCCCGGCAGTAAGCATGACTTTGCCAGTTGTGTTGCTGGTCTTGCCCATTTCTTTTAGAAATTTTCCGAGTGCGTTTTCCTCTTGGGCTAGAATGCACAATCTCTCTTGATAGTGATCTATAATTCTAAATAGCTGCCCACAGCTCTCCGATATCGATTTGAATAATTCGATTTTTGCGTCCAGCTCTGCATCCGATGCAACAATGCACTCGTCCTCCTTCGTCCCCAGCTTCCTCTGGACGGCTTTTTTCGTCACCCAAAATTGGTGCTGCATTTCGGATTTCAACATGCCGCATATGTGGGTTCAGTGATTTTCGCTTGCACTTGAGAATATCCACCTTCTTAAATTACTAGCCCAGAAGTAACTTTCGCAGAACAGAAGATACGACTGACAGCAGGTGACAAGTTAGTGATACCAACTTAAAGTCAGCTTTAAACAAAAACCTCTGTTAAACAAAGCAACTACTTTAAATATTCGATAGCATTCGTTCGGAAGGATTATAACTAAATTCTGATAAAATCATCTCATTCATTTCATATTAAGTATTTTAACCGGAAAATTCCACCTGTAAACGCATATATGTTTAAAAACGGTACGAAAATGAATTTGATTTATCAAAAGAAATATTTATGCACTTATTTACAAATTTTAAGAATTGCAAACAGAAGCAAGATCTACTTTCATTAAACCATTTCTTTTTAACATTCCAAAAGTCGATAACCATTATTAATTATTTAGCGCAAGAGTCCATTTTTGGTTTGAAAACTTTACTTATTTGCTTTTTGCTTCAAAGGTAATAATGCTTGTTTGTTTGTAGAGAAAAATTATGCTAATTAATAAATAATTTATGGGAATCGAGGAGATATGTGCTTGGGAGGGAATTTTGTTAAGGGCTGACTTTTTAGGTCGAAAGAACTATGATCTGGACCACGCATTTCTGGCAGAAAAGTTTGTTGTGAATTTAGCTGAAGAACAAGGAAGAAATCCACTCTCCATCAAGCAGATTTGTTCTAGAGTTAATTTAACTACACAACTGCAAGTCCTCAACCATGTTGCAATAACTACCAGTGAATAAACTGGCACAGTTAGAATTTCCGAAATAACAATTGTATTTTTGGAAAAGAAATAAATTCAAAAAGTCGGGAATTTTAACTTAACATTTCATTTAAGTTATGCTTTAAATTTAATTAGAATCTGAACGCGTGCTGTGCGCCAGTCCAGTTCTCTGCAAAACTGCTCGTTGCAATGTGTAGATTTTTTAAAGAATGTTTGGATCGTTTCGGAAAGACAGTGCAGAAAGGGAATACCCCCCACACCGCTAAATACCAAGTCAAGTGTATTTTTCCAGAGTTACAGATGTAAACGATATATCGATTTGAATAAACTCAACATCGATTCTCAGTTGTTCAGAAATGCTGAAGCCGAAAGTATCGATAGCTCGATGGGTGACGGTTTGGTACCACTCCGTTTCATGTTTATGCGCTCAAAGCAAATCTGAATTTAAGCTGCCAAAGCTTCAAATTGGCTTAAAATGCTGGGGGAATCCCAAATGAATCTGAATTCAATTGGACTTCGCTGGGGACTACTCATGCACCAATACACACTTTTTATCTGGATTTTCTGTAAACACATTTATTCGCGCAACTAGCAAAACTTTAAGGACGAAAGACGTCATAGTGACGTCACTTAAGTTCTGCTTCTTGCATATGTTTTGTTCTTAGATCACCTCTCTGTAATTTTTTCTTTAATTTTAATATTAACATTATTTGGACATAACATGTAAGTAAGCAATAAAATTGGTTTCGTCCATTTAACTTTTGAGTTCTATGAAATTTAAATCCAAATTAACCGAATAACGTTCCGGGAAATTTGTAATAACTGATTTTGCTAAATTATAGCTAAATTGGTCTTTCTTTCACAATTTCGTGACACAAATGTATATAAAATGAACAAACGATACACACTTATTGAACAGTTTAAGTAAACCTTGTACGTTTCTTAAATCAATATGATCATTCGTACTTAGTTTTTAATGGCCTACGTAGACGAGAACAGTTTAGAAAGACAAAAGTTCAAAATTGAGTGAAGAGTGAAGAAGTGATTTCGTATGTACAATATTATTCCTTGTTGTTTTGTTTAAAACGAATTTATTTTGATTTTTGATGACTTAATCGGCAGTTTTACGAAGTTCGCTTTAAGAAAACTAGATGGCAGTAAAGATATTTCAAATTTTCATTTGACTGAAAGTTACCACTCCACAGTTTGGTAGGTCAGTGTTTGGCATCGTTCATCGTTTCATTTACTGGCGGTAGATGCCAGTACTCTGCAATCCAATCGTACACAGTAGTGCCGAGAATTTACTTAGCGTTTTAGTATGGATAAAAAATAGTTACAAGTGGAAGTAGGTTAAAACAATTGCTGAAATAAAAGACCTGGCCAGGGGGGATCGAGTGTTCGCGCACAGGATTCGCGAGTGCTATGGATCAATGATATTGAAGGTTGTGTTCGTGTTGACTTGTAGAAGTGGGAGGATAAAAAGTTTTGACAAGGTGCTCGTCCGCATATATTTTCTTTTATAAAATGCTATCAGAACTCATGCGGTTTACGCTTTGGACGTGAGTTTATGTTTACATATCTGCCAATATCTGTATTTTTATTTTTTTCGTAACTTTTCTTTGAAAATTCGTAGACCATAGATGGCGCAGAGGACGCACTGCCGATAGAACGAGCCTCCTGATTGGCTAAGAGCTTTATTGGCCTGTTCTGCCAAGTGTGGTATCATCCGAAGAACATTTGGTGTATTTTGTGAAAAATTCTGCAAATTATAATTTCGTAAAGTGAAAGATGGTAATTTTCTTTTGCCAATTTGTCCTATTGATACCGGCTAAAAAGTAGAAATTATAAAAGGTACCAGGTATTAAAGCAATGGCGGTTTTTGCATCGGCCAATCAGCGATCAGCTTCTATCATGCATTTCCCAAAACCCAAGTTTCAGTTCTCTTGTTCGCGTCTGAAATTTCTGCGGTGGTGCGTCTTTTTCTTGTGTAGTGATTTTGACAAACGATTTCGCTTCTCACAGAGGCGAAAAAAGAAAACAAACAACCCTCGCATCCAACAAAATTTTTATTTAGCCTGACATGTGTCAAAAAGGGATAATTTTGAGAATTTTCTCCAGAGTCTGAGTAATCCTGAAAGCCAGCGCCATTATTTCACGTTACCACTCGGGAGTTTTTTTTGGGAAAGTTCCATTTGACAGGCTTGCATTTTGCAGTCCCCAGTCAGGTGAAAAAGATTTTTTCCATTTGACAGTAAACACTTTTGCTTTCAGCGAAATCAGCTGAGATTTAAAGACTAGGAGTAAAAGAAATGAGGGCACACATGCACACATTTTACTTAGTGTCGTGCTTGTGTGTTCGCATTTTCAAAACTTTGCAAAATGCTCGTGGAAAGCATTTTACCTTCGCGGTGTTATTGTTTTTGTCCAATTCCTAACCTGGGCTCATTTTTTTGGTGGGAAATTTGAGAGTGCTCGTATTAATGGTTAACTTTGCCTTACAGGGTGTGTAGCTGAATATCTTACGAGAAGTATGCCCAGAACTTCCCAAACAATTAATTTAAACTTGATAGAACATTTTGGGTGAATTTATAATAGAATAAAACCCATTAAGCGACATACGTTGGACATTTGAGAAATGTCCGGAAGAGGAGCAAGGAAAAGGGGTAGACCCCCTAAGACTACAACTGGCGAAAGGCCTAGTAAATTTAACTATCATCTGCTGAAGAAGCCTAAGTATTTAACGAAGGGCTCGGACTCCCAATTTAGTACTCCCTCAGTATCTCGAGCTTCTTCGCCACAGGAAAGCGAGGGAAGCCGAAGGAGTGCGTCTCGACCAACTACCAAGTCTTCTAATGCACGAGGTAAAGGAGGGAAGCGGGGTGCAGGCCCTTCGAGTGCATACGGAGCATCATACTCTAGGAAAGGTTTGTTTTTCTTTTTGGTATATTTTTATTTACAATTAAAAACCAACATTATTTACGGCTACTCTTCACTATTATTGCATTCACCACTTTTACTTTAAGATTGTTTAGAATGTGCAGGGGTTAAATAGGATCTATAAATATGTAATTCAGTAGTAGGAATCCGCATGTGGTTACTTTAAGATAAAACAAATGTCTTTTCCGCACCCCGTTTATTGAAAAAAAAAAAAACATAATTTGTTAAAAATTATAATATTAAGGTTGGGAATGTGAGAACAGTTTAAGTAACATTGGATAAAATCATAAAAAAAATCATCGTGGCTATCGTGTTTTTGATATTTTCATTTGGTTTTCCTAGGATTACGTAAGGAATTATATTTTCAATTATCCAAGAATGTCCTCCTTCCGTATAAAATTTAGCATTAGAATATTGCTATCACATTATTTGAAAAATATCCTGAATGCAGCAAGATTGCAATATATCTGTAGACTGGACAACAAGCAGCTGTTGGTAATTTAATAGTTTTGTGGATTTGGTTTTTGAAAATTGATATATACCAGTGACAATCGCTAAATCTTATCTCTTTAAAAGAGTCAGATCTAAATAAAGAACCTGTTTTCTTCAATTAGTGTATACAATCGTAAAGGAAAAACCATTTGTATAGTAAAATACTTTTGTAATATAAATATACATATTTATTTCTTAGCGTGTTCAAGTAAAAATAAAATTCGTTGATTTTGATGCTTTTATTGGGTAAAATATCATGAATAATAGCTCAGCAAATTTATTTGAATTTTGAGCTGTTTTTTTCTTTCTGTTATGTTTTTGATTCAAATCGTGTTTAAAGTAAATTTGCGCATTAAATGTTCAATACACTAGCCACAATGAAAATTGTACCATTACTTTTAGCACACGGCACACTGCATATAGAAGAAATATTCACTTTAAAACACTACCGACTCATTGTTTACTTATTTCTTGACTTATGGCTTTCATTAAAAATTTTGAGATATCTTGCCGTTGACTTAAATAAATGGCGGCTGCTGTATATTTAAACAAATGATTAGGAATTGGAAATATAAAGTGAAATAATAATTAATAAATTGTGTAATTTGTCCTAAGAAAAGTTCTATAATTACTGTTGCCTTCTTTATAAAAAGTATATAAGAATTTAAATTTGATTAAATCACTGAGCAAAGTGGGATCTAGAAAGACTAGAATAATTCGTTAAAATAAACGAGTAATCTACATGACAAGTTGTTAGTAAGTAGACGTTAGAAAACTTCATTTTTAACAATACGAAAAAGAGTAGCCAATGATGTGAACAATAATCGAGTCAAGTTGGTGTGTTTCAATATGGTACTTTTATTTAATTAGTGCATTTTAACTGCTCAATTTCACTGTAGATCATAAAGGCGTGGAAATATTTTCATTTAGTATAAATTTGATATAGACCTGCTCCAGGTGTTGAATTTATTTATTCAAAAATTGTACTTTTCTTAGGATATGAATCTGAATATCATTACGGTTCAGACTTTGGTGATTCAACTGATAAAAGTGATGCTGAGGATGATCCCCTATTAATGTCACCTAGCGAAGAAGAAAGCATCGATGGTGACCATGAAAGTGACAGTGACTTTTCATTAAGTAGCTTTGGTCCTACCAATGGAGTTGGAAGACCACCGCGGCCGCCTAGTCCAGATCCTGTGTGGTTGCAAGATAGGGAAGTTCCTCCTCTTGAACTTCCAAGTTCTTCAGAGGATTTATTGATAGCTAAAGATCTCTCGCTTAGAGCTGCCACTATTTATGAAGTTCTCCGGAGATTTAGAAATCTAGTGAGATTATCACCTTTTCGATTTGAAGACTTTTGTGCCGCTTTAGTATGCGAAGAGCAGAGTGCTCTGTTGGCTGAAATACACATGGTGCTTCTAAAAGCCATATTGCGTGAAGAAGATGTTCAGGCGACACATTTTGGGCCTCTCGATCAAAAGGATAGCGTAAATATAAGTCTATATTTAATGGATACAATAACTTGGCCTGAGATATTGCGAAGTTATGTAGAAAGTGACTCCGCGTTCGATCGCAATGTCTTGCACATTTTAACCAATCGCGAGTACCCATACAGTGGCGTTGAAGATAGACTGACCGTATTACAATTCTTAACGGACCAGTTTTTAATAACGACATCTGTTCGCGACGATATGCTTCAAGAAGGTCCTATTCATTATGATGATCACTGCAGAATCTGTCACCGTCTAGGAGATTTATTGTGCTGCGAGACGTGTCCAGCCGTTTTTCATTTAGAATGTGTAGATCCACCTTTAGTTGATGTCCCCACCGAAGATTGGCAATGCAGTATTTGTAAGGCGCATAAAATATCTGGTGTTATGGATTGCATTTCCTCGCAAGAGAAACAAGGAATTCTCATCCGATATGATACTTTAGGGTACGATAGACATGGTAGGAAATTTTGGTTTGTAGCCAGGCGCATTTTTGTGGAGGACCAAGAGGGTAAAACAGTGTGGTACTACAGCACTGTTCCTCAGTTTGAGTTACTGCTTTCAAGATTAGATGAGAAAGAATTAGAAGCTCAGCTTTGCAGAGATATAAATGAAATGAAGGATGAAATTCTTAGACAAATGAGGATTACTGAAACTTTGACAAATGAGAATAAGGGGAATAAGAAATCTTATTTCGAAATAGAGAAGGAGAAAATTCAGCGATTAAAGAGCCAAGAAAATTCTGAATCAACAAGTGAAAATGAGACACAGTCCAAAGCAGATTCAGACGCTGAAACCTTGCACAGTGGAGACTCATCATGCAGCTCGAACAACGCACAAACAAAGAAAAACAACGAGGACATTGGTATTAATTCAGATTCTCGAATGACTCGTCAGAAGTTGAATCAAATATCAGCTGGGACGCTGTACTTTAAGTTAGGGATGGAGAATTCTTTTAAATCCTATGTCAATCAATATTCGACAAATCCTATAGCTTTAAACAAGCCGCAAAGGAATGAGGAACGTGATAAGAAAAGACATCTGTCGCATAAGTTCTCCTTAACAACAGCATCTGAGTTTAAATGGACAGGTGCTTCTAATGGGACAGAAACTAGCGTAATAACGACACTTCGACAAACCTTGCTAACTTTGGAACAAACCATTGCTTCACCCTTTATGAATCCAAACTGGCAGAGCTTAAGGAAAGTTTGGATTAATGCTGTAACCAGTTCTACTAAACCCATGGACTTCTCCTGTGTCCTTGTCGTCTTGCAAGCCTGCTTCAAAGGGGTAATTTTTGCCAATGTATGGCATGAACAATTAGGACATATCAAATTGCAAAGAATTACGTCCGGAGAAAGAGAGGAGAAAAAGAAAGCAGAAAAACGGGAAAAGCGAGAAAGGGATGATGAGGAGGAAAGAAATCGGCTGGCATATAATTATGTAAAATATTCCCTTGGATTGAAACATCAGGTTTGGAAGCAAAAGGGCGAAGAGTACAGAATACATGGACAATGGGGTTGGATATGGATGTCTTCCACACGAAGGTGTTTAAAAAAATCAGCAGTTGTAGATAAAATGAATGCGGTGAAAACTGCTCTACCGATCCAAAAAGACGGTGAGAAAAAAGTGGTTTTTGTTGATCCTAAAACAGCCGCTTTCTTGAGACAATGTGAAGAAAGGAAGAAGCAGGGTTCACTGTTTAGTTGCCCTGAAGAGTATAAAGATATTGAAATATTTACAGTGCCCAACTCATTTGACTGCATTGATGTTTCAAAAGCACTTTCTTCGCAAAATAAATTGCTTTACCCAAAAATGGGGCGCAAGTCCAAATTGGATGATTTGCTGACTAGAAGAGTACACCTAAAAGAGGCAGAAGATTATAAATTTGCTACTTGTGCTAGTGCTAAAAAGGAGGAAGATATTGATGTTGTGAACGATGTAACACCAACGAAACCAGTACCTCCTGCTCCTATTGGAGATTTGAAATTAACTTCTGTTGTGCAGAAAAGCAGTTTAGAGAAGCATCTTGTTCGCCTTGCTGGAAGCAAGAATGCATCTAATAGTAATCAGAATCAAAATAATGTAGACATGGAACTTTTGAATAGCCTGACGAAGAAAATTCAAGTGGTCCGAGCACAGTTTGCTCAGTTGAATCGCTTTGGAAAACAACTGCGATGCTATGCTAAAGGTTGTAACACTAACTCTAATTCAGTCTCACAAATTAATCAAAACACCTGTTACTCACCTCTTTGTCTGCAAAAAGCAAGGGCTAAAAAAGAGCTCTTATTACTGTTGCGTAAGGCGCACACTGCAGGAAATGGTTCCAAGGAAACTGTTGCTGCAATATTAGGTGCTGTTAAGAAGCCATCTATCTTAGAGCAGAAGTTGATGGAAGGAAAAAAGGATTCGGCATTTGCTTTAGATGAATCCGATGATGGCCGTTGTGGAGATGAGCTTCAGATAGACATGCAGCAAGATTTTAAGAACGCTTTGGTAGTGTCTCAGAATTATGATGAGTCCGCTGTGCTTTCTTGTCTTACAAGCATTAAAGAAGAAATTAAACAAGAAGTAGGAACAAAGAATTGCACAGAGAGTGTAATTAAAAGTGAAAATTGCAAGGCGGAAAATCAGTTTAATATATCTGAAAATGCAATGAACTTTGATACAATTAAAACGGAAACTCCCAGAAAAGTGGATGATGGTCCATGCGCAAAAAAAATGAAGATAGATGAATCCCAAGAAAATGTTGACATGGAAAGCTCTGAATCGCAGTCGGATTTCTTAGACGATGAAAATTCTCAAAGTAGAAGGACTCGTAAATCGCAAAGAAATAAAGCACGCACCACTTTAGGTGTTGGTTATGCAGCTAAAGCTGAATTTCAAGATGGTTTGGGTACACCCTGTAGAAATGGAAAAAAAGACGAGAACGGACAACATACGCCATTTGTGGCTAAACAAAACAGACGCTTCCCCGTAAACATTAAGGCCGTAAAGAAGGAAGAAGTTAAATTGGAAAAAGAGTTTGGACCGGATGGGTCAGAACGAATTTATTCAGTTAGTTCAACGCGAGGTAGGATTTATTTGAACAAAACGCTGAAGACAGCTGAGAAACCATCCAAACATGAAAGTAAAACATCTTTGATGAAATTTCCTATTGTTGCCAACTTTGGGAAGCACAATTCTAGGTCTATTATGGTACTTCCAAAATATGAGTTAATGAAACTTGCTCGCCATGGAGGAAAGATGCAAGTTTTTGGATATCATCATTTGGCCAAAAATAACACCGCTGTTTGGCCATATCCTTGCTCGAGACCACTTTTTAAAACATGTTGGCTATACAGAACATGGAATGTTAAAACTCTATCGGCAATAGCGCTGCAGTTTCGCATTTTATGGTGTTGTCTACGTTGGGATGATATGGTCACCAAACCACCTACTGCTGACGGAAAACACCAAATTACAACTGAGACAGAAATTGTAACCCTAGAGCTTTTGAAGCATAGACATCTCGGACGCTTTTCCGAGAAGACGCAGTATCTACGCCGAAAAGTAGTTATACCCCTCGAGTTACCGAAAACTGTAAGAGGTAAGATATCCGAATATAGAAAAAAGTTCTTTTGCCGATAGGTTTATTGATTCGATATTTTTCAGAAGTTACATCAATTAGATCAGGACTTCGAAAACGAAAAAGGGCCGAATCTCCGCAGCATACGGAGCCTCAAGTCACAGAGGAATGGGTAGATGAGGAAAAACTCGAGCTATGGGAAATTAAATTGTTCGGCGAAAAACAAGAGAAGGCTGTTACGCGCACTGTAACAGGAAAGCTTCCTCCTCAGCGTCAAATAGAACACACGTCCACTGGAACGACTAATTCGACAGTGCAACACAAAGTTATTGGCCCTAAGGCCACACCTGAAGAAATTAAAGAGAAGATGGAGCAACAGTTAAGATTACAACGAGCTGCTCATCAACAGAAGCGCGCATTGGAAGTCAAGCAACAAGCAGGTAGGTTTTACTCGCTTTATAATTTTCCAATCATGTTTAAATTTCTCTAATTATAAGCCGCAAAACCAGAACCTAAAATTGAAGAAGAAGGTATTGCAAGTGTTATTTCTAATTAACTTTTGTCTCTCATTTTGTTAACACTTATATTTTTTATTCAGCAACTACGCCTAAGCCGAATATAATTGGTAACCGTCGTGTAATCGTGAAAAATCCGGATGGTACGACCCGAATTATTCATCAAACAATAGCTGCGCCAGCTCCAAAGACAGAACAGTCGCCGTCTCCTTCAACATCAACTGCTACACCTCAGCCAACACCTAACAAAGTACAAATTATCCGAGGCCCAGATGGGAAAGTAAGCGTCCGAGGATTAAATCCAGGACAACAACTTATACAAATGCCAGACGGCAAACTGCATGTCTTGACGACTACGCCAGGTATGATGTTTTTATTTACTTAGAAGTTCCGTTGCTTAGGTGAAATTGTTCCAGGAGCTGGTAGCAAAACAGTTGCCTTGAAGCCAACAGGTACTTCGAATCAAACAAAAACTATCGTTGCCGCCGCCGCAAGTAAAACGCCATCTTCTCCTCAAGTAATCCCTAAGCAACCAGTAGTCGTTAAGCAAGTCGCAAAACCAAATCAAACAGTTGCTCTGAAGCAGGTTGTTCAACAGAAAGCTGTAGTTGCACAAAAAGTAAGTTTTACTAACGAGTTAAGATGATAATAAATTTTATATATGTATCTTTTGCTCAGGTTGTTGCTAGTTCGCCACAAGTTGTAGCGCAACCTACTTCTACAAAAACAGTTCAGTCGACGACCGCAACACCGCCCTTGCAAAAGATTATTACAAGTTCGGGACAAATTGTAACTGCCCCAATAACCACGAAAGTGGTCACTACTCCAAGCAACATTCAACAACTTCTAGTTCAATCAGGTCAAAAACTAATCGTTGGACAGAATTTGCAGGGTCAAAAAGTGTTGATACCCACAACGACTCAGCAAACTCAGCAACCGATGCAACAGCAAATTATTGTTCAAAATCCACAAACCAGTGTTCAACCGCAACAACAAATTCTGATCAACCAAGCTGGACAAAGGGTTGTTCAACAAATTTTAAACACAGGGAGTACTCAGCAACAAATTGTGGTTGGAGGACAGCGTATATTACTTAGTCCAGGACAGACTATTGTTACCCAGCGTACGGTGTCGCAAGCATCTCAATTACAACAACCAGTGCAAGTTTTGCAGCAACAAATTATTCAGTCTCCACAAGGGCAACAAGTTATCCAACCACAACACGTTCTTGTCCAACCCGTGCAAACACAGACAATTGTTCAGGCTAAACCAAAGGTACAAGCCCAGTTAGTAGCTACCAACCAGGCTCAACAACAGGTTGTTCAGCAACAACAACAACAACAGCAACAGCAACAACAGCAACAACAGCAGCAACAGCAGCAACAACAGCAACAGCAGCAGCAACAGCAGCAGCAGCAGCAACAGCAACAGCAGACTCAAACAACCAATCAATCGCAACCTCAACAACAGCAACCAACTCAACAGCAAGTTGTTGTGCAGAATTCTGCTTTAGCTCAACAACTAGCTCAAGGCAAATTACAAGTGGCTACTGTGAACGGACAGCAGGTTATAATAAGGCCTTTGGGCAACAACCAGGCCCACATTGTAGCCCATATTAAAACACAAAGTGATGGTAACGCTCACATCGTGACAAACGCAAACTTCACGGAAACAGAACCTCAGCAAGAAGTACAGTCACCTCAGAAAGTAGTCACTCAAAGGCAGCATATTACAACAACTCCTGTTGTGCAAAAGGTAGCGCAGCCAGCCCAAGTTCAGCAGCAGCAAACCATTCAGCAACAACCAACTGCCTCTGCCATTGAGCAATCACTCTTACAAGGTCAACCACCGGGTACTGTAATTAAGTGCGTAACCGCTCAGGTAATCCAAACGGATCACGGACAAAAGATAGTAGTCCAAGGCATAACTGGAAATGATTTTACTCAGCAACAACTTGCTTTGGTTCAACAGCAAGTAAAGCAGCAACTTTTGAAAGGTACTATAAAGTTGCATGTGGTATTTGCCCCATTACTGATTTTTCTACTTTCAGTTCAAGAATCAAATGGTAAGCAAGGCGTTCTGGGGCCTACAAAAATATACTTAGCCGTGCAACCCTCTGCCGGTTCAGTTCAACAGACATCACAAGCACAACCTCCTCCACTCGCACCAGTACAGGCCAATTCCCAGCAGCAACAAGTGAGTATCTATTAACCTAAGAGAAAGTTCAAATTTTGACTGCTTCATTAAATCAATGTTAAATTGTCTAAGGAAGTTAAATTCAATTATTTAATTATTATTACGACTACATTGGGCAAGATTCGGTTCCATGAACTGTTTGTATTGAGGAATCACTTATAGTTTAGGTTACGGAAAGAAAGCAATCAAAGACGTATTTATTTAAGTGTTAGATAAGCAATCAACAGGTAGAGTTTTTGCGTCTTATGCGCAGGAAGATATTCTATACGCAATGGTTTTCATTTAGTTACTTTTTTTGCTATTTATTTGTTTTGTAACATATATGGTCGTTTTGCGTTTTTCACTTACTAACCACTCTGTCCTCTCTCTCTAGTGATCGCATTGCAGTGCCATTCAGGCGGAGACGATGTTTTTATTTATATTTATATTATTTTTATATCCTTTTATTTGTATGTTTTCAATTCACTTTGAAATAGCTTGTGCTTTTTGGTCCGTGTTTTGCTGTGTTGCTTTTTTTTTTTTTTTAAAAAGAAATGCTTTTACTCTGATAAAGACCCGCAGATTAATAACGAAAATCTAAAGCCGAGGGTGGTGGTTTTAAAATATTTATTAATCAGACGAAACCGGTGGTTTACCGTATGATTAAATAAGGGCGACCACCAGTACATAAAAGCAAAACTAAGCGAGCATATTCGAATAATTGCTTTTTTAATTGGCAATTCTTAACTTTGTTCAATTTGATTTGTAAGTCATATGATACTTTTACATTTGCACCTTTAAATGTTTCGCTGTTTAGGCCAAAAGATTTTAAGAGTTATTTTTATGAAAAGTAATGCTCTAACAACGTTAATAAAGTTGGGACTATTTATAGATGAACGTTCCGCCTTGCATTTATTTGAAAATCAATTACTGTCAATAAAATGAGATTTGTCCCTATTAATGTTTCAGTGTTAGCTTTAATTGAACTCGAAAGTGCAAGAGTATGTATTGGTAATTGAAATATCAGTTGTTTGGGTACAGCATTTGAAGAAATAAAGAAAATGTGTAGAGCATGAATGTTAAAGTGTTAAAAAATGTTTTTATTGACTAAAACATAATTTTTTGTTGGCTGAGTAGGTTTGTTTAGTTTATTATTGTGGTATTTTATGAAAGTTTAATGCTACGATTACAACTTGAATCGTCGAAAGTATTTTGTATATTGTATTTTTATTCCACAATATTTACTTCACTCTGTGGGTTCAAATGGGTAAACTAACTTTTAAAACGAGTCAAAAAATATCGAATTTTTCTTGCATCTTTTTTTTCATTACTGAAGAAATATACCGAAAAACATTTCTAGTTACTTCCGCAAGTATGTAGTATCTTTAACGTCTCGAATAACAGATCATCCGGGGATCATTTATGTACCATAGCGATCTTGCTAAGCTTTTTGGTAAGGGTTCCATAATTATCTTTTACTGTTACCCAATTGTTAAAAAACTTTGTATTCTGTCTTTAGTATTATAAATTGTTCTACAGTAATGCTTCATGTAAAAAGAGGATTAACTTGTTTGATATTAAGAATAATAGAAGCTATATACTTTAGAGTGTGTTTTTATTATACGGATAGATTTTAGGATTTCCTTGTCAGGGCAGTAATCTCTTTGTTTTATTAGTGAAAAATTAGGTGATGGGTAATCACTGAGTAATTTTTTCTATGAATTATTGACTTAAGAAACAATAATTCTAGTTAGAAAAATGGTACAATGTTGTCCCTTGCATTTGAATTGCATGCAAAAATAATTAGTGTATGTAATTCAGGTATCACCTTTATATATGAACAATTTTTCCCATATTAATGGGACGCTCGTTTTACAAATTTGAGATTGAAAATTCAGAATAAAAGTGTAAGAACTAAAAGTTTAGTGCTAATTATACAAATTTTATTGTGTTAAGGTGGGCTTTAGATATGATTGAAATGTGTGAATTTGTATGTGTGTATAAATATTGTTCGCTTCCGTGAAATAATTATTATTATAATAATATCAGAGAACTGATTACATTATGGAAACATGAATTTGTTAGAGCATGAAATAATTAATACATGCTTAGTTTTTATCTTGTTCTTTTTCAAAATTTAATAACGTTTTTTGTCCCTTTGAAAGATTTTTAGGAATAATACAAATTGATTATAGTAATACGTTGTAAATTAAGGGCTTTTCGTTTTGACTTATTGAAGGCTAGCGGGTTTTAAGGAGTTTTAAGTACTTAACAGGAAAAAGAAGAATAACGTTTAAAACGACTGAATAATTAAGTTAATTTAACTACATTCCGAAAAAGCAAAGAACATAGTTTTGATGTTAACCAGTGCGTGTAGAATGCGATGATTTTGAGTAATTAATGAAATTGTTTATTTTTAATTTATTCCTTGTTTTGTTTATAATTGATTAAGGTTATATTTTATATTCAAATTGGTAGCATAACGTATTTGTTTGTTAGGAACTCTTCTATGTGTAAAATATTAGTAGTCATTTATATAACGATCAGATTTAGACAAGATTCATTGTAAATGTAAAGCGCTTTTTGCAATAAAATCATTTAACAATTACTAAAAATCGTTTTTACTCATTCATATATATTTTATTTTGATTATGTTGAGCTTGTCACAATATATACACAAAGGAACGTGTAAAAAGCCCGCACATGATATTGTGTATATTTTGACGATGTCAGTTCTTTGGCCTTTTGATTTTAAACATTATTTTAATTCGATTTGGAATTCAAGAAATTGTAACTTAAAAAAACGTTTGCTCAACTCAGAATTTTTTAACTTAGAGAAATTTAATGAATGTGAACCAGTTTTTTGGGCAAAATGGATTTACGTAATTTAATAGTATGCATAGTATTGTATTTGTAATATTTATTATGCACATTTATTTAATAAAACATGTTATATCAGTAGGATGATTATTTGCAATTGGCCTTTGTGTTGACAAAAAGCGCTCTTTTTACATCAGTAATTAACATTAATTGATCTTTCCCTTTGCAATAACTATTGTGGTAAAGCGTTTATGAATCCAATTTATTGTTACTATCTCGAATTTGAAATTATTTAAATGGTAACGATGAATAAATTGCTGGAAATTCATGAAGAGATTAGCAAGTAAGTGGTATGAGCAGTAAAAAGCTTATTTGCTGAATAAATTCACAATTTGCATTTATATTTGTTTTTGAAGAATGAAAGAATAAAACACAAAGGCTTATCCGTCTGTAATCATCTTAACTAATAATAATAAAAAAAAAAAAAGATTTTGTAAATTTTCACTGAGACGAACCACCACCCATAACTATGTACCAACCTTCTGTAAGGTTTAATACATATTAAATTTATCTTTTAAAATATAAACTGCTTATACTAGTTCTTACCCTAATCTCTTCATCAAATTCCTTCAAAGGTCTCCTGGAGTAAGTTCATCCACTGATCAAACCTGATGCAGGTAGGTTTTGAATTCATTTCGTCCATCTTAGATTATTTTGTAAAATCTATGTAAAGGTGTATATCACTCAAATGTCACAAATGGAGAGTTGATAATAGTTTTTTAGTAAGCCAATCAGGCAAAAAAATAGGCTAAAAGCTGTACGAAATTATACAACTCTCCATTTTCATAGTCGATAACAATTTCTGATTGGTACTTCGCCTCAACACAACTTAAAATCTGATCTGTATCTGATTACATTAACGGTTGACCTGTGACATTTTTTCGTTTTCTTTTATAGATCACTACAGCACAGCTTTTATCAGCAAATAGCAAAATAGAAGATGCTCAAAAACAAAAACTAAATGGCGCTCAACTTAATCCGGATGTAAAAAAAGAACTTTTGCATAAAGTTATCGCACCAAACATGCAGAAAAAGGCCATGCAACAGCAACAAGTTCAACAGCAATTCAATGTTCAAGCAAACCAAGAGTCAACTTCTGAAAATCCAGAAAGCCTTTTAAATCATGAAAATCCTGATTCTTTTGTGATAACTCCTGATTATATTCAACAAAGTAAGTGATTATTATTCTTTTTTACTTAAGTGTTATGATCTTAATGGGTCTTAAACATCGACAGCTATTAAAAATGCTCTCAAGCAAGAAAATCTGAATCCCGAAATCGAAGAGAAATTGCTTAATTTACAACGATACCAAGAGCGACAAATGAAGGGTGATGTTGGCGGGACGTTGGCTTTTGTCCCAACAAACACAAACATTCCATCACCACCATCTCCGACGAGATCGAATAGTTCAAGGAAACGTTCTAGCAATCGCTCAAATGATGATGAAGATTGGGTTTTGGAAACCCCGAGGCGAAGACCTCCGAGATCTTCTTCAAATACTTCAGATAAAAAGCCAGCAAGTGGTATAGAAGCTCAGAATTCGTTCCCCAATCGATTGTCTGTGTCAGAAGATAGTGAGGACCCCGCTCAACAGCCAATTAATAATCGTAGATTAGCGGCAATAAAGCGTGAGGGTGAGAAGAAAAAACAAAATTATCAATTGACGGTAAGCAAATAACACTAAACTTTAAAAATTTCATTACTTCGCTCATTTCCTTCGACTTGAAAATTTTTAACTGTTCTCTTTCTTTTACACATAATTTTATTTTTGTTTTAAAAATATTTTACGGAGTAATGGTGGAAAATTACTAAGGGAAAACAATTTTTAATAGAAAGTATTTATAAAATTCTAAAGAAAAATCGTATATTTTTTTCAACTATTGGCTACAAAATTAATTAATTTATGATATTATATATAATATATAAATTGTATATTATATAATTTATTTTAATATTTCAAACAAAAGGAAATCTATTTATGCTTTCCCAACACTTTTTTCAACCTATAGTAGCCTTTGTTTCCTTAATTATAAATAGTTGGGATCACGCATTTAAATAGAAATCTTATATCTCATAAATTTAAAGCAACGACTTTATCGTCATAAGGAACTATTGAAAAAGGATATACTTAAAAAGCGTGTTCTGCTTGAGAAGGAGCTACAAATAGAAATCCAGAAGGAACTCGCAGCTGAGCTATCTGTGCGCTCAAAAATTGACAAGATCAAACAAGAGGAAAGCAGAAATACTGAGGTGCAACAAGGACAGAGGAAGAAGTACGTCTCTTGAGAAGTGTAATGCGATAATGCTCTGTCTAATGCCATAAATAATTCTCTATTAGATCGTCTCCCGTTAAAGCAGCGAACATTAACAATAACCAAGAGGTCCCGGTTGCTCCAAATAACACTAGCAAAAATACTTCCAGTTCCAGTCGAAATAGAAAAAGTTCCTCAAAGACGTCGTCATCAGGCTCTACTAAAAAGAGAGAGAAATTGTATTGCATCTGCAGAACTCCCTACGATGATACTAAGTAAACTTTATTAATCATATGGTCTTGTTAAAGTGCTAATGTGATCGAGTACATTTCAGATTCTACGTTGGTTGCGATCTCTGTAACAATTGGTTCCATGGAGATTGTGTTGGAATTACGGAGGAGGCATCGAAGAAATTATCCGAATTTATTTGCAATGAATGCAAGCATGCTAGAGAGACGCAGGAACTTTACTGCTTATGCAGGCAACCCTATGACGAATCGCAGTTCTATATCTGTTGTGATAAGTGCCAGGACTGGTTCCATGGCCGCTGTGTTGGCATTCTACAAAGTGAGGCCGAGTACATCGATGAGTACATTTGCCCCAATTGTCAAAGGAATAATTCTGTGAATTTCGCTAACATGAAGAATCTTACTCAAAATGAATACGAAGACTTGAAGAAATTAATGAAGCAGATTCAGGTAAGCAATGATATTAAGAAATAGCGCTTTATTTATTTGTATTAAATCATATGCAATTCTTAGAGCCATAAAAATGCATGGCCATTTATGGAACCGGTTGATCCTGAGGAAGCTCCAGATTATTACAAAGTAATAAAGGAGCCGATGGGTAAGTTACATTTAAGATTTTTATTATGTTTTGAAATTGTTGAAATTCGAGTCTGTTCAGCTTATCAGAAGTTTTAATATGAGATGATGATGACCTGTATATTTTGCAGATTTACAAAAAATTGACGCCAAGATAAATACTCAAGTTTATACAAAACTTTCCGAATTTATTGGTGATATGACAAAAATATTCGACAATTGCCGCTATTACAACCCGAAAGAGTCTCCATTCTACAAATGCGCTGAAAGTTTAGAGGCTTATTTTGTGCAAAAAATCAAACACTTCCGGGAGAATTTAGTGGATCAGTCTTAAAAAAGTAATAATTAATCTTTTAAGATATCGTCCAATTACTTGTACATAGTTGTCTTTTTACGAATAGAATATTTTTGTAAAATATTAAAAAACAAAAGGTTAAAGCGAGAGAAATAATGTCAACACTTGATTTCGCAATCTATTTGTAACAAATTTTAGTGCTTTTACTTAAGTAAAATAATTAGACGTAGAGTTATAAGATGCATATATTATTTGCCACAGTTTATAATAATTATGTATTAGTAATACACATGTATTCTTTTTGTAAATAGAGTAAATTCGTTTTTTTATCCTTACTGAAATGTACAATAGCAATTGAAATCAATAAAATAATGGATCGTTTGAAATATCCTTTATTGTTTTAATAATATACCGCTTGCGTGTGCTCGCCATTATAAATTTTGTGGACAGTAAGTAAAAATACAATTCAGCTATTGGAAGCAGGAGATTCGTCGATGTTTACAAGCGATGGAAGATTAGATCCAACGCGTCAAGAAAAGCAAATGAGCTGCATTGCCCTCTCCGCGATAATAACGTATCGTAAAAGATAGAAACAATAATTAATTAATTTACGATTAAGCGTCATTATAATCAGTCCACTAAAAACAGCTTTAATTTTTTCAGTGAAAATTAACAGTGCTTAATAGTTGCTGTTTTTGTTACATAATAGTTAAAAGACATACTAATGCATATATAGGGAAGCTTACGATTTCTGCCCTCTGTGTCCTCTAGATTAGAAAGTGAATTAGTTGTAGAGTTGTTCACACCATAATATTGAAAAACATTCGGAGGTAGCCTCGTTTTAAATCCGAAACAGTGGTTGACTATGCTTTGACTTGTCTACACCTACATACCTTGAATAAAATATTTAAACATTGAAGAACCTTATTGATTAAAAACAAAAATTGATGTAGCGTAAATTACATATTGGCAATTGTTACAAAAATTTCAAAAAAGGACTCATAAATAGTAAAACGTTGCCAGCTGATGCAACCTAAACTTTTAACTTTCGTTTAACTTTAAGAAGTGATATTCTTAGCATCGGAAGTCGGAAGTGCTTATAAAAACTACTATATTTTACATATTATCTATACATTTAAATAGGTAGGAAAATTCGTTGAGCGGGAATTAGTAAAAGTTAGCATGGATAGGAGGCACATGAAACTCTGCTTCCCATACACCTTGTTTAATAATGTCCTTAAGAAGTCGATTTTCACTTAGGTGTATTCACATCGAGATTTGAGTTCTTGGATCAGATAGATTAGGTTATATTTGTGTAAACTGTCCGCTTGTGAGCTGTACCCTGCTCGACTGTGAGTTCCACATTTTCAAAAAGTTTGGTCATATAAGGCTCTTATATCGCTATCTCCATGGCTCTTTTTGTTTATGCAATTATGTAATCGCGTATAGAATAAGGGCATTAAATTGGGCATACTTGCAATCAAAGATAGAGTTGCGGGTTGACGGCGGACCATGTGATAAGAATGCGTTAAACTATTTCACCAGAAGCATTTATTAATAAGCCTACTGGTTATATTTTAGGATTTCTACTCCTTATAAGTAACTAGGTTTAAGATGAGGGTATGTTTCTTGCAGCACATCATCTTGGTTGTCGCTGGTTAGTGACGAAGTAATAAAATTTGGTTCCCATATTTGAAGAAAACATCATACGAGAAGAACATCGTCTGTTTTCTATATTTAAATAACGCTGATAAAATCGTAGCCTCTGCAGAAATTTTACTTGTTTCTACTCGTTAGTTTGGTTATCAACCCAGAAACTGATGCTTATAAATGTAGTATTCTCTTAGGATACTCTAATGATTCTTTAAAATCTCAGCAGTTCACAGTACAGGAAGAATTTTCTAATATAGCCAAAATAAAAAAAACATCATTTCATTTCTTATTTTGGATGGGGGACTACATTTTAAAAATGCTATATTGCCGCAAACAGAACCGATATAATCTTTAAATGAATAATTGTTAAGAAAGGATTAGCTTAACATTAATAAAGCGTTCAAGACGAATGTTAACAAGGGGAATGAACAGGTTAGTTGAGGTTATTATTTTTTGACTGATTAGCTTCTTTACAATTCTTTAAGGACTTCTCTGAATTTATCTAAAAAAATGTCGGCATGTCTCTTTTCGAAAGTCAATGCAGGTCGGAATCGAATAGAAAGTTCGCCACATCCTCCTGATTGAATACCTTTTTGTTTCAGTTTATAAATAACATTGTCCCTTAATTTGGTATTTTTAAAATTTATAGCTAAGTAAGTTCCACGGCCTCTTGTCGAATTAAGTATGTGGCTATATTCTTTCTCAGTTGCCAAAAGTCCACACTTCAGATGAGCTCCTGTACTTTCAACATTTTCCAGAAGGCTGTCACGCATAACAACTTCCAAGACTTTTCCTAAAATTAAGACTTTTCCTGGGTCGCCCATCCATGTATTAAAAATTCGGTAGGGCTGCTTGGGCGTAAATTCTGGCTTATTATAGTAGCCTCCAAGTTGCATTTTTTTACTGAATGTAACAATGTCTGGAGGTGACTGCAAATCGAAATGTTCATGACACCACATTTTGCCCGTTGGTCCACCTCCAGTTTGAACTTCGTCTAGCACCAGTCCTATGCCGTGACAACCTGCAATTCCCTGTAATCTTTGGAAAAATTCTGGAGAAGCTTCGTTGTCTCCTCCTTCACTTTGAATTGGTTCAATAACGATGCCTGCTACGGGAATATTCTTTTTTTCATATTCTAGTATTTTATCATGTACCTGAGCTAGGCACCGATCATCCTCTGCTTTATTTTCACGGTCGCATGTTTCCAGCGGATAGTTATACTTCGGAAAATCTGCCATAGGCCAATCGAAAGAAGGGAAGTCTATTTTATGAATATATTTTGAGCGTGTCGTCGAAAGAGCTCCCAGGGTTCTGCCATGAAACGATGCGCGAAACGATAAAATGCTGAGTTTTGGGGCACCTGGGGGCTGATTTAACATGCAGGTTTTCATTTCCTCCTCAGTAAATTGAGCATTTTCACCACGGTGATTTTTTCTATACCTAAAGACTGACACATCTTAGAAATTTGTTAAGATAAAATTTGTGTAAAATTATTCACTTTACCATGCAAAAACTGCTTTGTAGGCATTTTCAAGAGCGCACGCGCCGCACATCATTGTTGTAATATGTTGTAGTCCTGGTGGAGCTACCGACAACAATATATTTTGAAGCATCTCTGGCCACTCTTGTCCAGGAAAATTACCAAGCGCTGGACGATTTATTAAAGCTGAAAAGATACAAAATTTGTCTGTGCATTTTTATTGAAAAGTAATACTTTTTAGATTGTGTTCTTTTTTAAAGAGGCATAGGAGATCGGGATGATTGTATCCTATAGGAATTGTAGATATTTGTGTATAGATATCTAAAAGAATATTCTCATCAGCATCAACTAGATAGTTTCCGTAGGACTTGTCATAATTCACAAAGTATTGTACAGAGTCAGCATTCTGAAAATGTATAAACATTAACATCAAGGGTATGATCGAAGTTTGAGTAACTAACTATGTGTGGTTCACTTTAATGTATTATTAATGGTTTAAAGTATATACACTTTTTAATAACCTATATACACTTATGAATAGAAAGAGCGACTTTCAGAATGTTTTTTTTTCGTTGCCAATGGCAACTCTTTTAGGTGAAATCATTATTCACAATTCAAAAAAATTGGTGCTTTTTGCCATAGCTCTTTTGTATATGAGCTTATAGTCTTGTTTTTTAATCTTTAAGAAATGTAGACTCTTAAGGAACTCCTATGACAAAGATTAGACAATGATATAAACAATAGCTGTAATATATTTCATTAAATCGGCTCACAAGTTTTAATCATGTCTTTGGCATTCATTTCAAAAACATAATTTTAAGAGGACTGTATTTAAAAATTTGAACTGTTACTTCTAATGTTTTGGGAATTTTGAAATAAATTTTAATTGCTTCTCTTTTTGAATGTAAAGTTTAAGAAATTTCCTGACGATTTTTGAATCGACTTTTTGAATGTTTTTGAAATTTCCGGAATTTTGCCTCAAGAAAAAATTATATTTTCAAAAATTATTTTATGTCAAGGTGTGTAAGTTAGATCTTAGCACCCTCATTTTGATGTTGAATGAAGGATAGGATATTTTACTTTTAAATAAAAATACCACCAAGTTAATTCGAAAATATGCTTCAAGAATTTTATTATCTTCCGTTGTCTTTCTGAAATATATGTTAAAGTTATGTTTTTTTTATATTACGTATAAATTTCAGTGGGTTCATATAAAAATGTTTTGATAGCTTCTGCACCAAATAAAATGAGTTAAGAGGGAGAATACATATGAGGCGTTGCGTTAATCGTGTTTCAACATATACTAATCCATTTTTTGGAACGCTAGGATCGACGTTTAATCCGAAACTCTTCTTATAGTATCGCTTAATCTACCATCTCATCAAATTTCGCTCAAGACGAAATCAGCATGAGGTGATTTTTAGTTTTAAAGTAATCGACGACTGAAATTAATAAATTAAGTAGCAATCCAAAATATTGAGCCTTATCATGCTTTTGTAGGATCGTTAAATCTGAAGGCAAAAAATAAAATAAAACAACAACTAATTAACCTTAAGAGGCTTCTAGTCGAAATTTCAATCTTCCAAAAAATGAAATTGAACATAACAAACGAATTCAACAAATCCTATTATCATTCGAAAGGTTATACATTTCGAAGTAACATCCTATATACATATATTCCCATATATTTCAAAAAACGAAATTAAACACTATTGAGAAAGCAAGTTCAAAGCGATTCGTTCTGAAATTTTTCTTTGTTTGTTTAGTCGTTGAAGGTATAATAAAACTAAAATAAAAATTAAAAATCACATAAGCTAAGCGAGATATTATTATGAAAAATTGTATTTTATAACTACTATAAAGACGAAAACCTTTAAACTTTAAAAAATAAGTACTCGGAATAATGTAATCAGGTTTTACTTATTGCAGAAAATCTAAATAATTAAAGTTTGAATTCTTACCTGCATTGTTTTTAACTTGTTTTGAAGAGCGATCGATTTCGGCCCTGGAATTTCTGTTTGTACTCGGGGACCGTCGGGTTCTGACATTCTTTTCATGAATCTCCCCACAAGAGGACCTTAAATAAATTAAATTTGGTTAAGCAATTTTTGATTCAATGTTCAGCCTGCAATCGGAATATACCTTTTCCAATTTTTCGGCTTTTAAGGACATTCAGTAATACTACTTGCTTAAACATTTTCAAGGCAATTCCCACTTTAGAAGAATATATATGGATGTACACAAATTTTCCAAGGTATATATGGATTATATGAAAAATATATGTTCAGTCTGTCAACCGCGCGTGGCTTTGATCAGGCGTGTGATCGGACTTTTCAGCAAA
This sequence comes from Proctacanthus coquilletti, assembly GCA_001932985.1. Classification (NCBI taxonomy): domain Eukaryota; kingdom Metazoa; phylum Arthropoda; class Insecta; order Diptera; family Asilidae; genus Proctacanthus; species Proctacanthus coquilletti. The sequence continues at coordinate 36,655 of MNCL01000055.1, read as the reverse complement.
TCAGAGAATGAAATCTGTAAATACAAAAGAAAATACTAGTCGTGTGGGTGGTTGTCACTTGTCGCCAGTCAAAAAGATATCTTTGCACAATGAAAACTCGACTTGATCGATACTAATATCTCATGTAATAATACAATTGTCGTTGTTTCTAAAAAATGCCGTTTCAAGCAATGAATATTTGATTAGTATAGAATTAGGCAGTAGTTTCATATACTAGGAACGACGTTTTATTTTGTTCTTTACTTGAAACATTTAAGAAAGGAGTTAGCTCTAAAAACAACGGACATTATATACTTGGGAATTACTGACCTCTTACAAGTTTCGTTCTTTTATTCGGAATTTATGTCTTACAGTTTCATTCCTAGTGTATTTATATTTGTGTTATCATTCTTTATGCGCATTTACCATGTCCGGAGAAAAAAATGCGATGTTGTGATTTTTCCAATCTTCTTTACTACTCAGTCATATTTGAAAATTCAGCATTTATGACCGTTACAGAATTGAAAGAGCCGGAAGAAAAAGCTTACCATGTTTTCTTTGGCTAATTGCATGATACAAGCAGTCCATCTTTATATATGTACTTCTTGCCCAAACTGGGATTCTGGACTGATTTCTCCATCCAAGAGCTACAAAAGTTATGAGTGTACACAATTCGATTCAGCTCCGAAAGTCTAGATCTCGGGGTTGACCCGACATGCCTTATGGATGATAAGGCTTTGATAACCTTTAATTGGCGATTAGGCTCACATGTTAGGCTTTGTTAATAGCTTCTCAGTATTGCGTATTTTTGAAATTAAAAACATGCCAACTGCAAGGATTAGTAATTCAGACATACCTCAAAATTTAGTTAATAAGCGAAAAGAATTAGGAGAACTATATCATTTTTTAAACAGAACAAACATCTGTTTGAAAACAGGACATTCCCCACAGTCAGGGAATCGCGGCTTAATATGACTACGTAAGTTTTATCTTAGTAGGTTTGTAATCAGGAAACGAGATCAGAGCAAGAGAAGTCCAACTAGGGTGAATCATATTAAAGGTTGTAATAGTTCATATGAATCAGAACATGTTTATGTTCTTATACATACCTAGGGTAACCCTTATATATAAGTTCTGCTTTAATGAGCCTTCCCCTTTCTAGACCTGATTCAGTCCTGACTGTATTCAAGGTCTTTCTAGGAAAATTGTGTTTAGGTAAAGATACTCACAGGTCTTTTGATTAGTTGGCGCAACTTTAGTTGTAAAAATTTGATATTTTATGATTCATTAATTATACGTATTTTAATTTAAAGTTGTTAGAGCTACACACCTAATCCGACCAGCAAAGAAACTTGTTATTTAAGGGTTAATTTATATGAAATTGGCTCAACTGGCCATTCATGTGAAACAAGAAAACAAGATCACATAATAGCTCCAAGGTCGTGTGTTGGGGATTCAGTTCTTTAGATAATTAAATAAAAATACAAGAGCCTCGAGTGACTTTGTCTGGTCGGGCGCAGAGTGACATAAATAAGTAATAAGTTTTGTCTGGGTGTTGGTTCTGGATCCAAAGAGCCCACTGTATAGTGAATATGACTATAGACGAGACGAAGAGTGCCCAATATTTATTTTTTCTTGAAACACACGTTTGTAACCTCTGCAGAAATTCGAAATTCTCCATTCTAATTTAGATGTTTTTAGCACTCATTCAAAAACCTTGACAAGTGAAACACTAAGCAGAATATTTTAATGGAGCTTTCAACATTTTCATGGAAGTAAGAAATACCTAGTTCTTGATCAATTCTTGTTTCATTTTGATGCGAAAAAACATTACTTTCTCAAATTGCATATATTCTTCTAAATGAATTGCATAAAATGTCGGGGGTAAATATTAGCAAATGAAATACGCAGGTTGACTGAACAAAATAGTTTTTTTTAATTTGTTCTTTACAATTCTTTTAAAACTAATCTGAATTTATCTAAAAAGATGTCGACATGTTTCTTTTGGAAAGTCAATGCAGGTCGGAATCGAATAGCAAGTTCGCCACATCCTCCTGTTTGAATACCTTTTTGTTTCAACTTATAAATAATATCACCCCGTAATTTGGTATTTTTAAAATTTATGGCTAAGAACGTTCCACGACCTCTTGTTGAATTAAGTATGTGACTAAATTCTTTTTCAATTTCCAAAAGCCCACTTTTCATGTACGCTCCTGTTTTTTCTACATTTTCCAAGAGGGCATCACGCATAACAACTTCCAAAATTTTTGCTATAATTATGACCTTTCCCGGATCACCCATCCATGTATCAAAAATTTGAAATGGCCGCTCAGGGGTAAACTCCGGCTTGTGAAAAAGACCACCAAGTTGCATTTTTTTAGCGAATGTAACAATGTCTGGAGGTGACTCCAAATTGAAATGTTCATGACACCACATTTTGCCCGTTGGCCCACCTCCAGTTTGAACTTCGTCGAATATCAGTCCGGTGCCGTGACAAGCTGCAATTCCCTGTAGTCTTTGGAAAAAATCTGGAGATGCTTCTTTGTTTCCTCCGTCAGCTTGTATTGGTTCAATAATGATGCCTGCTACGGGAATATTCTTTTTTTCATATTCTAGTATTTTATCATTAATTTGAGCTAAGCACCGTTCATCTTCTGCTTTATTTTCACGTTCACATTCTTCTAGCGGATAGTTATACTTCGGAAAATCGGCCATAGGCCAGTCGAAACAAGGAAAGTCTATTTTATGAATATATCTCGAATGTGTCGTCGAAAGAGCTCCCAGGGTTCTGCCATGAAACGATGCGCGAAACGATAGAATGCTGAGTTTTGGGGCACCTGGGGGCTGATTTAACATGCAGGTTTTCATTTCTTCCTCAGTAAATTGAGCATTTTCACCACGGTGATTTTTTCTATACCTAAAGACTGACACATCTTAGAAATTTATAAAAATTAAAAGTGTTTATTTCACTTTACCATGCAAACACGGCTTTATAGGCATTTTCATTGGAGCACGTACCACACATCATTGTTGTAATATGTTTTAGTCCTGGAGGGGCCACAGACAACAGCACATTTTCAAGCATATCTGGCCAATCCAGCCCGGGAAATATACCAAGCGCTGGACGGTTTATTAAAGCTGAAAAGATACAAAGGACAATGTCCATTTTTTGTGGAGGTTTAGGCCTTTTTTGGCGTCCACTAATGAGAGTGTTTTGATATGGAAGTATGCTGTGCTGTATCAACATTTTGATAACAGAAAGTTTTTTAAATATAGCAGTTAAAAGACACAAACGCTTCTTTACACCACCCAGAAATGGATACGTTTAGCACTATATTTGAGATTTTTTAATATGACCATTCAGATACTAGTGCATCGTATATTGGATGGACGCGAAGAAATTATAATCGTTTTTAGTAGACTATACAGATGACGTATTATTAAATCAATGATTACTACGACGGCTACCGCAACTCGTCTTGCCAATATGGATTCCTTCTAAAGTATGATCCATTTGAATTCGCTTTACAAATAAGTTACCTTCAATTTATATTTGCTGCAATTTTGTTAATTAAAATATCATATTTACATATGCCATAGTTTTTCTTCTTTATGACTCTATCACATGTTGGGTTTGAACAGTGTTAAACCAAAAGTAGAAATTAAATCTATTAACCGCCGCATACAATTTTTAGAATAAGTTAAAATTCAGCGATTCATTTATTGTAATAGGAGCTACCAAACGAATTTTGTAAAATATTTTTCAGATTTCAGTTAAAGTAGTTTTTACTGAAAATAATTTTAATTTTGTTATATATGTTGTTTTGATAGAAAAATTGTTAAAATTATTAACGTAAGTTAGATAGAAACGTAAGTAATGGCCCAATTATGGGTAATTATTATCTAAATACTACTTTAGTAAAAATACTAACGTTAATTAGTGATTATTAGGTTTTAGATTTTCAAAAACTATAAAATCACTTTAGTCAAATCTTGACGATCTTCTATGGGATCGTTGAAACGATTAATTGATGCTTAAGTAGATCTTTATATTTTTGACTGTAGTGTTTTAGAAAATCAATGTAATAGAGCATTTTGCTAAGGATGTTGTGTGCTTTCATTTGATAGTAGTTCGATTAGTAAACGCGCAAAAATGAAAAAGGCCTGAAATTTGTCATTGTCTTCTATCAGTGCATTTTTATTGAAAAACAATACTTTTCATATTGTGTTCATTTTCAAAGATGTTCAGGAGATCGGGGTGATTGTATCCTATGGGGAGCGAAGATATTTGTGTAAATATGTCCAAAAGAATATTCCCATCAGCATCAACTAGGTAATTTCCGCAAGACTTGTTGTAATCCGCGAAGTATTGTACGGCGTCAGCATTCTGAAAATACGAAAACGTTAACACAAAGGATATGATTAATGTTTGCATCATGATGTACCATGCATTGTACATAAAACGGCTAATTTATTAGTCTATATAGATTTATTATAGTCGTTATTAAAAGCGGCAAAACGCAATTTAAAAATTGTTTAGTGTTCATTTGAGAGAACAGAGAAGCATTCAAGTACGAGCCGGGTTCACGTACCGATGGTTCTGTAGCATTCACCATACTATTTCATTTTAAAGATCTTATAAATCTCTCTCTTAAATACAATTTTGATACTTTAATAAAGTAGTAATACCACTATGTCGAACTAAAGTTGGTCTTTTAATTTTAAAACATTTTAAATTGCGAGTAAAGAATATAGAAATGAGAAGTTGATTTTTTAAATGTGTCTTTAATAATTTTTCTAAAAATAAAATGTTGATATAATATCACATAATGGAACACAACAAGCGCGCTTTGGGGGAAAATATTGTTGACCTCTATTAAATATGGATTACTAAGCTTGGTAAATATGTTAAATTGTATATACGGACTCAGATTTCCCTTTTTCAGTTACGCTGGCTCAAATAATAGATTATTACAACCCTCCATCACCGGTTATCTCTGATGTAGTTAAAGAAAGTATTCAGCATTAAGTGGGTTAAGATCCAGATCTTCTGACCAAATGTGATATTTATTTTTCAGGAGCTGAAAACATGTGTAAGGAAGCTTACAGAAATACTTATATACATTTATCAGTAGAGTTCTAAAATGTGCAGGTGTCGTCGTTGGAAAGAAATGTGGATTTGCGATTGGAAAATTCGGATTTAGCTTTTATTCTAAATCCAGAATCTTCCCATACGGATCATGGTGTGACGCTTTAAATTGAAATTGTTATAAAATAGAAGCACTTAAAAGGTTTTGGAACTATTGAGTTATAATGTTACGTTTTAGAACTTTTAGATTGAAATGTAATAATAGCATTTGGAAACATCAGTATTTAATTAGTGATAGACAATTGGTGTAAATTTAAATTATTATTATTTATTGAAAACTCTACTTCTTAAAATTGAAATACGATTTCTGGAAAACTAATAAACCAATTTAGTAAACCAGGCAGTATTGAAAAAGGAATTTAATAAGATGCTGCTGAAAATGCTGAATAAGATGCTGTTTCAGTTTTATTCTGTTTTAAAATGTTTGGTGTAAATCTCACCCCCGGTTAAGCGATACAATTTAAGGGTGAAGAGCATGAAGAAACTGTTTGCCTAAATGATAAGTACCTCAAATGTAGCTAAGAGTTTTTTCTTGATTTCTATGAATAAGGAACCCTGAACAATCAAGTCTATTGCTTTATCTCTAACGTCAATGAACATTCTTGAAAAGAAGGGCACGTATTCTATAGAAATAATTAGGTCTTACTAATAAAGCTGGCATTACAATTTAAATATTTAAGGTGATACTATTCAAATCACGAAAATTTTCAGTTAGTATAGAGACGTTCAAAAGTCCTACCTGCATTGCATTTAACTTCTTTTGAAGGGCGATAGACTTCGGCCCTGGAATTGCTGTACGCACACAGGGACTGTTTGGTTCTGCCATTATTTTTATGGATCTTTCCAGAAGAGAACCTTAAAATAAATTAAAATAATTAATATCACTTAAATCAAATGTTGTTAAGCAATTATCATTAAAAGTTCAGTCTGCAATCGGAATATACCTTTTCCAATTTTTCGGCTTTTGAGGATATTCAGCAATACTACTTGCTTAAACATTTTCAAGGCAATTTTCTCTCTTGAAGAAGATATATATCTACACACGAATTAAAAAGAATATATATGTATTCTATGAAAAATATTATACGTCTGAGCCTGACGACCACACCTGGAAGAATAAGATTGCCATCAGACTTCTCGGCCAATTAGAGATTCAGGACTGCGAATACAAATATTAAATAATAATCGTATTGGCAGTTGTCACTTGTCAAGACAACGAGTTAGAAAAGACATATTTGCACAGTGGCAATTTAATCTACATACATACGTTCATATATGATAGCGGACAAAAATTGGTCCTTGAAAGATAAGGGGGTATTTCGGCAGCAAATGAGATGGAAAACATACACGTTTCATTTCACCCACTTGGAACCTTACTATAAGCTAGTAGAATTACTGCAGAAAACAATAAAATTCAGTCCATAAATCAACTGATAAGTTAGAACACTTTGGGAGAAAATTCCGAAGACATCTATTGAGTCTAGTTTTAGCATTGGTAACAGAGCCAAAGCAGAGTTAAGTTTTGTTCTTCCATTGTAATTGTTTTTACTGAATTAAGAGACTCATACAGAAGATTAGCGATATCTTTGAAGAAAATAATGCAAATACGATTGAAGATAAACAATAAAAAGAAAAATCATATAATTTTATTAAATTATTTCAATTTAATATGACTACATACATAGATTACTTCCGGAGATGAAGTAATGTGGATGATCATATTTTTACTTCGAAAATCTCTAAGAATCATTGTTCATTACTAAACACTTTTTTTTTTGTTCAAGACCTCACATTTTCTTTTACTTTTGATTTCGAAAAGAATATGTGAAATTCACAGCGGGTTCTTAACTTCCCAAAACAAAACCTATGCTCTTTATTTATTTTTATTTTATTATTACATTTTTCTTTCTCGTTTTGTTGTTATTATTTGCTTTAAAATAATTATATTTTTAGAAGTAATAATGAACAAAAATTGTTTAAAATAGTTCAAGAGCATCTAAGAAATCTTAGAACTAAATTTGGATGTTGCTCTAGAATTGAAACGAGACGTAAGTAAAAGATGGTTATTTATTTCACAATTTTTATTAACAATTTATGCAACTAACACTCAGAAACTTAAAAATCCCTTGAATTTAATATTCGCAATTACACACTTACAATGGAAGACTATGGAATGGAGGACTGTGGCTCTAATGCGCTGGCCATGGTTCACCTTACAATATATAATATTAAAAGATGTGAACTCACACGCGTTTTAAGCTTAATGGAAAATCGCTTTTTGTCGGTAGTGGATAGTCCTGCAGATCCAGAATAGCCTGGCGATAAAATTGAGTGAAGTTCGGCTGATATAGTTCAAAGAGCAGAATGAAACACAGTTTCTATTTAGTGATCTACAAAGAGTTGTACTTCTAAAATATGATCACATCATGACTCTAAGGCACCTATTGGTCATGTTTTAGGAATCCAAGTCTTTATATAAAATTAAATCCGTCATTCTGCTTATTGTAATAAAGAACCTTAGTTGGTAACTGATTGGTGAGAGAAATCAAATAAATTTTGTATCTTCTTAGCCAGTTCAAGATGTTTAAAGACAGTGGACAGTGGATGAACGAGACAAATGGTGTTAATGGTCCTTGAACAAGCTTGTGGAAACTCAAGATTTTATTCTCTGTAGACATTTGAAGTTGAATTTCTTATCTGTCCCATGGGTAACAATTGGAAATCCTTTATGTTTATAAATGTAGTACAGTTTCAGTATACTATAGTGGGGTCTGTAAAATCTTTGTAGTTTGCAGCAATAGAATATTGTGGAATATTGCAATGCATGTAAATAATAAACGTGTAGGTAAGCTTGATGCTACATATGTAGCGTGTGAGGACGAATGCCAGCAAGTGGAATGTGCGGGTTGACTGAACAGTGTATATTTTTTATTGTTTTTTGAATTGGTTAATTTGTTTACAATTCTTTAAGGACTTGTCTGAATTTATCTAGAAAGATATCGGCATGTTTTTCCTGGAAAGTCAATGCGGGGCGGAATCGAATAGCAAGTTCGCCACATCCTCCTGATTGAATGCCTTTTTGTTTAAGCTTATGGAGAATATTGTCCCGCAGCTTCCCATCTTTACAATTTACAGCTAAGAAAGTGCCACGACCCCTTGTCGAATTGAGAATGTGACTATATTCTTTTTCAATTGCCAGAAGTCCAAATTTTAGACGAGCCCCCGTTTTTTCAACATTTTCCAAGAGTGCTTCGCGTTTAATAATTTCCAAAATTTTTTCTAAAAGTAAAAGCTTTCCTGGATCGCCCATCCATGTATTGAAAACCCTGTAGGCTTGCTGGGGCTTAAAGTCCGGCTTATGGAAGTAGCCACCAAGTTGCATTTTTTTACTGAATGTGACAACATCTGGTGGTGATTCCAAACTGAAATGTTCATGGCACCACATTTTGCCAGTTGGTCCACCTCCAGTTTGAACTTCGTCTATCAATAATGCAGCACCAGTAGATTTTCCGATTTTCTGTAATTTTTGGAAAAATTCTGGAGATGCTTCATTGTCTCCTCCTTCGCTCTGAATTGGTTCAATAACAATTCCAGCTACGGGGATATTCTTTTTTTGATATTGTGCTATTTTATCTTGAACTTGAGCTAGACATCGTTCATCCTCCGCCTTATTTGCACGTTCATTTTCCTCCAGGGGATATTTATATTTCGGGAAATCTGCAATGGGCCAATCAAAAGAGGGGACATCTATTTTATGAATATATTTTGAATGTGTTGTCGAAAGAACTCCTAAGGTTCTGCCATGGAATGCACCATGAAATGATAGAATACTGAGTTTTGGTGCACCAGGAGCCTGATTTATCATACACGATTTCATTTCTTCTTCAGTAAACTGAGCATTTGCACCACGTTGGTTTTTTCTGTACCTGTAATATTAAATGTTAAAAATTTGTTAATGTAATATGAAATTGATGGTCTTACCACATAAATATATTTTTGTAAGCATTTTCATTGGAGCATGAGCCGCACATCATTGTCGTAATATGATTTAGTCCTTTTGGAGCTACTGACAGTAGTACAGATTGGAGTTTCTTTGGCCAGTCTTGCCCGGGAAATACACCCAGCGCTGGACGATTTACTAAAGCTAAAAAATAAAACAAATAATATATTTTTCTACACAGTTATTGAAAAACAGTACTTTTCAGATTGTGATCATTTTTAAAGACATCTAGGAGTTCGGGATGATTGTATCCTAGAGGAACCGAAGATATTTGTGTGTAAACATCTAAAAGAACATTCCCATCAACATCAACTAGGTAATTCCCGTAGGATCTATCATAATCAGCAAAGAGTTGCACAGATCCAGCATTCTGAAAACAAAATTATGATAATTGAAAGCTGGGTACAAAATACTTATATATATTTGTTTTGACCGAAATCTTTAAAAACAAAGATGAATTTACATTAGAGTGCCACTCTTAAATCATGTGTTGTCTTACTCATTTAAGCTGTGACGTGATTTAAGTCTATATAATTTGAGTATTGGAGAGGAAGGAGAAAGTTCGTTTATGAGTTCGATTTTCAACTCTTGATGTAACAAAATGAGTTTGATTTTTTTTTCTTATTTCTACTCTGTCTCTTATATAAAAATACAATTGAAATTTAATATTCCTAGTTCCCAAAAGTCTTGTCCAAATAGGTACTGAAGTTATGAAGTGATCTTGGAATAAAATTGTGCAGAAGATTAGGTGCAATTTTACTTATATGTATCAATATAGCTAAAAAACTGATATTGAATACTTCAAAATAAAATCATTTGAAATGTGTTACGTATTATTATAAAATATAAATTTATCATTAAAAGTAAAAATTAAAATGAGCAATTACTAGCATAAGCAAAATATGCATATTTATAGAATGATGTATTTGTATATATGTTCATGATATTATTTAATCTGTTCAATTAACAATAGACAGGTGTTCTACTTATAAAGGGCTTTACATTACTAGAAACAATGGAGATATAAAGTACTTTCCGATTTAGAGATATTGCTTTTATATTTTAAAAGTAGTTTTTAATGTAATATTTTCTCTTAGTTAAAAACGTTTGTACATGTGACGCATTGTTGATTACAATTGATTTGACACTACAACTTTTGTCTGAAACAAATTTTGCGTAAAAGCAATCAAACACTGTTCCATGTCTGTATATATGGAAAAAAAAAAATTAAATTAAATTAAAACTCGAAAAATAAGCCTTAAGTAACAGCCAAAACATTCTATTTATCCTTGTTTGGTTTGAATTCGGTAGGGTAAATTATTGATTCATACAATTGAAGAGAACAGGTAAAGACATTTTGGGTGAAAGCGAGAAGTTCAGGCTGTTTTTCGTACAATATTGTGACATAAATTGTTTTTTCTCTTTGCTTCGACATGAACGCGTTTTCCCTATTTAGGTGTACACAGAATAAAAGTACGTGGTTCTTCCTTTAAACGAAATAGCTTATTTTGGAAAATATTCGACTTTGTCTGTACTCTTCAATTACTAAAGAAGACTAATTCTTTTGTGCCTATTTATTTATCAGTGATTACGTGATAAGGTTTTGTCAAATTCTATTTAAATATATATAATTTATTTACATATTTGCTTAATCGAAGATGTGTAAATATAATCAGTAATTTTTGTACTTTTTATCTACATATTGTTTGAGCTAATCTTAAAAACGGCTGAAACGCATAGACTTCGTCGCTTCGTCTGCATATTTCTAAAAATTCTGAAATATCGCGTGAAAACATATATATTATTCATCAGGGTTATAGTGGCTAACTATGGTTATAACATACACGTAGATTTTGTTTCATTTCGATATCTGAAGGGTTTACACAAATATATTGTAGAACTATTCAGGCCAGGCACCATGCCTTTCCCCTGGTCGAAAATTTCCAAACATCGTTAAAATTATAATAAAAATAAATCAAAATTAGAAATAGTATAAATAAAAATTTGTTTTGCCCAAAATTTTAATGTTTTGATAAAGTGATTCTATTTTATCAGTGGTGCGATTTGTTATTTAATTGTTAATATCCTGATAACAAAGTAATACATAAATAAAAAAGAGTTTGTTGAGCTGTGCTTTTCTAAAAAGAGTAGATAAGTTGACGTATGTTATCGTCTTTTATTAAAGTGATAAAGACAGGCTCACGTAAAGTACTTTTAACATGTTCCGAATATTTTAAGTCATACATAAAATTTTATGCTAAATTTTTATTATTTATTTAATTATTACCGAAGCTAAAATGGTAAAATGTAATAATTTAAAAAAATCATTTTGTTCAATTAGCTTTAAATGTGTTCGTGTATATAAGAGTTGAACTATTTTTATTAATTGCCTTGTTTTCGTAGAAAGTAGAGCGTAAAATGCTTTAAAAATAATAAATAGAAAATTGACTTATAGATAAAAACTCTGTTTTATCAACACACTTCTTTTTATAGTAGCTAACGTTTGCGGTAAAAAATGCTACCAGAATATATTAATTTATTCACTGGTCTGTGTGCATCGTTTAAGAAAACTGTATTAAAAGTGTAAACAGCATTTAAATTCGTTAGATTTATTATTTTTACTAATAGACTTAATATATTATGTAAAGTACGTTTGAGTAAAAAGGCGAAATAGTGTTCTACAGATAAAAACATTAAAATATTTTAATGCGCCGAATTAGCTGTTTGTCCCAAATTACAAACAATAAAAATATTCTAAGCCAGTTTCTTCAAATGAAGAGCAGGTATTGAATAGCGATTGTATAACCAGATGGATACAAAAGTAATCAGGTTTTTATGATATTGCAAAAAAAAATTTGTTATCTTATTTTAAACACATAAAGTTGTTGGCCAAATGAATTGTGTTATGCCAATGAGGAAGGAAAGAAAGTGATCAACAAGTCTAAAGTGCTCTAAACCATTATATATTTCTTTGGACTCCCAAAATAGAGTCGAGCGTTGATAAAGACTGATATACTTTAGTTCTTTTGGGTAAGTTGATTAGAAAAATATAATTTGTTTAGTTATCTAGATAGAGCATTCTGGTTTGCAGTGCGAACATTTCCAATGAGTAAAGGAATATATTTAATTCATACCTGGACTGCATTCAATTCCTTGAGAAGGGCAATAGATTTCGGTCCTGGAACTTCTGTTTTTACACTTGGGCCACTGGGTTCTGCTTTAGCACTTAAGGATCTCACCAAAAGAGCACCTTAAATTATCAAAATAATATTTTACACAATTGCTTCCACGTCCATTTATATAATTCCACTAATCAATATTTCACTCAATGCTCAGGCTGCAATGCGACTATACCTTTTCCAATTTCTCGACTTTTAAGGACATTCAGTAATACTACTTGCTTAAGCATTTTCAAGATAATTTTCTCCTATGTAAAACTCTTTAAGAAATAAACCCTTAAATTCGAATACGTCCCAGCCCGTCCACGGCACGTGGAAGAATAAGACTGTGATCAGGTATTAGCAAAAGCTGTCGTCCAAAAATCGTGTCACAGTTCTGTTCAGACTCTCCCGCGGTTCTTTTCAGGCCTCAGCATCTCCAGAATCATCCGATTCTTTCTTATCAGAGAGGAAAACACGCCGGCAGTGAACCTGCGCACTTCCCCTGGATATAGTTTCATTTTAATGGAGCTAAATCGCTCTACCCTCTCTAATCAAAAATAATCAAGGCAACATGTAGCCGGGCAGGTTCCCCTGAGCTTCATACTAAATTTTAATCATTCTAAGCGAGCCATTGAAAGATATTTTAATGGAGTTAAATCGCGTTACCCGCTCTAATCAAAGCCAATCAAGGCAACATGTAGACGGATTGACTCTCCTCGGTTTCACACTAAGTTTGAAGAATGCTAATCTAACCACTGAAAGATAGATAATTCAATTCTCGTCGCAAGTGTTTATTGGGGAAGTTATACAACTGGTGACCATTGGCGTAACCAGGATTATTCCCTCTAGGGGCTTGGGTCTTACCTCAGCATGTCTTCCACATAAACTGAATCCTGCTGTTCTGCATAATTTACATTGTATACCTGTCAGCGCTTACCACCACGAAATGAACTTATAAAAACAATACCGCTACAAATGATTCAATCTTTTATTGATAAAAAATTTAATCAACTCCAGTCTACCATTTTCAGCTAAATGATTTAAGACTAATTGTGAATACGTTGATACCAATTTCTCTAATTCCTTAGGGCAGGCACTCACGAACCGTATTCCTTGAAATTAAGAAGGGCATGTAAGGATTGTGTGGTCTTATGCAGCCTGGTTGTGGGAAAGTGCTAAAAGAAAGTGAAACACCATGCCTTTTATCCTGCAAGAATTGTTTTTGACTTAATGTGGCTGAATATGGTAACCAATGGTTTGAACCGCACTTGTTCTATTGCATTTAGTAAGTGAGAAATCGTTTTCATAATAAATTTCGATTAGCTCTTTACTCAGTGTTATTATTGTCTATCTTGTACTAGCTGCTAGCTAGCCAGCTGTCTTAGCTTTACAATAGTTGGGATACTCTACTCTTAAGAATTTAATCTGTAATTTTTCTTGCGGAGAAATTTTAGGATGAGCACCAAAGCTATCTCTCTCTAGTTACGTCAACGCTAGTCACGCTTCCGTTTAGTGAATGAAATGATAACTGGCAATTAAATTAAGCAATAACTTGTTTGAAGCGCATTAGCTTTTCTTGGAGTGTATGTCAACTTTTTAAAAATGAAAAATAATCAAGTGAACTATTAAACGTTATTTGCTTAAACAATGGAGTAACATTGATAAGGTCAATTGCACTAAGGTGCTACTTCGCGCAATAGTGTAATAAACTCGTTAATACTGATAAGTACGTTGTTGTTTTGTGAAATTTACTCGTACGTTTTTTAAGCATTTTTAATTGCTTTAAGTGCAGAAATTTCAATCGAGGAGATTTTCCACTGCACAAAATTAATCTTTACAGAGGGTGATAGTATAGATGTTGAAAAGCTCGTGACTGATTGTATTTTAGATAACATAGATGAAATTAATATTGTATTACATGTAATGTTTTGTTAAGTAAACTATGTATCATTATTATAATAATTATAAATTAGTGACAAATTAGCAAAATAGTATTTCTCGCAAACGGATTTCGATATGGATTTGAAAACGTTTTACTACGCGAGTGCGATATATAAATATTTAGCTAGTGGTTAACTACTTATGAAGTTCGTTAACATTCCTGTCTTAAAATATTTTAAAAAGTGAAATTCCAAAGATTACTTTAAAGCATAGTTGTTAAGAAAATGCCAAAACATGCAAAGCAAAGTTTATTTTTAAAAATATATCAAATGTTAAACTTAAGAAAAAGTACATTTCAGAAAGAGGTTGATTTTGACTCCCAAGTTTTTAAACTATTATCAAAAATCTTTCCCAAAAATTCTCTTGTTTCTCCTGTAGTAATTTTTGTGTAATGTTGAAATACTTTGAAATACTGGAATTTTGTTTTCAAATCGGGAGCATACTTCAAGAGATCTGACCCATATTTTCGTAGTATTTCGGTATATGGCTTCGGCGTAGGTCGTATCATCCTAATAATTATAAATAATGATAAACTTTTCTAATAAACAATTTTCTGGTATTTCATACACTTTAATAAATTTAGAGATCATTGTTTGGATAATTTTTTTTAATTCAGAATCCATTGATTTCCAATTTGTCTTGGTTTCTCTCGTGTATCGTGCAATAAGGGCACACAACAGGCGTACGATCTGCTTCTGGTCAGGATGAAATTGGTTTGAGGACTCCCTAAAATGGAATCGGTTATTTTCTAGCATAATTTTTTTACTCCATTATACTTCTGAATTATGTAAATTATGGGTTCGAATACTTGTACAGTGGGTGCAATACAAATAGCTTTTTCTGTAACCATAAGTTCTTTCCCATGCAAAAGATTATTTTTTTTTTTTTGTCCTATCCTTTGCAAAACTATCTAAGATGAAGAAATAAAATCATAATCATATGTGTATTAAAATTAATAAAGTATTCTACTATACAATATTGTGTGAATGCAAAAGTTGAACTCAATTAAACCAAATAAATGTAATTAATTAGACAAGAGTAATTGACTTTCATGTAAAAAATAATGTTTTTTCCTTTTATTAAAATCAATGATGGGCATAGTTTACATTACTCCATTGAGTGAATATAATGCTTCATTCAATGACATGCTAGACGTATTTAATAAATAAATTCCTATAAATGGTGAGACTAAATACCCTAGCGATTTTGTTAATAAGAAATAAACAAATAAAATAAATATGAGACGTTTATTTTTAAAGGGCCTAAGAACACTTTTTAAAAAGTTTCTACTTTAGTCAGTTTTAGTTTCTACATAACAAAAAAGGTTAAAATACTATAAAATAAATTTTTTTTTAATGAACAGGCCATTTTCAAAATAAGCGGCTCATATATGTAATTTGATATCCTCAAAAAAGACGTTTATTATGAAATCAAACATGAGATTAAAAATATAATCCAAATATAAACGATTTGCTATGCTACAGCGTTCTTTAGTAAAAGTACAGATTGTACACTTTCTACAACAGTTCCAAAATTTATTCAAAAGAGGTATTTATTCATATCAACATACTAAACAGGTTTTTTAGGTATCGCACGGTTTTGGAAACATTTGCCCCTAGTTTTTCCACTTATTTAAGTTTTAAGTAGATACTTACTTAACCAGTAAATTGTGAATTGAAATTGAGATGAAATCAGAATGAAGAGACGTTAATTAAATTTAGTGAGAATTTGCTCGATTCGTTTTGCAAACTAATATCAACATTTTATAACACGCAGTTTTTTAAGAGTGATTATACCTGCCTGTACGAAGCATTGTTCAATGTCATACATTAAGATTGTTTACGAAACTTGTATGTACATGGAATATTTGGTGGAACAGTGGCATTATGTTTTCCAGAAGCCAAAACAAATTTTAACATTTTGTTTGTTTGTTCAGGCGAGAACTTTTAAAAAGACTCGCGCTGACTAAGTCGCAGGCAAATACTAGTATTTGCATTAAACGGCGAGATAGTTACGATTCTTTCATAATCTTCTTCTAGGTAATAAATTTCATAGTATAAAATCAGGTAATGGAAATCCTTACCCCACAGAGTAGCTGGAAATGGGACACCTTTATAGCTGTGATGGATTTTTTCCTCATATAACGAATTGACGGAGTTTTCTCCAGCAATAGGAGGAAGAATTTCTGCAATACGAGGCGTACATCTACGCAGTGTGCTGCAGAATCAAGTAGTTGGCGAAAGCCGATACTGGTCAGCTGATGAACGTTTTCAGTGGCATCGAATTCGCTAGAACGTGATGAGATTTATATTTTGATCTTTAACCAGACAAAATTCTTATACCTGCAAATCTTTGTCAGGGAATCAAACATAACCAGGAACATTGGGTCTGCCCATTCCCTTTCAACGTAGTGAGAGAAGTGATCTAAGCGAAAGAGCTCATCGTCGGTGAATCGCCTTAATAAGTTGTACTTTAAGACGAAGTTGTCCGTTGTAATGTCTTTTATAAACTTTGCCGTGATCTCGTAAAGGGTCTAAAGGATATAGAGGCATTTTTAAGGGGCTAGCCTGGCGCAATGTTACGAAAAATTACTCGAAAATTACTTGGATCGGTGTACTTGTGCAAATCTTGGGGCACACTCACAAAATTCCGGCATATTTCAACGGAAGCGCACGTTGCAAGGAGAGTTACCGTCTGTGAATTGTGAAATTTCGCTATTGAATTTACCTCTGACCAGAGTTCGTAGTATTTATAGATATCGTCGTAATTGTGAGAAAAATCTGCGAAATAATTTAAGATTTTCTACAGAATCGTGAACTCGGAACGTTGAGTAAATAATATTCACTGTACCTGTAAGCCCTCCATAATTATGCTTTCGCTTAGATATGTATTAAGAGGCCGACAATTGGGTGGATATAAAGCACTCATTTCTAACTTCCGAAAATATTGTTCGAGATCACAAAAACTTTAAATATTTTTGAAATGAATGTAGTTGCCAGGCGTAAATACTGTAGTTTCAAACTTATTAATCTCTAAGGTAGGTTTTAATGCCAACTTCAATTCCTTCCGAGGGGTTACTTATAATATGAATAAGAAGAAGGCAGTAGCAACGGATTAATTCTAAATATAGTTGTTGGTCTTCTTAATAAGAAAATGACTCTACTCCTTCAAGTGTTTTTCAATTTATTTTCTTCTTTGATCGAATTGCAGTAAACTCGTCTACCGGAAGTGGCTTTATTATTTTGGCATACAACAAATGTCATTAGCCGAGATCCGCAATTTCGGAGGAGGTTGGTGTCGTGCCATTCCGATGACCCTATCCGTATTCTTAGACAAGTAGGACAGATAGTAATAAACAAATATTGTTTTGCACCTACAGCGGTGCAAAAGATAAGGATGAAATAAATAACAAAATGAATTTCTACGATAGGTCTTCCATTACTATATCATCGCTTGCAATATTGCGATGGCAGAGCCATCTATTAAAAATTTAGGGGCCTTAAAGATGACAGCTGCTTTGACATTCCTCTTGTAGTTTATGAGTTTTTGGGAGTTAAGGACTTTTACGGTTTTTGAAGCTATGGAAAGCGAAAAAAGAGCTGTTGTGCAAGGAGAGGCACCGGAATCGGATAATGAAGTCGAGGTAGAGGTAAAACAAGAAGTCAAGTAGTTCTAGGATCGAAAATATATAAATTCAAACAGGAAACGGAAGAGACCATGTCAAATAATTCAAAATATGGGCAAGTGTTCGATGGAGAAGCGCCTGAGTCTGACGAAGGTGGGCTCATGATTTAATTATTTCTAATAATTTCCGCCCTATATCTGCATCTATATAGATATAGTCTCGTTCTGTAAAGAAGCTGTAGCTGAAAACAGCAGTGGGAAGGGATTTTTAAAGAAGGATTTTGAAATGTACCATAGACGCCATGAATCTATTTTGCAAAGGAAGTTGGGTAACTGACATAATTTTTCGTTGTATTTCAGATTATAGTTGTATCCATATTGCAGGCGAATCAAATGTCTCTCTTTATAGAGATTTGACGCTATTTGTTCAGAACACGATGTTGTCAAATTCCAGGCAACTTTTAAATGCGGACCAGATGCTGCTTAGGTCTCAGGTATGAATTTGCAAAATTTCAATTATTGGTGTTTTATCCACATTCTTTTATATAAGAAATATAAATGCAGCTATTTTGGGATTTTCAGGTTTCTCTTCAGACTGCGTCCCACAATATGAAAGTGGCGAATTCGATTTCGAAGCAACTGTTGGAAAAGACAAGAGACGTTGTCACGTCTAGTTTTATTCCTTCTATTAAGATATAGTTGCATAAGAAATATAGAAATAAGCATACTTTCGCTGTTTAAGAATTAGGATGTCAATAAAGATAAAGGCGATATGTTTTCAAATAAAAGACCTTTAATTCCTTAACAATGCTTTTATGACATACTTCGAAATATTCTCAACTACTTATTATTCGATTTCTGTTTGATAATGTTAATTGTGTCTACCTGTGAGTTAGGCTGACCCAAATAATTCGCATTTTAGTGTTATATATCTGGATCTTCTATCCTCGTGTGTATGGATTTCCTGTAGAAATTTTGCTTATTTCATTTAATGAAGAAGGAGGCTGGTGTAAAAGTTTTAAGCAAAATTCGGAATTTCATCTAGATGTAAGTAAAATTAAAGCATTACCACTACGCAAGTATTAAAGCCTATAGGAAAAACGTGGACGCAAGCTAACTAAGCTATTACTTAATTCTTCTTAAGAATTTTTATGTATTATACACTACACTTATTTGCTATGAATTAATCTATTGTCGTGAGTAGTTTACTATAGGCCCTCGTTTAACCGAAAGGGTTCTGTGTAAAAAATGGCTTATGAGTCACATCCTTCTCTTTGAGTAATTTTTTACCGTTAATTGATAATGCAAATTCACCTTTAAAACTCAAGTTGTATCACTTATTTCGTGTTTTTTAGAACTTCAGGATGTTCGGTATTTGTAATTATTAGAAGATTTCTCAAACTAGAATATGGCGGACGGATTGAAAGGTACTACTATGGTGCACCAGTTAGAAAGGCAGGCTTATTGTATAAAATCAAAAGGGAACTCATGAAAAATCATTTAAGGCTGAATTTGTAGAGGTGTATGACCACAATGTGTAGCATTTAATTATCAAAATCTAAAAAATCTTTCGAAAATACTGAGTCACCGGTACTTTGAAGTCAGCCGATCTGGGCCGAGATATAGACGTGAGGTGTACTGAGGAAACAGGCTCTCTAGTTTGTGCATTGCTATACATCATATCCATGTATATACTGTACGTATCAGTACAGTGCAAATCCTTTGGAAATTTTGATTTGAGAATATTTTTCATACTGTTTAGAAATGTTTGTGTATATGTTTCTTTGTGTATCAATTGAACATATTTCGACAAGACTTCCACTGATATGTAACTCAAACTAAACTTAAAATCTGACATACTATTTATACTAACAGTTACTCATCGAATGGAAAATTGTAGTAAAACTAGCCAGGGCTGTATGATTCCAAAAATATATATTTTTCGTCGATGTCCGGCATGGTTTTATTAAAGTTTTATGCGTTGATGGCTTACTCCATGCCCGCCAATTATATAAAGACTGATTTCCAATTCATTGCGTTTTTCTTGCAGATTTGTTCAGCGATTCATAAAAAATAATATTGTGACTGTATCCTTTATTAGTAATCGTCGCCAAAGAACTGAAGAATTTAAAAATACCAAACTTAAACTTACCATTGGAAAGAAATCAGAAAAATGCAAAAAAGTATGCGAAAGTAATATATTATATAATAATATTAAATAATACATATATTCTGTCTAAAACCCTGTGTGTAAAGACCTTTCCTTGACGTTTGTATATTGACTTTTTTATTTATTTTTTTGATTTTCTAAATACCTAGAATAAAGATTTATTACTAATTTAATCTTATTTATGGAATTACCAGTTGATATACATAATTTGGTAAAACAAGGGATGAACATTTAAAAACAAAGAATGTAAAATTTTATGGTCAATTTAATGTCTGAATGAGCAAATATTGGTCCGAGAGATATCTATGACGTGTTAATGGAACGAATACCTTTAGAGCCCACATGATTTTCTTTGGGCACACCACGTATAACTTTCTCTGAAAACTTTTGATTTCAAAGCTTTCATGGCTACACAAAATGTGCATTGGAATTGGAGATGGAACGCAGACAGTTTCTTTTGCTAGTGACACCACCTGAATTAGGTATGTAAATTTGCCGAAGCAAATTTTTTTCAAAAAGTGGTAATTTCATAGCTGAGTCAACGGAATGGAAGCTCTACTTTGTGCACTATTGAGTAAGATTTGTATTTTGAATTTTGATGATGAAAGTATTTCGATGCTTTTTGATTATATTTCACTTTCTAAAGAATTCGTTATATGTTATAAAAATTTCCTTTGACGATTTTTTTAAAAAAAAAGTAATTTTTAAAAGCATAGCCGATATTGAAATCTGGAAAAAAGCAACTATGTGTATCTTAAAATTTAATTATCCATTAAATTGTTAAATGCATAACATTTCTGATCAGACCTCATACATATGGTTGGTAGTCTTCAAAAGAATAATCGGCAGAGAAATCGAGAAGGGGGAATTCCCTTGTTTTATTAAAAAAATGAAGCCTAGTTGGTTAGATGTTTAGTCTATAATTAGATACAGGTAGATATGAGGCTCAGGAGACTTTAGTCAGTGAACTGATAAGTCGGAAATTTAAGATTTTAATTTTACTGACTAAGTTTTCATAAGGAAAGAAAGGAAAATGGACAGACTATATTAGGTTAGCAATGTACTTTGTCTTCTTGGTTTTAATTATGAAAGACCTCCTTTTCAAGAGAAGCCAGTCTATGGCCACTTCTATCGATTTGTACATGCGGACGTTTGGTCAGTTACTTAAATTTGTAAGAAAGCCTTCGCATAAGAAACACACTTGTTTAACTCTAAAGAAATCTAGTGGGTAAAATTCACCAAGGATCAAATCTGAAACTAATACAGGTTTCTATGTATAACCACGTAAACTCACTAAGTACGTGCCTTAATTAAATTAAATTTAATAAACGAAAATTAACTATTAGTCTTCTTTTTATGTAATTATGAATTAGTCCTATGATTGTAAAGTGCGTTTTCTCTGCGGTATTAAATTTAACTTGAAGAAATACTAAGTTAAGTTAGTTAAATATAGTGCAACTGATTGCAAGGCGAGAAAAACTTAAAAGTTAACATACAATTATAATTGTAAGAAAGAATTGCGTTGAATGAGTTATATTTCAAGATTTCATAGTCGATTGTACATTAAACAGTAAAATATGAAAAGTTGGAATTCTATTTTTATGGAACGGTTTTGGGGAGTGGAAGAGGAGGCAACAATTTTTTTAAGTTCAGTTGACAAGGTCTAGATTGATCGCAAATTATCAGTACCACATTATCCGCTGAGATATTTGTTTGGTACATAAAAAGAAAGCTTCTTAATATATTTTGTTGCACTATTTGTAATTAAGAGTACATACTTCATATAGATGTCGATTATAGCCAATACTTAATACCTGTGATATTTAGTAAATTAAGAGCTATGAATTTTTAAGAATTGTACACATTTAAATTCATAGTCAGGAGCAGTTCAGGCTACAACATTTTGGAATCTGTCATAAGTATAGGATTGAAATTTTACTGGAGGGCAGTTTTTATTCTACTACTAATTACTGAAGAATTTTTTCGTTCGAAGAATTTTGAAACATTAAATATTGCCTAAACTTTTTTTTTAGAAAAGGTATCTTGGGTTTCTGCAATTTGAAAAAGCAATCGAGTGACTGCTGAAAGTACGTTTTCGAAATTTATTATTTTTAGATTCTAACATACTCATATTTCTAGAAGTATATGGAGGACTTTCATGCGAATGTATCGCTCTTCACTTTATTCGTTATTATCTATCTAATAGTGAATTCTGAGAAGACATAAGGGCTTAAGGCTTAACGTTCTTAAGAACAATTATGTTAATCAAATGCTTTTCTTAAAAGTGAGACATTTTGGATAACTTCTATGATCATTTACGTAAACGAATGAATTCCTTACAAATCGTGTCTGTAAATGCTTATAGTGATAAAAAGTTAACCTGCCAATCAGCCCGATAATGGGGAAACGTTTAAGAAAGTTTTTATAGTAAATAATACATAAAACTTTTCTCTCAGGTTACTATCGAAAGACTGCATTGAACCGGAGAGAGTTAATACGACAAAATGTGACCAATAATAGCAACTATATTACGGTATGCACCTTACTGAAGAGTAAAGAAGACTCAGGAAAGTTGCAGTGTATACCGAAATAATAAAAAGAAATTACAAAGAAAAATCGGTGGTCGTCCTATTTAATATATCATTGATTTGAAGACCATTTGCTGGTTCGAATATTAACAGTAGACGTCAGTTGGTTTGGTGGTGGGTGAAGTCGAAGCAGATGAAGATCAAGGCGTTCACTCAGAGAATCATTCCGCAATCAGACCTTGAAGAAAAAGCACGCGAAGATCGTCGGTTTCGTGGATTACTCAAGACTGGCTGAAAACGGAGAGCACACACTTAGCCGGAGTTAAACTGCGACGTACCGTGATCGACGGCATATTTTTAATATTCAATAATTCGAATTTGAAACAGGTAATTGATAACCTGAATAGTTTACGGTTAAAAATAATATAAAAATTGTATGTGAAGTAGAAAAAAAGGTGTATGTAGACAAGCTGGTTCTCAACAAATTGTGCCGTGATGTACAAGTACTCGACAAAAGTGGATAGCTTAGGAAGTCTAGTTGTGCAATTTTAAAAGAATGAGAAGAATTAGGATGGAAAGCGGCAGTTACAAATCAGGTTCATTATAATTCAGCTGGTATAATTTTATTGCGACAATTTTTTCCGCCATCCGTAAAAGTTGAGCGAAATAAAATGTTTGCGCTGCGCGTTAATGTACGCGTTCTAAATCACAAGCCAGCTGCTTCCGGTGGATGAACCAATTACCTGGAATAATCGACGTCTTATTCGTGGGGGCCGGTTAAAGAAATCGTAAAAAGAAAAGCGAAATGAAATTTCAAATTTCGTTACATGGCCTTGTACGGCACGTGAGATCAGATTAAGTTATGCCGGATTGATTCGGTCGTGGTTGTGCTCATCTCTCCAGCGCGGAATGGACTTCCCTGGCTGATCTTGAGATGGACTTAAGACCTACAATAGGAATTTATCCGGTCGAAAGTTTAACCTTGCCCATATGCGTCGCGAGCTTTGAATTTCTTCTTTATGTTTTCGTTTTGGTACATTGGTGAAAGTTTCTGAACTGAGGAAAGTAAACGCAAACAAAAAGTCTACGGTTCGGTGTGCTACTGTTTACTTTTTTTTATTTCAAAACAATTTAAATCCGGTTGAATTCGTAATTGATGTGAGGAAGAGAACTCATCTTCCCATCTTTAAAGCTCAATCATAGTTTTAGAATCCGTTTTATAAGAGATCAAAATGCGAAGGGTTGACGAATACTTACAAGTTAATTGGTGAAAAATATTTGAATATAATTTCAAGGAGGTCTCGAAGGAAAAACTAAATTTGAAAAAAAAAAATAAAACAACTATATATTTTTTTCTTTAATCGTTGGTCCACCAGTGTTAATTGAATATTTAATTAAAAAAAAAAACAACAACCACAACAAAATTATTATATTACCAATATACGTACGTTTTAAACACTGAATACAATAAAATTTAGAGGCTCAAAAGAGGTTTTCAAAGTATTTCAGCACACTGAAAATGTGCAATATTTTGTATTTATCTTTTAGTCATTCTGAAATTCAAAATTTTTTAAACAAATAAATTTAAAAGTTTGCTTTATAAATTCTCTGCATAAAACATTCTTGCTAGAACAATATTAGTATATTGTTTGTGATAAGCCGCATTCAGAGCTTTTAAAATCTTAATAAGTGAATGTAAGCTCTTTTTAGGAAATGTATAAAAACTAATTGTGTGCAATGTTACATTAAATATATATTTTTATCTAATGCAAACGCTAGCTCTTACAATATTTTCCTCCAAATGTGCTGAAAAACAAATTACCTGATACTCGTGATTGTTTTTTCGGATTAGTAGATCATTCTAGATTGTGATCAAGTTAAGTGATCTGATTATGATTAGATTATTGCCGGTTAGGATAGTTTAATTAAAAAAATCTTGGGTGATTGGGATTGGAACCGAACGATGTTGCTTTTACTATCTATTAGAGTCTATCAGGTTCTAAAGGAATTACTTAATCTACTTCTGATTATCTACTTAATCTACTTCTTGATCAAGTAAACTGTCCGGCCCTGCTACATATGTGCTATTGTTATCATTAAGAATTTTACTATTTAGAGGTCCTTATCGATTTTGGAGCTCTATACGTTTACCATTTTAACTCTCCTAACTCACACCACAGTTGATGCTTGAATTGCCAGGGAAGTGGTATGTCCAAACAAGCAGCTTGTTTCCGTTTGAATTGTTAGTTGAACAAGAATATTAGAGTCAAATAAAATGAAAAGCTTTCTAAAAGGCCCAACGCATCAGTTTCATGTCAGTCCAACTAGAAAAATCGTATAAAAAGGTTGAGTTGAAGTTGGGCTTTATTAATTCATAAAATAAATGATAAAATTTCATCTTAACACCTGATCACTACGAGGTTTGCCTTAATAAGACCATTCTCAACCATTTGATTCATGTATATTGAATATTCACTATTTTTAATTCGTTTTCAGTACGAATTCTATTTACGTATACTTTATATTTATTATCATTTGAAAGTCGGTCTTTTAATTTTCCAAAACAAATTTCCTTTCTTTTAATTTTTATCGAGTGTATCTTTTAGAAATACATACTGAGTATCTACTATATGTATATATTATTTCAAGATTTCTACGAGCTGTGATTTTTTTACTTTCTTACAGACGAGACACGATGAAATTGAGCTTTTTACTAGAACTATTGTTTATTTTCATCATAATTGCTTTTGCAGCATCAAAGCCTTTGCATTCTGGTATTTGGATTTTATATATTCGCAAAACAAAAATTTATTTCGTTTCCTTTTTAGACTCCAGGTTGCGAAAGCATACTAAAAATGGTGTGGTAGCAAGACAAGACTTTTCATCACCATCACCTGCCCCAGCTGCTGACGATGATGATGATGATGATGATGACGATTTTGGACTAGGTACATACTTTTAATTTGAAATAATTGAAAGCATATTTTATATGATTTCTTAGGTGACGATGATGATGATGATGATGACGACGATGACGATGATGAGAGTGGTGAAAAAAATAAGGACCCAGTAAAAGCTGATAAGCCAGCACCAGTTGATAGTGACGAAGATGACGACATTCTTGGTTTAGACGATGACGAAGATGAAAAGGACACTACCAGTGATGAGGATGATGTGGATGGTGCCGATTTCCTCTTGTTTGGAGATGAACTCTTTGGCTTCTTCACAGAAGATGATGACTCAAATCCTATCCCATCACCAGCAGCAGTGACCGCGACTGCTGTGCAGTCCAATCCTGGTAACCAACCACTTCCAGAGGCATCTTTAGTTACTGCAAATAAGAATAAACCAATTCAAGCAGATCCATCTGTATCGTCTCCTCCTGGAGTAGTTGTTCAATCTATTTCTAGTGCTGTGCAAGATGAAGTAGAATCGACAAAACCCTCTCCTCAGTTAAATTTCGCCCACACCCCAGCGTTACTGGAATTGTCTCAAACTGCATCGGCGCAATCTAATGTTATTACTGGAAATGATATAAAAGCTAGTGAAGTTTCTCAGTCAATAGAATCAGGGTTAGAATTACTTCCAAGTACAGCACCTAGCTCCGAATCAAGTTCACAAGCTGTAGGAGACACGTCTGTTGAAATTATTAAAGCTGAAGGACCTCAGGATTTCGTCGACGACAGTGCAGAGGAAGACGGAATGATTGTCGTCTCTGATGCCACCTTAGCAGAAAATCAGAAAAACCCGGAAAATTCACAAATCATTTCAAGTGATCCTGTTAAGCAAACAATAATTTTAACTACTGACACTAGACCTACCACTTTTCAAAATGATAAAGACATGGAGGTGGTGGGCCAAATTTCACAAATCGCCGAACAACTTTCAACACCAGTAGCTGTTACAACGAAGCCTCCGAAAATCAAGGATGAGGAAGAAGATGGTCTTTTGGGAATTGTAGACTCTTTGATATCTGATGAGGATGATGACGATGATGATCTTAAGATTGAAGAAGATGGCGATAAGGATGAGGACAATGAAGTGGATGCTGCTGAGGCGGTGTTAGATTCAGATGAGGATGATGAAGACGATGAGGACAATGAAATCGAAGCCCTGGACGACGAAACAACTGAAGGGAACAGAATTAAGGATAGTAAAAAGAAAAGGAAGGAGACTGGTGGCTTCATCAATAGGATAGGACAAACTTTAGGACTGACTAGAACTCTTAAAACAAAACGAAGGCATTGATTAAGCCGTAATTCGTAATTTTTAATTACATAAATTATTTATTAATTTATTTATTTAAATTATCTCACTAATAATAGTAAAATTTGAATGCAATGTACAGTGGCAAAAAGATTTTTTTCTGCCCTTGGGAATTATTGCTTTTTATCTATTATTTATACATTTTTTAAGAATTGAGGAGAGGTTTTGAAAAAAGGTACAATTGAGCAAGAAATTTAAGTTTGTGAGATAAAAGGGAGTGTACATAGTTCATAATAAATTAAGCCTTTTTGATTTGATTGTAAATCGTTCTTTTGAGAGTTATAACGAAAAATAACTAATAATTATTTATGTCAAAGGGGACCCAACGGTAACCACTAAGGATATATCAAATTCTACTGCGATGGCTAAACAGGTTTCAGTAGCGGTATAAAGCTATACCACATGAATTAGTATACACTGTATAAATATAATATTACTTAAGAAATTCTGCATAGTAAATGATATGATATGGGTTTTAGAAAATCACAGCAGGTTGTGTTTTGCTTGAGATACTAGTAGCCATTATAATTTTATCCAATTGTGTGACAATTTGACATATTCTTAGTATAAAAATCAAAATGTGTAATGTTGATAGTCCATTTCCAGAAAAAAACCAACCAAAAAAAAATGTGAAGAGAAATTATCTGCCTCACTTCGAGAAGCTGCTCAAACACGTATATTTACAAAAATCGGAAAAATTCTACTTTAATATTTATTTGCATTTACTAGATTAAAAATGTTAAGCCTAGAACTGATTGTAGTCCTCCGCAATTCCCGGTCAACATTTTTTACAATCCTCGGAATCGAAGAAATGATTTCAGGAGAGTCAAAGAGCTTGTGGACGAAAATCTGGAGCTGCTAGAAAAAATCAACAGAATCGAACGTAGCACTGTAAATATGATATTTTCAAATTTGCATATTAGGACATAATTGATTACGTTTAGGGCGTAACTGATAATTACCTTAATATGGATAAATTCAAAAAATCCAATGTTCGTTATGTGCTGAAGCGTATTAGATCTTACGAACGAGTTAATTATGAATTGGCTAGAAAGCTTTTGTGTGTGGTACGTACATCGAAACAAAATTTTTAATTTTATTTATCATATTTATAATCTAAACGACTTCTTAGACTTCTGTGCTACCAACGAGAGATGAGCTGTTAGGAGATTGGAGAGAAAATTTACGTGTTATCCAGAGTAACTGCAAAAAGCCTATTATTTTAAGGGACTTACAAAATATAAATGTAATTACTAGAGCAGCTGTGAATTCACGGCCGATGTAATGCCTATTCCTCTTTTTATGCCTTAATTTGCGGATAAAACTCATTTTCAGAATTTATCTTAATCTAGCTCAAAAGGACGGCAGGGCTTTAGGGAAATTAGTAATTGTCCTGTTTTTTGACATCGTTCCGAAGATGACATTGAATTTTATTGCTCTGTGCAACAATTCAAGGGAAGTTAAACAGGACGATAAAACGGGCAGATATTCCATTCTAGGATCTTCTATATACAGGTTTGGAAATTAATTTTTATCACACGTGTTCGGTAAAGTTGACTTTCTCTTGTTATCCGGGGAGAAAACAAAACATTACTGCCCACATCGACACCCTGCGCCTTCTAGCGTACCTTATAAAACCGCCCGCAACGAGCACTAGGATTAAAAATAATATGTGCACTTTGGAGAGAACTCGAAAATGCTCCCTCGTGTGGTGGGTGCCCGAGCCAAGCGTAACGTCGCACTCGGAAGCTATTTCGGGTTTTTTGCGCTCAGTGCAAAATATACTATTTTGCTTATATGTTGTTTCTTATACTACTTCCAATTGTGCCTTTATGTTCCATTATAAATTTGGAGACTAAGGAAACTATGAATTTATTGATTAAATTTAATATATATGAATTACAAAGTAATAGGTTCAATAACTTGGCTGAGTAATCTAATTTCACTGAATATATTCACTAGGACCCTTCAATGCGGTTGGTATTTTTAAGTGACTACACTATAAAAATTAATCTAATAATCTTAAAGACTTGAGGTTTACATTTTATTTTTTATATGTTTAAGGAGTTAAAAGTAATTAACGTAGGATAATTTCATTTAAACATATACACTATTTTTTGTTTGGTATTCGGTATATTTCGGTAGGATATTTTCTGGATTGTTCTTCGAAGGTGGCGATATGATTTATGAAAACGGATGCGGAGGAATGGCGGCTGATGGTCAAGATTTTGCTCCAGACAACTTCACTATACCCCACCATTGCAAAGGTAACTAATACAAACTTACTATGAAAAGTTGTTAATATTAATACTTAAAAGGAACGATTGCAATGATTCCAAATGAACAAGGTCTGGTCAATTCTAGATTTACGATAAGTTTTAAACCGTTAAATGTTTTAAATGGAAAACGAGCTGCTTTTGGGAGAGTTATCAAAGGTAAAAATCTTTTGGATGCTCTTCAACAACTCGGTACAAAGAATGGGAAACCAAAAACTAAAATAACTATAAGTGGTTGTGGTCTTTTGAATACGTAAAAATAAATTATAAATTTATTTGAAACATTTTTTCTGCATACGTATAAAAATATCTTAATCTTCACTGTCTGAGTTTTTTGCTAGTATTTCACTGCTGCGTGGCGTCCCCGCTGGATCTATTGTGGCTTCAAAGCATCGTTTGAAAACTCTTCGGGCTCTATTCCGTCTAATGGCAGTTGGCGATTTGGGCACAGATTCATCAAGATAAGGGTTAGTTTCTCCAGTATTTCTAAAAGTAACATAAATTCCGCTGCAATCATCGTTTGTGTTATGAAGTCGGTTTTCTATGAGCCGCGGAGCTGAAATTTCCGTTTCAGATTGAATGGATTCAAGTTGAGGTCTCGATAAAGCCGATCGAGGATTAGCAGATTGTTGTGCTCTAACTGCATCGACTGAGTCCTTAGTTCTATTTTCAAGCGTTAAAAGCTCTCCTGTTCCTTTGGTGCTTCCAATGGTGTCTAGTTTTGTTTTCTTCGAGCCACACTGTTCACTGTGAGTGGTATTAGAACGTTTTTGGCTGGCAACCGAATTCCGTATATCGTGAAGTGATCGATTTTGCGAAGTACAAGTGTCGAAATCGTACATAGTAACATCGTCTGGATTTAACGTGGATATTACAAGATTTGCTTCGTATTTCCGACTATTCTCAACAACAAATACTGCTGGTCTGTAAATAGAACAGTACGCCAGTAATGGGGATAATCTAATTTAACGGGGATGTCGCAGGAATTTCTGCTTAAATTTTCTTTATATAAAAACAGAATTCATACGACTTTGTATTTCAGTAACTCACTTTCCACTTGTTTCAAAGTTAACAGATATATCCAAATTAGTAGCTTCGGCAAAAGCCAAGAAGGCGCGAAATTCTCTTAAACAGAAAGTTATTGAGGTTTCCTGTTTCACTGAGTACTTTTCGAATTCATTTGCTCTAAGGAGTGAGTGTTAGTTCGTGAATGCATTAAAAAGAAACTATTTACTTCAAACTGAACTGCGATCTCATGAATCTTTTATCAACTTCCGACCCTTCTACGTAATTCTTCACTTTAAGAGAGTCATCGCCAACTTCAAGGGTAATCTCCTCTTCGTTGGGTTGGAAATTGGCCGAAATTTCACTGAATAGCTTGCAAGAAGCACTTATTCTGGAAGAAAAAGGATTTCAGAGCTGTGCTTAGGATAATCAACTATCCTACTTGTTTGGGACTTCCTCTGTCGTGTAGACTGCTTGTAGGGTTTCTGAGTCAATAATTGAAATGTAATTTGTCTTCACAGTATCTAGCTTGCACTTAAATTTGACCATCAATTTCGAGGTTTCAGAATTGATGACGATATCACAGAACTCAACGTGCTTCATGTTCCTGAATATGCCGAGGCAGGCCTTTACCGACACTTTACACTTATTATCGAAATCATCATTGTTAGCATTTTCGATATCGTAGTCAAGAAAGAACTCAGGACAGAACTGAAAGAGTGCAAAAGCTGACTTTGTATTGTTAACCGTCCTCAACGAAAGCCCATCTGGGGTGCCTTCTATGAACAATTCGGCGCCAATTCTTGAAAGCGATTGAACAGCCTTGGCTATTACTAAACAAATCAAACATTATGTTATTTCTGCTCCAATCTGTCGATGCTACTACCTTTGGCGTTATTCCCCGAAAGAACACACTTCATCCCTGCAAATTAGTCCTTGCCGTGATGACAAAGTCTGATGTAAACAGATCTAGACAAACTGTCATCTACAACTTGTAGACAGTTTTGTGCAACTTGTGGGTCGAATTTTAGACAGTAGTCAGGGAAGGACCACCTTTTCGCTTAAAACAGGGAAGACTTCCGCCAGGTTGTGTATTAAATAACGCGTTTGTCACTAACGAATGACGCGAGAATCTACTGCGCAATATTACGACATGTAGATGACTTTTGCAGCTTTAATTACATACTATGCCTGAAGATCTTTGAAATACGGTATTCACTACTGTTGTTGTTTACAACTCTGAACATTTTAGGTGTTTGATGAGACTAGATATTTTGGCTAATTTTCTACAATACTATCCTCATACCCTCCATAAGGGCAATTGTTCTAAACGACATCAATCGCCCTTCACTCTTTTGTCTGTTTGTAATATTTACAAATAAATGAATATGTTCAAACATTGTTCGTTTTGTGTTATCAATTTATTCAAATTGTATTTTTGGCTCTAACAACGCCTGAAAAATACCGAAGTATAAAATTACTCTAGTAGGTGGTTGTAAAAATAGAGCCATCATACACTTTTCGGCATTAATTGTTGGTAAGGCAGGGAAAATATTACTGAGTCGTATTAAACCTGATAAATTGTATAAATAATTTCGTTTTGTTCAAGAGGCTGACAAAAAGAGCGTGTTATTCAAACATCATCTTGAATTTCTATTGTATTAAAAACACAAATAAAGTATCAAAAGACATATATGTATATCAAATTGCTGTTTAAAATACAAATGAATCATCCTTTAGATTTACCATTGCATGGCGTCCGCCATCAACGGGCACATTCGCTCCTGTGATAAAGGAAGATCCAGATAATGCCAAGAAAGCAATAGTTGCAGCCACTTCTTCCACGTTTCCAGGTCTTGCTAAAGCGTGAGTTAATTTCGTGCGTTCTAAGAAATTTTGGTACTGCTCCTCATTCATGCCACCTCTCTTGTGAATCTCTGTAATAATCACACCTGGATTAACTGAATTAACCCTAACTCCTTTCGGGGCCAATTCCAGTGCAATGCTACGGGTAAATTGGTCCACAGCAGCCTTTGAAATGCAATAGGCTAGAACGCCTGGGAATGCCCGCATCCCATTCACACTGGATACATTGACTATAGCTCCAGAAGTTTTAATCAGGTGCGGAACTGCTAACATCGTAAGGTGGTAGATTGATCGAACGTTGGTGTTCATAACTGTGTCGAACTGCTCCATATTAGTATTTTCTACTGACCCCACTGCAATAATCCCTGCATTATTCACTAAAATGTCGATTTTACCAAATTTTTCGACAGTTTTTTGAATGATCAGTTCAACGTCTGCTTCTTTAGTTACATCTGCAACTACATATTGTACTTCTGTAAATGGATGTGATGACCGACACTTTTCACAGACACTCTTTAACTTTTCCTCATTTCGACCAACAAGCGTTAGAATCCCTCCTAATTGGGCAAAATGTAAAGCAGTCCCTGCCCCAATTCCAGAACTAGCACCTGTTATGATAGCAACCTTTCCATTCATTTTGTTCTGAAAAGAACATTAAAAGATGTTTTGGATCTTTGTAGAAAATTTAATTCTTTTTTATAAAGTTGTTTGAATAAATTTAATTCTATAAAGATGTCAATAAAATATATTATTTTTTTATTGATAAGTGTCAATATAATTTAACTACTAGTGGGCTCGTGAATCTTTCGTGTTTTGCAACGATAACGAATTTGTTAGGTATAGTCTTATATGACGTGTTAGTATGCTTGAATTGAAATAAATGACGGAGGTAGGATTGACCGTTTTTAATAGACTTTAAGAAAAAGTATTAAAAGTAATTGTTTATACATATCTGTACCGCACCACATGCATTCAGAGAATCTCTTTGCATACAATGTTCGATGTAACTACAGAATTTTCTTTCACCTTTCGTTCCAGGTAAGTTGTAATATTATATAACAGAAATGTTCAGACCTCTTGAATGTGCAGATGATACAATAAATCGCATATGTACATCATATGCCTAGGATTCGTAAACACAATGTGCGATCAATGCAACGTTGGTAGATTCTTGACATTTGTGTCGTTGCACAATTTCATTTATTCAGGGTAGCCGCCTTCGAACTCTTATCATAATTTTAAATTTGTACCGAGCTTTTTAAGCGAATTACAATTTGATGCAACATTTTAAAAATTTATTTAGATTTTATTTAATTGCAAACTCACAATACGTTAAAATAATATGTTTCGAAGAAGACGTGTGGTCTGAGGTTTAGTTACATTAGTTTAAATCCTCATTTATGGTGTTTCGGTGTGTAGTTTCCTTAATATAGGTACAAAACCGTTCTGAACCCTTAGCGCAATAATATATAAGAGGATATCAGTTTGGAAATACTTATTAATTGGAGATATGGACGGACAGACGGACTGAAATTATAATTTCGTGTTTCGGATTTGGAATCACGTCATAGTCATTTTGATATGATGTCTTTTTGGAAGTATTCAAATACAGATTGGACAGTGTATTTTAAAATGTTAGGATTATTTCATAGTTTGAAGGGCATAAGGTAGGACAGACAACAGAAAAAGTAAATGAGTATAAATTTTTACCCCCTTACTACGTTCTAAAAAATTATAGTAGATCACCTCTAAAGCGTCTTTCGAACATAAAAAGAATTATAAAAATCCGTGAGTATACATAAAAAGAGATACAAATAAATCAACAACTTCTTCTTTTTGAGGTTTGTTAAAAATGTACAAAGGAAGTCTTTAACTTTATAAATAAAGAAAAAACAAAGTTTTATAACAAAGTAATACACAAATCCCCAAAGCTCATCCATTAAGTTGTCGAAATTACGTTAAAGTGTAGTATGCACCTTAATATTTTTATTCTGAGGCAGACGCTACTATTTAACACATAAATTTCTCTCTTTATTGAAGAGATCAACACGTAATAATAATTGTCGAAAATTTTATTTAATAAGTATAACTAATAAACAAACTATTACAGCCTACTGATCAAGCTATTATTAGTATATTTCTGTGTCGCGAACTGTCTGCCACCGATCGACGTCAAGGTTATTTTTGTTTAACTGCGCGACATGCCATAGAGGACCGATTAGAACTGGAGCGATAGTGGGACTGAACCTGGGAATTAGTTCAGTGTATCTACAGGGCTCAAATTCTCGCATGGCAACGTGACGGGCGCAATTGCGTTAAGTGGGCTCCAAGACGTTTCTACTTTAGCTTCGTTTTTCTGTCGTAGAAAGTCTCGAGCTCATCAAACAATTAAAAATATAATAATTAGCATCACCTCTGACTTTAATTTATATTCTTCGTCATTTTGTCCCTCATTTTTGTAGTTTGTTATTAAGTTCGTTGTTTTGTTATCGAAAATAAAATGTTTAGCTTTTAGCTTCTTCTTAGGTATTTCTCCTCTTATTGAATGTTAATGGTTGTATTTGCTTTGTCGAATGTATCTCAGCAATTTTCTTCCTTTAGTCGACCTATCCCAATTTCTTAAATAAAAATAATTATCTCTCTACTCTTATATTCTGATACACTTCTTGGTTATTTTCCATTTTTTGTGCCTGTTTCAATACTTTCCCCTCAAATGTTTAATGAAGGTCCCACACATTCTGCATTTGGTATTTCTAAAGATTCGGTTTACATTTTTCATTAAACTAGAGATTACTTCATAAAAGAAATAGTATGGAAAATTAGCGAAGTTTCTAAGGTCGGAGATTTTCTACACATTTCGGAATAAACATATATAGTAATATTTAATCTTCAGCTCTCCTCACTATTTCTGCAGTTATAGCTCGCTTTGTATGTTCAAAGACAATTCTAATTTTGTCAGCGGCGTTTCTAATTTTAAATTGCGTAAATTACTTGTTGGAGTTTTTCACATATATAAATAAAAAGAAATCACATACTTTTCTGATTTTTAAAAAAGTAATAGATTAAAACACGCAAAATTATTTAATCGAAAAATTCATACATTAAATTTATATATATATATACCATGCGAAGTCAGTTATCCGGGAAGAAAACGAGATATTACAAATAGTATGTGCACCTTGGGCAGAACCTGAAAATGCTTCCTCGTGCGGTGGGTGGACGGTTGCATTTCGGGTTTTCTGCCTCCCGTCTATTATTGAAGACGGTCATAGCCGTAGAAGCATGTTAAAAAAGTGAAGTATTTTCATCTAGAAACCAGCGTGCCTGCGCCTAATTTTCCGATGAGTTAAGTAAGAAAAAATAAATAAATTTCTTGGAAAGTGTGGTATAATTCAAAGCATATAAAAATAAAACGTGCTGTACATACAAACACTGATTAATTCACTTTTCAATATAAAAGGTGTTTTGGTTTTTATCTGGGACACATGGCATGTCTGCCACCATCCACAGGTAAGCTGGCGCCGGTTGTAAAACTTGCCAAGTCGCTAGCCAGGAAAGCAATAGCATTGGCAAGTTCTTCAGCAGTTCCTGGCCTTCCCATTGCATGGGTAGTCTTAGAATGCTCTAGGAACTTTTTATAAGTTTCTTCATCCATTCCTCCCCGTTTGTGAAGATTTGTTACCGTTACACCTGGGTTAACCGCGTTGCATCGGACGCCTTTGCCTGCCAGCTCAAGAGCTACACATCGTGTGAATTGGTCTACGGATGCTTTGGAAATGTTGTAAGCCAAGACTCCTGGAAAGGATCGGATTCCATTAACACTAGAGACATTGACTATATTTCCCTTGGTTTTTATGAGGTGTGGTACGGCAAGCATTGTTAGGTGGTAGATTGATCTGATGTTGGTGTTCATAACCCGGTCAAACTGTTCCAAACTAGTGTTCTCGATGGTTCCCGTTTCGATGATACCGGCATTGTTAACTAGGACATCAAGTTTGCCGTACTTTGCGATGGTGTCGTTAAGTATTCTCTCGGTGTCTTTTTCGTTTGTCACATCTCCCTGAATCACAAATGGCTTCTGTCCATTCGCAGCAGCGGCACACTTATCTGCAACTGAGTTCAAATTGTCTAGTTTTCTGCCAGTTATAGATAGTAGAGCTCCTAGTCGGGAGAAGTTGATGGCAGCTGCAGCTCCAATGCCTGAGCTGGCGCCGGTTATTAGAACCACTTTGCCGGCGAAATTCATCTTCTGAAAATAACAGTCTTATAAACACAAGTAAATGCAGGATTTATTTAGCTTGCGCATTTGACTAGGATGAAGCCCTTTATCAGTATTAGTCGGTGTACTTTTCTGGAGGAAGGTCACTTCTATCAGAACGGGGCAGGTCAGCTGTCTAAGCGTAATTGACAGATGGAATCTGGATTGGCTGAAAGTATGGAGTGTAGAGATCAGGAGGACGCGCTCTAGCGAGCTGTCCGCATACTTTTTGTTTCGAAAACTGCGACTAGCCCTAGATGTACCTAGCGGTCAGTGACAGTGATATTCATGAGCGTGAAATTAGCAATCGTCGATAAAAAACGTCGTGACATTACTTTTTCGCTGCAAAGAAGCTCAGCGCGTAATAGAAAATTGTTAGTTCATACTCTCCATATTCTCCACTCTTCATATTCAACGTTTAAAAAACTTGTG